>OY757010.1:82291597-82891597 GCA_963580285.1 Lucinisca nassula
TTTGTACACAAAACTCGTATTCAGTCAGCTGCGGAATAACAAATTCCAACCAAATGAAAAGCGACCTTACATCGATATTCATAAATCGATCTGAATTATGGATATCCATAAATCGAATTATGGATATCCTTTATTCGATTTATGGATATCTATAATTCAAATTATGGATATCCATAAATCAGTCGAATAACGGATATCCATAATTCGAATTATGGATATCCATAAATCGAATAATGGATATCCATAATTCGATTTATGGATGTCCGTGATTCAGATCGATTTATGGATAACCATAATTCGAAATATGGATATCCATAATTCAGCCCGATTTATATATATCCATAATTCAATTTATGGATATCTATAATTCGAATTATGGATATCCATTATTCGGCTGATTTATGGATATCAATAATTCGAATTATGGATATCCATCAATCGAATTATGGATATCTATAAATATGGATAAAATAGTAAAACGACACCACATAGTAATCTGCCCCTGGAAACGCAATGGATTACACACACATGCAGTGATCAGGTTCATCGAAAACAGACGAACTTAAATGGCTCATACACTTTTGGAACCATAAACTGTTCGAGTTAGGAGTAGTTCATGCCACTGAGAGGAACTCAAACCTCCAGGTCAGGAGGGATAATAGGGATAGTATTTTTTATTTTATTGAAAAACAAAGGTATGTCGTGTTTACTCATAAGAATCGCCTCATCGAGGCGATTCTAATGATTAACACGACATACGTTTCAAAGCTTTTTTTTCTTTTTTTTTATTTTGAAAAAAAAAAAAAAAAAAAAAAATCCCAAAATTATTAATACACGTTTTTGCAATTACTGGATTTTTATCGTAGGGACTAAATGAAGACAAATGTGTATAAGAAACAGCCATGGTTATTGGGCCCCGCCTATCGGGGCTTGGAGAAATAGATGCTTCCACGCAGAGCTGAAACTGACAGCACACGAGTACTGGTAAACGTTCACACGGACTAAGCCTGGCCTGGTAAAGTGAAGCCTATTGGTTTCATTGGGCGGCAGGGCTTGAGATGTCATTTCATCTCAATGTCGGGTAAATGTCCAACAAAAATGGAAGCAACGACTCCAAAATGACCTAAATAGTGTTGACGGGGACGTTAACCTCAATTCAAACCAACAAAAACATCCACGGTAAACGAGACATAAAAGTTTCACTGTTATGGAGTGAGTGAGTAAGTGTTTGAGTTTTACGTCTCACCAACAGCTAAGGTCATACGGAGACGGAACTTCGATTTAAAGACTCATCCGAAAGTCTTGAGAAGCCCGGGATCGATTCTGCGATCCCTGGTTTACAAGGCGAGTAGCATAACCACTACACCACGGAAGCTTCTTCACTGTAATGGAAGGGAGTTCTACTATACAAGAAAAGGCATCTTTTATGTGTTTGGGTAGAGAGTGGAAACGAGGCCTGGTCGAAGTTCCGAGCAACCCGGGCGCCCTGGGGGGGGGGGGGGGTAGAAACATCCTACAGTAAAACTTCGATGGCTCGTTTACCATGGCTGGTTCGAACACATTCTTGAGTCCCTAGGAAATGCTCTCCGTAGGTCCTGATAAACATGGGTATAATTAAGAATGATTTTTTTATTGTGAAACGGTATGTTGTGTACTCATTAGAATCGCCTCGATGAAGCGATTCTAATGAGTACACACCGCATACCTTATTTTCATACAAACATTATGTTTCCTGGCATGACTCTATGATTTAACCCTCAGTAGCTCGTACTACCCGAAATTCTGAGCAGCCCGGGTACCCTTGGCGTTCGAAACACCTACAGTGAAACTCGATGTCTCGGACACCGATGGCTCGTTACCATGGCTGATTCTAACATATTCTTGGGTCCCTAGAGAATGCTTTTTGTAGGTACTGATAAAACATATAGGTATAATTAAGAAAGATTTTTCATTGTGGAACGGTATGGTGTGTGTACTCAATAGAATCGCCTCGATGAAGCGATTCTGATGAGTACACACCGCATTCCTTATTTTCATACAAACATTATGTTTCCTGGTATGACTCTTTGATTTAACCCTCAGTAGCTCGAGCTAACCCAGTCTCAAACACATTGCGCCTCCTGCCTGCTTTCTTCGATCATTGACTCTTGATACGTACCTCCGTGGCCTAGTGGGTAAGAGCGCTGGCTCTTAATCATGAGGTCTCTCACCGCCGTGGTTCGAGCCTCGTTCAGGTCACGTGAGACGCCAAGTAATGCAACGGAAGGTTTTTCTCCGGGTACTCCGATTTTTGACAACCTCTGATAAACGATCAGCTCGAAATAAGTGAAATAATATATATTGGTCGTAAAACCAAATCAAACAAAAAAACAAACAGAAATGACTCCTGATGATTTCTGCACATTATCTCAGTTATGCGCGTCTGTTGGAATATCTACCAGTTGTGGAGTCTCAAGCTCGGGACTTCAGTCTGGCTGGGACACTAGCATAATGTCCCAAAATCTAAAGAAAAGAAAGTATATTTGTTTTTGTCCATTTAAGGGGAATGGATACGCAGCACAGATGCTTTTCTTTTTGTCAATTTTTTCAAAGGGAAACAAATTTTGTGACTTCCTGTTTGGTTATATGTTCATTGGACCCCTCTGAAAAGGGGATCTATTAATAAAGGAAAGGATTCGCACTTAAGGAATCTACTCGTATGGGAAAGGATTTGTTCCCTTTACTGAGTATAGGAAAGGATTTGCTCCTAAGGCATATGCTCGTATAGGAAAAGATTTGTTTCCTTGGCTGAGTGTAGGAAAGGATTTGCTCCTAAGGCATCTACTCGTTAGGGAAAAGATTTGTTTCCTTGGCTGAGTATAGGAAAGGATTTGCTCCTAAGGCAGATACTCGTATAGGAGATGATTTGTTTCCTTGGCCGAGTTTAGGAAAGGATTTGCTCCTAAGGCATCTACTCGTAAGGGAAAAGATTTGGTTCCTAGGCCGAGTTTAGGAAAGGATTTGCTCCTAAGGCATCTACTCGTAAGGGAAAAAGATTTGTTTCCTTGGCCGGGTATAGGAAAAAGATTTGCTCATAAGGCAGATACTCGTAAGGGAAAATATTTGTTTCCTTGGCCGAGTATAGGAAAGGCGTTGCTCCTTAGGGATCTACTCGTTTAGGAAAGGATTTCCCTTTACGAGTAGCTCCTTATAGATAAGGGAGATAAACATAGTTTTAAAAGAGTTACCTCCCCTGAAGATCTATGCCATTCGGGCACACAGTTACTCGCCATATACTCGTACATTAGCACAAAACAAAGCAAACCAACAAGGGTTAACCGCGGTACAAAATTCTAATTAAATGTATTATGTTTCGATTTGTGAAAACTCTCGCAATGCTTGGAAGTAATAGTTTTGAGCACCAGACGCTGTTGTCAGCTTTTGATTCCGCGCATCTGCGAAAGGGCATTTAGGAAGGATAATTATATCAATTTGAAACATATGTGACTAATTGGTTTCTCTTGCACGTAAATGATATTATGGCAACCGTGATATTCTCGACGTTTTAATATATATTACGAGGACAAGTGCCACTTTTACATGTAATTACGTCAAAGCGTGTCTGTGTATTCAAATAGCTGATGAAAAATAAACCGAAGTGCGCAAGAACCACACACATGGTACGCACTAACGGCAAGGTGGCCGTTTCTTGTGGCAGTGAGGATAGCTAACCTAAAATTCCTATATTAAGACCACCTTTGGGACTGTTCCAAAGTGGTCTGAAAGACCATTTCTGAACAGTCCCAAAGGTGGTCTTTTGGGACTGTAAGGTGGTCTCTGAGCAGAGGACATTGCATGCAGAAAACACAAAGAAAGAATAAGTGAAACTTTCTAAATAAGCTTTTTAAAGCAGAATTTGTCTCAATTTTTGGTGGTCTTAATCACAGATACTTGGGGTCAGTAAAGCTTTCTTGCGGTTAGTAGAGCGGATGGTCCTTAACTGATCTCTTGGGATTTTTTTCTCTTTACTTTTGCATTTTAGCGTACTTGAACAACACCTTAGTCCATACAAATGGTTGTGTCACGTCTAGAAAATCGTTTGAAAATAAATATAGGATCTTACACGAGTGGTCATTTCATATGAAATTTATGAAACGAGCCTTCGGCGAGTTTCATAAATTTCATATGAAATGACCACGAGTGTAAGATTCTCTTTATCATATGACTACTTTAAATTGGATTTTATCGCCTTTTAATTTGACATGTTTTCTACGAAAAATGCATTGTTGACATGGACGTCGTCATGACGTTACTTAATCCCGCCAAAGTGTTATTACACGTGTGGTCATACGATTTTTATTACACGACGTTATCCACTGCTTATCAACGACATCATATGATAAATTCGATAATCCACTAGTGGATTAAATATGCAAATTAGTTAGATACGCCCCTTAACGTTACACATACGACGTCCTTAACGACGTCGCGTTTACTTATTGGGGGAATATTGACATCTTTGTAAAATAAACGTGAATAAAAAGCGTTTTAAATGTCATATGATAAATAAAATCTTGCATTCGTGCTCATGTATTATTGACTTTATTTAACTCATTGAGGAAAAGGGATAAAATGCTCGGCAGAGCCTCGCATTTTATCCCTTTAATAAATTCAATAATACATGAGCAATCATGTAAGAAGAACCGGCGAATCACTCACAAACCGGCGCATGAAGCTCAAATCGTTAGTGATTCGCCGGAGTTTACACCTCGATAAAAGCCACAAAAATGATAATTTATTCCTTATAATTCCGACTTTATCATCGAAATGTTAAAGATATTCCACCAAAATGGAATCTTTTTAAGAATTCTTTCAAAAGCGTAAGAACTAACAAACGGGCACGGCGGAATGATTATTCGGTTAGAAACAGCCATTTTTGAAATAAACTCAAGCGAAAAAAAAAAAAAAAACAACTTTAGGTCTTTATATTCCGTTTATTTGTCTTCTTACATTTACGTTTTCAATATTTTATCATTTTTTAATCGAATACTGTTGGTGTCACTTCATATACAATGACGTAACGCGCGGATTCTAAACGTGCTCTTTGACGTCACGCCGTATTATTACTTGTCGCTGTGTGAAACAGTTCTGAGATTCTTGTTCATTGAATTAATCGACTTATAAATCTTTTATTCCAACCAGATGTGCATAATGATGGATAATTGGAATGACTTGATGTTACTAAAAATTTGATCATTTATTATGGGAAATATGCTAATATTTTTTGCTGAAAAACTGCAAATATACAGTACTAGATACGTGTCATTTGATATCAAGTTTATCAAGCTCGGCTTCGAGAACGCGTGTTACATAGCTTGGCAAGCCTCATAATTCTACAAGCGTTGTCAATGCCTTACCTGATAAACTTGATATCAAAAGACACGAGCCTTGTATTCTCTATACCAACTCTATTAGAGTGAAAACCAGAGGACCAGTGCTATAACAACAGTATTTATTCCCTAAAACATTGCCGCTATATCCAAACTAGAGCTGGGGTTTAAGCCAAATAGAAGTGAATGCAATAAACAGGAATCGATACAATTAACCCACAGCTCCCACCAGAGACACCAAAGGAACGAAACACAAACATGAAACAACTAGACCCAAATGGAAACATCACTAGCGGAAAGCCAAAAAGACAGTTACTTTCCCACAAAATGGCCAATTGGCTATCCAAAACAAAATAATATAAGCAATACACACACTCAAAGACAAGCCATAACAACGACAGAAGAACCACATTGGAACGGTCAGTGAAACGAATTCCACGGTTGAAAATTTCAAAGGGCAATAACTAAGGAAAAAATCAGAGTTTTTAAAATAAAATTTAGCAGGTCATCTACTTAGCACCCATATCAGCCTATCAAGTTTCAAGGCATCAGTTTAAATAGTTGTTGAGCTATCTTGCATACAAGGTTAACATGCCAAAATTTACAAAGGGACATAACCCAAGAAAAAATGTATTTTTTTTTCAGAATTCAGTCTAAAGATCAGGTGATCTATTCATCGTTCTCAATACATCCATCAAGTTTAAAGACTCTACCTTTAATACTTTTTGGGATATTTTGCTGACAAGGTAAATTGCCCAAATTTACAAGGAGCTTTACTTATAACTCAAGTCGACTCCCGCCGGGGTCGGGCAACATTCTTTCGTGGAGATTGATCATGAAATCTTTTCTACGGTCATTCTCTCCCTTCCGCTGATTCAAGAAGGACAGTTGTCAGTTTCTGGCGAAAGAATGTGCACTGTACTGCTTAACCGCTTACGTATAAGCCTGCCCAGAAAAGTGTTGATAGGTAAACTGACCGACTCAAAAATGACCTAAATAGTGTTGACTGGGCCGTAAAACTTCAATACAAACAAACAAACTCAAGAAGTATTGCTTCAGAATTTATTCAAAAGTTAATCAGGTCATCTACTTAACACTAGCAATTTAATAACTAAATATCAAGGCTGTAGCTTAAACTGTTTTTGAGATATTTTGCTGACAAGGTAAAATGACCGAAAATGCAAAGGGCCATAACTCATGACGTATTTTTCACAATTTATTCAAAAGTTAATAGGGCTATCCCAAGTTATATCACAACCAATCATTTCATTAAGTTTCAAGGGTGTAGCTCCCACAGTTTTTGAGATAATTTGCTGACAAGGTAAAAATGCAAATGTTATTTACAAAGAGCAATAACATGTTTTGTACTTTTTCGCAAAATTTATTCAGAAGTTAACCAGCATTTACTCTTCACTACCAATCCATTCACGAAGCTTCAGTGCTCTAGCTTTAATACTTTTTGAGATATTTTTCTGCCAAGATTTCATTCTTATTTTTGCAAAGGCCCATAACTCAGGAAAGGGACATAAACCTGATGAGACAAAAATATGTGGCACCTACTTGCTCATTTATAATATTTCATAACCCTAGCATGCATGGTTCCCGAATTGTACTATGCATCAAAAAGCGCGACCAACGAACCGACGGACGGACGGAGAGACGGCCGAATGAAAGGAAGAACAAAGGCAAACCAATATGCCCTACCAACTTTTTCAAGAAGTATAACAGGTAATAAAGGAATGTTTCCCTTAATTACTCCAAGAAAATAATTTTGTGGCCTCGCCGAAGCAATTCTAATAAATACCAACGACGTTTGTACGATATTCATGAAGATCTCTATTAATCGTTGAGAAGCCTGTATTGGTTATGCTACTCGCCTTGTAAACCAGGGATCGCAGGATCGATACCGGGCTTCTCCAGACTTTCGGGTGAGACTTTAAATCGAGGTCCCGTCTCCGTATGACCTTAGCTGTTGGTGAGACGTAAAACTCCAAACACTCACTCACTCACTCTATTAATCGTCTCATTGAAATTGTCGTTATAACAAGTTTTGTCCTTATATCGAAATTAGGTATAAAGAGGGTTGACTGTATGTATACCTGGAGATTGATCATGAAGTCTTTTCTACGGTCATTCTCTCCCTCCCGCTGATTCGAGAAGGGCAGTTGTCAGTTTCTGGCGAAAGAATGTGCACTGCACTGGTTAACCGCTTACGTATAAGCCTGCCCAGGAAAAGTGTGGATAGGTACTGACCGGCTCAAAATTGACCTCTAATAGTGATGACTGGGCCGTTAACCCCCAAAACAAACAATACCTTCTTTACTCACCACAACTTTTTGTTTCGAGTAATTCATTGTGTCACACGGAAGTCAGGCAAAGTGGCCTTAAGTTTATGCGTAGATGTGTATATTCAAATTACTCCGTGGCCTAGTGGATAAGAGCGCTGACTCTTAATCATCAGGTATCTCACCGCTGTGGTTCGAGCCTGGCCATGTGAGACGCCAAGTTCTGCAACGGAAGGTCAGGTGTTTTTTCTCCGGTCATTCCGATTTTCGCCCACCTCTGATTAACGATCGGCTCGATATGAGTTAAATAATCTTGAAAGAGCCTTAAATCCAAAACCAAAAAATATTCAAATTACAGGTAACCCTCTTTATATGGATATTTTACATAAAAGACTAAAGTCGTTACATTGACAATTCGAATGGATCGATTCCTTAGCTCAAAATAGGAGTGGTTTAACCCTTATTCCACTGTTCTCGAAAACCCCTACTTCTGCAAACAGTGTAGGTCCAGATCAGATGGCTTCTAAAGAAGCCATCTGATCAGGATCTACACCGTTTGACATTCAGTTTGTGATTTTTTAGGAATAAATTACATCAAGTAATCTGATTGGTTCAAAGTCAGAAATGGGTGTGCCGAAACTAAAGATTCAGCAGGATAAGGGTTCATAAAGGAGATATCAAGAATAGTATGTTTATTACTCCTAGAAACAAATGTGGTATAGGTTTTGCTTGAATTGAAGTTTAACGTCTCCGTCAACACCCCACAATGTCGCAGATTCTTGCTAGGGTCGTTAGGGGAAAAGGCCACACTTTACCTTATACAGTGAAATTCCGCTATTAAGACCACCTAAAATTAGGACTAATTTTGCTATAAAAAGCTTTTTTTGAAGGGTATACACTGAAATTGTCTTTGTGTTTTCTGCCTACAATATCCTCTGGTCAGGGACCATCTTTGGGACTGTTCAAAAGTGGTCTTTAAGACCACCGTTGGGACTGTTCAAAAGTGGTCTGTGCGACCACTTTTGAACAGTCCCAAAGGTGGTCTTAATATAGGATTTTACTGTATACTACTCAACATTTGGAAAGGTAAAGTATTGGTTTAGGAGTTAGATTAGCCAGATTACACCACCAGTTTGGCAGTAGTGATACAGAGTTTATCACTCAGCCCATTTTAACCCTTTCGCTGCCAAGCTAATTCCTATTGGAATTGCCAAATGTGCACGATTTTCCAAAGTTAGCGAGATTGTTGCCAAGGTGACCTTCTATAGAAGTGCAACAGATACGCTTCACAAAATAAGGTGGTTGCCAGCTATGATGGCTATCCATATTACTTTCAAAAGCTATGTGACATCTTGAAATCAGATGAACGATTCAGGGCCGTCTTGGCCCTCTTGTTGCAGAAGTCTTGTCATTTTAAGCAACTTGTCAGTATTGCAGAGAAAATCCTGAAAGCTTAGAAAGAGCTACCTAGTTGGAATGTCTGAATTAAAACAAACAAGAGCGATACCCCTTGATGAGTGGGATAAATGATCCTTCAGCTGGTTGATATGTTTCGCGGATGGTTTGAAAATGTGGAAGATTGTTGGATTTTGTAGTGAATTTTGAACTCTGATCAGCAAAATCAGAGCGAAACAAAGGAGATACATGTATATTTTAATAATAAGGTAACTGACCAAAAATAAGGTAGACGGGGGCCAGTTATCGCCAAATCAGAGAGAAACTATGGAAATATATTTTAATATTAAGGTAAGACATCATATAACAGTTAGACGGGGACCAGTCTAATGCCAACCATTCTAGGAGATTTTTAAAGACAGATTCTCATCTGTCTTTTCTAGCTGTGTCAGGCGTTTTAGAATTGTTCCGGCTTTGACTGTCATAAAAATATGAGTCCGCACAAAGTGTAGTTCGGCTTTTATTCAGTTTTAGGCACAGTTTCACTCCCGTGTACTTTTGAACATTTTCTCGCGCATGTTTGTGTACATGAACTGGTTTAATTTGAAAAAATCCATGAATGATCAGACGAGACATGCCTTTTGAAAAAAAACAAAAAAAAAAAAAAAAAAAACAAACAAACAAAAAATAAAACAATGACATCAAAATTTAATAAGCGTGTTAGTTATCCTAAAAGCGCCACACAAAGCTTTGAAGCAGACGACTTTACAATTTTATCTTACTCTTCAGAGATTAGATTCTGCATTTCATATGAATCAGCTGCCAGCAGCAGATGAGTCGTAACCCAGCAGGCACATGACGTAATTGTGACGTCAAACCAACGTCGGCACAACGTCATGACCTTTATGCAACGTCACATCAACGTCGGTGCAACGTCATGACGTTGCACCGACGTTGATTTGACGTTGCCCTAGCGACGTGTGCCTGCTGGGAAGAAATGTGAAGAAAAAATGAAATGACCTCCGCTACAGTTAACAAGAATTTCGCCGAAGGCTATGTCGCGCCTGTTGAGGACTCTTATATTAGGGTGAAAGTTAGGGTGGTCGCAAATGTTGACGGCTCGACGAACGGACGGACGGAAAGTTCAACCCCTATTTCGCGCCATGCTTAAAGCAGGCGCGACAAAAGTTGTCAGGTTTTGATTTTACTCTTTCACCCACGAGTTTTTCAAATGTACTCTTCTATCACAGAATTTGTACACGTCCATTCTTCATGCTACTACATGTAAATTGGGTGTCTAGCCAATAATCGTCAACAGAATGACAAGTCATGTAGACCAGGATGAGATTTCTCATTATGTGCCATCTCACCGGGCACTACACTGTTTGCATACATCACGAAAACACGCCTATATGATTTTGACCCCCTTGAACCACACTTTTATATAGTAAAGCTGGGGTTTACAGGGGTAAACCTATTTTGATTATTTCTGAAATAAAATATAGATTGTGGGTACTCGTTAGAACCGCCTCGGTTCTAAGGAGTACCCACAATCTATATTTTTAGCAGAAATAAGAAAATATCACAAATTTTCATCTTCAAATTTCCGTTTATTCGCGATAAAGTTCACAATGCATTTATATAGGCGTGCTTTCTTAATGGGTATCTGCACGGGCTATGGAGATAAAAGGGTAGCATATTTCTACGCTTACATGGCCTAATTGGCCCCCGCTCATCGGGGCTTGAAGAAATAGATGGGCTGCATGATGCTCCCACACGAGTACTGATAAACCGCTTAGAGGATCTAAGCCTATCTAGGCAAAGAGGTGCCAGTCGGACCGTCCATGCTAATAAACCCTATTGGTTTCATTGGGCGACAGGGCTTGAGAAGTCATTTCATCTCAATACCGGGTAAAAGTCCCCAAAAATTGGAAGCAACGTCTCCAAAATGACCTATACAGTGTCAATGGGGATGCTAAACCTCAAATCAAACCAAACCAAACATGGCCTAATTAAATGCTAAAGACGTGACGCGAGAAACCTCAACCGTACGGTAGCAAGCCAGCAATAATATACCCAAAACAGTTAGCACTGTCATCTGAATAGCTTCTGTAAGCACATACAGTCGAACTTTAATGGCTCGAACACCTTTGGGACCATGAAAATCTGTTCGAGACTGGGGTAGTTCGAGCCACCGAGACATAACGGGGTTAATTTTGGAACATATTTTCAGTTTTCTAATAAAAATGTATACTGTGTGTACTCATTAGAATCGCCTCTTCGAGGCGATTCTAATGAGTACACACAGCATACATTTGCAATATCAAAGTCGAAATTCTCCTTCATTATGTCGCACTACTTCTTATGTTGAGGAATTCCCCAGGGACTCAAAAACGGGTTCGACTCAGCCATGGTATACGAGCCATCGGTGTTCGAGCTGTATGTGATAATTATTTTTTATACACCGCAAAACTTCAAACACCAAAGAAAAGTATTTCCCTTGATTGTAGCGCACCACAGGTTTTAGATTGAGGTGCGCATTTACAGGCTTGAGATGGCGTTTCATCTCAATGTCTGGTAAAAGTCCCACAAAATTGGAAGCAACGTCTCCAAAGTCGCATCTTGAAATCCGGTGAGCGATTCAGGGACAACTGGCCCTCTTGTTTAAACTTGAAATAATCTACTACAGGGAGGTTTAGGCACCATATAAGGCTGGCATCCATTGATGTTTGGATTTTTGGCGCATCATTTTTATAGAGTAGGTAAGAAAGTAATTAGAGTAAAGAACCAAAAGGGCTGTAAACTTTACTAAATCTCACTTAAGTTTCATTTCAAAAGAAAACGCGTACCTTTTGAACATCCACGAGAATCATTTAAATGTGTATTAACTTCAAAGAAGTGTTCCGACACAGTTACGCATGTACCCAGTTCTAATTAAAAACTCATACATATTGAAAGATTCAGAGAATGACTGCAGCGGTTGATGTTTCATTTTGACCCCCTTCTAGGTTGAGGTGTAACTAAACCGAAACGAGGTGTAACTAATCCAGAAATTGCTAATGCAGTCACAGGGCACTTCCAAGACAGATTAGTCTGGTCATAAAGTGCAGCCTTTTCACAAAAAAATATCCCTTTTCTTTTTCATGAAAAACCTATTCAAAAGCTTATTTTTAGTGAGAAATGTCAAGCTTTAAACTATTTGCCCCTCCATGTTAAAACCCATGTCAAGGTTAGGACTTCTGAAGGGATCCCTTTTTTAAGAGTCCGTGTATATTAATTGGGTAAGTTCTGTAAATTCAGGGCGAAATGGACCCCAAGTTGCCATCTTATTAAAGAACAAGTATTAGCTTTCTAAAAGCTAGCGATCGTTCGCACTCTAATTTTAGATAACGTACGTTTGTAATTTGAAGCTCCTCGTAGTCTTACTACTCATCATCTTAAGTCCAAGCAGTTAACAATCTTGTAAACCCCACTATATTAAGTGAAAAGTGGGGTTAACAAGGGTAGAGATTATGTCGTTTCATACATATTTCAAAACATAGATTCTTGGTACTTGTCAGAACCACCTCGATGAGACAGTTTTAAACAGCACAACACAATCTATGTTTTGAGCAGAAATAACAACAATAGCACAAGACAAAATGCTGCTTCTACAGCCAAGCAATTCTGCCTTATATTTTATAGACATGTTTAAGCCCCCGCCCATCGGGGCTTGAAGAAATATACGGGCTGCACGATGCTTCCACGCAGAGCTAAATCCGACCCGCACACGAGGTCAGCCTCGATAGCGCAGTGGTTAGCGCGTTCGACTCATGATCGAGAGGTTGTGCGTTCGAATCCGCCACCGGTATCGAGGTGTGTCCTTGGGCAAGACACGTAATGACACTGTCCCACTCCACCCAGGTGTAAATGGGTAGCAGTGGTGTAAAAGCCACTGCCTCTCTCTCGCGCGCGCGTGAAAACACCCGGAATGAGTGTTCGAGAGCGATTCAATAAGCTTAAAAGCTTTCATCGCAATCGAACTAAAATAAATTAGTATAAACTAAGTACTGGTAAACCGCTTAAAGGATCAAACCTGCCCAGGCAAAGCGGTGCGAGTCGGACCGTCCATGCTTATAAACCTTATTGGTTTCATTGGGTGACAGGGCTTGTGATGTCATTTCATCTCAACGTCGGGTAAAAGTCCCACAAAATTGGAAGCAATGTCTCCAAAATGACCTTTGCAGTGTTGACGGTGGCGTTAATTTGTTTGTTTGATTTGAGGTTTAACGTCCCCGCCAACACAGAAAAAGGTCATTTTGGAGACGTTGCTTCCAATGAATTTTACCCGACACTGAGATGAAGTGACATCTCAAGCCCTGTCACCTAATGAAATCAATAGGGTTTATAAGCATGGACGGTTCCTGGACAGGCTTAGATCCTCTAAGCGGTTTACCAGTACTAGTGTGCGGACGATTTTAGCTCTGTGTGGAAGCACCATGCAGCCCATCTATTTCTTCAAGCCCCGATGGGCGGGGGCGGTACGGTACGTTAAACCTCAAATCAAACAAATTTATGTTTACTCTATGTACCGTCCTCTTGCAGTTTCTCTTTGGTACTGTTGGTACACTCGCAACTTCGATTGTGTGTGTACCGCCTTCTCATCTTATTTTCTTTGTGGGTTGCGTTGTTTTTGGTCTTTATGGCTTTTCTGAGCAACCCTTTCTCACTATTCTGAACGTTGATCTTATTTTCCCTCATCACGTGAACAAGCCCGTGCAATAAAGACACTGTAAACCCCACTTTATGAAGAGGAAAGTGGGTTTACCTCGGTATATTTTATTTTTCATATTTCTCATCCAAAATATAGATTGTGTGTTCTCAATGAGGCGGTTCCAGCGATTACTCACAAGCTATATTTTGAGCAGAAATAAGAAAAATATCACAAAATATCATCTGAAAAAGGCCGTTTTTAGAGAGATTAAATTTTGCCTTATTATCCTAATGAATAGTTTGGCTTATCCTCAATAACATACTCAACTTAAGAATAGTCGTTGGGAAAGTCATCAAATCTAACAGACCATGGCATTAACCAACATTTTTTCTGTTTTGAAAACATTAGCAAACTCAAAAATACAATAGCAGGTCCAAACATCTCTCTCTCTCTCTCTCTCTCTCTCTCTCTCTCTCTCTCTCTCTCTCTCTCTCTCTCTCTCTCTCTCCCTCTCTCTCTCTCTCTCTCTCACTCTCTCTCTCTCTCTCTCTCATTTCACTCCTTCCTCTCTCACTCTAGAGTCGTCACTACCGTCATGCCAGTAAAGTGTAAAAAAAGGAAAGGGGAAGTGTGGCCGTTAAACATGCCGTACTTTCTACTGTGATGCCAAACTGTATTTCTAATAGTTTATAAGAGAGGTTGTGCTTTCGAATCCGGCCACCGGTATCGAGATGACACGCTGGAAAAACAAAACAGTCAACCATAAAAAATGCACTAAGGGTATGTGTCTGTTTGATCTTATCACACACATTCAACTATGCATAGTCAACTTTGGGTACTTGGAAAATTTCAAAGGATTTATCTGGTCAAAAACGAATAACATTGAGAATTCTGCCTCGCAGATATTGTTCCACCTTTATTACAAGTATTGGCCCCAAATTGCCCTCTGGCACTGAACGTAGTTACACCTGTGGCCCAAAAATGACCCTGTGGCACAAAAGCGGTCAATTATGGGATTTATAAATCGACGAAGGTTGAATATCCGATAAAGAAACGAGTGCGCAAGGCTATAAATCCCATATTTAAAATGTGCTGAGTCAATAAAGTGTTTATTACATGCATTTTGATAGAGCTGATGGGTCATTTTGCATCTAATTCTTAGCACACTTCACTCTAAACACACAGTCCATGCAAACGGTTTTGGACGCAGTGAAACATAATTCTAATGCACTTGCATATATAACGCGACGTCTGATTAGATGCCGTCAAAAATTTCGGCGGTAAACTATATTCTTTATTTCAACGCTGCCTCCGAGTATAACGCCATATACTCTGAACATTGTTTACACCTTCTGAGACGCAACTGACGTGACGTCAAGTAGAATGTGCCGGCGTGAATTGTCTTTCCTGCGTTTAAATATAACGATTGCATTGGAAAAGTAGGACCGGCTACAGTGAAATATTTCCTTAGCGGAAATAAATCTTCCCAGGCCAGAGGTGATTAACATTTTCAATTCATTGAGAAGTCGTGGTATTTCTACGTTATACATGTAATATTAATCCTTATTCCGCTGAATAATTAATTTAGCCACACCCATTTCTTACTTTGAACCAATCAGATTACTGATGCATTTTTTTCTGCGACTTGTGAAACTGAATGTCAAACAGTGTACCGTTCAAGATTATTTCACTCATATCGACCCGATCGTTAATCAGAGGCGGACGAAAACCCGGAGTACCCGGAGAAAAAACATCTGAACTTCCGTTGTAGAACTTGGCGTCTCACTTATGACCCAGGCTCGAAAGCACAGCGGTGAGACACAATTGTAGTAATCTAAACGGAGACCTATGTCGCATTAACATAGCGACAAGCCCTCAATGCAACTGTGGTTCGGAAATCGAGGACGTATCTTTGCTTGTCCGCGTTATTCAGATCAAAGAAACCGCCTTACAGCTTCTCTCAGCTTTGTGGCATATCTTAATATAGCCATGTTAACATGTAGAAACTCTGTTTTAGACACGGATACTAATATAAAGATAAAAGATGCAGTGTTGAAATATATTAAGGATACCAAAATGTTTGCGTAATTATACATGGGCAACATGGTCTGGCTGTACGGGGCGATGTGATGTCGTGTTTTGTCGTATGCGGAGTTTGAATAATAATGATTTAACAGGCGGCTCTTCTGTGGTGATTTATTTATGTTGTTGTTTGTTACTTACTGTGTGTATCACTTGTGTCTTTTAATTTTGGCTCTTCTGTGGCGATTTATTTATGTTGTTGTTTGTTACTTACTGTGTGTATCACTTGTGTCTTTTAATTTTGGATGGCCATATGGCCATTTTGTGGGAAAGTAACTGTCCTTATGGCCTTCCTTTGTTTAGGTTTCCATTATGGTCTGGTCGCTTAATGTTTGTATTTCTTTCCCTTTGGTGCCTTTTATGGGTGGAGTAAGTTAATTGTATCAATTCCTGATCTTTGTTTTACTTCTACTTTAAACACACAATGTTGTACCATCAGCAGTTATTAGTTATATGTATAGGGAGAGGACTACCTAATGTTGATATAACTCGTGTATCATCCCTTTGTATCAAAGGATACAATAAAATATGTTTAATCTAATCTAATCTGAGAGAACTAATGATTAAAAGTCAGTACCCTTGTGATTCCACGGCTCACTGCCAAACAGTGTAAGTTCGTTGATGATTGATACCAGGGCCATTCCACTTACAAAGCCAGCAAAGAATGCCTGGTCAACGTCGGGCCAATAGCGGAGTTAGGCGATACACCACAGTAACAGCACAAAGAGGAGATAAAACACCGACTAGATTTGGATTCCAATGATTGGCATATTTGCAGAGGCACACATGTATCCTCACCTCTAGAAGATAACCGACATCCCCTATACCCTGTAGTTACTCAACAGATGTGTACGTGGCTAATTTGACTGTAAATGGGGAAAATATGGAAAAGGAATCCATTCCAAATCTACCTGCTGCTTTCTGCAATGCTATTATTTGCAGCCCGATTAAGTCAATGTGTGTTCTGAAGGGACAAGCCAAATGCACAAAATTCAGACCAGTTACATATCTTGAAAGCATATGTCTCCGGCTGCTGATGGTTAGGCAACGCCAAAAGAAAGAATGTGGTCTTCTGTTTTCCTTTGAGTTATGTGCAGATTTCCCGGTGCCTATTGATGGACAGGGATGTCTTTGGCTGATTTGGTCAAAATTCTAGGTGTTGATAACATTTCCCCGAAATCTGCGGAGTCACTCATTGTCGATGTTTCGCAGCTCTTTTGCAACATAGTTTAACATCACAGTGACAGTTCGTCTAATCTGATTGCATCCATCTAAGAACCTTTAAATAACTATCTGGGTGCTATTAAGACAATTGTTGTCTTTGAAAAGTACCAGGATATCCCTCTTCATTGCAAGCCACCTGCCAAAAAGAGGTGAGATTATGCAAAGCATATCCAATATGCGGGCGGAAACCTATTGAGACGCGGGATGTTGGCGCCATGGCATCTTTTTGAGTTCTTGAATAGAAGTGAAGCCGGTATGTCTGGTCAGAGTGTGGTTCGTTTACTTAGTTAAGATACAGATGTGTTTGTCCTGCTTGTGGCTTGTGTATTGGTTTAATCAGGCAGACAATAGCAATGCTATATATGCAATGCTTGCAGATACCAAGTAGTTATGCGGTCGGGTCAGTTTGGGTTAAGGTGTTCACAAACAAAACTTCTCATTTTGTGGCAAGCTGGTATCGTCAACCGGGTGCTACAGTGGACGACTTCCAGTTGTTTCGAGAACAGCTTGATCACATACATAAAGTCCCAACATACAGGCAAAAAAAAAAAAAAACTCCATCGGTCCATGTCCTAGGTGACTTCAACTTTGGGGAAATTGTTTGGCCCGACAGACTCAGCAAATTAGGTACAATGCTGAATCAGTCTGAAGGACTGATACTATTGGATATAGTGGATGATCATGGCTTGGAACAAATGGTGAACTTCTCTGCTCGTGATCAGAATACTTCAGACTTGGTCATCACCTCAGTCGTCTTTACCAGGTCAGTTTGAAGATATCCATTCTCTAGACAAACTTAGTGTTCACGCCATTGTTGCAGGTTCTTTAAAGATCCACATTCCAGCCCCACAAAAACCTAGGAGAAAAGTGTTTTCATACCAATAGGGTAACTATGAAGCTATGAGGGAGTATCCGTTAAGATTTGCAAGGGAAGATATTTTAATGGCCACTGAGATCATCGATCTGTTCAGGAGAACTTAATCTAATATTTTCCTTCATTCAAAATTAAGATGATAAGCATATCCCCTCAAAAACTAGTAGGATGTTTTCCTCGATTCCTAGGATCACTCCAGAGATTAGAAGTAAGATCCGCAGAAGAAATAAAATTCATGCAAAAGCAAAAAGACAGGTTGCAGCAAACTTAGATAGAAATTTGAAACTTTGAGAAGGGAAATTAAGACAGATACTAAACAACAACATGATATGTGTATAACTTGCTAGGTGATGTAAAAGCAAATCTCAGAGATTTCTATAGGTACGTACATGTCAACAGTAAGAAAAACGACAGGCAAGGTATTCCACCCTTTAAAAAAGGGATGTCAGTGGTGCAGCAGAGTCAGATCCTGAACGGGCAGAAGAACTGATTAGCCAGTTAAATGATTCATTCAATAAAAGTGAGTACAAATTGGTTCCATCAACTGAGAGATTGGCTCCTTTCATGGATAAGATTGTAGTTTATTCCGGAGGGAGTGATAAAGTTACTTAAGGGCTGAAATCCCTCTAAAGCTTTAGGGCCTGATGAGCGTCATACTGGAGTCCTTAAGGAACTGGCAAGTGAATTGGGTCCAGTGTTTTCACACCTGCTTCATCAATCTCTTGATACTGGTGAAGTCCCAAAAGAATGGCTTCTTGCAAACACATGCCCCCTCTTTAAGAAAGCAGATAGAGCTTTTGCTCGCAACTATCGTCCTGTGTCGCTGACATGGGCCAACGTCGGGCCGACATCGATACGACGTGTCTGCCGCCCGATGTGGGCCCGCTGTTTTATTCTGGCTAAGCCTTATCTATAGAATTCTATTCACAAATGGACAAATTCGCTCCTCAGGAGTATATAAAACATATGTTTCGGGGTAGATAGAACAATCTGATTCGTCTTCGTGAGGTTAACCTCTTGATGTCGGACTATGGTCCTGCGGGACGAATTTTTCTATCTTTTCCTCACACCGATGATAGATTTTTTTCTTGCATAGCTTTCATTTCTGGGGATTGATCTTTTAATAAATCTATCACTTCGGTTGCCGCATTGAGGTGACATAGGTAGGCGGGTAGGTAGGTAGGTAGGTAGGTAGGTAGGTAAGGTAAGGTAAGGTAAGATAAAGTAGGTAGGTAGGTAGGCAAGGTAGGTAGGTAGGTAGGTGTTAGAAATGGTCAAATGTGACTGACCACAGTAACAGTAGATAGGTAGGGAGGTAGGTAGCTATTGCGACAGTTTTCACCATTGTAAAATGGCAGCAATCTGACAGATATACCCATTCGCGCCTGCAATGCCTCCCCGTTTTGGGGTAAACAAGAAAAAAAGACCATCCGTGATATAAATGATTAAGAAAACAAAGGCGCAGAATAATTAGTAGCAAATAAAGTAAATTAAAGTAAATTACATGCGGGTCATGTCATGAGAAAACCTATTTCTGTCATTTGCGGACAATAAAGTTGCAGGTCAGACTGCGCATGCGCGCAGTCTGATCTGCAACTTTTTGTCCGCTGCTTGGCTAGTTCAATGCCTCTAGTTTCTATGTCTAAAATTTCAATACTCCTGCTGGTCTGTGTTGCTGAACAGGCTGATTTGTGTCCTACATGGTCGAAAAACCGGAATACAGGTTTTCTCCTGACGTGACTCATTCGATACTGCGCCTCAGCTGAGGAAAGCGCCTCAGTGCCGTCTTAAGTCGGAAAATATTTTCACTTAATTGTTCATATCACGGGAGATGATTTCTAATATTTCATCTTCTGGCATCAATTATTTTCTATTCTTCGCCAGTTTTCAATAAATTCGTCATGTACACCAATTAATGACTAAAGAACTAAGATTAAATAAATATCTTTTTCGTTTCTCGCCGCGTAAATAACGATAATTGGAATCTAAAACAGAGAAACGACGTCTTGTTAAACCTCATACCATTTAGTTGTCATCAGCAATTATTTAAATTGAAAGGAAATATGTTGAAATTATTTCATCTTCATAATTAGATCAATTATCTTGGTTGTCTTTGAGTATCAGTTTCATTTGTCTGTAAAAGGCAAAATCCAGATAATTTTGTGGCTTCACAGATAAATGGTTTTGTGTTCCTTGCGTAATTTAAGTTTTGTATTACATCTTCAGTTTAAAAATCTAGTCGCGATTAGCGAGACAAATGCTGATTTAGTTTTCATTGAAGAAAGGTCTGCTGTCAGTCGACTGACAATAGCAAAAAAATGGCTTTTGTCAGTTGACTGTCCGCTAACATTAGCAATAAACAAACAACGTTGAAATGGCTTTTATCAGTTGATTGACGGCTGACAATAGCAACAAACAAACAACGTTGAAATGGCCTTTGTCATTTGACTGTCGGCTGACAATAACAAAAAATAAATAACGTGGAAATGGCTTTGTCTGTTGACTGTCGACTGGCAATAGCAACAAACAAAGAACGTTGACAAGGCTTTTGACAGTTGACTGACGGCTGTCCATAGCAAAAAAAAACAAACAACGTTGACAAGGCTTTTTGACAGTTGACTGACGGCTGACAATAGCAACAAATAAACAACTTTGAAATGGATTATGTCATTTGACTGTCGACTGACAACAGCAAACAATAAACAACCTTGAAATGACTTTTGTAAGTTGACTGTCGACTGACATTAGCAACAAACCGACAACGTTGAAATGGTTTATGTCAGTTCACTGCCAGCTGACAATAGCAAAAAGCAAACAACGTTGAAATAGCTTTCGTCAGTTGCCTGTCGGCTGACAGAAGCAAATAACAAACAACGTTGAAATCGAATTCTGTCAGTTGACTGTCAGTTGACAATAGCAACAGACAGACGTGGTTGCTAGCCCCCGCCCATCGCGACTTGAAGAAATAGATGGGCTGCATGATGCTTTCACGCGGAGCTGAAACCGACCCGCACACGAGTACTAGTAAACGCTTCCATGACATTTCGTCGAAAACCACTTGGTCGATTGTAGTATCCGTCGAAAGGTACTTTTCGTCGAACCAATGTTTGGTCGAATTTTCGTCAAAAAATTCGTCGAATTGACATTTTGTCGAAAACCGTCGAATTTTCGTCGAAAAACTGATAGACGCTAAAACGAAAATGAATAACCTCAAAACTCAAATTTTTGGCAATGGCGAACTTTCTGCCATATTCCGGCTTCAAACTTATAAATATGCTTCAGAAAATTTCGTGTAATTTCCTATTCATCAGGTATACACGTCCATGAAATGAAGACCCACTTAATTGTATTAAAATTTTGGAGTTTCCCTCATTTGAACTGAGAATTTGCCTAATTATTCTTTACACCCCCTCGTCACAATGGCAAATCTCCCTCACCAGCCCATACAGTTAAAACAATTATCACCAGTATGCTTTTGATCATTTCATATCAAATTTATGAATCTCGCCAAAAGCTCTTTCAAAAATTTCTTATAAAATGACCACTCGTGAACCCAATAATCCGAGCTCGGCTCGAATTTTTATAACAATCAATTCGACCAAGTGTCGCATTTCTTAACAAAATATTCGACCTATTGTCCCATTTTAATTAATTTTTCGACCAAACGTTGTACTCGACCGAAAGCTACATTCGACCAAGTGGTTTTCGACGAAATGACGTGCACCGCTGGTAAACCACTTAGAGGATCTAAGCCTACCCAGGCAATGCGGTGCGAGTCGGCCCGTCCATGCTTATAAACCCTATTGGTTCCATTGGGCGGCATGGCTTGAGATGTCATTTCATCTCAATGTCGGGTAAAAGTCCCCAAAAAATTGAAAGCAACATCTCCAAAATGACATTTACAGTGTTGACGGGGACGTTAAAGTTCAAATCAAACAAAAACAAAACAAAACAGACGACGTTGAAATGGCTTTTGTCAGCTGTTTGCCGGCTGACAAGAGCAACAAACAAACAACCTTGAAATGGTTTTTGTAAGTTGACTCACGACTGACAAAAGCAACACATAAACAACGTGGAAATGGCTTTTGTCTGTTGACTGTCAGTTGACAATAGCAACAAACAACGTTGAAATGGCCTTTGTCCTTTGACTGGCGACTGAAAATAGCATTATACAAACAACGTTGTATTGGCTTTTGGCAGTTGACTGTCGGCTGAAAATAACAAGAAACAAACAACGTTGAAATGGCTTTTGCCAGTTTACTGACGACTGACAATAGCAACAAATAGGTGAACAACGTCGAAATGGTTTTTGTCAGTTGTCTGTCGGCTGGCAATAGCAACAAACAAACAACGCTGAAATGCATTTTGTAAGTTGACTAACGACGGACAATAGCATAATGCAAACAACGTTGAAATCTCTTTCGTCAGTTGACTGACAATAGCAACAAAAAAGCAACATTGAAATGGCTTTGCTCAGTTGTCTGTCAGCTGACAATAGCAACAAACAAACGAAGTTGGATTGACATTTGTTAGATGACAGTCGGCTGATAATAGCAACAAACAGACAGCGCTGAAATGTTTTGTCGGTTGGCTGTTGACGGACAATAGCAACAAATATACCATTTTGAAAAGGCTTTTTACAGTTGACTGTCGGCTGACAATAGCAACATAAAACAACGTTGAAATGTTTTTTGTCATTTGACTTTCAAATGACAATAGCAACAAATAAACAACGTGGAAATGGCTTTTGTCAGTTGACTGTCGGCTGAATAGATACAAACAAACAACGTTATAATGGATGTTATCAGTTGACTGTCGGCTGAGAAAAGCAACAAACAAGCGACGTTGTAATTGCTTTTGCCAGTCGACTGTCGGCTGAGAATAGCAACAAACAAACGACGTTATAATGGCTTATGTCAGTTGACTGTCGGCTGAGAATAGCAACAAATAAATAATGTTGAAATGGCTTTTGTCAGTTGACTGTCGGCTGAATATAGCTACAAACAAACGACGTTGCAATGGATTTTTTTCAGTTGACTGTCGGCTGAGAATAGCAACAAACAAACGACGTTATAATGGCTTTTGTCAGTTGACTGTCGCCTGAGAATAGCAACAAACAAACGACGTTGTAATGGCTTTTGTCAGTTGACTGTCGGCTGAGAATAGCAACAAACAACCAACGTTGTAATGGCTTTTGTCAGTTGACTGAGAATAGCAACAAATAACGTTGAAATGGCTTTTTCAGTTGACGGTCGGCTGCGAATAGCAAGAACCTAACAACGTTGAAATGACTTATGTCATTGACTGTCGACTGACAATATTAACAAACAAACAAACAACATTGAAATGGATTTTGTCAGTTGACTAATGACTGCAAATAGCAACAAACAAACAACGTTGAAATGAATTTTGTCTGTTGTCTATCGACCGACTATTGCAACAAACAAACAACGCTGAAAAGGACTTTTTTCAGTTAACTGTCGAATTACAATAGCAATAAAAGAAAAACGTTGAAATGGCTTTTGTAATTTGACTGTCGAGTGACAATAGCAACAAACAGACAACGTTGAAATGGCTTTTGTCAGTTAACTGTATGCTTCAACAGCAACAAACGAACTCCGTTGAAATGGTTTTTGTCAAGTGACTGACGACTGACAACATCAACAAAGAAACAACATTGAAATGTTTTTGTCAGTTAACTGGCGACTGACAATAGCAACAAAAAAAAAACAAAAAAACTTTGAAATGGTTTTTATCAGTTGACTGACAACCGACAGTAAATAGCAACAAACAAACAACTTTAAAAAGGCTTTTGTCGGTTGCCTATCGGCTGAAAATAGCTACAAACAAACACCGGTGAAGTGGCTTTTTGTCAGTTGACTGTCGATTGATAGCAACAAACGACGTTGAAATTGCTTTTGTCAGTTGGCTGTCGGCTGACTATAGCAACAAACAAACGTTGAAATGGTTTTTGTCTGTTGACTGACGACTGACAATAGTAACAAACAAAGTTGAAATGGCTTTTGTCAGTTGATAACAGCAAAAATACGATACAATGGCTATGTACAGTCGACTAACGATAGATGACGTTTTAGGCCAGTCGACAGGCGATATACATTTTAAGGTAATTTGTCATCTGTTGTCGCAAAAACGTTAATTTTTCAGGTGACTTAAAAAATTGAAAGGTTGCAAAACTTACCTGACCCGACCAGCCCAGAAAAGCTGCTACAAAAGCTAATGTTGCGGCTGCGGCAAGATGCAAGTTTCACGCTGAAGTGTTGGTGTTTCATCGGTGACTTAACTCAGTTGAAACTTAGAAAGGTTTGTGCAAGATCGGCCCCGAATCCCTTGAGGCCACCCTTGTAAAACCAGCAAAAAGTACAACAAATTTGACAAACGTATAATTTCGGAGCTGTTTACAGGTGAAACCGGTGTCTATTATTATGTGCCGCAGAGACGCATCAACAACAAGCAGTGGCTGCGAAAAGACCAATAAAGGCGGGTCATTGCCAAAAGAATTAATTAACTCTTTTTGTACCAAATGGAATCTTCCTCCTTATATATAGCAGGAGTCCATTTCCAAATTTAGGGGTGACAGGTTGTGGTATCTTCAAAGTTGATGTGGAAAATGGCTGAACTTCCTGCAAATAGTGGAGCCCCTGATGAGACGCCGCGTTCTGTGGCGTCTCATCTGGGCCTGCACTATTTGCCAAGGTACCCCTTTTGGGGTTTCCGGTACAAAATGGGTTAAAAGCGCTGCAAAAGTTTTGCTTGCGGTATTTTTCATTTGTAATGGACCCAATTCAAATGTAAAAGCTGCTGACATTTTTTCCAGCAAAAAATACCAATATTTTATATATAATACTTGCTAGATGACCAATAACGAGCTCGTTAAGATAACGATGCTTTGAACAGCTGGACCCTGGCCGTTGAAGCTTAACCCTTTTTGTACCAAATGGATTCTTCCCATTATATATGGCAGGAGTCCATTTGGAAATTTAGGGGTGTCAGGTTATGTTTTCTTCAAACTTTATTCGGTAAATGGCTTAACTTTGAGCAAAGCAGTGTAGGCCTTGATCAGACGCCGCGTTCTGTGGCGTCTGATCTGGGCCTGCACGGTTTGCCTAGGTACCCCTTTAGGGGTTTCTGGTACAGAATGGGTTAAGTGTTTTGTTTGTTTGTTTGTATTGGAGTCTAACGGCCCAGTCAACACTGTCTTAGGTCATTTTTGAGCCGGTCAGTTTAGCTATCCGCACTATTCCTGGATACGCTCATAGGTAAGTAGTTAAACAGTACAGTGCATATTCTTTCGCCAGAAACTGACAACTGCCCTTCTTGAATCAGCGGAAGGGTAAAAATGGATATAGATGACTTTGGATTACATGTATTAAGCAATACAAAGCTCAGCGAAAACGGGCAAGGGTGGCTAGTTTACCATGGCTGGGTCGAAATAAGTTCTGGAGTCCAGAGAGACTTTCCTCATCTAGATAATCAGGGCCTTCGTGGCCTAGTGGTTAAGATCGCTGACTCTTAATCATTAGGTCTCTCACCGCTGTGGTTCGAGCCTCGCATCGGGTCACATGTGAGACGCCAAGTTCTTCAACGAAAGGTAACGTGGTTTTTTCTCCGGGTACTCCGGTTTTCGCCCACCTCTGATTAACGATCGGCTCGATATGGCTGAAATAATCTTGAAAGGGCCGTAAAACCAAAATCAAACTCATCTAGATAACATTTTTATATGATTTAGGGGGATGTGTCATTTCTTACTTTATCTTGAAAATATATGTTGTGTGTAAAATACAGATATGTTGTAAAATAAAGGCATGTTGTATGTACTCATTAGAATTGCCTCATCGAGGCGATTCTTATGAGTACATACAATATACCTTTATTTTAGAGAAGCTCAAAAAGATATCCCAAAGTAATACGCATTTTTCCCTCTTGGCTAACTGCTGTTTTAACCATTTTTGTACTAAATGCAATCTTCCTCCCTGTATATAGCAGGAGTCAATTTTAAAAT
Source organism: Lucinisca nassula (assembly GCA_963580285.1). NCBI lineage: Eukaryota > Metazoa > Mollusca > Bivalvia > Lucinida > Lucinidae > Lucinisca > Lucinisca nassula. The sequence continues at coordinate 82,317,540 of OY757010.1, forward strand.
TAGGGATGTCAGGTTGTGTGTGTGTGTGTGTGTGTGTGTGTGTGTGTGTGTGTGTGTGTGTGTGTGTGTGTGTGTGTGTGTTTTCAAAATGTATTTGGAAAATGGCTGAATTTTTTTTCAAACAGTGTAGGCCCTGATCTGACGCCGCGTTCTGTGGCGTCTGATCTGGGCCTGCACCATTTGCCAATTGCCCCTTTCCGGTACAAAATGGGTTAAGTAACTTTCAGTCGTGCGAAATACAACGCACCCCTGACTCGAACACATTTTCGTGATCGAAAAAGAGTTCAGACAGTTAAAGTTCAACGGTGGGACAACCTCAAAGTACTGGTATATATACGCATTTGTTTTGTTTGTTTGATTTGAGGTTTAACGTCCCAGTCAACACTGCATGTCATTTTGGAGACGTTGCTTCCAATTTTGTGAGATGTTTTCCCGACATTGAAATGAAATAACATCTCAAGCCCTGCCGCCTAATTAAACCAATAGGGTTTATGAGCATGGACGGTCCGACACTCGCATCGCTTTGCCTGGGCAGGCTTAGATCCTCTATGCGGTTTACCAGTACTCGTGTGCGGGTCGGTTTCAGCTCATGCAGCCCATATATTTATTCAAGCCCCTCTTATTATATCAGAGCCAATCATGAGCAGTCCACCTCAAAGTACGGGTAGATACGCATAAAACAATATTTTCTCAGAATGAAATTACTGGGAAATACGGATAAAATATGTATTTCGTTTGTTTGTTTGTGTGATTGAAGTTTAACGTCCCGTCAACACTGTATATGTCATTTTGGAGACGTTGCTTCCAATTATGTGGGACTTTTACCCGACATTGAGATTAAATGACATCTCAAGCCCTGTCGCCCAATGAAACCAATTGCGTTTATTAGCATGGACCGTTTTGCCTGAGCAGGCTTAGATCCTCTAAGCGGTTTACCAGTATTCATGTGCCATCGGTTTCAGCACTGCGTGGAAGCATCATGCAGCCCATCTATTTCTTCAAGCCCCGATCTGCGGGGGCGGAAAAATATACATTTCACCTTTTTCTTCCTTATCAGTGGTACCTGTTACACTTAAGATGCTTGTTAACAGAAATAACTAACCATTCCCAGAACAATGTCATGCGAATACATTTTTTAGCTTCCTGAAGACATGACTTTCGTCATCACAAATCCAAAAGGGAGTGTTTCCTTATCCTTGTGATGTCTTAAGAAAACAATTTCTGATCGGCTTTACATGTATGAGCAGCAAACATCCACCCGCATGAAGCTACATTGGACTTAGAGGAAGGCTGAAACCTCGGACCAGTCCGTACCTTCGCATGCGTTTTTATATTAACGTACATCGCGTACATGCTTGGACCTTTTTGTCGTGAGACGGCTCATATCTTAAATTAGAGATTTCCGAGCACCTTAAAGAGTTTACTTATTCCTAATTTATTTGATGCTCAGACGTTAATTTACAACGCTGTAAAAGCTTTTCGAAATTTAAAGCGCCGATATTGAAATAAATCAGAAATAATCCGCGAGAATTTTTCACCGAACCAATCCGGTAATGGTCATTAAAAGCAAAATCTTTGCCGCCACACAATTTACTGTCACTTTAGAATAGTCTTCTATCAATTGGGCCGCGCTAGGAGAAGAAGGGTCTTCGAGCCTATAAGCTCATAGAAGTCTAAAACCATTCTGTGCATAAACTTTATCAGAATAGAACCTTCTTTGACTGCGAGAAGCAGCTACGGGACACACGTCATGCATACAGCGTACAGCGAAGACTCAGATCAGCCTGCACGCATGCGCGCAGGCTGATCTGAGTCTTCGCTGGGCGCATAGGCTCGGGGGCTCCTCTTCGCTTCGCATGGCCCAATTTATTTCTTATTTGGAATAATATATTCTCTCAAGAGTGTTCGTCTTACGCAGTTACGGAGCTGTTTACAAAGCTCCTAGGGACAAAGATTTATCCGCACGCGCTGTTGAGCGCCATTTACGACTGATCTCTGTAACAGGAAAGCTGTCTAATGGCGTATAATTAAACCGAGTTTGCCGATCAGTGTTTAGTCTGATCAATATTAACAAATTGACGAGTGCTAAAGACGTAAAAGCTCTATTTATCGGCGCCACTTTCTGGAGAATTCAAAATGTAATTACAATTTGGATGCAACCCCCGGAACCAACCTGAAAAGTAATACCCAGATTTTTCATTAAGACTTAATTATCATGAAGAAGAGTGGTCCCCAACTCACTGAAACATTGACAAGACCGTTAACGATAAATTGATGTGTACGACTAAAATCTTTCCTAGGAGAATAAGAGTCCGTTTTGCGTGAGATTTTCTATTAAGAGACGTTGGGAGACGAATCTGAACCGTGACAAAGGCTCGAGAAGATAACTAGTGAAGAAAATTGAAAATTTGTCGAGGTGTCTGTTAAATATGACTTTCAGCAATTTTGGAAAGCGTGTACTTTCTTCTGATTGCATTTGCAGGCAGATGCATTCGTCTAAATGCCATTTTTGGGCATGTTCATGCAGTTTGTGCTGTCTTATTCTACACGATGAGTGTTCATTTTAACGACAGTATTTGTACTCTAACATTTTGCCTTTAAATAGAGGATCTTACATGAGTGTTCATGAATTTTTGAATTTAGTAAACGAGTTGAGGAAAAGGGATAAAATGCTCGGCAAAGCCTCGCATTTTATCCCTTTTCCTAAGCCTCGCATTTTATCCCTTTTCCTCAACGAGTTGAATGAATTCAATAATACATGAACACAAATGCAAGATTCTATTTATCATATGGCATTTTTAAAAACCGCATTTTATTCACGATTTTTAACAAACCTCTCAATATTCCTCCATTAGTAAACGTAGAGTCGTTAAGGACGCCGTGTAACGTTACGGGGCGTATCTAACTACATTTGCATATTTAATCCACTCGTGGATTACCGAATTTAATACATGGCGTTATTATCTTCTCAGACCCGACGTCATATGATAAAAGGAAATTGCACATAAATATCACAATATTGATTGATTGATTGATTATGTTGGGGTTCAACTACATGTCAACCCTTGCGGACAATTTTGTGTCGTCTCCCAGCGAGATGAGATAGAGAAGAGACTGTAGAGGAGATGAAAGCCAGGGAGAGAGGAAAATGACGAAAATGAATGGAAGTGTAGAAAATGAAGAAATAACAACATTCTTCCTCTACTATTACCTGCTGGCTAAGACAACAGGCCTTGTCCAACTGTAAGCCAATATCAGAGTGTCGCCCCAGTGACGTAAGATACACAACACATTCGCCACACCCAATCACATCATCACAAAATGGAATATGACGGGTAATAAAGGGCAAATTCCTCTTAATTATGCCCCCAACTTCGACGAAGTTGGAAGGGAAAATTATTTTTCGGTTGTTCGTCCATTCTCCCGTCCGTTCGTCACGCTTATTTGATGCATAGCACAACTTGGAAACCATGCATGCTAGGTTTTTTTTTTTTAAATTTTATATATGGATACCTCGTGAGACAGAAGTTGACACAAACTTTTTAATCAGGATTAAGCCTCGTTCCTTTGCAAAATATAAGGATGAAATCTTGTCAGCAATATATCTCAAAAAGTATTGAAGCTTGAGCCTCGAAACGTGGCAAATAGGTAGATTATCTGATTAAATTTTGAATGGACTTTAAAAATAGTACATGGTCAATTTGGCCATTGTACGTTGTCAGCATAATAAAAGAGTTAGAGCTAGAGTCTTGATATTTAGTAATTAAATTGCTAGTGATGAGCAGATGATCTGATCAACACTTGAATAAATTCTGAAAAATATTTTACGAGTTATGGCCCTTTGTAAATTTGGGTATTTTTCCTTGTCAGCAAAATATCTCAAAAACGGTTAGAGCTAGAGCCTTGCTGTTTAATGATGAATAAATGACCTGAATAACATTTGAATACCGTTTGAAAAATACTTCATGAGTTATGGCCCTTTGTAAATTTGGGCAGTTTTACCTTGTCAGCAAATCAAAAACCACTGGAGCTAGAGCCTTAATATTTGGTAGTAAAAGTGCTGGCGATGAGTAGATGGCTTGATTTATTTTTGAATAAATCTTGGAAAATACTTGTCGAGTTATGGCCCTTTGTAAATTTGTGCAGTTTTACCTTGTCAGCAAAATAACCCAAAAAGTATTTTAGATAGAGTCTTGAAACTTGGTTGATAGATTGGGGATGATGAGTAGATAATCTGATTAACTTCCGAATGAATTCTGCATTACGAAAACATGCATATACAAATACATTGTAAATTTTACCACCGAAAATCGAAAATTCAACGATGAAAAAGTGTGATTTTTTTCTTATTTCTGCTCAAAATATAGATTGTGTATACTCGTTAGGACCGCCTCATCGAGGCGGTTCTAACGAGTATACAGATCAATATTTTAGAGCAGAAATAAGAAAAATAAGGTTTACCCCTTGTTATGCATAAGAATTTATTTTTCTGATTCCCACTTGCACCCCACTGTGACCTAATAGTGCTATAAATATCTTGTTAATCTTCTTATGGAAGATTCTAGAAAACTGAGTCACAGATTAATTTCATTTTTGTAAACAACATGTTTACAAGGAAAAGTACTTCAGAACCTTCCAGAAAGTTCAGGTTTGCATTATTTTTAGAAGATTACCTCATCTTATTCCACAACCCTGTGGAACATTCTAGAGAAATCTTAGGGTCTATAAAAGAGCTTGATTTTTCTCATTGAGTCAGACTTTGGAGTTTGATGTTTGGGCATTTAAGAAAAGTTATTTCTAAATTCTGTGTTGGATTGTTAAAGGATATTACTTTTCATTTTGGACTGTGAATTCTGTGGGATCAAGGAAAATAGATTCATTCAGGATATTTCATAACAGAGCTAAGTACATTTAATTTTCTTACTTCTACAGGTTAAAGTTAACTTGTAAATAAATTTTGTTAAAATTTTCCAAAAGGCTTGTTTGCTTTTTCTTTCTGCTACGCCTGGCTCGTAACAGAAATTGGGGGCTCGTCCGGGATAAAACCATTTTAAGCATTTTAAAACCGACATTTCATGTGACGCAGGTAATTGTCATTTCTTATCAAATAGACTTTGCAGTTGCTTCACAGGATTGGTATTTCCCTATAGGTATATAGGGGATTGTCATTTCATGTGAACTGTCATTTCAGGTGAAATAGTACTTGTCATTTCATGTGAAATTCTCGTTGGGCTTGTCATTCCAAAAAAAAAAAAAAAAAAAAAAAAAAAAAAAAAACTTTGTCAAATTAACCTCAATCTGTATTTCCATAAATACTTTATAAAACAAACAAAAAGCAAACATGTCGTTTGATTTGAGAAGCTTTTTGGCTCAGCCTACTCAGGAGTTGTTTAATCTGGCCAAAAGGACAGATTTGCTAGATATTGCTTCCCATTATGGGGTCACTGCTGTTAAAACAAGCATGAAAAAACATGAAATAAAGAATATTTTGGTACAGTTTTTTGTTGATGAAGAACTTTTCGATCCATCTGCTTTGTCTCTCATTATGGTCTCTCATACCGAATTACAAATGAGACAAATTGAAATAGGAAGGCAAATTGAATTAGAGAAGTTAAGATTAGAAATGGAAGAACGAATTCGAAAAGAAAAATTAGAACAGGAAGAAAAGCAAAGGGAAATGGAAGAAAGAGAGAAGGAAAAGGAAAGAGAAATGCAGAGACAAATGCAGATGGAAAGATTAGAAATGGAGGAACGCCTTCAGAAAGAAAAAATCGAAAAAGAAGAGCGACTAGAAATAGAAAGAGAAAAATGGCATTTTCAATTAAAGATGAAGGAACTGGAACTCCAGGGTCAAGATAGGGTGAAACCTACCCCTGTTTTTGACTCTGGTAGTTACTTTGATGCCACAAAGCACATCAGATTAGTTCCGCCATTTCAGGAAAAAGAGGTAGATAAGTATTTTTTGCATTTTGAAAAAGTTGCAGAAAATTTAAAATGGCCAAAAGAGCATTGGACCTTACTTTTGCAAAGCGTTGTTGTCGGAAAGGCTAGAGATATTTACACTCAGCTAACTGTCGAGCAAAGCTCAGACTATGATCTGGTTAAGGAGCTTATTCTTAAGGCATATGAGTTGGTCCCTGAGGCTTACAGGCAGAAATTTAGGAATTGCAAAAAAGAAATTTCCCAGACCCATGTAGAATTTGCTCGAACCAAAGAACAGTTATTTGATAGGTGGTGTTCTTCTAAAAAAGTAGGCTCTGATCATGACAAACTTAGACAGCTTGTCCTTGTTGAAGAGTTCAAACGGTGCATAAATTCAGACATTAAATCTTTTCTCGATGAGAGACAGGTTGAAACTTTGGAGGAAGCTTCTCGTTTGGCAGATGATTATGCTTTGACTCATAAAGTCTCATTTGTGAACAGGCCTTATCCTCGAAAACCTTATAATCCACAGACAGGTCCAAGATTCTATCCCAGTAATCCCTCTGGTAGTTATAGCCATACATCTAGTACTATGCCCAAATTTTCTGGTGAAAATAAAACCCAGAATCCTTCCAAACCTTCTGGTGAAAACAGAAGTCAGAATTTTTCCAAACCTTCTGGTGAAAACAAAGACCAGAATCCCTTATCTCAATCTCAAGTAGTTTGTTATTATTGTAAAAATACAGGTCATTTGATCTCTGAGTGTTTAAAATTAAAGCGAAGGAAAGAAAGAGAAAGACAAGAGGAACTTAAGCCTACAGGCTTGACTTCTATAAGGCCAAAACCACAGTCTTGTGTAAGGGAGGAAACTCTTTCTGATACCAAATTATCTGAGACTGATACGGTTATGGGGTGTTATGAACCATTCTTATCAGATGGTTTTGTGTCACTAAATGGTGACAGTTATGCCCATCCTACCCCTATTAAAATCTTACGAGATACCGGAGCTTCTCAATCTCTTATTCTTGCAGATACTCTGCCTTTTTCTGAGAAGACTTCTTTGGGCCAAAGTGTCCTTATTCAGGGTGTGGAATGTGGATTTGTTAATGTTCCGCTTCATAACGTTTATTTGTCATCAGACTTGGTATCCGGTTCAGTGGCTGTTGGTATTAGACCTTCTTTACCTTTTAAAGGTGTTCATTTGTTGCTAGGCAATGACTTAGCTGGAGATAAGGTTGTGGTAAACCCACTTTTGACTACTAATCCTTGCATAGACCAACCGCCTGATCCCATTGAGCAGGAAATTCCTGATCTTTATCCATCTTGTGCAGTCACAAGGGCGATGGCACGTAAGGCCAAGCAAACTGATGGGAAACAGGATTTTGATTTAACTGATACCTTTTTGGGTCAGTCTTTTAATGAAGAGATAACAAGGTCTCTGTCTTCAAGCCTGCCTGATAAGCAGACAGATTTTCATGAGAATAACTCATCTTTAGATCTAGGCCATGACATAATGTCTGGGTCTCAACTAGCTATAGAACAGCATAAGGATCCCGAAATTTTGCCTTTATTTGAAAGGGCCTTAGATGAGCAGGAAGTATCTCAGGTCCCTGTCTGTTATTATGTCAAAAATGACATTCTTATGAGAAAATGGCGTCCACCAGACGTCTCAGCAGAAGATGAGTGGACTGTCAACCACCAGATAGTGGTTCCACGGGTTTACCGTTCCCAAATATTAAACTTGGCACATGAAACTCCCATGTCAGGACATTTAGGTGTAAATAAAACCTATCACAAGATTCTTAATCATTTTTACTGGCCTGGGTTAAAATCAGATGTTTCTCAGCATTGTAGGTCCTGCCATACATGCCAAATGGTAGGAAAACCCAATCAGACTATACCTAAGGCTCATTTGCAGCCTATACCTGCTTTTGATGAACCTTTCAGTCGAATAATTATAGACTGTGTGGGTCCCTTGCCCAGAACTAAGTCCGGCTGTGAATATCTTTTGACCATTATGTGTGCTTCCACACGTTTTCCTGAAGCCATTCCTTTAAGAAATATCAAAACTAAGACAATCGTCAAGGCCTTAGTGAAGTTTTTCACATTTGTTGGGCTTCCTAAATCTATTCAGTCAGACCAAGGCTCAAATTTTATGTCTGGAATATTTCAACAAGTAATGCATGAACTAGGCATTGTACAGTATAAGTCATCAGCCTATTATCCTGAAAGTCAAGGCGCCCTTGAAAGATTCCATCAAACATTGAAAAACATGATAAGATCATATTGTTTTGACACAGAGAAGGATTGGGATGAAGGCATCCATCTCCTTTTATTTGCTGTAAGAGAATCTGTGCAAGAATCTCTTGGCTTCAGTCCATTTGAATTAGTATTTGGCCATACTATTCGTGGTCCTTTGAAACTTCTCAAAGAGAAATTTCTCTCCAATGATAACACCTCCCTGAATTTACTTCAGTATGTGTCCGATTTCAAAACTAGACTTTCAAAAGCTTGTGAGGCTGCTCGGAACAATCTTCAGTCAGCCCAAAGGAAAATGAAACAGCTATATGACATAGGGACAAAAGAAAGGAATTTTAAACCAGGTGATAAAGTACTAGCTCTTTTGCCTATTCCAGGGAAATCGTTGCAGGCCAGATATTATGGTCCATACACTGTAGACAAAAAGATCAGTGACGTAAATTACATAATAAACACTCCTGGGAGGCGCAAGCTAAAGCAGCTATGTCATATTAACATGCTTAAGGAATACATAGATAGGGACAATACATCTTTAACATCAGTCAATCTAGTTAGCTCTGTTCCACTTAATTCATGTGACAATGACTGTGAGGATATTAATTCAGTGAAATCGGATCCCACATCATCAAAACTTCAGAATTCTGACATTCTACGGAATCTTGACCAGAAACTGTCACATCTAGAGCCAAATCAGCGGAATGAACTGAAACAGCTGATTTTTGAATATGAACAATTATTTCCTGACATTCCAACACGGACAGACAAAATATTTCACGATGTGGACATAAATGGTTCCAAACCTGTAAAACAACACCTATACAGGATGAATCCTATAAAACAGAAAAATCTTAAAGAAGAAATTCAGTATTTGCTGGACAATGACTGGAATGGAGTTCTCCTAGTATTCTTATACCAGAACAAGAAAGGACAAAAATGTTTATAGACTCTTAGAAGGATTAATTCTCGAACATAGACAGATGCAGAGCAAGAATCAGTCTGCAACATTTCGAAGTTTATCTTACCCCTACTACTGCACCGATTGTTGTTTTCAGTGATCACAATCCACTGACTTTCATACATAAAATGAAAAACAAAAATCAGCGGTTGCTCAGGTGGAGTCTTATGCTACAAGAGTATAATTTAGACATAAGACATATCAGAGGGAGAGATAACATTATCCCTGATGCCCTTTCAAGAGTTTGAGCGGTGTCAGGAGTTGTGTTTTTCTTTCCTACTAAAGTGGATTGTAGATACATGTAATTTTATATGCTATGCTCAATATTTTATTATTCTTAAAGCAAAAGAAAGCTTTATTACATAAATCTTTCTTTTCCTCGAAGAGGGGGAGTGTTATGCATAAGAATTTATTTTTCTGATTCCCACTTGCACCCCACTGTGACCTAATAGTGCTATAAATATCTTGTTAATCTTCTTATGGAAGATTCTAGAAAACTGAGTCACAGATTAATTTCATTTTTGTAAACAACATGTTTACAAGGAAAAGTACTTCAGAACCTTCCAGAAAGTTCAGGTTTGCATTATTTTTAGAAGATTACCTCATCTTATTCCACAACCCTGTGGAACATTCTAGAGAAATCTTAGGGTCTATAAAAGAGCTTGATTTTTCTCATTGAGTCAGACTTTGGAGTTTGATGTTTGGGCATTTAAGAAAAGTTATTTCTAAATTCTGTGTTGGATTGTTAAAGGATATTACTTTTCATTTTGGACTGTGAATTCTGTGGGATCAAGGAAAATAGATTCATTCAGGATATTTCATAACAGAGCTAAGTACATTTAATTTTCTTACTTCTACAGGTTAAAGTTAACTTGTAAATAAATTTTGTTAAAATTTTCCAAAAGGCTTGTTTGCTTTTTCTTTCTGCTACGCCTGGCTCGTAACACCCCTGTAAACCCCAGTTTTACTTTATAAAAGTGCGGTTCAAGAGGGTCAAAAGTATAGTGCAAAAATATTTTATCTTGAGTTACGGCCCTTTGTAAAGTTTGGCATTTTAACCTTGTCTGCAAGATAGCTGAACAAGTATTTAGACTGATGCCTTGAACTTGATAGGCTGATAGGGGGTGCTAAGAAGCTGACCTGATAAATTTTATTAAAAATTCTGAACTTTTTTCTTCAGTTATGGCCCTTTGAAATTTTCAGCATTTAAACTGTTATCAAAAGCAAGATATCTCAAAAGCTATTAGGGGCAAGTAGTGTTAGGGTCAAGAAGGTGGGAGCATAGTGTTTCAAAAACACCAGCTCTAGTTAACCACTGAAGGCATTTGTTAGACTCGCCTCGCCAATGCGATTCTAATGAATATCTATAACATTTGTTTCCTGGGGTATTAGATCACAAAAATCTTTCAGGACTTCAGATTCTTTTGTTTGTTTGTTTGATTTGAGGTTTAACGTCCCCGTCAACACTATAAAGGTCATTTTGGAGACGTTGCTTCCAATTTTGTGGGACTTTTACCCGATCTTGAGATGAAATGACATCTCAAGCCCTGCCATCCAATGAAACCAATAGGGTTTATTAGCATGGATGGGCCGACTCGCACCGCTTTGCCTGGGCAGGCTTAGATCCTCTAAGCGGTTTTACTAGTAATCGTGTGCGGGTCGGTTTCAGCTCTGCGTTGAAGCATCATGCAGCCTATCTATTTCTTCAAGCCCCGATGGGCGGGGGCCGTAGACTTCAGATTCGATAAGTGAAATAATTTTGAAAAGGCCGTAAACCAAAAGAAAAAAAAACTGAATCTATGCTGGCCGTAGCATACCTGTTTTCTATTAGTGGGACGCTGTGGTGCAGTGATAAAACATCGGACTCGAGATCTTGAGGTACCGGATGCGACCCACACTAACGTTGACTCAAGTGTTGTTGCTTTATCCAGTTTGCTTAGTCCTGGTTTCTACCCAGGAAAAGAGGGCCACCTGGAAGATTAGTACTAGTTCATTAAATGTTTTACCCTCTATAAATAAAGTCGATTATTATTATTATTATTATTATTATTACAATCGCCTCATACGTTTTTTCCTACTTCTTATGTATAACATCATCACGAAAACACGCCTATATAATTTTGACATTTAAACCCCACTACTATACAGTAAAACTAGGGTTTACAGGGGTATACATAATTTTTCATATTTCTGCCAAAAAAACCCGATATATTGTGGGTACTCGTGAGAGCAAGGCAATTCTAACGAGTACCCACAAGTTATGTTTTGTGCAGGAATATAAAAAAAAATCAGAATTTTTATCTGAAAGTTTTCTTCTTTTTTGGTATTCAAATTTCCAATATATTTGAATAGGCGTGTTTTCATGTGTGAGCATCCATAATCTATGTTTACTATAATCACATGCCGATTCCCGATCTTTGAAGGACAATCCCATCTCATACACGTATGGACATGTTTACCTGTGCCAGTTGCTCAAAGCACCGTTAGCTAAACATGCTCGTAAATGGTCAAAGTGTGATGCCAAGTTCCTCCGGGTAATCCGTTTTTCGCCCACCTCTGATTAACGATCGGTTAGATATGATTAAAATAATATTGACAGGGTCGTTAAACCCAAACCAAATAAATAAATATATAAATAAATAAATGAAAATGGTCAAAACGTAAATTATTTTACCAAATTCAATATCTTATACTCAGGTATGGTAGTTTTGCTGAAAAAATATTAATTATTGCCATATTAAATAAGGTAAGTTTTAACAATACTTTAACTAACGACATCGTTAGATTTTCACAACTGGCCCCTGTTGGATCCGCTTCCCCTTTCAGCTTCCTTTGATTTGTCGTCGCAGAGAGCATATTAATTAGCCCTAGCAGCATTATAACGGGCATTTGATTGATGGAAAACCACAGGAGGGCGTTGGCGACGGACGTACGACGGAAATATTTCTTTTCATGCATCAGATTTCAATTTTCTTAAGCGACATACTTGAGTCAGTGAAACCGTTAAATTATCAAGTAGTGCGTTGGCTTCTACAATAAAAACAGAACGGACAAATTCAGTAGAATTCCTATATTAAGACCACCTTTGGGACTGTTCAAAAGTGGTCTTACAGACCACTTTTGAACAGTCCAAAAGGTGGTCTCGGACCAGAGGAAACGGTTTGCAGAAAACCAAAGACAGAATAATGTCAATCACCAAATAAACTTTTTAAAGCAGAATTAGTCTTAATTTTAGGTGATCCTAATAGAGGAATTTCACTGTATACTGTCATAAAAAAGAGAGACGTGAAAAGGAAATAAGTCGTTTATGTGATGTTCGTCAGTCTGCAATGTGAAAATATACTACAGAACATTAATTTAAAAACATATAATAATTGGCTCCCGCCTGAGGCTTAAGGAAATAGAATGGGCTGCATGAGGCTTCCAAGCAGTACTGAAACCCAGATAGAGTTATTGATTAAAATTACATACATACGCACATAAAAACAACGTAGTGTGTGTGTGTGTGTGTGTGTGTGTGTGTGTGTATGTATGTATGTGTGTGTGTGTGTGTAACCGTAAAATTTCTAATAAATTATGAAAACACACACACACACACACACACACACACACACACACACACACACACACAAAACAACAACTAAACAGTACTGACTGGGGTTTACGGGGGTATACATTATTTTTCTTATTTCTGCTCGAATACATAGGTTGTGGGTACTCGTTAGAACCGCCTCATGGAGGCATTTCTAACGAGCACTCACAACCTCTGTTTGGAGTATAAACAAGAAAACATGATATCATTAATTTTCATCGGAAAAGTAGCCATTTTGGAAATAGGGAAGATTGCACTATGTCACACGAGTTTGTTATCGTAATTATTCAGTGAAATCGAATCCGACAGAACCAAGGGCGTGGATTGTCGCCTGTATCGCCCCCCCCCCCACACACCACGATCTCATCACCCCCCTCACACACACGTTTTACAGACCGTTCCAATGCGGTTAATTATTGTTATAATTCGTCTATTCATGTATGTCTTGCTAATATATTTTATTTTGGATAGCAGTTCGTCTTTTCATGTATGTCTTGCTAATATATTTTATTTTGGATAGCAGTTCGTCTTTTCATGTATGTCTTGCTAATATATTTTATTTTGGACAGCAGTTCGTCTTTTCATGTATGTCTTGCTAATATATTTTATTTTGGATAGCAGTTCGTCTTTTCATGTATGTCTTGCTAATATATTTTATTTTGGATAGCAGTTCGTCTTTTCATGTATGTCTTGCTAATATATTTTTTTTGGAAAGCAGTTCGTCTTATCATGTATGTCTTGCTAATATATTTTATTTTGGATAGCAGTTCGTCTTTTCATGTATGTCTTGCTAATATATTTTATTTTGGATAGCAGTTCGTCTTTTCATGTATGTCTTGCTAATATATTTTATTTCGGATAGCAGTTCGTCTTTTCATGTATGTCTTGCTAATATATTTTATTTTGGATAGCAGTTCGTCTTTTCATGTATGTTTTGCTAAAGCCCCGGTCCCACATACCTTGCGACTGCGATGCGACCTCTCTGCAACTGATTTCGTTGCAACTGGCCCGCGACCTTTGCAACTGTTGCAACTAAATTTGCTCCGTAAATGTGATCGCCGACCCGTCGCCGACTAGTCGGCGACCGGTCGCCGAACAATCGGCGATTAATGTTGCCCAAAGTCGGCGATTGATCAGCGACTTGTCGCCGAAGAATCGCCGTATGATCGGCGACTGACTTGCAACAAGTGAAACATGATCGGGGACTAGTCGGCGATCAATCGGCGACTCTTCAGAGACTTGATAAAACCGATCGGCGACTTGTCGGAGACTTTTTTGCGCTTTTTTTTTGACACAGACAAAAATAAACTTAATTTTCGACTGCTGAGAGTCTTCTCTGGGCTGCTGCAAGTCCTCGTCATCCGAAATTGGTGACCGAGCCTTGCCTCCCGTTTTTTTCGGCTGCGCCGCCTTTTTCTTTTGCCCACCTCTCCGAACCATGTTGCCTCTTTGAAAGCTGTCGTCGAAATGATGCTAGGATGTTAACAGTTTTTTATTGTAGTTGGCGCTATAATCGTTCGGTGGTTTTAACACCTTTTAACAGCTTGTCGGCGACCAGTTGAAGACCAATCGCAGATCAATCGCCGACTTATCAGTGATCAATCTCCGATCGATCGGCGACCAATCGCCGAACAGTTGCCGACTGATCGCCGATAGGTCGTGGATCGATCGCGGATCAGTCGGCGATTAGTCGGCGATCAGTCTGCGACCAGTCTCCGATAAGTTGCAATAGGGTTGCTAGAATTAACAGCCAAATTTGCATAAATTCGGTCGGGGATCGATCGGTGACTGTTCGGCGATCGATCGGAGATTGGTCTGCGACGTCTAAAAAACCATTGCAACTAGTCTGCGATCAAAATCAGTCGCAGCCAGTCTTTTGTGCATGCACAAAAGACGATCGGCGACTAAATTTGATCGGCGACCTACCCGCGACCTTGCTGCAACCTTTGTAAAACCTCTGTGCGACTTCTGAAACCGCTCCGCGATTGCCATTTTTTTCAGTCGCAGAAAGGTCGCATCGCGGTCGCAAGCTCTGTGGGACCGGGGTTTAATATATTTTATTTTGGATAGCAGTTCGTCTTTTCATGTATGTCGTGCTAATATATTTTATTTTGGTGATAGCAGTTTGGCCGTGTCTATTTGGCTTTCCGCCTGTGACGTTTTCATTATAGTGAAGTTATGTTTGGCCTCCCGACTGTGACGTTTTCATTATAGTGAAGTTATGTTTGGCTTTCCGCCTGTGACGTTTTCATTATAGTGAAGTTATGTTTGGCCTTCCGCCTGTAACGTTTTCATTATAGTGAAGCTATGTTTGGCCTTCCGACTGTCACGGACGTTTTCATTATAGTGAAGTTATGTTTGTCCTTCCGCCTGTAACGTTTTCATTATAGTGAAGTTATGTTTGGCCTTCCGCCTGTAACGTTTTCATTATAGTGAAGTTATTTTATGTTCGCGTTTCTTTCCCTTTTTCTCTTGGATGGGAGGTGTGATGTATTTGTATCGATTCCTGATTCTAGTTTTTATGAATGTGAATTGTAGGCATTTTGATGTGTTTTTTATGGTCGGATGTTCAAGGTCCCCATTTTCATAGAGATGCCCGTTTTCTGATGCCCAATAACTTATGAACAGCCTTTAAACCTTTTTGTACCAAATGGAATGTTCTTCTATATACAGTAAACTTCCGCTATTAAGATCACTTAAAATTAAGACTGAATTTATTTTTAGAAGGTCATTCAGTAGGTTTCAGTTATTCTTTCTTTGTGTTTTTACACCTAGTATCTCCTATCAATAGCGCACCTTTGGGACTGTTCAAAAGTGGTCTTGAAGACCACTGTGAACAGTCCCAAAGGTGGTCTTCATATAGGAATTTTACTGTATATAGCAGGAGTCAATTTCAAAATTTACGAGTGTCAGGTTCTGTTTTCTTCAAAATTTATTTGAAAATAGCTGAAATTTTTGCAAACAGTGTAGGCCCTGATCAGATCCCGCATTCTGTGGCGTCTGATCTGGGCCTGACCTGTTTGCCAATTACCCATTTAGGGGTTCCGGTATGAAAAGGGATAACCGCAACGCCACTTTTCGCCAAAAAAAAAAAAAAAAAAAAAAAAAAAAATAGCCGGCTATGGATAAATTTGACAACATCCATGTGAGGTTTAGATTTCTTTATTCTTTTTAAAGGTAAGAGCCTGTAGAAAACATTTCCATTTATACGTCATATATAGGGACCTGCGGTATGGAATGGTGCGGTCTGTCAACTTCTTCCTTGAACACACCAAGGTTTGGCAGATAAAGCCGACTCAGGTAGGGTTTTCCTCTAGACTATAGCTATTGGAAGGAAGAAGTAAGTAAAATTTCGCTCTTAAGAATGCAAAATGTTAAGAACTAAAAACCTATTTAAATGCTTTCTACACTAAAAGTAAACCTTTTTTACTGTTCAAAAGTGGTCTTAAAGACCACATTTGAACAGCCTTAAGGTGGTTCAATACAGAAATTTTACTGTTATTTGGAACTTCTAGACACGGACCTGACGAAAAGTCATCGGTGACATTTTTTGATGGCCAGGTTTTCGGTTGAATGTGCTCAAAGGTCATTTATCACGAACATTTACATATTTCGAGTATAAGCATACTGACAGAATATATAAATAGGATCATTTTACCAAAAAAAATACATGAAATAATTCCCATTCTTTTCTAAATTGTGCACATTTATGTCTGGTATGTACCAATTTACACTTAGGGTAACCTCCCTTGAATTTTGGTTGATTTAGACCCACAATGCAATATTTTGTGACATCATAGTGGATTTTAACTTATTGATATAACTTTTAAACTGACATATTTTCAGTTTCCATGATTTTATTGTACATTTTTCTTATGTCCACTCCTCTGGATATAAACTTGAAATTTCATTTCTGAATTAAAACGTTGATTTAAGTTTTAAATGAAATTCTAAACTGTTTAAAACAAACAGTTATTTTATAAATTCTTTAGTTAATAAAAATACTTTTTGAATGTCTTCTAAACGAATAACCCACCACTGTATGTTATTTGATCTACATACAAACATGTAAGCTGAAATTTAAATAATTTAAAGGTGCATTATTGAGCTATCTGGAAAAAATGCTTCCTAAAATAATATACATGTAGCCGGTATTTTTTCTTTAAAACAATACAAATGAATGCATTTTATGCAAAAATGCGAACAATTATGATGACAGGTAAACGAGTTTGAGAGGGATTCCCTAAACTAGGTTTCGAACACTAGTCAGATCTATTTTTAGTTCGTGACAAAAATAGAATCTCCATATATGACGTTATGCGACGTTCATTTTTGGCCTTGTTTGCTTAGGCCATGCCTGAATCGGAAAAAAATATGACGCTGAATACCATGCCATAAGTAACGACACTTAGAGACGATACTGTCCCCATGTATGTGTAAAGTGACAGATTTATTTTTAGAACAGAAATTCCGAACACATTTTCACAAAGTTCTGAAGCTGTATTTGGCTCCAAAGGTGTACACATGACAAAGGAGTATGCATTGAAGATAAAAACCAGAAAAAAATTGAGACCCGGTAGCTCAATAATGCACCTTTAAATATATTATTTGACTTTCAGTTTATAGACCTTAGGTTTGAAAGAAGAAGAAATTGATTTGAGTTTTGACTGAGACAAACTGCATTGATATTATCACGTGGCTATGTAATTTCTAATGATTATATAACACCGATTATATGGATTGTCAAACAGTTCAAAGAATTTAAAGTCAACTATGACATCATAGAATACTTCAAGAATATCAATGAAGCAGTTTGAAGCTGAAACTTTATTGCAATATCTCAGAAGCTAATAAAGATAATTTGATCCGGTTTTCAGATTTCACTTACCTGAAGCAATGTGCTTTTAGTTCTTAATGATTTTAATACCGTGATAAATGATCTTTAAGCATCCGTATTGCCACAAGTCGATAAACGAACCTGTCGGACATGGGGTCCTCCGACCTCTTAGGATTGAATCACTGGTTGGCCATCGTGTGGGTTGTCTGTATTCTTTAACTGGAGTATTTTGTCCTTGGTGTGTGGTCCCATGTGGTGCAGGCTTACTCCAGCTGGAACCTTAATGAGATTTGTAGAAAGTAATCTGTCACTTTGGGGATTTTTTTATTATTCTAATGTGCCTTTTGAGAAAACCCAGTGTTCGGGTTGCCTTTCCGGTGATTCTGTCCATGTAAGTATTCCAAGACAGACAAGTTTATTGGTCAGTGATAGTCGCATGGACAACACCATTATAAGCATGTCAATGTTCTTTACGCCCAGTCAATTTGCAATCGACCAAATTAGCAAAATTATCATCCAAGAAGGTGAACTATTTTGAATTCTAACGCAGCAGCCTAAATTGGCAATTGAAAGGAGGTGTGGTTTATTATATAACAAATCACTAGTCGAAAGAGCATGGCAGTGACTTCAGCCGTCGTTTTATGATGCCATTCGAATAGTCCATCACGTTAGACACCAAAACATTACACAAGAATATGTGTGTGAATAAGTCAACAATGGTGGTGTGATTTCTTCTATAGTAATCGCAGATAAAATTGACTAGGCGGAGCTATTCAGGTGTTGTCAATATATGCCAAATTCGCTGAGTTCACCAGAAGATTCGGTAGAGTGCCTTTCGCACGCTTTCTACAAGCGGACGAAATGGTCATATACGCCACAGCTATGCTTGTGTTACAGCTGAATTCACACAATCGGGTGACTTGGTTTACCTTTTAGTTAATGGAATATTCCTAAGACAGGTACAAACGAGAGCTCCGCCTAGTCAATTTTATCTGCGACTACTATAACAATGGCGGAAGGTAGGGAGAACATGAAGGAAACAACAAATTATTGTCGGAATCGAAATGTACTCCGTCAAATAAGTAACTATACCAACTTCCTGTATACCCCAGTTTTCTCTTAATAAAGTGTGGTTTAGAGAGGAATTGTTTACATGATGTATACTGTATATCCTCATAGTCATAAACCTAGGGCTACTGGAATTGAAAAAAAGAAGCTTACTTACTTACCATAACACCATGTTGGAAGAAGTAGGATTTAATAATGGAAAGTAATAATATAAAGAATTGAATGAATTAATATCAACCAAATTTACTCATTTATTTATTTATTAACTCAAAAACATAGTAGTGCATGGAATTATTTAGCCTTTATTTCTAATCAACGGTGCAGTAATCCAAGATGGTACACATCGCTATTCAGCGACTGCGAGTACGAAAGGATAATATGTTTTTGCTCAAGGGGTATACGGAAAATAATTGCCCTTGCGCTGTCCAATAAAAACCGTCTTTGCAGTATAACAAAGACTTTGACATTTCCCGATTAATGTTCTTCTTCAAATGCGCGTGGCACACCCGTGCGACATAAGGGATTTTTCCATATCCCCAAAACGGCAGATTTTCTGATTAAAATCCGTGACTATTTTTCTTATTTAATACTTTAAACCTATGTTGCTGGTGCTCGTTAGAACCGCCTCAATGTCTTGGAGCAGAAATATCATGAACACATGGGTTTCGACGTACTTATGCAGGATACGAGACATATTGTTCTTCAAAACAAACCCAGAACATAAACGGACACTCTAGAAAATATAGATGAGTCTCAGCATCATCGATGTATAGTGGTAAAGCAATTTTAGCTTGACTTACCTAGCAGAATTATCGGCAAAAACAACGTTACTCAGTCCGCCGCGTTTGATTGGCTGGCCTCTTATTGCTGCCACTGTTGAGTATGACGTCCGCTGGAAAACGGAAACAGAAGTTGATAGCAAACTGAACACCGGCAAGCATTGATAACATAAAACAAAGCTGCTTTTAATCATACATATATGATTTTTATTTTGTGCTTCGTTTCCAGTTTGAAAACAGAACACACATTAGATTCTACTTATTTTATCTTTTAACTTGAGTATTGTTAATATTTATTCTTCATGAGAACCATGACAACAAAAGAAGCTATCACCCCGACTCATGACCCTAACCTTTGTGCAGTAAATAAAATGTGTCCTATGGGGGCAACTGTCGCACTTAACCCACTTTGGAAAAACTAAGGACACACTGTGCCTGACTGCATCTGGGGTGTATTTTCGACAGACACAGCATTTAACTTCCTCGGGAATTTCCTCATCAAATGATTGACTTTCTACATTTATACCTTCTCCAGTAGGTTTACATACACCAGAAGGACTGGGGGTAGTTTCAGATATAGTAGCGTGATTGGACTTTTGTTTTTTCTTACCTTTAGAAGATTTTGCATCTGTTGCTTTAGACCTGCCATCTCTATTTGCTTTCGACTTACTTTTTGTGGCGTTGATTGGCCTTTTCCTTATTGCCTCATGTGCTTTAATGGCACTGACTTTCTTCTCTTCTGTCACAGCCTTACCATTTACTATTGTACTTAAGAACTTTCTCTGTTTAGTTTGCTGCTTTTTGTAGTTAATGTTTTCTCTTTATTCACAAAGAACTCTTTTGATGATTGTGGCTCATTCACACTTACCATTTCTGCAGCTTCTACTCCAGATACATGTGCGTCAGGAACTACTGTCTCAGTGACCTCTACCTGGGAGACCCCCACCTCAGTCTCTGGGCAGCAAAATTCTTCCTGCCCCAGTACTTCGACCGGCTTGAAGTGGCAGACATCTACTGCATTGGGGTCAAATGGATATATACCTGATTTTCTGAACTTAGATTGCAGATTATCAGGGGAGAAAGCTTTAACATAAGCTTGACAGCCAATTGCACAGATGTCGTACCTTGTGATAGATTGGCTACATTTCTCCCGCATAAATTTGTGGGACATATTAAAGATCTCAAACGGGCCAAAACAGCCAACATCTAGGGCTGAAGCACATGAACTGTATGGGCTAGCAATATAAATAAAATGATATGCTCCTAATAATACTTAGATTTATAATGTGATTAGTGACCATTATAAAGCAGAAGGACGGGGCTTTTGGGATTTCTCCGGGGTAAGTATTTGAGTAAGTGGTTCTCCACATACCATAAAACATTCACTATTGCTCCATCCTGAGTCACTTACATCCGCATCAGCCCCGGGAGTTTTGCCTTCAAGTAACTCATTCGAGCCCCAGGAAATACAAAGTAAGGGGTACTTAGTATCCTAGAGCTTTCCCACAACCAAGAACAGTTACTAGAATTCTTGAGTTAGATGTAACTGCAGAGGGTTTTGTCCCCACTGCAGCCACTATACTAGGTGCCTTATGGGATGTTGAGAGTCCCTTTTCATCTACATTATATATTCTTTCAGGGTTATCATGTAAATTGTATTTAGTAAGGATTTGGTTCAGTTCATTATAATAGCTAGTGACACAATCACGAGTTGTTGCTTTAGCTCTTTGCATCTCCAAACCCCTCGGCTTTAACACCTTCAGCTCTGGCCACCTTGCCATGTAATCAGTGTACCACTGGAAACTCAAGGGGTGTCTCTGATCTCTGTGCCCCAACCAGATGGCATACTCTGTCGCTGTTTCCAGCACCTCAGACCTGAAACGATAAAAGAACTATTTTGAGTTTGTTGCATGAATTGTTTGAATGTCATGTATATTTCCATATTTAACAAATATTTGAACATAGTAATGAAGGAAAATGCAACTGTCGATATCAGGATTATACGCAAGCATCAATTAACCTACCTTCTATAGCCATAGCCAACAGATGCTGTGAATTTAAGATGATCTGCCAGGCGTGCCTCTTCTTCCTGTGGTGACGATCTTTCTGCTATCTCGCCCACTAAGCTTATGTATTAGGGATGAATCTGACAACCCAAACTGTCTGACTGTAGTTCGTATCGGCGCATCTGTTTCTCTTACTTTGAGGGTAGCATTGGCCATAGATGTCGATGAATACTGCCTGCACTCTATTTTAGTGGCCTTGAATAAGAACAATAAAGAAAAGATACACAGTGTATACAGATTACAAGAGCATGTTGATATTGTTTGTTAACATGCTATTCATTCATTAAATCAGTCAGTTGACTGTTGTCAGCTGCTCGCCCATTTTGTATAACGCATACCGGTATGCACTACAGGGATATTTTGAATGATACAACATCTAGTCACATGATTGTCATGTGACCATTCCAGGGGATGCCAGTGAAACAGACGAGACTCAACTTTGGTTCCTGAAAATTAATTATCTCAGTTTTTCATGAACTTTTAGATGGGGGATAAAGTGAAATAAGAATTTAATTAAAAATCAACAAGGTAAAAATAAAAAGAGTATTTTCTTACCTTCGGATCCTTTACTTTCCACATGATTAACCACAGGGAAATCCCCTTCTGTTTATAGACGGAATATAAGCGTGCCGTCATCAAAAGATGTGCGTGTTTGTTTTGTTTGATTTGATGTTTAACATCCCCGTCAACACTGTATAGGTCATTTTGGAGACGTTGCTTCCCATTTAGTGGGACTTATACCCGACATTGAGATGAAATGACATCTCAAGCCCTGTCGCCCAATGAAACCAGTAGGGTTTATAAGCATGGATGGTCCGACTCGCACCGCTTTAGATCCTCTAAGCGGTTTGCCAGTACTCGTGTGCGGTCGGTCGGTTTCAGCTCTGCGTGTAAGCATCATGCAGCCCATCTATTTCTTCAAGCCCCAATGGGCGGGGCCGTAAAAGATGTGCGTGAACGAGATGTAAACAAAAATGGCGTCGAATTGAATGTTCGTCGAAACAAATGGTAGGACGATAAATAAAATAGTATAAATCCCCGTAAACCCCAGTTTTCTCTATATAATGTGGGGTTTGGGGGTGTATTTCATGTGTTTGTTAACGTGATGGAGCAGACACCTAACAGGGCCAGATGCATGATTTCTTGCAAGAAACCACTCCAAGACCTTTCCTACGTCCTCGAGCAGTAAAGACTCTAGTTAGACTGTTCTCATTCACAGGTCCACCTGGACCTTTACTGACCGCCTATACGAAAAGAACCATTTTCTAATGAAGAAGAGCATTAGAAAACGTGCAGTAAGATCTGTGCGACCTCCACGACACCAGCCAGCCTGTGAATTTGAATTTGGAATCGAGGTTTAACAGCCTGTTAAAAATAAAATAAATAGATAAATAAAAATATATAGATAAAATAAAAATAAGGTAAGGCGAAGGTCTCATGTTTCTTCCGTCATTGGTTGGTCCATCTGAAAGGCCAGGCATTCTTGTCCGTGCTGCAGTTAAGGGTACCCTAAAGGGGGGACTGTTGTTATTTCTTCAACTTCTACAGTTTCATTCTTTTTCCTCTTTCTCTCTCGGTGTCTATACGAGGCCAATGGAATCAGACTGCGCGGGTACGCAGGCTGATCCTAGTCTTTGCTGCCCCTGGATGACTTAACCTTTGAACACAAATCTCAAGCAATATACATTAACTGGTCTCATTTTTACAAGCACTGTTTTCAATTTTTGGGTCTGATTGACATTTGAGATGTATTTTGATTGGGCAGTGCTGGAGTCTGCTATAAAATGTACTCCACTATGTGTTTCAAATTTAGTTCTGGCTGACACTTGATTGACATGATGTTATGATATTTGGAATGATGTTTCAAATCAAGTTGAAGTGAGGCTCATCAAAGTTTAAAGTTCTGTCGGGGTTTATTTCTTTGTGTGTGTGTGTGTATCGCTTATATGGTTTTGTTTTGGATATTCAATTGGCCATTTTGTGGGAAAGTAACTATCCTTTTGGCTTTCCGCTAGTGATGTTTCCATTAGAGTCTAGTCATTTCATGTTTGTGTTTCTTTCCATTTGGTGTCTCTGGTGGGAGGTGTGGATTAACAATATCGATTCCACATCACTGCCTTCACTTCTGTGTATCAGCTTATGAGGCTCATACGAGTCACTCTTTGTTGCCCGCTGTTTTGTAGAAGCGAACATAACACTTATCCTGCTGCATAAATTAATTAAGCCACTCCCATGGCTGATTATCAGCGAATTAAATTACTTGATGTAAAATATTTGTTCAATTCACAAACTGCATGACAAACAGTGTTGATCCTGGTCAGAAGCCATCTGATCAGGATCAACACTGTTTGCAAAGGTAGGGATTGTCGTGAACAGCAGGATAAGGGTTAGGGAAGTCATACAGCTAGCCCTTTTGGTTGGCTGTGCTGACACGCATTTTTTTCTTAATACTGGATTTAGAAAACCAGGCTTACATTTCCTATTACAATATTATTTGAATTAATCTTCAGCAGCGACAAAGACACGACGTTTTGTAATTACGAAAATGCGCACAGCTCTTACACTTCCCAATAAATCCCTTTCGATTGTCTTTAAATCGCAATACAAAATAAGTTTAATGTAGTGGCGGTTAATTTTCGTCTAGCATGATACAGCGTTTAGCATAAAAGGCGGAGAGAGGGATTTACCGTGATTAATTCTTAAAACAGTTCGCACGCAATCGTCAAGTTTTTAACAGACTCAAACAGTCAATTTTCAATTACAGATACCATCAACCTGACTGATGCATTTTTCTTTCATTTCAACAATAAATGTTTATCTAGGGTATAAGAGCTGCTCACTTAACAACGTGCGTCATCGACATAGCGCATTGGTGCAGTGGTAGTTGACTAGTGATTCAGGGGTTCTGAGTTCGAGTCCCATGCCAAGCATCATGCGTGTGACTATCCTCATTGCATAGCACAGTTTTCAACCAGATTTGAAAGACTTCTTAATTCTTGTCCTGCTGAGCCCGGATATGTCTTAAGTCTTATCAGGATCTACATTGTTTGTCATTCAGATTGTGAATTTGTTGCAATAATTTGCGTGAAGTAATCCGATTGGTTGATAATCGGTATTGGGTGTGGCATATTTAAATATTCAGCAGGTCAAGGGTTAAGATTAATAAATATAGAGAGAAAGAGTCTGGGGCACAGTGTTCGTTCCGAGATGTGCTCGTATGAGGGCGAGAAGCTAGACATAGCATGGAATGCAGAGAGAGAGAGAGAGAGAGAGAGAGAGAGAGAGAGAGAGAGAGAGAGAGAGAGAGAGAGAGAGAGAGAGAGAGCTTTGGATTATTTTGTGAGCGATACGCGATTCTTTTTAAAGAGTGATAAAATATTTTCTTTTTTTTTTGACAGTAAAATTGCACACCGAGCATTTTGACTTTAGATATATTGCGTTTTGAGTAGCCACTCATCGATCAGTGCGCACGTTTTTATGATCCCAACTTGGTCCGTTCGTTCGATTGTACGTTCGTCACGTTGTCTTGTACCATGGTGTTTTGAAATGTCATATATGTATTCCTCATGAAAAATTAGTTGACCCGTATTTTTTTCTTATCCGAATTATCTCACCTTTTTAGTTATTTTCCTTTTAATTAAATAATATGGAAAGTATTTGAGATAGTAGTCCGGGATTTGAGACCAGATTTCGAAATATTTAATGCACCCAAAATTCTCACGCCTTGTTCGTGCTGTTTCATTTAGATAGAAGCCTAACCTATATGACATGTGATTATTTAGCAAATTTGGTGGGGAAAAGGGGTTGAAAATTCTATGAGTTTACACCCACCCCCACGAGAATGGTATAGCTGGGTTAAGTTTAGTTATATTTAGCTTGCGCTTACAATTGAATGTTGATTTATTGCATCAGCCAAAATATTTGTCAATACTCAAAGACACAAGAATTCATGATATGACATAGCTACATCCGTGTTACCATAAATTTTGACCATTGGAATTTTACCACCAAAGTTTGGTAAATTTTACACTATTTTCGCGCTAAATGATTTTTCGTATTTTCTGAAACAATTTCTTTTTCGTCAGTATGCAGGACGGTTATTTTGCACGTACAGGTGAAACTTGATGTTTTAATCTGGGCATGAACAAAGGACTCAGATACATATGGACCCTTTCGCCGCTTTTTAGCTCACCAGAGCCGAAGGCTCCGGGGGAGCTTATAGGATAGGCAGTTGTCCGTCGGCGTCTGCGTCGTCTGCGTCTGCGTCGTGTGACGTCAACACTTTTAAACGACATCTCCTCTGAAGCCGCTAGGCCCATTGGGCCCAAATTTCATCTGTAGCATCCTTGGGTTGGGGGATTGAAAGTTTGTGTTTTTTATGAAATTCGGCTTATTAGTTTGGTTGCTATGGCAACTTAGAGTTTCCATAGACTTATAATGGGGAAAATTGAAAAATGGCATTTACTGCTAAGCCGCTGCAGATATTTTGACAAAACTTTCATAGAAATATTCCTTAGGCAATCTTCTATCTGCCATATGATTTTAGGCCTACTGCTCATTTGTATTGGTTGCCATGGAAACCAAAATGAAAAAAAAATAGAAAAAAAAAACTTAAAAAATCATCTCCTCAGAAACCGTATGCTCTATGAGGCTGAGAGTTTATTGAAATATTCACCATATTTGCCATTACAGGTTTTGTGTTTTTTATGAAATTCGGCTCTTTAGTTTGGTTGCTATGGCAACTTAGATTTTCCATAGACTTATAATGGGGAAAATTGAAAAATGGCATTAACTACAAAGCCTTTGCAGATATTTTGACAAAACTTTCATAGAAATGTTCCTTTAGCAAACTTCTCTCAGCCATATGCTTTTATGTCAACCTGGGGGTCCAGTAGGTTGTGCCGGGGCCATGCGCCGCCCCCCAGTACTTCATAAAATGCCTTATATCTCAGAAACCTTACAGATCCCCACCCCTAAACCATATATATTCTTGTTTCTATTGATAAGACGCATTCATTGACACCAACCTGGAGGTCCTCCGGGATGCGCCAAGGCCATGCCCCACCCCCTCCACTTCATAAAAGGCCCAATATCTCGGAAACCATTCAGATCCCCACCCCTGAACCCTATATACTCTTGTTCCTTATGATAAGACCCATTCAGTGACATCAAACTGGGGGTCCCCCGGGATGCGCCGGGGCCATGTCCCGCCCATCCATTTCATAAAAGGCCCAATATCTTGGAAACCTTACAGATCCCCACCCCTAAACCATATATATTCTTGCTCCTTATGATAAGGCACATTCATTGACCCCAAATTGGGGGTCTTCCGGGGTGCGCCGGAGCCATGCCCCACCCCTTCACTTCACGAAAGGTCATATATCTCAGAAACTGTTCAGATCCCTACCCCTAAACCATATATGTTCTTGTTCATTATGATGAGACACATTCAGTGACACCAACCTGGGGCTCCCCAGGGATGTGCTGGGGCCATGCCCCACCCCCTCCATTTCATAATTTCACAATATCTCGGAAACCTTACAGATCTCCACCCCTAAACCATATATATTCTTGTACCTTATGATATGACACATTCATTGACACCAACCTGGGGGTCTCCCTGGGCCTTGCCCCACCCCTGCACTTCACAAAATGCCTTTTATCTCAGAAACTGTTCAGAGCCCCACCCCATAAACCATATATATTCATCTTCCTTATGATAAGGTACATTCATTAACACCAGCTTGTGAGTCCCCGGGGCATGCCCGGGCCTTGCTCCACCGCTTGACTTCATTAAAAGCCACATATCTCAGAAATAGTTCAGATCCCCACCCCTAAACCATATATATTCTTGTTCCTTATGATAAGACTCATCCAGTCACACCAACTTGGGGGTCTCTTTGTGCTGAGGCAATGTGCCCCGCCCTTCCACTGCATAAAAGGCCATATATTTCAGAAACCATTCAAATCCCCACCCCATATTCATATATGTTCTTGTTCCTTATTATTAGCACACCTACTGTAGGGGTGTCCGCAGGGGCCAGTCCTCTCCTTTCCACTTCATGAAAGGATATCTTGGATACCGTTCAGATTCCCACCCCTAAACCATATATATACTTGGTCCTTATGATAAGACACATTTAGGGACAACAATCTTGGGCTTTCCTGGGAACGACAGGGCATGCTCCAACCCCTCCACTTATATCTCCAGCCATGCAGATCCCCACTGCTAAACCATATATATTCTTGTTCTTTGTGATAAGACAAATTTAGTGACACCAACCAGGGCTCCATTGGGTCCATGCCCCACCCCCTCTACTTCATAAAAGGCCTAATGTTTCATATACTGAGTCCACATGGGTGCTCATTTGGATATGGGGGTTCATTTGGCAGATTAAAATGATATCATGTTAAAATACATGGCTGCAATTGGGCAGTGCCCACCTGAGCTCTGGTGAGCATAGTGGCCCATGGGCCTCTTGTTTTCTGTTGTGTCACAAATCGTGATAAAAATCCATATTAAAACATATATAAAATAAATTATTTTACTGGCTAGTCATGGATGTATCATAACAGGGAGCAATAGTTAAATTTTTGAAAAGTTACTAATGACCATTTCCTTCCGGTTTTTATTTAGGGAGGTGATTAAACATCACCAAGCATATTTTTCGCATGATGGATTTCTAGCTCATCAGCGCAACATCTCCGAGAACATAAAATCAAACGAATAAGGAGATGAAACAACGATGAGGACTCGACAATATAAAACAGCTAGAATGCTGCAGCAAAGGAAACCGGCCAACAATAAGAGTCCGGTTAGCCCTACCATAGACAGAACATCAGGCACCTACCTTCAGGCGTTCTGGTGGAAATGCGTTCGTACATATAAAAGGAACTATGCAGGTGGGTTCATTTACTGGATGTTGAAACCTAATGTGTCAGATATTTTGAACAGGGATGATGTTTGGCATAATAAATGTTACGATTCCTACGTAGATCAAGCTTCTTCTTCTAAACCTTTGTCAGGAAAGGCGGGAACATCGGGTTCAACAAAGACTCTCGACATCTTCATGTAGCTTGGTGTCAACGATTTTTCGCATGTTCAACAAAAGATCGACCAAAACCAAAGTCATCCAATCAGCAAATAAGCTGGAGTATATCCAATCCTCAGCTGGAAAATTAGATACTGGTATTTAAAAGCAGAGTATCTTTTTCTACAGCAAATTAATGGTAAGAAACAAAATATTAAACCTCTACGGTGACGCGTAAGCGGAGCCGTAAAACGGAATTTGCGACCGTAAAACCGACGATTTACCTCCCCAAATGACAATTTTCAATACAGTCATCCCCATACTAATGCATTTATTAACTTCTGTTATTGTTCCCGCCCATCGGGGCTTGAAGAAATAGATGGGCTGCATGATGCTTCCACGCAGAGCTGAAACCGACCCGCCCACAAGTACTGGTAAACCGCTTAGAGGATCTTGTTTGTTTGATGTCATGTTTAACGTCCCCGTCAAAATTCTAAATGTCATTTTGGAGACGCTGCTTCAAATTTTGTGGGACCTTTACCCGACATCGAGATGAATTAACATCTCCAGCCCTGTCGCGCAATGAAACCAATAGCGTTTATAAGCATGGACGGTCCGACTCGCCCCGCTTTGCTTGGGCATGCTTAGATCCTCTAAGCGGTTGCTTAGATCCTCTAAGCGGTTTACCAGTACTCGTATGTAGTCGGATTCAGCTCTGCGTGGAAGCATCATGCAGCCCATTTATTTCTTCAAATAGAGGATCTAAGGCTACCCAGGCAAAGTGGTGCGAGTCGCACCGTCCCTGCTTATAAACCCTATTGGTTTCATTGGGCGGCAGGGCCTGAGATGTCATTTCATCTCAAGTCCCACAAAATTGGAAGCAACGTCTAAAAAAATTACCTTTTCAGTGTTGACGGGGACGTTAAACATCAAATCAAACAAACAAACAAAACTTCTTTTGTTTAAAAAAAATATGCTTTTTCCCCAAAACGACAAACAGAGTGAGCTGCATAAAACCAAATACCAACCAATGAGAAGCGACCTTACAAGATGACGTCGGATTTCCAACAGTATATCGCAGAATATACTTTCGCAAATTTTTGACCTTATCCAATCAGACGTCGCGTTACATTCGCAGGTGCATTAGAATTAAGGAATTATTCAAATTGTCATTTGGGGAGGTAAATCGTCGGTTTTACGGTTGCAAATTCCGTTTTACGGCTCCACTAAAATCGTCGGTTTTACGGTTGCAAATTCCGTTTTACGGCTGCGCTAAAATCATCGGTTTACGGTAGCAAATTCCGTTTTACGGCTCCGCTGAACGGTTGCAAATTCCGTTTTAAATGGAATTTGCAACCTTAAAAAGGACGATTTACCACCCAAAATGACAATTTTCAATACAGTTATCCCCATTCTAATGCTCTGATTCACTTGTTTTGTTTAAAAAATGTTGTTTTTACCCCTAAACGACAAGCGCAGCGAGCTGCGTAAAACCAAATACCAACCAATAAAAAGCGACTTTACATGATGACGTCGGATTTCCGACAGTATATCGCATTTTATTTTATACTTAGCAGTGAAATCAATACATATCTGAAACAAATAAAAATGATATCAATCACAAGTGAAATGATATCGTATCATTTCACTTGTGACTGATTCCATTTATATTATGTCACTGTAGCGTGGCGGAACTACTTTTTTGTTTACGTTCTGGTCGAAAAAGAAATGTTAATTTTCCTTTTATGTACTAAGAATAATAATTGCTTACGCCGATAATTCCTTATGCCTTTAGAACATATTTTGAAGGGTGGCATTAAAATTTAATGAACAGGCGCCATATCTGACAACAGCAGCGCTGTGATTTTGAACATCTCCCTTTTGCCGACACACATCATGGACACAATTTAAATGCTCCCACACAGGTTTAAGCAATGGTCTACAAGGCGTACCAGTTCACTGAATAACTGAGTAAGAGTTTGTGCGAGGAAATCTGTGCTCAAATCAGCGCGTTTTTTTTTTGTTTTTTTGATAAACCGACCGCGACGACTGCTACACATGGAATCGATTATTCAGTGTCTGGGCGCATGCCACTTAGAGCCTTAAAAATGACTTCAAATAAGCACAACGCATTCTGTAACATACCTTGAAAAGCATTGTTTGAACTAAAAATGCTGAATACAAAATGGCGATTCGTTTATGCATGCCTTGAAACTGACAGTAGTCGGTCATGTAGCCGGATCATGTAAACTCGTGACGTCACCGATCAATTACCGTAAGAGTCCTAATAAATTATAAAATAAAAAGAACATTAACTTTTTTTCGGGGATACCAAACGTATTTCATCTCGTGTTTTGAAAACATCCGAATTTTCACTCGTGCTTCGCAATCGTGAAAATTATTATGTTTTTAACACACTCGATGAAATATTTTTGGTATCCACCTCAAAAAAGTAAATATCCTCTACACAGTAGAACTTCGATGGCTCGAACACCGATGGCTCGTTTACCATGGATGCGTCGAACCCATTCTTGAGTCCCTAGCGAAATCCTCTACATAAGAAATAGTGGGGGATAATTAAGGAGATTTTAGTCTTTCATCTTGCAAATGTATGCTGTGTGTACTCATTAGAATCGCCTCATCTGCAAATGTATGCTGTGTGTACTCATTAGAATCGCCTCGATGAGGCGATTCTAATGAGTACACACAGCATACATTTTCATTATAGAACACCGAAAAGATGTCTAAACGTATCTCGTAATGCCTCCTAACAGTAACGTCAGTGGCTCGAACTACCCCAGTCTCGAACAGATTTTCGAGGTCCCAAAGGTGTTCGAGCCATTGAAGTTCGACTGTATATACTGTCGCAAGTTTTTGACGTTATCCAATCAAAGGTCGCGTTACATATCGCAGTACATTAGAATTATGATTCAACCCCTATCGATTAGGCAGATAATATAAGAATCTTATATGGGTGTGAGGGGTGGATGGAAAAATCCGTCCCGAGGGACACTGTCCGGAATCACGAGGCTTGCCGAGTGATCCCGAGGGACGGATTTTTCTATCCACCCCTCACACCCATATAGGATTCTTTTTCTTGCATACCTTCCATTTCTATTGCGAATTTTAATGCTGCTGTCACTTCGGTTACCGACGTCCGCCATTTTGTGATGACACAACAAGAATGTTTAGTGACGTCACGCATGACGACGCCGCGCATGAGGTTGTAATCAACCAGTGCATTTATCAAACACGCGATTATATTCGATTTGGGGTCGGAACACCAGGGTCAAAACATTAATTTCTATCCCCTTGAATGTACAGTAGAACTTCGATGGCTCGAACACCGATGACTCGTTTACCATGGACGAGTCGAACACATTCTTGAGCCCCTAGCGAAATCCTCTACATAAGAATTAGTTGGGGATAAATAAGGAGATTTAAGTATTTTATCTTGCAAATGTATGCTGTGTGTACTCATTAGAATCGCCTCGCATACATATTCATTATAGAAAACCGAAAAGATGTCAAAAAGTATCTCGTTATGCCTCCTGAGAGTAACCTCAGTGGCTCGAACTACCCCTGTCTCGAACAGATTTTCGAGGTCCCGAAGATGTTCGAGCCATTGAAGTTCGACTGTTTATCTATTCCAATCAGAAAGATAAAATATATATGTATAGTAAAGAAATAAGACGGTGGTAGGACTCGAACTCACGCTGGCAGAGGCTGCAAGCTGCAACGCCTAGCCATAAAGGAACAACAGTCCAACTGACTGCGCCACTACGCTGCTGAAAAAAGGAGTTTTCATGGAGCAGTGTTTATCTCGGTTTTTTTTTCCTGCTTGACACGTCAGATAGAGTTACAAGATTATAAGAATCTTATATGGGTGTGAGGGGTGGATGGAAAAATCCGTCCTGAGGGTCACTGTCCGGCATCACGAGGCTTGCCCTCGGGACGGATTTTTCTATCCACCCCTCACACCCATATTTGATTCTTTTTCTTGCATACCTTCCATTTTAGCGCGGATCTTTAATGCTGCAGTCACTTCGGTTACCAACGTCCGCCATATTGTGTTGACACTGCAGGAATGTTTAGTGACGTCACGTAGCGTGCTGTGACGTCAACCTTAACGAGGTCGTAATCAACCAGTGCATTTATCAAACACGCGATTATATTCGATTTTGGGTCGGAACACCAAGGTCAGAACATAAATTTCTATCCCAGGGTAAAATCACGGATTTCCTTGTCTGGTGTGCAAGAAACACTGTATCTGCAGGTTTGGTGGCTAGTGGAACATAGTAAACTTACAATTTCCATGTCTGACCTCATCTTTATCAAACTCGTATATAACACATAGCATGCTCAGGACAGCTCTATTTTTAATTTAAGGGGTATTTGGTTATTTCCATTTATTGAAAGTTTTACAAAAATCCTTGTACTTTGGGCAAATAACGTAGACTAAGATAAGCCGCCGCTGAACGCAGCAGCTTATCTGGATCTACACCGTTTGTCAACGTTCCTTTTAAGTGACGCCATGCTTCTATGGGCTAATTTCCGCCATCAGGATGACTTCTGACTTTTAATCTAATTTTGAAGAAAAAACAAGATTTTCTTACTAAGCCTAAAAACTTCGTTTACTCGCAATCCGATCCTAAATAAAAGAAGCAGTCGCCTTAATGGCGATATAATGGGGAATCCAGACTGCCTTAAAACAGAATACGTTGAAGCGTTGAAATTAGATTACTTTCGTCTTATTTTCGTAATTTGTTAAAAACACCATTTTTATCACTTTCTCTACTGCTAAGCGCATCGAGAGGAGATAAAATGTTTTAATAAAACAAATTACTAGCTAAGTCTATCAATCCTTTTTCTTGCTGCTCGTAATCTGATCTACGGGCAGAAACCATTTGAGCCCGTGCATGACAAAAACTGAATGAGGCATGTGCGTGAAGCGTAGATACAGATCACCCTGTGCACCGAGACAGTGTTGCCAGGGTCTTTGCCTCTTGCGTTTTGTGTAGCCTAGGGGCTATAGATGGTTCATGCGAAAAGCGTAGACTCAGATCAGCCTGCGCGATGCGCAGGCTGATCTGAGTCTTCGCTTGTCGCACAAGTATTAAGTAGGCTTTGCCATTCGCCGGCTCTTTTGGCATCTCCAGCCCGGAGCAACGACAGAAACCATAGAGATGCTTTTCGGGCAGGCAAAACACATTTTAGCAAAATATCACCAATTTATGGCTTTTATCACTGTAGTATCGCCGCTAAATACAATTATCTTTAAAATTCATTATGATTAAATACTAGAAGGCCCCTCCAGACAATGTAAGGATTCTCCTAGAGTGCTCTGATATTTTTCTTTGCAGTGTGTTTTACCGTAAGAATTCTGTAAGTTAGACTTTATAAGTTAAAGTGTATTGAAGAGGCGTTGAAGAACTGAACAGAAAACACATGGTGACCCACGGGCATACAATGGTACGACATAAAATAAAAAGTATGAATGTATGCCTATGACTGTTATATTTTGGTTCTTCGTTAACAAGAATAATAATTGTCACATGTATAGTCTTAATAGATTCAAAATGAAAGACACTATATAAACACACTCATGGACGCCAGCACATACATTAAAAGGTTTTATCATATGACGTCGCGTCGGAGAGTGTAATAACGCCATGTAAGATTTTCGATAAATCCACTAGTGGATTAAATATGCAAATTAGCTAGATACGTCCCGTAACGTTACATGTACGACGTCCTTAACGACATCGCGTTCACTAATGGCGAAATAGTGACATTTTTTTAAATAATCGAGAATAAAATGCGTTTTAAATGTCATATGATAAATAGAATATTGCATTCGTGCTCATGTATTATTGAATATATTAAACTCGTTGAGGAAAAGGGATAAAATGCTCGGCAAAGCCTCGCATTTTATCCCCTTTCCTCAACTCGTTTAATAAATTCAATAATGCATGAACACTCATGTAAGATCCTCTATGTAGAACGCGTACGCGAAGAGATTTTTCTGTGTTACATGTATATCAATATACACTCAAAAATCAAAAAGTGTTGGACAACATACATTTTTATTCATTATTCGCGGATGAAACAAACTAAATGAAAGCAAAAACTTCACATTTTTCTCCCTGATTAGAGACAATGAAACTTTCATTCAGAAGCCATTCTGATCGCGGGCCATCTAAGGGGTCGTCCAAGAGTGTTCCAGAATAACTACCGTTGGTTTGCCGACACTAACGAAGAGTAGACGGGTTTCCGGACAGTCTGCATTGGGATTCGGGCCTATTCTTCTGCCAGGGTGATCTTGCAGCGTGCTGTCACGGTCAAAACCAGCTCTACCAAGAGCGTCCAAAACATGTTTTATGCAGAATTAATCTGAAGAAAAAGCGGGTCTGTCCTCGATAAGGCGGTTCTAACGAGTACTCACAATCTATATTTTAGAGCAGAAATAATAAAACATCGAGGCGGTTCTAACCGAGTACACACAATCTATATTTTAGAGCAGAAATAAGAAAAATAAGGTTTACCCCTGTAATCACCAGTTTTACTAGATAAAAGTGGGGTTCAAGGGGGTCAAAATTATATAGGCTTGTTTTCGTGATGTCATGTTGCATGATCATGCAGCCAAATCACGTCTTACTTGAATTTTCATGAAGCTCATGTGCTGAGAGACACGAGTATTTCTAACGAGTACTCACAATCTATATTTTAGAGCAGAAATAAGAACAATATCACAATTTTTCGTCTTAAATTTTGCTTTTTTATCGGCGGTACAATTTACAATGTATTTGTGAAGGCGTGTTTCCGTAATGTTTGCATGAAAAAGGTTTTTAAAACTAACGATGCCGTTTGATAACGTATCATCGAAATTTTATCATCAATTCTAACCCACGCCTATATAGGCAATGTAGTGGAGCGGGAAGTGTCAAGGATCGTGCACATCCGGATACAAGTATGACACTTGGCTGAAATACTTATTAGTATGAGTTGTTTGCAAAAAAATACCTAGCCAATCAAAAGTCGTCTAATTTTCAAGATGGCGGCCCTAAATTCAAAATGGCTGCCAAAATATATGATAATACACAGCATATGGTGTAATATTGTACAAAAGCATGGGTTGGCTAAGTAAATTAGCCTTAATTTGTACAAAACAATAACAAAATTAATAAATTGTATTGATAATATTTGCATGACTATTTCAAATTAGGGGAAAATGGGGTAAAATGGGGAAAATTTGGGATGAAATTGGTTTTCTGCCTATTCTCATCACAACAGTGTCACATTGTTTATTTAAATTGACTTGTATAAGGTATCTGGTGTGAAATACCTTTTATATATAACAGATTTAAGACATTAATCTTTGGATAAGTAAAAAGGGGGTGTATGGGTAGTACCGGGTCCATAAATTAGACGAGAATATGATAAAAACAAGTTGAATGTGTTCTTTGCCATAGAATTAAATAAAACGGCAAATATAAAAACACAGTACTCGCTTATCTTAGCACTACAATTCAGACCTAATCATTCCTTTGGAAATGTGTCATTTGCATTTTAAAATTATGTGAGGGAATGGAAAGATGAAAATGAGATAAAAGATGTTTGCTTAATCATAATATATAATTAATTTTACAAAATGGTATAATACAATCAAAAGACGTGCATTTTAATACATTTTTTCTTATTATTTTGTCTTTTTATTGTTTTTTTTTTCTTGTTTTCCATTTCTATTTAAACATGCATACGGCTTCCTAGCAATCAGGTGTAACTTAGATAAATAGGGAAATTGGGGGTAATCAGGGGGAATTGCTCTTTGTCCAAAACTTATACAAATAGGAAATTATACAAACAGACAATGATCACTGCATTTTTTGTATGATATTTTAGCTGCAGCCATGTTGATGATGATGATGATGATGATAGTACAGCACATAATGTGACCGATAAAATTGAATATAATGTTACTATAACAAAGAGTTTTTGCAAAGTTCCAAAAATACATGTATATGTTTAACATTCAAGTTCAAAATTGATAAGTATCAAATTTCACTTAAAACAAAGTTTATATTCTTATGTTTGATTGTTTTATTTTTCTTTCTTTCTTTCTTCTAGTTTCAAATTATTCAACTTGACATGTGCAACTACATAGTGCAGTACAAGTTAGGCCGGATTTAAAACATTTGCAGTTTCTGGAGCAGTTACGTTTCTTGCAACCACATTTGGCAAGCTCTTGACAGCAGGCAGCAACTGCTGGTATTGATGTCCAATGTGGTTGCCAGTCTTGGCCATCCTCTTTCCGGCCCCATTGTTTCGGGCTTGGAAGCACTGGCGTGCAAATAAGGGTCTGACCCCATACATGACCTGCTTGGTATATGGCTCTTTTTTCATGCTCGATCAGTGCTGACTCAGTTGGGGGTATCATTTCATACGACTTCTGTCTGTGTGCAAATAAGTCCAGTCTTGCCTCATTTACTCTTTTCACTGCACTTGCTCGATCATATAGAATGACAACAAACTGCTCAAGAATTAGTTTGTCGTCATCCGATATGGTTTCTGGCACGTTGTCTAGTCGTCTGAACACCTCTGTGGCTTCTTCAAATACATTCCACGCTTGCCATGCCGATTTCTTACCTTTACTACGGAAGGCAGACACTGTGTCACAGCCAGTAAATGCATGAAAAAGTGGGAGAGCTTTTGCCCTCGGTCCTAACGACATGCGTAGCTCATGTATTGGGATCCATCTAAAGCTTTGACCTCTGCCAAAGGCAGCCCAAAGGTTATCAACATTCAAGTCGTTGAAAAAAGCTACCCCAATCACAACCATATCTGTGTCAGTACTTTTGACTATGATACTCTTACACCCATCTCTGGCAGCGTCTTTTGCATGAAAGAGTAGCCGTGTGTCTGCTTCTTCGTGTGTACAAGGTGACAGTCCTTCCTTGTTGATGGCCATATTGCTAACAACGGTGTCACCTTTAGTTACTATGATTCTATTTTGTGATTCAGCCTTCTCTATGTGAGTTGCCAGAAACTCAAACAACTCTGTTTTGTTGTCATCTAGACGTAAAAAAATATTCCAGCCACCAGGTGGGCGGCTAGGTCCAACAACTTTACGTCTGATTCCTGTCCCCCTCTTACTCCTAGTTAATGCTTTAAGACTGCCTGGTTTATACACATCAAAGACTAAGTCAGTTCTGTAGTATTGTCTTGAGTAGGTCTGGAGTGCTGGTACAACTACATCTGTGGCATATTCATCGAAAGCTCTTGCAACTCCAGGTGATTTCTCATTTACCATAGCTGCGCCGTCAATGATAATGGCAATAGAGCAGATATACCAATACTGAAAGGCAAACTCCTTTTTTTTTGAAGCATGGTATGTAGACCATGTGATAAGTGTCTTGTCATCACAGGTTTCTGTAACGCTTACATGACTAAGCCACTGCAATTCCATACTTAAATGTTGGGGTAGAGAAATCGGTCTCAAGGGAAGCAAGTTTTGGCTTTTTGGAGGAACTGGGGAAGTAGCTGTGAAATACGCTGGTCTTACATTCGTGTAAGACTCAGGAAGTGGAGGCACCTTCTTTGTGCTGGGCCTGCCCGCTATATTGGGCATTTCACGTAGCTCACCTCGGTTGTCATAAGTTGGGTGTTGAAACAAAGAACTACCTGTGCCATGAAAAGATGACTTTGCTGTTGTTGCAGAAGGGTTGTGATCAATATTGTCGATGACAGCTGTAGTGAATAGGCCCTTTCTAAGAACAGATGGACAAACTAACCCTTCCTCTAAGAAACGTTCTACAAGGGCTTCGCCTATCTGCGATGAAATTTCAAGGACTCTGTCGTATGATATGCAAATACCATATTGATGCAATGTGTCGATTAATTGACGCTTCCTTGTCTTTGCAAACAACAGTAAGCCAATAAATATGACAAACGGTGTCTAACGACTTTTAGAGTGCTTTTGAACTACCGTGGGGCTTTTCTTTGGACTCTGGTGACAGTTGCATTGTAACAGTTGTGAAATTGCCAGGTCAGATTTAGTTGTCTCACTTTCAATCTGTGATTCAATATCCGGACCATGTTCAATCATGCTGGCGAGTTCAATGAGTGAGTATGGTACTGATGTTTCCATTCAGTTCTCCTTAATTGAACCGTCAAACTTCAAGTTTCTTGTCAGAATATCATTTCTGATTATATGTGCGGCATTTGAAACGTGCAATGCACCAGTAAGCTCACTTGCTTTTGACATAGCTGGCCCTATGTCATCTTTGAAGATCAGAAGAACATCCCATCCTTTTTTATTTGCTTGTAATTCTGGCAAACGATCAAGAAGCTCATCTTTCAACCGTGTCGAGTGCAACTTTGATGTTGTGAAGCCTAGCCGATTATGCATCTTGGTCCTTAAATCATTCAAATCTGCTAACCTGAAAAAAAACTCACATCTTGACGGCTTCTCTTATATTCTATGATATATGTAACACGCTCAATGTAACACGCTCAGCAAATGCTTGGCTATAAGCTTGGCTTTCCTGGTCATCTTGTTCTTTCTCTCTTTGTTGTCTTAGGAAATTATAAATAGCTGTAAGGCAATTGAGATGATATTTCGCCTCTTGAGCAACAAGATCACCGGCACTCAATTTTGCAATAAGTTTCTCGTCTTCTAATCGATCAGCACATTTGTTAAGTTTTTCATATAAATACTTTGTTATTGCATTTCTGTCTGCTTCAATAACATCTTTTTCACAGAAGAAGCAAATTACCTTTATGTCATGTACAACAGAACGACGTGTAAATTTACTGGGCCCTGCTTCTGTTCCATCAGTATTTTGAGATCTACCTCGTTTCTCGACGACGTGATCAAGCTTACTGTTGCTAAACAGTAGTCTACAGCTGTGATGATATTTAGCATTGTTCTGTCTTAGAGTATTTTCTATTCCTGAGCCCTCATCTAATCGATTTATATCTATTGGTAAGGGTAGAGCATTCAGGTCATTGAACAATGGGAGATTAGTTGCTATGTTCATATAACCAGATTTCCCTTTATCACGCGATGTTGATGATGGTATTAAGTTCTCATTTTTATCGTTCTGGCATAAGCAACATTTACCCAAATCTGTCTGCCAGTTTGTAGCTGATGTTGTTGGCAACCGACTGTCGTCAAACATTGTGACTGGTTGTTAAGGTTACCTGTAATACCTCCAATTTTTGTTAAGACTCTTACAGGCCGAGGGACTATCCTTTTACAACCTGATTGAATATCATAAGCTTGCACTTTAGAGTATGGGGTTCAACTATGTTCAAAATGATTATTTCTACTCCGATCGTTCATCCAATGGAATTACCTCCCGTGCGATCTGTACACCCTTCGGAAAACCATGACCCCGTTTTCCTTGGCTTGGCTCTCCCGCGCTGGCACATCCTGTCACTTCAGGTGCGGCTGCTTGAATTGATGGGGCGATTCAAACAGCATTTGGGTTACTGCAAGTACTGCTTATGTGATGGTTTGTTTTGATTTCTTTTAGTGCATTTTCCGAAAACTCCCAGCAGTCACAGAGCTCTGTTTGACGTTGAACTAATGTTGGATACAAAATTTTTCATGCAGTATTTGATTGTTATGTGTCCACTTGGAGCATGAATAGAGATTATATGTGTTCTGTGTTCAAAGAATGTAAATCAATGTGGTGATCAAATATGCTGTTCTGTTTCCTAAAGTTATCAAAGCAATAAGTATTGTAAGTACTGTGCGGCTAGTGTTTTAAAGGCAGAGTGTTTATGGTTCTGAAAGTGGAACACATTCTTAAGTGTTCAGTTTTGAAACAGCAGCAATATTGATTATAATAATCTTCTTTTTCAGTTCAAAATTATTCGGTTGATAAAAGACTATGTAAGCATTTTTAAATAATGATAGAAACTGTTTCGAGTTTAAGTATTGTGCTGCAAAAAAGCAAGTAAATACGGTAATTTTTTTCACAAAAGCAGTTTCACAGCTTCCATTGGACCCTATGCTGAGTTTCACAGCAGTGGCTTAAACCAATGTGCCTTGGTAGTGCAAAAAACACTCATTTTCAAATTAAAGGTAAAATATCGGTATTTATTTGTTAAATAACGATCAATTTGGTCGCCATCTTGAAATTCAAGGTAGCCATCTTGAAAATGAAATAATTTCACTTGGCTAGGTTGATTTTTTTACGGCAAAAGGTTTGAAGAACAAATGCTGAAAGTCTCAAACTTGTATCCGGAAGTGCACAATCGTTGTAGAAATCAAGCACTTCCCGCTCCACTAATGGAAAATAACTTTGTTTTATTCTACAACAAATCACGGCAAGGAAGAGCATGACGAGTGACGTCATTAAAAACTGCAAATTTATGACGGCACTAGTCGATTTCCTTGATGTTGGACGGTATAACGTCATTTTCTCGCATCGAAAACCTTAGAAAAGGATGTAAATGCATGTGTTTCAGTCGATAATTTTTTGCGGGATTTCTTTTAACAATGGCGAAAAGTTGTGAGAATTGGAAGGCAAGAACAGCATTATAGCCGAGTTTCAGCGTGTTAGAATCGAAATAGCTCAGCTCTAGCCAGTGATTTGTAAGGTAATAAATCACAGTTTGTCGGTCAGTTGTAAGTAGACAAATCACGAGCGCGTACAACTGACCTCCAAACTGTGATTTATTACTCAACAAATCACAGCTAGAGCTGATCTATTTCTTAAATATGACAAATACTTTCCATTCAAGAGTAAAGATCTATTAAACCAGAGGACCAATGGTCCTGAACCGCTCACCTGAGTGCTGAGTATTTATGGAGCCATTTTGTTTCTGAGAAGAAAAAAATTTGAAGGGTTTCTGATGGGAGGTGTGGGGTAATTGTATCGATTCCTGATCATTGCCTTCACTTCTATTTTTACCATGGCAGCCATCTTGGTAATCTGACCTTTACCATTTGAACAAACTTTTGATCCTCCATCCCATAAAGGCTTCAAATGTAATTTTGGCCTAGATATGCCCAATTGTTTTTCAAAAAATACAAACGATTATTTTGTTACCTGAGTGAGCCTAGTAACGTTGACCTTTGATGCTCACGCAACTCCATTAACTTGGTTATTTGATTGCATATACCATTTAAGTTCACAGACAATGACAGTTTCAAAAATTATTAAATTCCACTTTTTTCGCATGCAAAAGCACAAGTGAGCAAATTTGACTTTGGTATAAATGGGTCAAGGTCAACACGGACACAACATTTGAATAAGATACAATGAGGGGGAGTCCCCAATGCTACAATCATAGTTTCAAGGTATCTAGCCCACTGGTTCCAGAGAAAACGATTTTTGAAGAATTGTTACCATATATGGTCATGACGTCTACTTGGTCATGTGTCCTGGACCAGTTCAACAAATTCATTTCTTTCATCCTATAACCATTCATATAAAAGTACAGTCGAACTTCGATGGCTCGAACACCTTTGGGACCTCGATAATCTGTTCGAGACAGGGGTAGTTCGAGCCACTGAGCTTACTGCCAGGAGGCATAGCGATATACTTTTTTACATCTTTTCGGTATTCTATAATGAAAATGTATGCTGTATATACTCATTAGAATCGCCTCATCGAGGCGATTCTAATGAGTACACACAGCATACATTTGCAAGATAAAAGACTAAAACCTCCTTAATTATCCCCCACTAGTTCTTATGTAGAGGATTTCGCTAGGGACTCAAGAATGGGTTCGACGCATCCGTGGTAAACGAGCCATCGGAGTTCGAGCCATCGAAGTTTTACTGTAACTACAATTTGCGCAGCACTTTGTAATGCGAATTAGGTTTTAATTTTGATAACTGAGTAAACTTGATCCAAGGTCAATGAGTAACTTTGACCTTTGGTACTCATGTATTTGTTTGAGTTTTACGTCCCACTAACAACAAAGGTCGTATGGAGAAGGGACCTTGGTTTAAAAATAGAAGTGAAGGCAATGATCAGGAATCGATTCAATTTACCCACAGCTCCTATAAGAGACACCAAAGGGAAAGAAACACATGACCTTAATGCAAACATCAATAGCAGACAGCCAAATTGAGTTACTTTCCCACTAAACGGCCAACTTGCTATCCAAAACCAAAATATAAGGAATACACACACTCGAAGACAGACCATAACAAGATAAACCGCGACAAAAGAACGCCTTGGAACGGTCAGTGAACCGAATTCCACTGCGGGGGGGGGGGGGGGGGGTGGGCTTTAATCGATTTTGCAATCCTCGCCCTTACTTCCTTCGCGATTAAGACAAATAATTTGTTAAGCCTGCATGAAGGCATCCTTACTCCTAAAGACGCTTCCGAAAGTCTGGAGAAGCCCGGGATCGATCCAACGTTAATGAGGCGAGTAGTATAATCACTGCATCACGGAGGCTTCTGATTCCCATGTAGCTTCATTTACTCAACTAGTGATTGCAAACAGGCAACTTTTGTTTCAGAAAAATTAATAATGTCCAAATTTTACCATATAAAAGAATATGCAACCAAATTTTACCTTGTCGTAAATAGGGTCAAAGACAAGCAAGAGAAATCATTTGAACAAAATGTGATGGGCCCAAGAACCAAATGCTGCATACCAAGTTTCAAGACAATCGGCCCCTTGGTTCCAGAGAAGAAGGTTTTGATCTGTTTTCACCATACATGGGCATGACCGTCATATTTGTCACTTGGCAACTCATATTCGTTGATTACCATTTCCTTGTTGCTAAAAGCTTGCATTTGAAATTTGATTACAAATGGAGCAGTGCTTTCTGACAAACGATTTGTTTTTATTTTCATATCTAGATGACCGTGATCTTGAATACTCAAGTCTCATTTACCCATTCAGCTACCTTTATCTACAAATTTTCAGATCATAGGCTTCAAAAGTTTGCAAAAATACACAGTTTTGATTTTTCCCATACAAAGCCTGTGTGACCAAATTTGACATTGGTCTGAAAAAGTTCAAGGTCATCCAGGGAACATCATTGAACAAACTATTATTGGGTTTGTTTGATTTGAGGTTTAACGTCCCCGTCAACACTGTAAAGGTTATTTTGGAGACGTTGCTTCCAATTTTG
The DNA here is from genome assembly GCA_963580285.1 of Lucinisca nassula. NCBI lineage: Eukaryota > Metazoa > Mollusca > Bivalvia > Lucinida > Lucinidae > Lucinisca > Lucinisca nassula. The sequence continues at coordinate 82,361,157 of OY757010.1, forward strand.
TGGGACTTTTATCCGACATTGAGATTAAATGACATCTCAAGCCCTACCGCCCAATGAAACCAAAAGGGTTTATTAGTATGGACGGTCCGACCTGCTTTGCCTGGGCAGGCTTATATCCCCTAAGCGGTTAACCAGAACTCGTGTGCGGGTCGGTTTCAGCTCTGCGTGGAAGCATCATGCAGCCCATATATTTCTTCAAGGCCCGATGGGTGGGGGCGAAACTATTAACTATTATTGGGTCGAGTCCCCAATGCTACATACCGATTTCCTAGAAAATCAACCAACTGGTTCTGGAGAAAGATATTTCTGAATGTTTTTCACCTTATGTGGGCATGGCGACCATATTGGTCATGTGACCAAACTCAAATTAATTAATTTTCATTTTCTTGTTCCCAAAAGCTTTTATATGATTTGGTTACAAATAGCTCAGTGGTTTCTGAGAAAAATGTTTTAATTTTCATATCTGAATGACATTGGGCCAAGGTCTAAGAATGACCTTGACCTTGAATACTCATGTTGTTTCATTCACACATTTAGCTACCTGCATCTACCAATTTTCAGATCGCAGGCTGCAATAGCTTCCGAAAAATACACGGTTTCGACATTTTACCATACAAAAGTCTATGTGACCAAATTTGACCCTGGCTTAGAATAGGTCAAGGTCATCCGAGGGTTATTATTTGAACAAACTATGACGACCCGAGTCCCAGATGCTTCATACCAAGTTTCATGACAATCGGCCCTCTGGTTCAGCAAAAACGATATTTTTTTTTTTTTTTTTTGGGGGGGGGGGGGGGGGGTGGGGGTTACCAAATATGGTGGCCATATTGGTCATGTACCCAAACTCATATCAATTAATTTTCATTTTGCTTGTTCCTAAAGGCATTTATATGACATTTGGTTACAAATGGCTCAGTGGTTTCTAGGGAAATAAGTTTTAATTTTCTAAATGACCTTTGGCCAAGGTCAAAGAATGACCTTGACCTTGAATACTCATGTAGTTTCATCCACCCATTTAGCTACCTGCATCTACCAATTTTCAGATCATAGGCTGCAATTTGTTCCGAATAATACACAATTTTGTTTTTTCCCATACAAAAGTGTATGTGAACAAATTTGACCTTGGCGTAAAATAGGTCAAGGTCATCCAAGGGTCATCATTGAAGGGCCTGAGTCCCCGATGCTACATACCAAGTTTCATGGCAATCGACCCACTGGTTCCGGAAGAGAAGATTTTTAAATATGGCGGCCATCTTGGGCATGCAATCTGGACCCAGCGAACAAACTTTCGTTCCCCCATCCCATGGGGGTTCCACATGAAATTTGACTTCAATCGGCCAAGTTGTTTCAGAGGAGAAGATGTTTGAAAATACTGACAGACAGACAACAGATTTTAGACAACATACAGACAGGGAGCCTTGCCATCCTATTAGCTCACCTGTGAGCCTTAGGCTCAGTAGAGCTAAAAAACTGACAAAATGTTTTATACAATGTTGCTTCTCCTGAACGCGTATCCATAACCCCTACATGTAGGAAACACGGTATAAACTGAACTAAGAATGATTCTATCAAGCGCATAGGTGTGGCTTAAAAGCCAAGAATCGCACCAGCTTTCAATAATGAAAACATAAATACCACATGTCTTCGTATTTAATCTTTTTAGAGGCTGCAAATACAGTTTCTTACATGCTGTAAAAGGCAATGTTGTGGAAGTCGTTGGTACCACATTCTAATTATTCAGTCAGAGTACAGTAAAATTCCTGTATTAAGACAAACTTTGGGACTATTAAGAAGTTGGCTTTAAGACCACTTTTGAACAGTCCCAAAGGTGGTCTCTTAATAGAAGACACTAGGTATAGAAATCACAAAAAAGACTACAACCACCTTTTCACAAAGCTTTTGAAGCTTAGTCTTACACTTAGTCTTAATTTAGTCTTAGACTTAGTCTTAATTTTAGGCGGTCTTAATAGCGGGATTTTCTGTATATCACACAGATTCATACTTTTATGCAATACACCTTATTATATACATGTAGGTATATACATGTACGTTTGTTAAACCGCACGTGTTCAATATAGTTGTGAATATTAGGCCCACGTTTAGTCAACAATTTTGGCGATTTGTTTGATTTGTTTGATTTGAGGTTTAACGTCCCCGTCAACACTGTAAAGGCCATTTTGGAGACGTTGCTTCCAATTTTGTGGGACTTTTACCCGACATTGAGATGAAATGACATCTCAAGCCCTGTCGCCCAATGAAACCAATAGGGTTTATTAGCATGGACGGGCCGACTCGCACCGCGGTTCCTGGACAGGCTTAGATCTGCTAAGCGGTTTACCAGTACTAGTGTGCAGGACGGATTCAGCTCTGCGTGGAAGCATCATGCAGCCCATATATTTCTTCAAGCCCCTATGGGCGGGGGCGTTACAATTTTGGCGAACCCCGTATATTTTTTTACCCTTGACACATTGCGACAAGCGACATAGGTGCCTATATTTCCTATAGCTTGACGTATATGCACTTCCTAGACAGCTGACACACCTATATCCTTGAAAATTGACAGTAAGACATCACATACTACTTTCTTCAAATGCGAGAACCCGCCTCACAAACCAGGGGTCATGTATTTCATTTCGGGCCCATACCAGACTTTCATATGTGTCTTTTTAACCCAGGTCCCGTCTCCATATGACCTTGGTTACTGGTGGAACGTAAAACGTAAACACACTGTAATTTCGAAGAATCAACTTTGTGTCATTTTGCTTAGATTTTGGCTTGTCTGTGTAGCTGATTTGATTTCACCAGACATCTTCCTTTAATCTATAAGATACAAATTAAATACATATTACTTTGAATGAAGTTTACCAGAATAAGTACGGTATTTCTATTAAATCCCTCTCTATAAACTAACGAGTCATTTCCTTTAGATGCCACGGAAAATTGAAATAAAATGAGCGGACTCGCGGAAGATCCAACCTAATCACTTCCACTACCAGTGCCGCTTCAGGCATACCTGCGCTTCAGCCAAGTGTGGTTCGGATTATCTGTTCATTACAATGTTCCATAAGGGCTCTGAATTGGTCGAATGCTCGGCGAAGGCTCAGATCAGGCTGCGCAGAAGCGCAGCCTTATCTGAACCTTCCCCGATCGCATGTGACTTTTTGTTGAATTTGTCAGCGGGTTAGCTCAAATGGTGGCTAATAAAGGAGCCTTTGATTAAGGCAACATCGAAGTATCTAGACAAAGGCAGATTGTGTCAATTAGAAGGCTTTATGTTTCTGGAAAAGCGATGATAGTTCATGACGGTCAGGCTATTTCTATTGTATTTCCCTGATCAAGAAAGGAAATGCTGAGGGATTCCAAATCGTCTTAATTATACACAACACAAAATGGTGGTAACTACTCCCATGTCTGCCTAATTGGGCAATACGATATGAAAATGGTATGAAAATGCAAAATGGTAGGCTACAGGTTGCGTTTCGGATTACGGGTTTGTTTTCTTATTAGTCCAAAGGGGCAATATGTTCTTAAGCTATATATGCATTAAAAGCCCATATAAAAGTGTACTATGTGTGGATGAATCTATCAAAAAGGTAACTGAGTACGAGATACAGCCTGTGTGTCATGTATGCATGTTCGAGTGTTGAAGAGCCATAAATTAGCTCATCACTAATCCCTGGCAGTTTCTGTGTTCATCACGTGTTTGTTTGTTTGCTTTGAGGTTTAACGTCCCCGTCAACACTGAATAGGTCATTTTGGAGATGTTGCTTCCAATTTTGTGGAACTTTTACCCGACATTGAGATGTAATGACATCTCAAGCCCTGTCGCCAAATGAAACCAAAAGGGTTTATAAGCGTGGACGGTCTAACTCATACCGCTTTGCCTGGACATGCTCAGATCCTCTAAGCGGTTTACCAGTACTCGTGTGTGGGTCGGATTCAGCTCTGCGTGGAAGTAACATGCAGTCCACCTTTTTCTTCAAGCCCCGATTGGCGGGGGCCACAATCTGTCAGTACTTAGAAATTATCTCATCACTGACCCCTGGCGGTGTCTGTGTTCATCACGTGTACAGTTCTCTAAAATGAACACTCTTGTAATCCCGACTTGATATGGAGGATGTAAGTAACTAATATGTTGTTCTGTTGTAGTAGTTGTCTCCAACTCGAGGGATAATCGTGCTTAGCGGAACCGATGCTACGCTGAGGTTCCGTTCAGCACGGTCATAACCAGGGGTATATTTCCGTCACGAGGGTCACGGTCCGGCATCACGAGGCTTGCCGAGTGATGCCGGACAGTGAACCCGAGGGACGGATTTTTCTATCCACCCCTCACACCCATATAGAATTCTTTTTCTTGCATACCTTCCATTTCTTAGCATGGATTTTTCATGCTGCAGTCACTTCGGTTATCGACGTCCGCCATATTGTGATGACACTATAGGAATGTTTAGTGACGTCACGTAACGTGCCGTGACGTCAATCTTAACGACGGTGCATATGAGGTCGTATTCAACCAGTGCATTTATCAAACACGCGAAAATATTCGATTTCGGGTTAGAACACCAGGGTTAGAACAGAATTTCTATCCCAAGCTAAAACTTTGGATTTCCTTATCTTGTGTGCAAGAAACGCCCATCTATATACTGCCAAGGTTCCGCTGAGCACGATCATACCGAGGGTTGGAAACGCCCATCTACATCAGAACCCAATGTTAGATTCTTTTTCTTGCACAACACCACCGATTTTTTCATTTTATTTTATTTAAGGTTTTATTTTCCGCGCACTATACTCATGTAGTTTGTCTGGATAAGAACACCAGGGTAAGAACAGAATTTCTATCAAAGGCTTAAACCACGGATTTCCGTATCTGGTGTGCAAGAAATACTTGTTCCAATTTCTATACCAAGACATATGTCGGGGATTGTTGTTGACTACCTCAGTGAGTAGTTTCTAACCAGTACCAACAACCACTGTATAAGAAAACTGAATAGAACTAATTTTCATCAGAAAAATGGCAGGTTTGGAAGATTTGGTAGAATGTAATGTATCACAAGGGTATACGATCCTATTATTATTATTATTATTTTTTTTTTTTTTTTTGGTTTGGGTTTTACGGCCCTTTCAAGTTTATTTCACTCATATCGAGCCGATCGTTAATCAGAGGTGGGCGAAAACCGGAGTACCCGGAGAAAAACCACCTGACCTTCCGTTGCAGAACTTGGCGTCTCACACGTGGCCCGAGCGAGGCTCGAACCTACGGCGGTGAGAGACCTAATGACTAAGAGTCAGCGCTCTTATCCACTAGGCCACGGAGGCCCGTCGATCCTATTATTTATTTATTTATTTATTTATTTATTATTTATTTATTTATTTATTTTTCTTTTCTTGTCAAGACCAGACTTTGCTATGAATAGTATGCGAAAGCTGGCCCTGCCCAGACACTTGTGTCCGCTATTTAAGTCCGACTTTCTGAGAAACTGTTCGATATTGTTTCCAACCCAAACGTAAGTTTAATAACCATTATTTTTTTTTTTTTTCAAATTACTGTATGACGTCACAACTGACAGTCCAATAACGCATCAGATGAAAAATAAAAGGAAATACAGTAGAACTTCGATGGCTCGAACACCGATGGCTCGTTTACCATGGATGTGTCGAACCCATTCTTGAGCCCCCAGCGAAATCCTCTACACAAGAAATAGTGGGGGATGATTAAGGAGATTTTAGTCTTTTATCTTGCAAATGTATGCTGTGTGTACACATTAGAATCGCCTCGATGAGGCGATTCTAATGAGTATACACAGCATACATTTTCGTTATAGAACACCGAAAAGATGTCTAAAAGTATCTCTATATGCCTCCTGACAGTAACCCTCAGTGGCTCGAACTACCGCTGTCTCGAACAGATTTTCGAGGTCCCAAAGGTGTTCGAGCCATTGAAGTTCGACTGTAGATTGAATTACTTAACAACTTCCGCGCAAGACATCCATGGCGATAACACACCCATGTTACATAGTGCATTCTTTCATATCTCCAAAACGGTCATTTTTTTCTCATGAAAATTTGTGATATTTTCCTTATTTATACCCCAAACATAAATTGTGCGTGCTCGTTAGAACCGCCTCATTGAGACGGTTCTAACGAGTACCCACAACCTGTGACTTAGAACAGAAATAAGAAATAAACTAGAGCCAGTGTTTATGAAACACAATGTCCCCAACTGCTTGACCCTAACACTGCTTGACCATAACACTGCTTGTCCCTAACAGTAATTGAGATATCTTTTTTTTTTATTTGGCTGCAATGCTGAAATCTTAGAAGGCACATAAAACACAATAAAAACTGAAGTTAATCAGGTCATTTATTTATCACCCCATACCAGTGTTTTAAGTAACATGACAATAGCTCATACAGTTTTAGAGATACAGTCAAACCTGTCTTAGTGTTCACCTCTATTAAGCGAGCAACCTGTCTTAAGCACGCATGCTTTAAGTTCCCCAAAAATGCAAATGCATTAAAATTCACCTAATCTGTTCATCTGCTCATCATCCTGAACCAGCCTGTAAAGTTTCAGGACAATAACTCAAACAGTTTTTGAGATATGTTGCTTACAAGCTTAAAACGTGCAAAATTTCAAAGGGGCATAACTCAAGAAACAAAAATGGAAAAGTTAACCAGTTCATCTTCTCATCATCCCCAACTATTCTGTAAAGTTTCAGGGCAATAGCTCAAACAGTTTTTGATTTATCTTGCGTACAAGCTTAAAACACAAAAAAATTCAAAGGGCCATAACTGAAGAAGAAAATTTCGTTTTTTTTTTAAAAGTTAATCAGTTCATCTTTTCATCATCCTGAACCAGCCTGTAAAGTTTCAGGGCTGTAGCTCAAAAAGTTTTTGAGATATCTTGCTTAAGCTTAAAACGAAAATTTCAAAGGGGCATAACTCAATCAAAAATAATTGGATTTTTGTCAAAAGTTAAGCAGTTCATCTTCTCATCATCCCCAACCATTCTGTAAAGTTTCAGGGCAAAAGCTCGAACAGTTTTATAGTTATCTTGCTTAAGAGCTTAAAACGCAAAAAAAAAAAAAAAAAAAAATCAAAGGGCCATAACTCAAAAGAAAAAAAAAATTCGGATTTTTTTCAAAAGTTATTCAGTTCATCTACTCATCATCCTGAACCAGTCTGTAAAGTTTCAGGGCAAAAGCTCAAACAGTTGTTGAGATATCTTGCTTACAAGATTTCAAAGTATTTTGCCAAGGGGCATAACTCAAGACAGGGGCATAATCCTTCGGATTTCTTTCAAAAGTTTATCAGTTCATCTTCTCATCATCCTAAACCAGCCTGTAAAGTTTCAGGGCAATAGCTCAAACAGTTTTTGAGTTTTTGAAACGCGGCACAAAATTTCAAAGGGGCATAACTCAAGAAAAGACTAGAAATGCGTCCATTCGACACGGATAACCCCGCCTGAAATGATGCCTGTGTTCGTATTCATCCATAGAAAGTTATTGACCGTGTTTAAGTTTTTGACCCTTTTTTCACATTTGACCTCTAAGTATGACCTTGACCTTGGAGGTAAGGACCTTGGTTTTGTGTGAGGCAGATTGTCTAATGATGGCCAACATTTCTGCCAAGTAATTTCAAAATGCAGCCAGAGATAAGAAAGTTAATGACTGCGTTTAAGTTTTGGACCATTTTTTTACATTTGACCTCTAAGTATGACCTTGACCTGGTACGGATCTGGGTTTGCACGTGACAGATCGTCTCATGATGGTTAACATTTCTTCAGAGTAATTTTAAAATCCATCCAGAAATAAGTAAGTTATTGACGGTGTTTAAGTTTCGGACCCTTTTTTTACCTTTGACCTCTAAGTATCACCTTGACCTTGGAGGTACGTACCTGGGTTTTGCACGTGACACATTATCTCATGATGGTTAACACTTCTACAAAGTAATTTCAAAATCTATCCAGAATTAGGAAAGTTATTGACTGCGTTTAAGTTTCGGACCCTTTTTTTTACCTTTGACCTCTAAGTATGACCTTGACCTTGGAGGTACGGACCTGGGTTTTGCACTTGAAACGTCGTCTCATGATGGTTAACATTTCTGCAGAGTAATTTTAAATTCCATGAAGAAATAAAGAAGTTATTGACCGCGTTTAAGTTTCGGACGCTCGGACGGACAGGGGCAACTTCGAATGGCGGGGGCATAAAAACTGGATTTTTGTCAAAAGTTAATCAATTCATCTTCTCAGCATCCCCAACCATTCTGTAAAGTTTCAGGCCAATAGCTCAAACAGTTTTATAGTTATCTTGCTTACAAGCTTAAAACGCAAAAAAAAATCAAAGGGCCATAACTCAAGAAAAAAATGGATTTTTTTCAAAAGTTAATCAGTTCATCTTCTCATCATCCCAAACCAGTCTGTAAAGTTTCAGGGCAAAAGCTCAAACAGTTTTTGAGATATCTTGCTTACAAAATTTCAAAGTATTTTTTGCAAAGGGGCATAACTCAAGAAAGGGCATAATCCTGACGAGAAAAAAAAAATGGGATTTTTGTCGAAAGATAATCAGTTCATCTTCTCATCATCCCCAACCATTCTGTAAAGTTTCAGGGCAATAGCTCGAACATTTTTTTATTTATCTTGCTTACAAGCTTAAAACGCAAAAAAATTCAAAGGACCATAACTAAAGAAAAAAAAAACAAACGGATTTTTTTTTTAAAGTTAATCAGTTCTTCTACTCATCATCCTGAACCAGCCTGTAAAGTTTCAGGGCAATAGCTCATGTTCTTACGTGTTTAGACCATGTTGTGGCATTTTCCCCAACAATTCCTCACCTTTTTTTGCAGTTTTAGGCAGTTTATATAAATATATTCAAGAAAGAATATATGCAGGTTTCATTTACAAATCACAATCTTCTATCAAATGGCATTAGTAAGTCTGCTGAACACAACTTGGATCTAGAAAGAAAATATGAGTCGCGAAAACTAATTACATTAAGAAGTAAACACTAATATTCCACTCATCCTTGAAAGAAAAATATGTTTGAAGGACGTACCATATCTTCTACTATTCTAGGATCAAAGAAACAAAACGTTATAGACAAATACAACATGAATAATGATGTTTTTACCTCTATTTTATGTCTTTGCAGCTCTGCAACTTTCAGCGTCCGTTCAGCGTTCGTCTACGCGGGAAAAAGATCGTATCGATTTCAGCCTTGACGTGTTTAGACTTTTGACGTGTTTATACTCACAAATACGGCAAAACAAATTACATGTTTAGAAACAACACACTTTTCTAATCATGTTTAGATCTAACCATGTGTAAAACGCGTTTAATTTCTATACGCTATTTTTACAGTGTAGTTGCAATTTAATTAATAGCGACATGATTTGTGTCGTGAAGTTTTTCATTCAGCCCAATGTTGTTTCTATGCCACCTCTACCATCAAGCCTTTCCAACTAATTCCTACAAAATAGCTCGACCGACCCTGCTTCAGGCCCTCCGACACTACTTTTTTATCAGTGAAAGAACACAATAAAAATTAAAACACCGACCCTACTTTTTTGAATTTCCGACCCAACCCAGTGTCGTCTTTGCATTGTCCCATAGTAAGTTCGCTTTTGTAGTTTTAGGCCTGTAGTAGTGGCAGATGAAATTGACTAGGCGGAGCTATTCAGGTGTTGTCAATATATGTCAAATTCACCGAGTCCACCAGAAGATTCGGTAGACTGCCTTTCGCATGCTTTCTGCAAGCGGACCAAATGGTCATATACGCCACATCTTTGTTCGTGTTGCAGTTGAAATCACACCACTGGGTGACTTGCTTTACCTTTTTGTTAATAAACCATTCCAAAGGCAGGTACAAATGATAGCCCCGCCTAGTCAATCTTAGCTGCGAATACTATACCTTCCAAATTGCAAAGCTAACTTTTTAAGTATGATATACAGCGCAAGTCTCAACATGACAATTTTATTAACAAAAACATGTACAAAAACACAAAAATACAGGCCCGACCCTGCTTTTTTTCGGGAGAAAAAAATAAAATAATAAAAAAAAAATGTTTCTCCTACCTACCGACCAATTTTTTTTTTCAGCATGTTAGTAGAAACACAGCTACTTTTTACCCCTAAATCCTTGACATGAACTGGCCAATCTCTGTAATACAAAATGTATTATATTTTCTGTGCACGACTTGTAGCCCGCACTAGCGGCTTTCATTTTCGAATCTACTGGGCGCTTGTGAGGCTCTCCTGTCACATCATGACAGATACTATGTATTGTCCAGTCTAGTGTTGAAAATGAAGCCGCTTCAGCTAATATAATGCATGATGATTACAGGGGGAACAACCTACGTCAGAGCAGTGACGTCATAACCATTCGTAGGTTTGCCGGCATTTACTACACAAAAGGCAATTGTCACAACAAGTAGGCGCAGTCGGTGCATTAGGACATAAAAGAATCAAACATACTGAAATCTGTCTCAGAAATGTGGCCTTTTCTTTAAATAATTCGACACAAGCTGATTTGGCAATGATGTCGGAACTACCAATGTTTACAACGCCGAATCAAAACTTGTGGCGAAGCTATCGAAGCCTTTTCAATGTTTCTAGGTGGAATTAGCTTACTGGCGTGATGCAAATATTGTTCGTTACCAGCTGAAGTATGTTTTCTGAAAACTCGTGATGTACATATCTAGTTTGAAGCATTTTATTTACCCTATTTACACCAATATGGCCGCTTCTGAAATGGGTACGACATCTCTGCTATGACGTAGGTTATCACCCCTGTGATTGCTTGGTGCAAATCTCACACATGCGTATACACCGTGATAATATCTACTTTCGTTTTAACAAAGCGAAATGGTACGTTTATCAACCGGTGGGTCGGGCCTGAGACGCTATGACGGTTCCGGCCTTAAGATGTAAGTACGTAGGTTGGTGCCTGATGCTCTCTCTCTGGCCGGGCCTACCGGAGTCGGACTGTTGGTTTCATTTTGCTTCAGCAGTCCAGTTATTTCATGCTGTCGAGTCCTAATCGTCGTTTCATCTCTGAATTCGTTTGCTGGTTTGATTGTACAGTAGAACTTCGATGGCTCGAACACCGATGGCTCGTTTACCATGGATGAGTCGAACCCATTTTTGAGCCCTTAGCGGAAATCCTCTACCTAAGAAATAGTTGGGGATAATTAAGGAGATTTTAGTCTTTTATCTTGCAAATGTATGCTGTGTGTACTCATTAGAATCGCCTCGATGAGGCGATTCTAATGAGTACGCACAGCATACATTTTCATAATAGAACACCGAAAAGGTGTCTAAAATAATCTCGTTATGCCTCCTGACAGTAACCTCAGTGGCTCGAACTACCGCTGTCTCGAACAGATAAAGAGGTTCGAGCCATCGAAGTTCGACTGTATTTGGGTTTAACGACATGTCACTCCTTGTAGGTCGTTTTGTGCCATCTCCATGAGAAAAGGAGAAAAGAGATAGAAGAAAGTAAAGGAGATAAAAGAGAAGGGACAGGGGGTGGGGGAGAGGAAAATTAGTGGTAGTGAAGGAGTAGCTACAATGACAGGAAGCCTTGCCCAACGGTATGCCAATATCAGTTGGGCGCCTTGATGATGAAAGATACACAATACCTCCGCCTCATCCAACCACTCCCATTTGTTTTTATTTCTACGTTTTCTACACTGTTTGACATTTGAATTTGCAGAAATAAATTACACCACAGTAATCTGAGTGGCTCAAAGACAGAAATGGGTGTAGCTAAATTAATTTTCAGCGGGATAAGGATTAACTAAACACATTACTTGTGTGTTTAAACCATGGTAAAACTAAGGGAGAGGATTGAGGCTTTGTTATATCGGTGTAAGCCCCCCTCCCCCGAGTGAATGTTTACAGCCGTTACAAGGTGGTGCTTCTGCTGTGGTTCCTTACCGTCATTGTTTGTCTTTGCATGTATGGCTTGGTAATAGCTTTTATTTTTGATAACAGTTTGGCAGTTGTTGAAGTCTAACTGTTGGTTATCCTTTGCTTCAACATTTCAGTTATTTCATGCTGTCGAGTCCTCATCATGATTTGAGCCCCGCCAAGCGAATTTGTGTCTTCGAGCATTCCGTCATGACAAATTTTAACTGCGCATGCCCAGCCATTCAGAGGGGCCAGGGATATGCGGGCTTTATGTCTGAAGGTTCCTCTTGATTCACTGCTTGTATGAGCGAGCAGCGAAGGTTCTGGCGAGACTGCGCGGATGCGCAGGCTCGCCTGAACCTTCGCTGCTCGCATAGGCAATAAGTACCAAAATCGCTTGACGGGGCCCAATTTATTTAACTAGTTGAGGAAAAGTGATAAAATACGAGGCTTCGCCGAGCATTTTATGCCTTTTCTTCAATGAGTTTAATAAATGTAATAATACATGAGCACGAATGTTTATCATATGACATTTATAACGCATTTTATTTACGATTATTTTTACAAACATGTCAATATTCCGCCATTAGTAAACGCGACGTCGTTAAGGAAGTCGTACATGTAACGTTGCGTAGCGTATCTAAGTATTTTGCTTGTTTAATTCACGAGCAGATTACCGACTTTATTACATGACGTCGACAACCAACAATCCTAAATAGAAGTAGAGGCAATGATCAGGAATCGATACAATCAAGCCACAGCTCCCATCAGAGACACCAATGGGAAAGAAACACAAACATGCAACAACAGACCTAATGGAAACACAAACAGCGGAAAGCCAAAAGGACAGTTACTTTCCCCAAAATGGCCAATAGGCTATCCAAAATAAAATAACACAAGAGACACAAACACCTAAAGACAAACCATAACAAAAATAAATCGCGACAGAAGAACCGCCTTGGAACGGTCAGCGGAAACGAATTCAATTGGAGGGCTTAAATCGATTTTACGTGGCCACAATCCTCGCCCTTATTTCCAACGCGATTAAGACAAATAATTTGTTCAGTCCGCATGAAGGCCTCCTAACTCATCATAGCAACATCTCCGTGAACACAAATTTATCAAATTATTAAGCAAAGTTATCAACCGTGATTTGGTTAACTACCATGCATGCAGTGTGTCGTTTAACATTTATGCTGTACCCAATCTTTTTATATCGAAGAATGATTTTACGAAATTGGGTGCTGAAGTCATTGCGGTTACAAATTTTTCTGAATTTATATACTAAGTCGTCATAAAATTCGGGTTCCGATAGACCTTTTTGCAGAAGAGATTTAAGTCCAATGTTGAATTTTGAAATTAAATCAGAATGACGTCTATAAAATTTTGAAAAGGCTTTGCGTAGTTTATGGTACCGAAAACCCTGATAAAGAAGTTTAGCCGTTAACAATTTATTACGTGTGTTGAAGTCAGTTACAAGACTACACCCTCTGGCAAATCGAATTAATTGCGAAATATAAACGCCATAGGATGGCGCACGAGGAACATCACCATCCAAAAAAGGAAAATTTACAATCTCAAAATCAAAATCATCGCGTTTATCATAAATTTTGCACGAAACAAACCCATCTACAATAGATAGATGTAAATCAAAAAACGGGGCCTCGGTATCAGAAGAATTTGCTTTATTTAACTGAAGTTCTGGGGGGTAAATTTGACGATCAAACCATCGAAATAGGTATTGTCAACATTTAATAAATCATCCAAGTATCTAGAAGTGGAGCTAAAAGTTTCAATGATTTCAGACTCGTTTTCAGCAGAAAGGGACATCATGAAGTCTCTCTCATTACAAAACAAAACCAAACTAGCCACGAGTGGTGCGCCTAAGTCTTTTTAAGCAACCCAATGTTCTTAATTTCCCGTGATTTTGCACGGTCTCTTCGTGTAAATTTGTATACAAATTGTATGTTTCCTTTACTGGTGACAACGCAAAAAGGCGCTAAACTGCGATGTAACATAATCAGTGTAGTAATTAACGTCATACTAATCAATCTTCCGGAACAGACATTTTCATGCAGTTCTAATCTGCTTAAACCGACTCGTTCACCTCACTTCGGCGGACCATTTTATTATATTGGATTGATCCATCTTTCTAAAGTTTCGTACGTCTCCAATACTTTATTTCTGAATTAATTCTAATTTATCTTCTTCCCGCGGATTGCTAACAGATTTTGTGTAACTCTAACCCGATTTTATTTAAAGGATTTAGTAAAAGAGGATAAAATGGTATCAGTAATGATGACAACTTAGAACTGCTCTGTTTTGTGATCCAGTTAATCAAATAATGAAACAGGTTTTCAGACTGATTCTTCGTATTGCAACGTAGATGCTAAGCGGAAGAAACAACCAGGCTCAGTTGTTCTGCGCATCATTGGTTAAACGAGATCTTTAGTTGTCAAATTTTAATTGTTCTCGCAAGTACAATTTATACCAATATCTGATGAATTTGCTAAAACAAGTGAGTAGCTTTTGCAGATGCAAAAACTACCCACATTGTTTTCAGCACGCATATTAGCTTTTGTGCCATATTCTAACACAGCGCGCCTATATAGGCAATGGAAAATAACTGTGTTTTATTCTGCAACAAATTACAGCTCGGAAGAGCGTGACGACTGACGTCATTAAAAACTATAAATTTATGACGTCACTAGTCTATTTCCTTGACGTTAGACGGTGTAACGTCATTTTCTCGCATCGAAAACGTTAGAAAAGGATATAAATGCATGTGTTTCAGTCAATAATTTTAGCGGGATTTCTTCTCACAATGGCGAAAAGTTGTGAAAATTTGAAGGAAACAACAGCCTTATTGTTGAGTTTCAGCGTGTTGTATCGAAATAGATCAGCTCTAGCCAGTGATTTGTTCAGTAATAAATCACAGTTTGTCGGTCAGTTGTAAGTAGACAAATCACGCGCGCTACGCGCTCGTGATTTGTCTACTTTACAACTGACCTCCAAACTGTGATTTATTACTCAACAAATCACAGCTAGAGCTGATCTATTTCTTAATTAATTGACATAAGCATGCAGTAGCAATTCGTTTACTAACGACGCCGTTACGTTTGGACAACTTGACCATGGATTGCACAAATAGAATATTTTCAATTATCCCATTTGCTAAACAATTCGAGTCGCGTGAAAAAAAAAAGTTGTTTTTGAGATTCGCGAATAAACATGTTACAAATCAAACTGTGCACTTTTGCAGTCTGATCAGCACCTTGCTGCTCAAAACTTCGGGATAATACATTCTTGCACACCAGACAAGGAAATCCGTGATTTTACCCTGGGATAGAAACTTATGTTCTGACCCTGGTGTTCCGACCCAGGCAACTAATATAAGTGCGCTTCAATTCTATTGAACTGCCGGAACAACTTCCGCACTACTTCCATTCTGTAAACAATATACATATGTTAGCTGTCAAAACTATATGTAACCGGCAAAACAGCGGATGAATATCATGAATATTGTTAAATAAAAAAAAGTATAGTGCACAAAAAAGAAACATTAAAAAAAATAAAAAGGAAATGTTTGGGAGGTGTTGTGCAAGAAAAAGAATCCAATTTGGGGTTCTGTTGTGGATGGGCGTTTCCAACCCTCGGGATGACCGTGCTGAGCGGAACCTCGGCATAGCCTCGGTTCCGCTAAGCACGGTCATCCCTCAGGTTGGAAACGCCCATCTACAACAGAACCCCATATTGGATTCTTATAATACAACACCTCTCCTTCTGTATGCGCCCCTGCCCATCTTCAATAGAAGAAATAAATTGGGCTTCATGGTGCTTCCGTGCAGAGTTGAAACCGACCGAACTCAAGTACTGGTAAATCGCTTTGAATGTAAATTCATGTCCAGGAAAAGCGATGCGATTCGGACATCTCCTAAAGCCCTTGCGGTTTCTTTGGGTGGTAGGGCTTGAGATGTCATTTCATCTCAATGTCGGGTAAGCGTTCCACAAAATCGGGAGCAATGTCTCCAAAATGACCTAAACAGTATTGATTGGGACTAAAAACGCAACAAAAATCTACTTTCTGTATCTAAAAAGTCAAGACACTAGCTATCCTAGGTAGCTGAATAGAACAGTTTGTGGTCGTACCTATTTGCACATCTTGAAGACAGCTTTTTATCTAGAAATGTCCAAATACGACATCCCACTTCAAGTGTATTAGAAGAAGCTGATGTTGTTGGTTGTTGTTGTTTTTTGTATTTTTTATTTTTCAGAACGGCAATACGAATGATTTTGATTCTGTATTCTATCCGAAAAACATTGATTTTTAACCAATATTAACAAGAGAAACGACCAGGAACTGATACAATCAGGTCCGAAATTCTTCAGGGAAAGGCAGTCAAAACATAGAGTGACGACAGTAAACAAATGCGGCGGGTCAACAGGTACACCTGACATCGTTTCACCAATTTTTGCATTTTGCAAGGGTGACAACTTTCGAGACTTCCTGTTTGACCGTTTAACCCTTCTCTTGCTGAATATTCATTTAAGCCACGCCCAATCTCTGACTTTGAACCAATCAGATAACTTGATGTAAATTATCCCTACAAATTCATAAACTGAATGTCAAACAGTGTAGATCCTGATCAGATGGTTTCTTTAAGCCATCTGATCTGGATCTACACCTTTTGCAAAGATAGGTGTTGTCGTGAATAGCAAGATAAGGGTTAAAAACCGACCCCGTAAAAGCGCGTGTACTATAAATAAAAAGAAATTATTTTATACTTAGCAGTCAAGTCAATGTGTGTCTGAAATACATGTAAATATAAATGATATTTTCACATTGTTAATATATATATGATATTTTCACATTGTGAAAAATATGAGCATGTTATTTTCACAGTAGCAGCCTGTACTGCAGTTTTGTTCCATTACGTGAACAAGTCCGTGAAATGAACACCCCGCTAAACCCCACTTAATATAGAGAAAACTGGGGTTTACGGGGTTTACAGTATTTTTGTTATTTTTGCTCCAAGACATGGGTTGTGGGTACTCGTTAGAACCGCCTCAATGGGGCGGTTCTAACGAGCACCACAACCTATGTTTGCAGTATTTATGAGAAAAATATCACGGATTTTCCTGAGAAAAGTAGCCATTTTTGAGATGTGAAAAAATGCACTATGTCGCACGGGTGAGTTATCGTAATGGTTTCTCGTATACTCAGTAATATAAAAAGAAAATTTTACTTTTTTGAAGTGAATACAAAATATCTCGAGGGTGCTGAAAACATCAGAATGTTCATGAGTGAGATTTTCTATGTGAATAGCAAACATTTTTCATCGACTGTGTGGAGAACTTTCGGGACTTCCTGTTTGATTTTCTATAAGCCGTGTCCCGCTGAAAAGGGGGTCTACATCTCTCCTTTCAGAGTTGACCTCTATTGAAATGGTAGACTAAAACACTTTTGCAAGAGTTGCCTCCCCTGAAGGTGTTCCCATTCCCCTTAAGCCGTCTTCAGCAAGAGACATACAACTGTTATACGAGTCATTACTACAGCAATTGAGCCGACATAGGAGCAAACGGGCCCTAATCAATCCCCATTTACGTCTTAATGAGCGTGCGCAGTCAACTGATAGAGTCAGGCGCATGCTCGTTTGCGTGCAGCTTCCTCAATGTCCCTTCTACATGTCTGCGAGCAGAAAAGGCTCTGGGGAGACTGCGTATGCGCAGGCTTGCCTGAGCCGTTGCTCGTCGCACAAGTGGCAACCTTTTTTCTGGCCCAATTGTTGAAGTACGTATGGATATGGTATGTACTGGTCTTCCGCAAAGGAAAATTCGAGTTACAGTCAAACTGCTATGGATGAAACACCGATGGCTTATTTATCATGGCTGAGTCGAACTCTTTTCTTGATACCCTGAGGAAAGTCCTCCATATAAGGAATAGTGATAGATAAAAATCTCTCCGACCAATGTGGAGCAGTGTTCAAGATTTACAAAACGGCAACATAAGCTTACAAAACGGCAACATAGGTTGAACGTCAAAATAGCTGAAACACAGTCTATCTATGATAGACTGTGTTCCAGCTTTTTTGACGTTCAACCTCTGTTGCCGTTTTGTAAATCTTGAACACTGCTCCACATTGGTTGGAGAGATTTTTATATTGACTTCTAAAAAGTATTGAAAAGGGAAGAGATTTAGAGTGTATTGTCTCTTCTGAAACTTGCGCAACTGAGATGGACATGCCATGTTGCCAGAATGCCTGATGACGTTTGTCAACGAAAATTATCTATGTAGAACCGCAAATGGAAAGTACTCCCAAGCGATAATAATAAGGACACTATCATTACCTCCCTCAATGACTTCAACACACAATCAGAGTCATGGGAACGGATTGCACAGGCAATGCCTCATCAGAAAGGGGTGCTGGTGAATATGAGGCATAACGAAAGAGCGAAGCCGAGTTGAAACGTGTTCATCGCAAACCAGAGTTTTTGACATCAGACGTCTCTTGCTCTATCTGTGACAGACATCTTAGAACTCTCAAACAGCAGTACTTCACACAGACAGACTATAAGTATCTTAAATGGGTGTGAGGGTTGGATTGAAAAATCCGTCCCGAGGGTCACTGTTCGGCATCATGAGGCTTGCCGAGTGATGCCGGACAGTGAACCCTAGGGACGAATTTTTTCTATCCACCAAAATTCCGTCCCGAGGGACACTTTCCGGCATCACGAGGCTTGCCGAGTGACGCCGGTCAGTGAAACTGAGGGACAGATTTTTCTATCCACCCCTCACACACACACAGGATTCTATTTCTTACATACCTTCCATTTCTCAGCGGGGATTTTTAATACTGCAGTCACTGCGATTACCGACGTCCGCCATATTGTGATGACACTACATGACTGTTTAGTGACGTCACGTAACGTTCTGTGATGTCAACCTTAACGACGCGAGAATATTCGATTTTGAGTAAGAACACCAGGGTTAGAACAGAATTTCTATTTCAGGCTAAAACTCTGGATTTCCTTATATGGTGGGCAAGAAAAAACATGAATGTTTTCTGTGGTTTTGTTCGACTTTCACTCTGTACCTGAAACTACCGAAAAATCCATGCATATCCCTAAAATGGAATGGTTACATTGCAAATACAAACAGTAATGTTCGCAGGTGTTATTGTAGACATTCAATTACTCAGTAATAACTTCCAGTTAATATAAAGTAATTAGTCGCTCAAAATGCGATTAGTTTTAACTAGTGACCAGCTTTATCTAACATCAGAAAGATTAAGAAATATTAATTACCATTATGATGAAAATGCATCGATTGATGTTCCCATCTGAAGGCGTACTTTTGACAAGGTAAATACTGGTTGATATTCATCCATTCCTCTGTTCTTCGCGAAGGTGATCACCATTGAATGTGGTAGGACGCTCGCCTATGTGTTAAACGATGTTGCCCATTATTGTCAGTGTGTCAAAAATGACCTCCTCAACTGGTGTGCCTTCTATTAGGGAATCACAATCAGTCCAGTGATTGTCAAGACCTGCATATTACAGTGAAATTCCGCTATTAAGACCACCTAAAATTAAGACTAATTCTGCTTTCAAAAGCTTATTTAGTAGGTTGCAGCTATTCTTTCTTTGTGTATTCTGCATACAGTGTCCTCTGGTCATGGACCACCTTTGGGACTGTTCAAAAGTGGTCTTAAAGACCACTTTTGAACAGTCCCAAAGGTGGTCTTAATATAGGAATTTTACTGTACTTAGTCTATGTACCTTAGAATCGCTTGTAATTTGGGCTTATTTTGAATTTAGTTTTGTCTTGCTTTTTCATGGTCAAATTTATTATCAGTAGACGGGCTTACCTGATGTTGCCACATGTCCATGGTTTTCAATTTTGAAAATATTTGAAGGTAATTGATAAGGCGGTTCCGAATGATGACCTCCGTGTAGAACATATTTTATGTCAATACAGATGCTGCTAGAGGAAATGTTTGCCGACCGTAAAGAGTCTCACTGTCCTTCATCATAGTGTAGATTATTTTCTAGTTCTTTGGATGGTTGCGAAACTAGCTACTATGACACCGAAAAATATGTACACTACACACTTTTCAGTTCTTTGGTGTATTCCTTGCTTCCAAAGAACAGCAATTTTATTTACTTTCAATTGAAAACTCCTTTGTCCCCTGTCATTTCGTATCAGTCTGCTTCTTCTTATCCTCCTGTTCTTCGTCTTTTGATTCCACGATTTGCATCTTTGTTTTTCTTCTTTCAAACAGTTTAGCTTCCTGAGGCTTCTTTCTGCAACAGGGTTTATCAAGAACCTTCTTGGCGGCATCAGTCACTGCTGAATCAAAATGAAGGTTGGTGCTTTCGTCATCACGAATTTAAGGTAGCTCAAACTTTCCACATACGAGTACTGATGCCTTTAATTTAGTTTCTTCAGGCCCAGAATCTTTCGAATTTCTGCCGTCTTACTGATGTTATAAAGTCAAGTTCTAGATTAGCGGCGGCCATCAAAATGTTTATTCGGGCAAGTGCGCACACAGCATGTTGCTTCTTGCTCCACGAATACCCCAAGAAACGAGGACGCTTCATACGTCCAATAAAGGATCGCATGATTTGGGCTTATACTAGTTAATGTTATAAAGAGCACATTACTAGGAAGTAAGTTCTAATGATTTCCCATCACGAAAACACGCTTATACAATTTTGACCCCCTTGAACCCCACTTTTATATAGCAAAACTGGGGTTTCCGGGGGTATACCTTATTTTTCTTATTTCTGCTCTAAAATATAGATTGTGGGTACTCGTTAGAACCACCTCGATGAGGCGGTTCTAACTTGTACCCAACATATATATTTTGAGCAGAAATACGAAAAAATATCACAATTTTTCATCATAAAATTGTCATTTTTTTCGGCGATAAAGGTGGCAATGTATTTGTATAGGCGTATTTGCATAATGAAAGAGCACATTGCTAGGGAGTAATTTCTAATGATTTCCTCCTGTACTGTACAATGTTAATGTTCTGTTTGGTTTTAACCCTTAACCCTTGACCGGCTGAATATTTAAATATGCCACACCCACCACTGATTATCAACCAATCAGATTTCTTGATGCAAATCATTGCAACAAATTCATAAACTGAATGACAGACAATGAAGATCCTGATCAGATGGCTTCTTCAGAAGCCATCTGATCTGGATCTACATTGTTTGAAAGCTATGACATATCCGGGTTCAGCAGGACAAGGGTTAACATGCCAATCCCAACAATGACGGTCTGCTTGACTTGTTAGCTGCTAACTATTAAATTCATTGTTGCAAACGACGTGGGCTCAGATCAGACTGCTCTGATCAGGGCCCATGCATTTGAAAAGTTTGAAAGAAAAGCAGCAGACAACATAAAAAGACGGCATTTCAAGATGTGGCGTTTCTTGGCCTTATTTGTAAGTGAGCCAATCATCACCAGCTATTCTTTCTTTGTGTATTCTGCATACAGTGTCCTCTGGTCATGGACCACCTTTGGGACTGTTCAAAAGTGGTCTTAAAGACCACTTTTGAACAGTCCCAAAGGTGGTCTTAATATAGGAATTTTACTGTACTTAGTCTATGTACCTTAGAATCGCTTGTAATTTGGGCTTATTTTGAATTTAGTTTTGTCTTGCTTTTTCATGGTCAAATTTATTATCAGTAGACGGGCTTACCTGATGTTGCCACATGTCCATGGTTTTCAATTTTGAAAATATTTGAAGGTAATTGATAAGGCGGTTCCGAATGATGACCTCCGTGTAGAACATATTTTATGTCAATACAGATGCTGCTAGAGGAAATGTTTGCCGACCGTAAAGAGTCTCACTGTCCTTCATCATAGTGTAGATTATTTTCTAGTTCTTTGGATGGTTGCGAAACTAGCTACTATGACACCGAAAAATATGTACACTACACACTTTTCAGTTCTTTGGTGTATTCCTTGCTTCCAAAGAACAGCAATTTTATTTACTTTCAATTGAAAACTCCTTTGTCCCCTGTCATTTCGTATCAGTCTGCTTCTTCTTATCCTCCTGTTCTTCGTCTTTTGATTCCACGATTTGCATCTTTGTTTTTCTTCTTTCAAACAGTTTAGCTTCCTGAGGCTTCTTTCTGCAACAGGGTTTATCAAGAACCTTCTTGGCGGCATCAGTCACTGCTGAATCAAAATGAAGGTTGGTGCTTTCGTCATCACGAATTTAAGGTAGCTCAAACTTTCCACATACGAGTACTGATGCCTTTAATTTAGTTTCTTCAGGCCCAGAATCTTTCGAATTTCTGCCGTCTTACTGATGTTATAAAGTCAAGTTCTAGATTAGCGGCGGCCATCAAAATGTTTATTCGGGCAAGTGCGCACACAGCATGTTGCTTCTTGCTCCACGAATACCCCAAGAAACGAGGACGCTTCATACGTCCAATAAAGGATCGCATGATTTGGGCTTATACTAGTTAATGTTATAAAGAGCACATTACTAGGAAGTAAGTTCTAATGATTTCCCATCACGAAAACACGCTTATACAATTTTGACCCCCTTGGACCCCACTTTTATATAGCAAAACTGGGGTTTCCGGGGGTATACCTTATTTTTCTTATTTCTGCTCTAAAATATAGATTGTGGGTACTCGTTAGAACCACCTCGATGAGGCGGTTCTAACTTGTACCCAACATATATATTTTGAGCAGAAATACGAAAAAATATCACAATTTTTCATCATAAAATTGTCATTTTTTTCGGCGATAAAGGTGGCAATGTATTTGTATAGGCGTATTTGCATAATGAAAGAGCACATTGCTAGGGAGTAATTTCTAATGATTTCCTCCTGTACTGTACAATGTTAATGTTCTGTTTGGTTTTAACCCTTAACCCTTGACCGGCTGAATATTTAAATATGCCACACCCACCACTGATTATCAACCAATCAGATTTCTTGATGCAAATCATTGCAACAAATTCATAAACTGAATGACAGACAATGAAGATCCTGATCAGATGGCTTCTTCAGAAGCCATCTGATCTGGATCTACATTGTTTGAAAGCTATGACATATCCGGGTTCAGCAGGACAAGGGTTAACATGCCAATCCCAACAATGACGGTCTGCTTGACTTGTTAGCTGCTAACTATTAAATTCATTGTTGCAAACGACGTGGGCTCAGATCAGACTGCTCTGATCAGGGCCCATGCATTTGAAAAGTTTGAAAGAAAAGCAGCAGACAACATAAAAAGACGGCATTTCAAGATGTGGCGTTTCTTGGCCTTATTTGTAAGTGAGCCAATCATCACCAGGTTCTTGCATGTTTGTGCCCTACAAATCCCTTAATAACTCTTAATACCATTTCTAGAGGTTTGGTCAACCAGGGCTTGCTCAGTCTGCTACATTACCATCCTAAACCTGTGTGAACTGCAATTATACAAAAAGGGGTCTCGCCCCCGCCCATAGGGGCTTGAAGAAATATATGGGCTGCACGATGCTTCCACGCAGCGCTGAATCCGGCCCGCACACTAGTACTGGTAAACCGCTTAGAGGATCTAAGCCTGTCCAGGAACCGTGGTGCGAGGCGGACCGTCCATGCTAATAAACCCTATTGGTTTCATTGGGCGACAGGGCTTGAGATGTCATTTCATCTCAATGTCGGGTAAAAGTCCCACAAAATTGGAAGCAACGTCTCCAAAGTGACCTTTACATTGTTGACGGGGACGTTAAACCTCAAATCAAACAAACAAAACAAAAAGGGGTCGTTGGGCAGTTTAATACGTGTATTATTCCAATTCTTCGCCATTATGTACTTTTCGAGCGATTTGATTGGTGGAAATAAAATTTTTGTTCCTCGATAAATTCCATGAGCAAGAATCTCAGTAAATTTTCACACCGCGACATATAACTAGACGTCAAAGTGTACTTTTAGAACCCGTGCGTTATGTCATTTGTATCATATCACGTCGCGTCTGAGAGTGTAATAACGCCATGTAATATTTTCGATAATCCACTAGTGGATTAAATATGCAAATAAGCTAGATACGTCCCGTAACGTTACATGTACGACGTCCTTAACGACGTTGCGTTTACTAATGGCGGAAAATTGACATTTTTGTAAAACAGTCGTGAATTTAATGCGTTTTAAATGTCATATGATAAATAGAATCTTGCATTCGTGATCATGTATTATTGAATTTATTAAACGCGTTGAGGAAAAGGGATAAAATGCTCGGCAAAGCCTCGCATTTTATTCCTTTTCCTCAACTTGTTTAATAAATTCAATAATACATGAACACTCATGTAAGATCCTCTATGTATATGAAGTGATGTAAATAGCATTCGATTGAAAAATTGAAAACTGCTGAAAACGTAAATAAACTAAATATATAGAGGATATTTATTTTTTTTTATATAAATATCAAAAATATTTCATCGAGTGTGTTGAAAATATCAGAATTTTCACGAGTGCGAAGCACGAGTGAATATTTTGATGTTATGTTTTCAACACACGAGATGAAATATTTTTGATATTTATCGAAAAAAAAAGTAAATTTTCATTTTATTTGATAATATTTTAGGACACTTACTGTAACTGATCAATCGGATTTTACGTCACAATTTTTGACTTGGCTATGACGTCACAACTGTCAGTTGCAAACATAACAGATCGCCATTTTTATTACAGCATTTTTAGAGTTCAAAGAATGCTTTTTCAAGGTATTTTATAGAATTATTTGATAGATAACATATGAATTTTGGCGAGAAAAGTAGTCCGGGCTGCTACTGTGAAAATAACATGGTCATGTTATTTTTCACACTCTGAAAATATCATTTATATTTCACAGTGTGAAAATATCACTTTTATTTGTTTCAGATATGCATTGATTTCACTGCTATGTATAAAAGAAATAGACGTTGGGTTTCTTTCAAAGATGGCGGTTTCTGATTTAAATCATTCCGCCGTGGCCGTCGGTTAGTTCAATCTTACGCTTTCGAAAGAATTCTTCAAAATTACCAGTTTGGTTGCATTTTTAACATTTCGATGACAGTTTGAATTATAAGGAATGAATTATCATTTTTGCTGATTTTACCGATGTGTAAACTCGGCGAATCACCCACAAACTTATCATAAAGCCCTTTGGACTTCATGTTTTTATCGATTACGGAGAATTAAGTCACAAGTGTTCTAAGACTTCCGAATAAAAAAAAAAAAAAAAAAACGAATGAGCGATAGCGAACGAGTTTTTTTAAACGAAAGCCTTAGAACACGTATGAATTATTTCTCCGTAATCAATTAAAATAAATAAATAAATAATCTGTTTATTACATTTTCATTTATGTTTTACCGTCACGATGACCACGTTGTTGTTTATCTGTAAAGCTTTATATCGCTGCTTATGACCACAATGTGCTACATTTTGTACATCACACGTGGTACTAAACACCTGCTGCTGCTAACACTTTTAGTGAATGTCAGTTATCAATCCTTTATCTTCCCTATATATATACAGAAGCCTCTGTGGTGTAGAGGTTACGCTACTCGCCTTGTAAACCACGGATCGCAGGATCGATCCCGGGCTTCTCCAGACTTTCGGATGAGTCTTTAAACCGAGGTCCCGTCTCCGTATGACCTTAGCTGTCGGTGGTATATATATACTAAGGGAAATAAGTATAGCATTATTTTTTATATTACCGCTAATTTCGTGGCGCGCTTTTATCGCACTACGTCATGGTGTCAACGACGCTGTTCCGCCTTCAATAGAAAAATTGCGTGCAGTTGTTTTCTTCTTTCATTTTAGCCCTTAAACAATATATTTTCGAATATGATGGGGCTCAATAATTTTGCTCGTGACCACCTTTGGGGTTCACTTACTTTGCTCGTGACCCGAAGTTGTTCACACTTCGACGAAAGTTAAAATAAATTGTATTCATTTCTGATTTAACACCGCATCACGTTAACACGCCTATATAATTTTGACACTCTTGAACCCCACTTTTATATGGTAAAACTAGGGTTTCCAGGGGTATACCTTATTTTTCTTATTTCTGCTCTAAAATATAGATTGTGGATACTCGTTAGAACCGCCTCACTGAGGCGGTTCTAACGAGTACCCACAATTTATATTTTAAGGAGAATTAAGTAAAATATCACAATTTTTCATCTTAAAATTTTTGTCTTTTCGGCGGTAAAGTTTCCAATGTATAGGCATGTTTTCGTAATGAGTTTGTCAATACAGAGTAAGATTTAAAATGATGTCCATAATTATTGTGGACTTGTTAACACGATGATGCGCCGATTAATCTGTTTTTATGCCCGAAACTTCGAAAAAGTTAGAGGGGTATATTGTTTCTGGGTAGTTCGTGGGTCCATGCGTTCCTCATTGCGTTCATTACGCATTTTGACGCATAGTTGAACTTCTGAACCGTGCATGCTTGGATTTTTGAACTTTAATGTTGACTCATGAGAAAATAGCTGATACAGTAGTTTTTCTTATCCGGATTATGCCCCTTTTCTGAGTTATGACCCTTGAAAAAAAATGGATGGAGTCTTGTTAGCAAACTGGCTCAAAATCTATTTTATAGCCTTGCAACTTAGGGAATAGATTGGCAGTGATGAGTAGATGACCTGGTTATCTTGTATAGTAGTCGCAGATAAGATTGACTAGGGGGAGCTATTTGGGTGTTGTCAATATATGTCAAATTCGCCGAGTCCACTGAAAGATTCGGTTGAGTGCCTTTTGCATGCTTTCTACTGCCATATACGCCAAGGCTTTGTTTGTGTTACAGTTGAATTTACAAAACTGGGTGACTTGGTTTACCTTTTGGTGAATAGAGCATTCCAAAGGCAGATACAAACGATAGCTCCGCCTAGTCAATCTTATCTGCGACTACTATAAATAAATTCTAAAAATGTATTGTTTGAGTAATGGGCCTTTGTAAATTTGGGCATTTTTACATTGTTCCCTTTTTATGCACAGCATAACTTTTGAACTATTTGGATTTTTAAATTTCATGTATGGATTCCACAGGACAAATAGTCGACACGTAGTTTTTACTTATCAGAAATATGCCCCTTTCCTTAGTTATGACCCTTTGAAACAATATGGATAAAATATTCTTGCATACCAGACAAGGAAATCCGCGATTTTACCCTGGGATAGAAATGTATGTTCTGACCCTGGTGTTCCGACCCAGGCAACTAACATAAATGCGCTTCAATTCTATTCAACTGCCGGAACTACTTCCGCACTACTTTTATTTTGTAAACAATATACATGTGCGAGCTGTCAAAACTAACCGGAGGTGTTGTGCAAGAAAAAGAATCCAATATGGGGTTCTGTTGTAGATGGGCGTTTTCAACCCTCGGGATGACCGTGCTGAGCGGAACCTCGGCGAAGCCTCTGTTCGCTCAGCACGGTCATCCCTCGGGTTGGAAACGCTCATCTACAACTGAACCCCATATCGGATTCTTATATTGTCATCAAAATATCTCAACAAGCGGGGCATTATACGCCCTTGGCAAGGAGTCTGTTGTAACGCACACAGTCATTCTGACAAATAGTAGAAGAGGTTGCCGATGGACAAGATTCTGTTAATAATTGGTGAACTGTAACATCTAAACCGAATGCGTTGTTTCATATCATGGTCTATCTATAAATCAACTTTCAGCTTGATTGGACGAAAACTATAGGAGGAATTAGCTTGTTAAAAATGAAAGGGGAATAATGCTGCTAAAAGTTGACAGATCGTAACTTCAAAATGACATGTGCCGCTCCACATCATAGTGTAACATGTCCCATCGTTTCAGCTTGTTTGTTTGAGGTTTACGTCCCCGTCAACACTGTATAGGTCATTTTGGAGACGTTGCTTCCAATTTTGTGGGACTTTTACCCGACATTGAGAAATGACATCCCATGCTCTGTCGCCCAATGAAAACAATAAAATCTATAAGCATCGACGGGCCGACTCGCACCGCTTTGCCTGGGCAGGCTTAGATCCTCTAGTTATATTATTATAAACTAGAATTATTTGACCGTGTCGACTTGAGCACTGAATGTGCATAATCATATTCAACATGACCTGTTGTCTTGTCAGTTTGATCATGTTTATGCAAAACTGTGTTGAATTTAGCAGTGTAACAGAGTTGAATTCGACAATTACTGATCAATGGGCAAAGCCTTAGGGATATAACAAACCGACAAGCGCTATCAACAAAGAGACTGGTCTTCTTTATAAATGTACTTATGCCCTCCTTTTCAACACCAAGAACAACAGGAATCCATTAATGCCGTGCAATTTTATATATTATTTTTATTATTATTATTATTATTATTATTATTATTATAATTGACTGACTCATCGTTTTTTATAGTTATTATTATTACTGATGAATTTTCAGCAAGTGTTTATTCCTGTTTTCCAACACATATATTATAACAATAATAACAAAAATAATCAAAATCATAATACTTGTTGTAAAAGTAGCAGTAGCAGTTGAAGTAATGGTGGAAATAGCAGTAAGTATAATTTTTATAATCATCGTTTGGATTATTGAAATTATTATTATCATTATTATTATTGTAGTAGCAGTAGTAGTGGGAGTAGTGATAAGTGTAGTATTGTTTGTTTGATATGAGATTTAAATTCCCCGAAACAATATTTTGGTCATTTTGGAGGCGCTGCTTCCAATTTTGTGGGATTTTTACCCTACAATGAGATGAAATGACATCTCAAGTTCTGTCGTCCAATGAAACCAATACATGGATAGGGTCTATATGCATGGGCAGTCCGACTCGCGCCACTTTGCCTGAAGAGTTGTAGTTAGAGTATAATTATTGTTATAATTGTTTTTTGTATTAAAATTATCATTATCATAAGTAGCAGAATTAGTAGTAGTAGTTTGTTTGAATCCCGGTCAACACTATTAAGGTCATTTTGGAGACGTTGCTTCCAATTTTGTAGTGCTTTTATCCAGCATTGAGATGAAATGTCATCTCAACCCCTGACGCCCAAACAAACCAAAATGTGTGGTGTGGTTCGAGCCTCGCTCGGGTCACATGTGAAACGCCAAGTTCTGCAACGGAAGGCCAGGTGGTTTTTCTCCGGGTACTCCGGTTTTCGCCCACCTCTGATTAACGATCAGCTCGATATGGGTGAAATAATCTTGAAAGGGCCGTAAAACCACCCCCCACAAAAAAAGTTTATATGTAGGGGCTGTCCGACTCGCACCATTTTGCCTGCACAGGCTGAGACCCTTAAAGCGGTTTACTAGTACTCATGTGTAGTCGGTTTCAGCCGCGTCTGCGTGGAAACAATATGCAGCACATTTTATTTCTGCAAACCCCATGTAGTAGTAGAAGTAGTTTAATTATTTTCACCATCGTTTTCATTATTAACATTATTATCAGTAGTAGTAGAAGTAGTAGTTGTTGATGTGATGTTATTATTATTATTATTATTATTATTATTATTATTATTATTATTATATACATTCCTACAAACAACATTGGCTAGTTTTTATCAAATTTCGTTTTCATCACGTAAACGTGCTCTTGTAGTGCCCTTATAAACCCGATTTTATGTTATTTACATTATTTTGACAATATTTCAACCAACGACCTTCAATTGAATTGTTAGAAAAATGCAATTTTACAGTCAAGATACACAGCATTATTATAGATGAATTGTAAATATGTTTTCTGTCCTTATGAACTTTATTTGAAACAAATGTGAACAAAATAAAACGATATCTTGTGGACAGCTTTATATTAATTTTTGACTAAAGTGCTTATAGCAGTTATACGTCTTCTAAGTGAGCATATACACAGTCAGGGCATAGAAAATGTACACGTTGCTAAGTTTGAAACACAACTCCCCATACAAAGTGTCCACTAAGTTCCTTGTGCAACCTTATAAGTCTTAAACTTCATGACGTACCTTTCTGCTGCCGCCCCCGCCCATAGGGGCCTGAAGAAATATATGGGCTGCACGATGCTTCCACGCAGAGCTGAATTCGGCCCGCACACTAGTACTGGTAAACCGCTTAGAGGATCTAAGCCTGTCCAGGAACCGCGGTGCGAGGTGGACCGTCCATGCTAATAAACCCTATTGGTTTCACTGGGCGACAGGGCTTGAGATGTCATTTCATCTCAATGTCGGGTAAAAGTCCCACAAAATTGGAAGCAACGTCTCCAAAATGACCTATACAGTGTTGACGGGGACGTTAAACCTCAAATCAAACAAAACAAACAAAAACCTTTCTGCTGAAAACCAATCTGAAATCATTGAAGCTTTTAGCTCGACTTCTAGATATTTGGATGATTTATTAAATATTGACGATACCTATTTCGATGGTTTAATCAGTCAAATTTACCCCCCCCCCCCACCAGAACTTCAGTTAAATAAAGTAAATTCTTCTGATACCGAGGCCCCGTTTTTGGATTTACATCTGTCTATCGTAGATGGGTTTGTTTCTTGCACAATTTATCATAAACGCGATGATTTTAATTTTGAGATTGTAAATTTTCCTTTTTTGGATGGTGATGTTCCTCGTGCGCCATCCTATGGCGTTTATATTTCGCAACTGATTCGATTTGCCAGAGTGTGTAGTCATGTAACTGACTTCAACACTCGTAATAAATTAACTGCTAAACTTCTTAATCAGGGTAATCGGTACCATAAACTACGCAAAGCATTTTCAAAAGTTTATAGACGTCATTCTGATCTAATTTGGACTTAAATCTCTTCTGCAACAAGGTCTATCAAAACCCGAATTTTATGGTGACATAGTATATAAATTCAGAAAAATATATAACCGCAATGACTTCAGCACCCGATTTCGTAAAATCAATCTTCGATATAAAAAGATTGGGTATAACATAAATGATATACGACACACTGCATGCATGGTACATGCAGTTAACCCAATCACGGTTAACAACTTTTCTTCCCTCTTTAATTGCACGCCGGTGGGCCAGGCCTCAGATTCTTTGACGGTTCCAGCGTAAAAGCTTACTGAAAATTAGAGGGTATCTAATTCTATGTAATGTTGGTTGGTGCATGATGCTCTGTCTCTGGCCGGGCCCATCGGAGCCTAACTGTCGGTTTTCTTTCGCTCCAGCATTTCAGTGGGTTCTTGCTGTCGAGTCCTCACCGTTGTTTCATCTCTGTGGTTGTTTGATTTTTTGTGTTCACGGAGATGTTGCACTGATGAGTTAGGGGGCCTTCATGCGGACTTAACAAATTATTTGTCTAAATCGCGACGGATGGTGGCCACTTAAAATCGATTTAAGCCGCAAAGTGGAATTCGTTTCACTTACCGTTCCAAGGCGCGGTTTATTTTTGTTATGGTTTGTCTTTGAGCGTTTTTATCGTTTATATTATTTGTTTTGGATAGCCAATTGGCCAGTTTGTGGGAAAGTAACTGTCCTTTTGGCTTTCCGCTATTGATGTTCCATTAGAGTCTGTAATTTCGTGTTTGTGTTTCTTTCCTTTTGGTGTGTTTGGGAGCTGTGGGTTAATTGTATCGATTCCTGATCATTGTCTTCCCTTTTTCTTTTTTCTTTTTTTTCAGTAATATTCATCAACTGATCTTTTTATATGGTTTGTTTGAACTGATCTTTTTATATGGTTTGTTTGTTTGATTTAAGGTTTAACTTCCCCGTCAACACTGTAAAGGTCAGTGTGGAGACGTTGCTTCCAATTTTGTGGGACATTTACCCGAGGTTTATATGCATGGCCGGTCCAACTTGCACCGTTTTGCCTGGACAGGCTTGGATCCTCTAAGCGGTTTACCAGTACTCGTGTGGGAGTCGGTTTCAGCTCTGCGTGGAAGCAACATGCAGCCCATCTATTTCTTCAAGCCCCGATGGGCGAGACCGCTTTTTATATGCTACTCGCGTCTGGAAATCTTTATGCTATTAATCAAAATGTGATGTGCAACCTTTTCTTTCTGAACAGCTAGAAGATCATGTAAAACCTTCATGTACAAATTGCTGCATTTCAAGAACTACCTGTGTAAAGAAAATGTGTAGGAATGATTTACACCAGCTGACTCATCACTAGGTGGTGCTTCAGTTCTATCAGTTATAGGTAGAAGGAGCTTCCCAATTTCCTGTGTACACAGCATACAAAAACAATGGCATCCCCAAAGTGTATCGTGGACGAGGTGCTCTCACTTACTTTAAATAAAACAAAAAAGTAAATTCTAGGTCTTCTTTGACTTGCCTTAGTTTCATAAATGTTAGCAACAACTGATCTTTTGGTTCAATTAAGTTACATCTGTACTTCAGCTTATAGGCTGCTGGTCCAAGAATATGGAAAAAAGATCATGAAATGATAAAAGTCATCAAAACCAGTAAAGTACTGGATAGCCTTGTCATTATCTCTTAAACTTTCGATGGAAAATCTGTCTTCTTTTCCGTTCAACAAAGAACATTGAACTGAAGCATCACGAGAATCATTACATTTCATTTCTTCTTCACAATTTTCAGATGTACTGGTGGTAGAAATTTCTAGAACATTCTACACAGTGAATAAGGGATGTCGGAGGTTTCCGCCAGATGGGTGCCACGGCTTTTGACGCCCGACCAAAAGTTGACCAGACTGAACCTGTCACAAGCCAACTTGGCTATTTTTGAAGCAGACCAAGATGGTTTTCTTGACCGTTTTGTCACTCAGGATGAGTGTTGGGTTCATCACTTTGAGCCAGAGACCAAAAGACAATCCATGCAATGGAAGCACCCTGGCTCACCCCCTCCAAAGAAGGCAAAGGTCGTCTCCTCTGCATGGAAGGTGATGGCATCAGTGTTCTGGGATGCCAAGGGTATAATATTCGTAGATTACCTTCAAAAGGGCATAACAATTAATGGGGAGTATTATGCAGATTTGCTAAAACAATTGCGAAAAGCAATTTAGGCTAAACGACCCGGATAATTGACAAAAGGGGTCTTGTTCCATGAGGACAATGCGCCTGCTCATAAATCGGTTGTCGCAATGGCTGCTGTGCATGACTGTGGCTTCACACTTGTTTTCCTTGTCACCCTCCGTATTCACCTGATCTAGCTCAATCAGATTATTTCCTGTTTCCAAACATGAAAATTCACTTGGCTGGGCAGCATTATCGGTCAGACGAGGAGGTGATAGCTGCTGTGGAGGAGTTTTTCAGGAACCAAGATGAGACCTTCTATACCACTGGGATCCAAGGACAGGAAGGGAGACTATGTTGAAAAATAAGGCACTTTCAGCATGGACAAACCATTGGATCTTGGTCAGGCTCAGAACTTTTCAGCCTACCCTCGTAATGTGTATTCTACTGTGATTTGTTTATAACTTATACAGCAGCAGCGCCACCTGTTGGAGCTCTGCTAGTCTGGTGTAAACCATTACTGTGTTGACGTCTTAAACTATAATATTAGTGACATATGAATAGTTTAGGTCAATCAAAAGTTTCGAGTCACAAAAAAAGTTTATGAGTTATTGCCCTGTATAAATTTTGGGATTTGGGGATTTATACGTTATCTGCAAAATATCCCAAGAAGTTTGAAGCTGGGGACGATGAGTACTGTAGATAACTGTTTAACAAATTCTTTATTTTTTTTTTATTTGTCTACTGTTATTTTGTTTTTGTTTAATTTGAGGCTTAGCATCCCCGTCAACACTGTATAGATCATTTTGGAGATGTTGCTTCCAATTTTGTGGGACTCTTACCCGACATTGAGATGAAATGACATCTCAAGCCCTGTCGCCCAATGAAACCAATAGAGTTTATAAGCATGGACAGTCCGACTCACACCGCTTTGCTCGATCCTCTAAGCTCGTGTGAGGTCGGTTTCAGCTCTGCGTGGAAGCATCATGCAGCCCATCTATTTCTTCAAGCCCCTATGGGCGGGGATTATCTACTGTGCCCTTCAAACATTTTGGAATGAGTGAGTTTTTCAGTTTTACGTCCCACCAACAGCTAAGGTCATACGGAGACGGGACCTCGGTTTAAAGACTCATCCGAAAGTCTGGAGAAGCCCGGGATCGAACCTGCGACCCCTGGTTTACAAGGCGAGTAGCGTAACCACTCGACCACGGAGGCTTCTCAAACGTTTTGGAAAGGGGGAGTTCCAGCCTATAGTAAATTTCCATAGGGTTCTGCCCACGCACAGATTTCCATGATATTTTGCATAATTAATGCCTGGTTAATGACTGTTCATTATTTAGCTATTTCACTCTTATATCTGTTTTCATTATAAATCTACAATGTTTTGTTTATTTCCACATCCGAAAATAGGGGTACCCTCAAGCAAGTGTATATATACTCAACAACTTGTTATGTTTTGGAGTTATTTTGTCGGCAGGCATCGCTGTAGTCATTTGTGATTATTTTTGTATCACATTTGCTATTGTTTACTTGAAGTTCCGTAGACCATGATCGATTTCATATGGAGCAGGCCCCAGATTTCACAACCATAAAATCTGTTGGAGTATGTTTGACTTTTAATTTCACATTGTTGCAGTTCTTGTCACCCCATCATTTTAACATGAAAATTGCCCATATATGTGTAAAACATTTTGTCAAACTTTCTTGAAAATCTGAGACCGGTAACATACTGCATTTGAACATTGAATAGTAATGGTCAGATTTTATTTTTTTTTTTCAAACCATTTGTAGATATGGTATAACATTTTCAATCGAGAAATTGTTCGCCAATATATATATATATACACAAGAATATATGTACGTTTAACCCTTGATTGTATAGTATGATCTCATTTAATCAGCATTTGTATCAGTTATGGTACCCTGGGGAACACCAAAAACACAATTCATTTTGAGCGTTCATTAACAATTCAATCGAATTTTATTAAAAAAATATATTTCATTTCTTAACAGGCGTTTTTGCATTTAAAGTAATCCTAAAGCCTGCTGAAGCTTATCATGACAAAGATTGTTGAAATGGCAAGTAAAATGGATGGTTCTGTAAACCAGACAATTCCACTTGACTCTCTGAACTGATGCAGTCTACTTAAAAAGTTTGAAAAGTCTGATTGTCATACCTGAGTTTGAAAAGTCTGATTGTCACACCTGAATGGCACAGCTTGCTTGAATGGCCAAGAGTAATGATGTTTATTATGGTTGAGCCAGGTATGTCATAACACCACGGACAATATTTTCTGATCGTTTGGCTCACTGTATACACAGATTACTGTAGACAAAATGGAAAAAACAATTGTGTTGGTTCTTTTGTCACTCTAACAATGCCTCCGCAAAATCTGAACTAAAGCACAAACAAATGTAGCCAGCTTTGCAAATCAGTGTCAAAAAGTTATATTCTTAAATATGATGAGCAAAGGGTATATTTTCTATCAGTATTATAGAAAAATATAAAGCCAGCTGCAGATTTTGGCTCAGAAATATGCTAATTGTACAGCTAGCAGCTGATTTACGCCATTTGCAAAAATTGATGAATACAGAGCTAGAAAACTTATCATAGATGGCAAGTACTGCATACAGATGACTATAAATGCGAATGGTATTACAACAACTAAATATAATATAAGCTATCAAATGAATTAGTCACACCAACTTGCCTTCCATCTATTTCATTTAGGGAAGTGTTTACCAAATGACCAAATGCCAATTTTACAACTAGTTATAGTGTGATTAGCTCTGCATTTATTTTGAAGACAAGGACATTGTAGCTTACACTTTTGCAGATGTTATAATGAATCTAGAAAAAAATGCAGAAAATGATCTCACAAAACCTTTGAGTGTGAGTCTCTTTGACCAAGTGATGTAAGAAAAAATTAACAACACATGAACCGATCAATCATTAGAAAAAATCGATAAATCAGTCTGTCCCTTCACAGTTGGCAATTTATTGGCTGCTGTTTTTTATTTTAAAGAAAATGACAACAACAAAAATAATTAAAGAAAGAAATAGGAATATGAAAGTAATTTATTAAGCAGATTCAATCTGTCATTGCATATTACTGACATCAAGTGTCCTTGTACTGCAGGGTTTAAAAATATACAGAAAGACCAAATAAAACAGGGTAAAAAGATTCACCTTGTCTTAGTCCTATTGTGCCATAATGTAATTTTTTCAGGATTATCATTTTTTGCAATACTGTCAACATTAACATTCATCAGTGCATGAATGCATTTTATTTTTTCTCTTTAAAATGTTTGGATTGAACTTGTATACTATGCTAATGTATGTTCTCATTTACTTTTTAAAAGTCAAACTAAAACTCCTGTCTGTAAACAGTGTCTTTTTTTGGGGGGGTGGGGGGGTGGGGGGGGGGCGGGTGGTGTGGGTGTGGGGGGGAGTTTTTATTACAGAATGCCTATGCTAAGCTTTGTGTGCTAAGGTGGCACTAATTGGTCATTAAAAACACAATGAAACTACATTTTAAGGAAATCTTGTCCCCTTATATTGCAAATGATTTTAGCACAAAAATAGACCTGAACCCATATCTAGCTATCAAAAACAATGTTACCGGTTTCTGACTTTTTTGAAATTTGTTTGATATACAGAGGATATATGTGGCCAATTTTATATGCAATATCTTGGGGTGACAAGATCAGTAACACCTCGAATACTTATGATGAAATTTTCTTTTTTTAGCTCCACTGGCCGAAGGCCAGCGGGGCTATTGTCATGGCCCTGTGTCCGTCGTGCGTCCGTGCGTCCGTGCGTTAACTTTTTCTTTAAACATCTTCTCCTCCTAAACTACTGGGCCAATTGTAACCAAACTTCACAGGAATGTTCCTTACATAGTCCTCTTCTAAATTCCTTTAAAGAATTTTGTTACACCCAGAACTCTGGTTGCCATGGCAACAAAACCACAAAAAAATAAAAATCTTTAAAAATCTTCTCCTCCAAAACCACCTGTTGGATTTCATTTTTATTTTGCATGACTGTTCCTTGGGTTGACCTCTTTCAGATTCCTTGAAGAAATTTTGATCCGACAAAAAACATGGCCGCCATGGGCGGGGCTTATTTTCCCTATTTAACATATAGTGTAATGCTAAAACATCTTCTCCTCCTAAACTATTGGGCCCATTGTAACCAAACTTCACAGGAATGTTCCTTACTTAGTCCTCTTCTAAATGCCTTCAAAGAATTTTGTTACACCCAGAACTCTGGTTGCCATGGCAACAAAACAACACAAAAAATTAAAAATCTTTAAAAATCTTCTTCTCTAAAACCAACTGTTGGATTTCATTTTTATTTTGCATGAATGTTCCTTGGGTGGACCTCCTTCAGATTCCTTGAAGAAATTTTGATCCGACAAAAAACATGGCCGCCATGGGTGGAGCTTATTTTCCCTATTTAACATATAGTGTAATGCTAAAACATCTTCTCCTCCTAAACTACTGGGCCAATTGTATCCAAACTTCACAGGAATGTTCCTTACTTAGTCCTCTTCTAAATTCCTTCAAAGAAATTTGTTACACCCAGAACTCTGGTTGCCATGGCAACAAAACCACACAAAAAAATAAAAATCTTTAAAAATCTTCTCCTCCAAACCCACCTGTTGGATTTCATTATCCCCTCGCACAACATAGTTGTGAGGGGGGATATAGCATTTGTCCCGTACGTACGTACTTTTGTCATCGCTCTAGCGCCACGTACGTACGTAATTTTGTCATCGCTCTAGCGCCACGTACGTACGTACGTACTTTTGTCATCGCTCTAGCGCCTACATTTAATGACCGATTTTAATATAACTTCACAGGAACGTTCATTACGACAATATCTGGAGCAAGATCGACATTCAAGGTCATGACCTCAAGGTCAAGGTCACTCTGGCTATTTTTTGAAAAACTTTGTCATGGCTCTAGTGCCTACATTTCTCTCCCAATTTCAATATAACTTCAAACAAATGATCCTTATAAAAATACCTCGAGCGAGTTTGACTTTCAAGGTCATGACCTCAAGGTCAAGGTCACTGTGGCTATTTTTAGAAAAACATTGTCATCGCTCTAGCGCTTACATTTCTTCACCAATTTCGATATAACTTGACACAAATGATCCTTATAAAAATATCTCGAGCGAGTTCCACTTTCAAGGTCATGGCTTCAAGGTCAAGGTCACAGTGGCTATTTTTAGAAAAACTTTGCCATCGCTCTAGCTCCTACATTTCTTCACTGATTTCAATATAGCTCCACACAAATGTTCCTTATGACAATATCTTGAGCGAGTTGGACTTTCAAGGTCATGACCTCAAGGTCAAGGTCACTGTGGCTATTTTTAGAAAAACTTTTTCATCGCTCTAGCGCCTACATTTCTTCACCAATTTCAATATAACTTCACACAAATGTTCCTTATAAAAATATCTCCATCGAGTTTGACTTTCCAACTCATGGCCTCAAGGTCAAGGTCACTGGCTATTTTTAGAAAAAACTTTGTCATCGCTCTATCGCCTATTTTTCTTCACTGATTTCAATATAACTTCACACAAATGTTCCTTATGACAATATCTCAAGCGGTTTCGACTATCAAGGTCAAGGCCTCAAGGTCAAGGTCACTGTGGCTATTTTTAGAAAAACATTGTCATCGCTCTAGCGCTTACATTTCTTCACCAATTTCGATATAACTTCACACAAATGATCCTTATAAAAATATCTCGAGCGAGTTCCACTTTCAAGGTCATGGCTTCAAGGTCAAGGTCACAGTGGCTATTTTTAGAAAAAACTTTGCAATCTCTCTAGCTCCTACATTTCTTCACTGATTTCAATATAGCTCCACACAAATGTTCCTTATGACAATATCTTGAGCGAGTTGGACTTTCAAGGTCATGACCTCAAGGTCAAGGTCACTGTGGCTATTTTTAGAAAAACTTTTTCATCGCTCTAGCGCCTACATTTCTTCACCAATTTCAATATAACTTCACACAAATGTTCCTTATAAAAATATCTCCATCGAGTTTGACTTTCCAACTCATGGCCTCAAGGTCAAGGTCACTGGCTATTTTTAGAAAAAACTTTGTCATCGCTCTATCGCCTATATTTCTTCACTGATTTCAATATAATGTCACACAAATGTTCCTTATGACAATATCTCAAGCGGTTTCGACTATCAAGGTCAAGGCCTCAAGGTCAAGGTCACTGTGGCTATTTTTTAGAAAAACTTTGTCATCGCTCTAGCGCTTACATTTCTTCACCAATTTCAATATAACTTCATACAAATGTTCCTTATGACATTATCTCTAGCGAGTTCCACTTTCAAGGTCAAGGTCACTGTGTCTATTTTTGAAAAACTTCGTCATCCCTCTAGCGCTTACATTTCTTCACCCATCTCAATATAACTACACACAAATGTTCCTTATGACAATATCTCGCCATTTCGACTTTCAAGGTCAAGGTCATAATGGCTATTTTTAGAAAACTTTGTCATCGCTCTAGCGCCTACATTTCTTCACTGACTTCAATATAACTTCACACAAATGTTGCTTATGACAATACCTCGATCGAGTTCGACTTTCAAGGTCAAGGTGGCTATTTTTAGAAAGACTTTGTCATTGCTCTAGCGCTTACATTTTTTTCACCAATTTCAATATTACTTCACACAAATGTTCCTTATAACAATATCTCTAGTGAGTTCCACTTTCAAGGTCAAGGTCACTGTGGCTATTTTTAGAAAAACTTTGTCATGGCTCTAGCGCTTACATTTCTTCACCCATTTCAATATAACTTCACACAAATGTTCCTTATGACAATACCTCGAGCGAGTTTGACTTTCAAGGTCAAGGTCACTGTGGCTAAATTTAAAGAAAAACTTTGTCATCGCTCTAGTGCTTACATTTTTTCACCGATTTCAATAGTGGCGACCTCTATGAAGCAAGCAGTCTGTCTAAGGCAAGCAGGCATTCAGTTCCCAAGAAAGGCAGATGTGTTAAATTTCACCTGTATTAAGCATGAACCTGTCTTAAGCAATCATATTTTGACTATCCCTTAGGCACTTGCTTAATACAGGTTGAACTGTAGTATGTAGCAAAGTTATGTGGTCACCTACTAAGTCCTGCGAACTATGACTCTTGAGTCCAAATTGGCAATGCCCCGGTGCTTAGTAGCTCCCATAGACTAATAATGACAAAATCTTGAAACTTTTCTCCTCTGAAACCATAATGCCAAGAGCTTAGTATGTAGCAACTTGAAGTATTCAACTGCATAAATCCTGCCAACTATGCCCCTGGGGTCCAAGTTGGCCACACCCTGAGGCCCATAAGCTCCCATAGACTTATACTGGGAAAAACGGACAAAAATCTTCTCTGAAACCATCAGTGCCCAGAGCTTAGATATTAAGTATGCAGCAACGTCAAGTGGTCACTCAAATAAATCCTGCCAACAATGCCCCTGGGGTAAAAAATTGGTCACGCCCAGAGGCATATTAGTTCCCATAGACTTATAACAGGAAAAACTTAAAAAAAGTCTTCTTCTCTGAAACCATAAGGCCCAGAGCTTTAGATGTTTAGAACGGAGCAATGCCAAATGGTCACTCACATAAATCCTGCCAACCATGGCTCTGGGATCCAAAAAATAAAGAATGGACATTCCTTGGATGGATCACTTGTTTCTTTTTTACCCATTGCATGCGGGAAAACCCTAAATGGGTACCTTGGCAAACAGTGCTGGCCCAGATCAGACCCCACAGAACACCATGGCTGATCAGGGCCTGCACTATTTGCTAACAGAATTTTCCATCAAAAATAGAAAAAAATAGGCCGTACACCCCTTATATGACAAATGGACTGGTCCAACATATAGCAATAGAGAAGCCACTAGTATACAATTGGTTAATGTAATAAATATGACAATTGTCTGAAGTTAGCCGGTGGAGCGACAGGCCCTCTTGGGGATCTCTTGTTATCAATTTTCATGAAAAGTAGAAGAAATTTTGTAAATAAATTCATCAGAAAAATTAAAAGACGTAGACACATTTACATTTTTTGTATTAGATTAATCCTTATAGAGTTCTGTTGCCAATCAAAGCAACAAAATTTGAAAATAATCATACCTATTGATTTAAGACTGAAAAGTTCACAGGTGTGTATGACCTCTACAGGGGTCAACCCCAGGGAGCTCTCCTGAGGCCTACAGTAATGTATCAAATGAAACAAAGTTATATATATAGTTGATAGTCCTCAAGTAAACAACAACTGAAGTTTCAAGAAAATCTGTGCGTGGGCAGATTTGGAGCTCCCCCTTTTTACCTTGTAAGCAATGTTTGAACAACATTGTAGACTGTAAACAGTTGCCTTAAAACATGATAGGCTGATAGGGAATATGATTATTTTTTTATCTAAAAAGTCTGAATACTTGTCTTAAGGCATGGCACTTTGAAAATTATAGCATTTAAGCCATGTAAGCAAGATATCTCAAAATCAAGAAGTTAGGGCACAGTGTTTCATAAACACCAGCTTTAGTTTTTTATGTTGTTGTTGTTGTTGTTCGGGTCAGACGACACTTCAATTCTTGTGGGTCATTTTGTTTGGTTTCCGAAAGGAAGGGAATAACAGAGATAGAAGAGATAACAGAGGACATGAAAGTAAGGAACAGATGAGAAAGAGGAAAATGAATGGAAGTGGAGTAACAGAGGAAATAACAACATAACCCCTCTACCATTACCTGCAGGCTTTGCCCAACTGTAAGTCAATATCAGTTGGACACCCTAATTATTACGAAAACGCGCCTATACAAATATATTGAAAAAAATTACCCCCCAAAAAATGAAAATTTCCTAATAAATGTTCTGATATTTTTTTATTTCTGCTCAAAACATAGATTGCAGGGACTCGATAGAACCGCCTCGACGAGGCGGTTCTATCAAGTACCCACAATCTATGTTTTTGTGCAGAAATAAGAAAAATAATGTATACCCCAGTTTTACTATATAAAAGTGAGGTTAAATGGGGTAAAAGTCATATAGGCGTGTTTTCGTGAAGGACACAAGACACGCGACATCTTCGAACTCACCCCCCCCCACCCCCCCCCCCACACACACACACACAGCCCCGCCCCTAGACGCATCTGATTAAGTTTGCGCACGTCTGTTGCAAAAACATGCAAAATATTTACATTAATATGCTATATCTAAAATCAATAAACATTAATATTCTCAATTCCTATTTAATTTTGAGATTACAAGTTAATTTGCGTGACTGAAGAAGGATAAATTTGATTTTTATTTTCCGAGACTTACGGTCTTAAGACTCTTTGTCTTATTGCCTTCAAGTGAACTCCTCTCTAAGACATACAGATCCACTCCTGACATTTCACTTAATTATCTCTTGATCCCCAATTTAAAAAGCTCTATTTTATTGAACTGTAGAAATATAAATACCATAGAAATTTCGCATCTTCAATTAGCCTTTCTGATGGCTACATAATAAAACACAGAAAGACTTGCGTGCCCTATGAATACGAGCAAATCAGATTTTTATCATAAAACGACTTTTAAAGGCTAAGCATTAAATGGAAAACGCGCTGGGAATTCCCATAGGTTGGAGCGCTATTACTGAACTGAAATCCTCTGACAAGCGGACGGTAATTGGAATTGAAAAGTCAGCAATGCCAGTGTCGGTCGTTACAGGAAAGAAATAGCTTAATGTCTTTACATATCTCTTAACAATTTCCTTGAATCTGACAGTCCATAAATGAGCAATTCCATCGTAATCATCACCCATAGACCTATAGCTGGTAAATGTCAAT
This sequence comes from Lucinisca nassula, assembly GCA_963580285.1. Taxonomy (NCBI): domain Eukaryota; kingdom Metazoa; phylum Mollusca; class Bivalvia; order Lucinida; family Lucinidae; genus Lucinisca; species Lucinisca nassula. Next base: position 82,403,785 of record OY757010.1, read on the forward strand.
AAAATCCGAAATAAATTTTCTGTAGACATCGCAATGAACCGGATCATATAAAAAAGAGACTCCATAGTTCCATAGAAGAAAGATAATTTTGTGATAATTAGGGCCCCGCAATGTGCCCTATAGTAATCACCCTGTCTGTCCGTCGTGTTTGTTTGTTTGTTTGTTCAATTTTTTCATGTTTTTTTTTTCTTCGTAACTTACAAACCGTCAAACGCAAACTTTAAACATTAGGTCACAATGTCATTACACAATTTCATGACAAGTTATGTAACTCTAGCTACAATATTCTCAGAGTTATGGTCCTTTGAAAATCAAAAAAAAAAAAAAAAAAAAAAAAAAATCCGATTTTTTCGTCCTTTTTCATCTTTATTTCAAAACCGCTATACATATTCAAATGAAACTTCATGTAGTTATTGACAGTTGCCCTATAGTAATACCCTGTCCGTCCGTCTGTCTGTCTGTCCATCAATATGTTTCATGTTTTTTTTCTTAACAACTTACAAACCTTCAAACGCATCAACTCCATCTTTAAACGTAATGTCACAACAACATTACACAACTTCAAAGCAAGTAACGTATTTCTAGCTACAATACACTGAGAGTTATGGCCCTTTGAAAAACTACACAATTAAGCTTTTTTTTCGTCTTTTGTATGCAACTTAATTTCAAAACCAATATAGATATCCAAATGAAACTTGGTGTAGTTATTGACAGTTGCCCTATAGCAATAGTTCTGTCACAGTTCTAAAACCACGTAATCATGTTCAAAATATTTTCCTGTTTTGTGACTCGAACCTTTGGTTGGTTCAAACTGTTCATAGTCACTAATATTGTTATTTAAGACTTCAACACGGCAATTCTTACACATTTTCTTTACACAAGTAGCTCTTGAAATGCAGCAATTCTTACAGGAAGGTTTTACATTATCTTCTAGCAGTTCAGCGAGAAAAGGTTGCACATCACATTTTGACTAAGAGAATAAATAAAAAAGCACTTTAGTCACAAAAAAATGAATATATCGTTTTATCATGTTTCTCATTTGTTTCAAATGAAGTTCATAAGAACAGAAAACATATTTACAATTCATCCATAAAAATGTTGTGTTTCTTGACTGTAAGAATTGCATTTTTCTAACAATTCAATTGTTGGCTGCGGCTGAAATATTGTCATAATAATGTAAATGAGATAAAATCGAATTTATAAGGGCACTACAAGAGCATGCATCACGATAACAAGTCTGTAAAACGAAGACCACTCTAAACCCCACTTTATATAGAGAAAATTGGGGTTTACAGTAGTATACATTATCTGTCTTATTTTTACTCGAAAACATAGATTGTGGGTACTCGTTAGAACCCCCTCATTGAGGCGGTTCTAACGAGCACCTACAATCTATGTTGAAAGCAGAAATAAGAAAGATGTTATCAGTTTTAACAAAAATTTGTCATTTCTGACGCCATGTTGGACGCCAATGTTTCAGACGGACTTTGAAAATGAAATTTGATAACTACTAGCGAAAATTGTTTGAATGTATATAATAATAATAATAATAATAATAATATCACAATAACAACAACAACTACTACTACTGATAATAATGTTAATAATGAAAACGATGATGGCAATAATTAAACTACTACTACGATTACATGGGCCCTTGCCCATCGGGGTTTGCAGAAATAAACTGAGCCGCATAATGTTTCCACGCAAAGCTGAAAGCGACCGCACATGAGTACTGGTAACTCACTTAAAGAGTGTAAGCCTGCCCAGACAAAATGGTGCGAGTCGGACAGCCCTTACATATAAACATTTTGGTTTGTTTGGGCGTCAGGGCTTGAGATGACATTTCAATGCGGGATATATAGAATATTACACGGTTGTTTTGATGTCGGCCAGGGTCGATATCAAAACAACCGTGTTATATTCTTTTTATCATATACTTATTTGCGTAAAATAGATAAAAGAAACATCTCCGTTAAGCAAGTTTATTTCTTACCTACTTGTTACTAATGATGAACACACACTGTAGAGGCCCAAATACATACATGTAAATAAAATACAGACTTGCTATTGAAAAAAAAAAGCTTCATTAACCATATATTACATGCATAACGAAGAAATCTCACAATTTCTCAATGAATTAAAAATGATCATCACCTCTGACCTAAGTTGATATATATATTTCCTCTAAGGAAATAACTCCCTGTAGCCGGTCATACTTGTTCATTGCAATCGTTATATTTAGATGCGGGAAAGTTTAATTCACGTCGACGCGTGTTCTTGACTTGACGTCAATGACGTCTCAGAAGATGTAAACAATGTTCAAAATGTATGACGTTAGAATCGGAGGCAGCGTTGAAATACAGATTACGCGGACATAACCGTTGAATGAGGCGTAAGTTTGGTTATTGTAATCTCGCATTGACACTGTTATATCACGAGTCAGCTAGTTTGACTGTGTAGGCGAGATGTCTGTCACTAGCATGGTTGGGATAGGGGGTGCAAAATCCGTTGTCTCAAGGGCAATACAAGAATAAGTATATGATAAAAAAGCTTCACAAAATTTGAAGCAACGTCTCTAAAATGACTTTAATAGTGTTGACGGGGATTCAAACAAACTACTACTACTAATTCTACTACTTATAATAATGATAATTTTAATACTAAAAACATTTATTATAATAATTATACTATAAACTAGCCTGATCAGGCTAAGTTGCGCGAGTCGGACCGTCCATGCATATAGACCCTATTCATATAGTGGTTTCATTGGGCGGCAGAACTTGAGATGTCATTTCATCTCAATGTAGGGTCATCTCAATGTAGGGTAAAGCTCCCACAAAATTGGAAGCAATGTCTCCAAAATGACCCAAATAGTGTTGTCGGGGACATTATATCTCAAATCAAACAAACAATACTACACTTGTTACTACTCTCACTACTTCTACTACTACTGCAATAATAATAATGATTTCAATATTCAAAACGATGGTTATAATAATTATACTTACTACTATTTCCACTATTACTTCAACTGCTACTGCTACTTCTACAACAAGTATTATGATTTTGATTATTATTATTATTATTAATTATTATTGTAATACATGTATATGTGTTGGAAAAAATGAATAAACACTTGCTGAAAATTCATCCGTAATAATTAAGAAATAGATCAGCTCTAGCTGTGATTTGTTGAGTAATAAATCACAGTTTGGAGGTCAGTTGTAAAGAAGACAAATCACAAGCGCGTAGCGCGCGTGATTTGTCTACTTACAACTGACCGACAAACTGTGATTTATTACTCAACAAATCACAGACAAGAGCTGATCTATTTCGATTCTAACACGCTGAAAATCGGCAATAATGTTGTTGTTTCCTTCAAAATCTCACAACCTTTCGCCATTGTTATAAGAAATCCCGCTAAAATTATCGACTGAAACACATGCATTTATATCCTTTTCTTAAGATTTTGATGCGAGAAAATGACGTTACACCGTCTAACGTCAAGGAAATCGACTAGTGACGTCATAAATTGGGAAATTTAATGACGTCACTCGTCACGCTCTTCCGAGCTGTGATTTGTTGCAGAATAAAACACAGTTACTTTCCATTGCCTATATAGGCGCGCTGTGTTAGAATAATAAATATAGAAAACGATGATACAGTTGATAATAATAATAATAATAATAATAATAATAATAATGATCTATAAACACACACGGCATTAATGGACTCGTGTTGTTCTTGGTGTTAAAAAGAAGGGTGCTAAGTATAAAGAAGACCAGTCTCTTGTCGGTTTGTAATATCCCTAAGGCTGTTCCCATTGATCAGCCATTGTCGAATTCAACTCTGTTACGTACCCTGTTAAATTCATCACAGTTTTCCAGAAACATGATCAGTTTGAAGACGACTGGTTTTGTTGAATTTGATACTGCAAATTCAGATGTCGATACGGTTTATAAGTGTATAACTGAACGGTTTAATAATAAAATTTCATTGCCTGTTCCTTTCCAAAAGAGTACAATGCAATCATAATTGAGTCACTCGACATGGCACTTTGTGTCATTACATGGGTGGCCGTAGGAAAATAATTCCTTTTCGTTTTACTCTTGGTATAACAGTATTTTTTTTGCATTTTCTTAAAGAGAAATACATACCATACATAGCAAGTTGCAAGTCACTGTCACCGTCGGGTGGAGTGAGCTACTTGCGCGGCCTGGCATTGAGGACCCGGACCTCATCCTTGAGTTGAGAAGGCCGCACTGGTATGGACATGTAGAACGCTCCGACGGATCAGTCAAGACATCCTTTGACATACAGGTGGATGGAAAACGTGGACCTGGGAGGCACAAGAAAACCTGAAAGCAGCCGCAGTGAGCGGAAGCTCTCAGCTATTTACTCTTATGATAGACAGACATGGAGATCTGGTGTGAGATCTGCCATTTGTGCAGCAAGCCAGCTACCTGGAAGTGGCCAACTTATGCAGATGTCGTCCATGTACCTGCACGTTTATTAAAATCCTATTGTGATGATGATGATGATGATGATGATGATGATGATGATGATGATGATGATGATGATGATGATGATGATGATGATGATAAAGACGACTAACAGGTAGACTCGGATTGGACCGACCAGAGTCAGAGCATCAGGCACCAATCAACATTACACAAAATTAGATACACTCTAATTTTCAGTAGGCCTTTACGCTGGAACCGTCATGGAATCTGAGGCCTGACCCACCGGCGTGCAATTAAAGAGGGAAGCAAAGTTGTCAACCGTGATTGAGTAAACTATATACATGCATGCAGTCTGTCGTATAACATTTATGTTGTATCCTTTCTTTTTATATCAAAGAATAATTTTTCAAAATTGGGTGCTAAAGTCATTGCATTTATATATTTTTTTTCTGAATTTATATACTAAGTCACCATAAAAGTCGGGTTCCGATAGACCATGTTGCAGAAGAGATTTAAGTCCAACATTGAATCCTGAAATTAGATCCGAATGATATCTATAAAATTTTGAAAAGACTTTGCGTAGTTTGTGATACCGATGGCCCTGATTAAGAAGTTTTGAAGTTAATATTTTACTGCAAGTCAATTACATGGCTAGACACTCTGGCAAATCGAATAACTTGCGAAATATAAACGCCATAGGATTTCACACGAGCAACAGCACCATCCAGGATAGGAAAATTTACAATCTCAAAATCAAAATCATCGCGTTTATCATAAATTTTGCAAGAAACAAACCCATCTACAATAGATAAGTGCAAATCCAGAAACGGGGTCTCGGTTTCAGACGAATTTGCTTTATTTAATTGAAGTTCTGGGGGTAAGCATGTATATGGTAGCCTTGACATATTTTAAGAAATATATGCTTTTCGTTATTTCATGTGGACAAAGAGTTCTTATATATACTGTCTTTCTTATATAAGACTGTCACCCAGTATTGTTATGTGTGATCGTTCGAACTGTGAACTTTGCATATGCATGCTGGTCGGCCAGACCAAGGACAGTAATATCATTTTATGTATGACAATCAATTAAAGAAGAGGTTTTTGTATATAATAAGCATGATAAGGTAGTATCGGAAACTTTAGGAGTTACCATTACAATACGATAATAAACTGAACATTTCGTCATATATCGTTGCAACGGTAGATTGTATGACACTAACAGTCCTCTGTATGTACTATATTGTATTCAATGTATGTTCATGTTTAAAAAAAAAACAACAGTGTTTTCTTCCATTTCCATCCATAGTATATAAATTAAATAAAACTGGAAAACGCATAGTGTCAATCTGCACCATTGTTTTGTATTGTCATTATAATTGCAGTTGGTGGTCCTTCACCTCCTCCTTAATTAATGAGAACAAAATGTATACTATTGTTTTCTTACCATCATACATCTCAAAAGTTTGATGAAAAATGTGACATTCCTGCAATTTACGGAAACATTTGAAAAAATTAAAGACCGTAAGTAAGGGTTACATATTAATAAAGGTAATTGTCACTAAGCGGTTGCTGCGGTCTCCATAGCTGCCGGATTCGTACTTCCGGTTGCCGTTTCCCTATGCAAAACGTGCAAACCTTTCTTAAGAATATGTTATTAGTCATTTGTTTGACACCGTTTTATCGTAGTTGGTCAGAGTATAAGATTAGTGACAGAACATGATCAACACCTTTCTGTATGGTTTTCATTACATTTTCGGACGTCATCACTATTTGACGTCGTACACCTTTATGCCTGTGGTCCGGGAATGACATCTGCAATTTTCTGAAGCCCAATACATTCATCTTCAATACATTTATCTGAAATAAAATTACTGTTATACTGAGAGTAAAACGAAAATGATTTTAGCCACTTTCTGAAAAACGGCCACAATGTTACATATCTTTTCTTGTCTTTCCAGTTTTTCAACATCAAAATTTTCCAACTCCTCTGATAGCGCTGCGGGGCCCTAGTCAGTTTCACTGATAGCTCTAGTTTTTCTTGTTTCTCCATATAAAAACATGTTGTGGGTACTTGTTAGAATTATGCATACATTACGAAACACGCCTATACAAATACATAGTAAACTTTACCGCCGAATAAACGAACAATTTAAGATGAAAAATTGTTATACTTTTCTTATTTCTGTTCAAAATATAGATTGTTGGTGCTCGTTAGAACCGCCTCGATGAGGCGGTTCTAACGAGTACCCACAATCTGTATTTTAGAGCAGAAATGAGAAAAATAAGGTTCACCCCTGTAAAACCCAGTTTTACTATATTTAAAGTGGGGTTCAATGGGTCAAAATTATACAGTGTGTTTTTGTGATGAAAACATGTTGTGGGTACTTGTTAGAATGGCGATTCTAACAAGTACCCACAGCATATTTCTAGCAAGAGATAAGGAAAATTATCACATAATTATCCGCATTGAAGATATGAGCCCCGCCAAGCGAATTTGTGTCTTCGAGCATTCCGTCATGACAAATTTTAACTGCGCATGCCCAGCCATTCAGAGGGACCAGGGATATGGCTTTCTGTCTGAAGGCTCCTCTTGATTCACTGCTTGTATGAGCGAGCAGCGAAGGTTCTGGCGAGACTGCGCGGATGCGCAGGCTCGACTGAACCTTCGTTGCTCGCATAGGCGATAAGTACCAATATCGCTTGACGGGGCCCATATGATAAATGAGCCGACGCATAACAAAACCTACAATAAGACCGGTGTGACCGACACAGACTCCAATCAGCCTGCTCGCCCATCCACTATGACAAGACCATATGCTTATGTCTCTTTGCATAGACATTAGCCTATAGTAGGCTTTTGTTTGTTTGTTTTGAGGTTTCACGTCCCCGTCAACACTGTACAGATCATTTTGGAGACGTAGCTTCCAATTTTGTGGGACTTCCTTACCTGACATTGAGATGAAATGACATATCAAGCCCTGTCGCCCAGTGAAACCCAAAGGCTTTATAAGCATGGACGGTCCGACTTGGCCTCTATCTGCATCTACCCACAATCCTCTATCCTCTATCTGCATCTACCCACAATCTGTATTTTAGAGCAGAAATGAGAAATATAAGGTTCACCCTTGTAAAACCCAGTTTTACTATATAAAAAGTCGGTACATGCGATCAGCTAAGACTCTGGCACCAATGCGCAGGCTGATCTGAGTCTTCGCTGATCGCTCAAGACTTCTTATAGATTTTGTCATGCGCTGGCTCATGTATTACTCGCCATCCAAAAATTGCAATATTAGGGTCATCTCCATCACGAAAACCCGCCTATTCAAGTATATTGAAAATTTTACCACCAAAAAATGAAAATTTTCAGATACCAAATTCTGATATTTTTTGCTCAAAACAGAGATTGTGGTAACTCATTAGAATCGCCTCGGTTTACATACCCATGTAAACCCCAGTTTTACTATATAAAATTGGGGTTTCAGGGGGATCAAAATTGTATAGGCGTATTTTCGTGGTGCTGGGTATGCACAGTCTCATGAGGATGACATGTCTGTTTGTTTGTTTTGGAGTTTAACGGGCCAGTCAACACTATAATAGTCATTTGGGCAGGTAAATCGGCGGTATTGTGGTTGCAATTTGCGACCGTAAAAACAGTTAACATCCCGCTCCGGAAGACGGTCCAATTTATGGCATTCATCTCTGAAAATGATGCCAATGACACTGGAATTCTATCACCGCTGTCGGGAATCAAACCGGGGGCGCTAGCATTAGGTCTGCAGTACTATTCGTATTTGAGATCATGCAATACAAAAGGCTGGCCCTCATTAGCGAAGAGGCGAGCTGCAGAGTTGTCTTTTGGTGGCAGGCCATTTATGCACCGTAGAGATAACACAGGTCCGTGGGGAGACCGGAAACAGCTGGGGGAATAGTGGAAGACCGGCCTTCGACCAGGTCTAGTTGACTCATGTCAGTCTGGAAGCTCTGGGTCCACTGTAAGAGGTTGCATTGTATTTTGTAGTGTCTGAGCTTGACAGCACGTCAATCGTGTGGAACCCTGTCGAAAGTATCTTTTGCAGGACATTCTAACGCAGCGCGCGCCTATATAGGCAATGGAGAGGAACTGTGAATTATTATGCAACAAAACACGCGCTCAGAAGAGCGTGATAGGTGACGTCATTAAAAACTCCAGAATTATTACGTCACTAGTCGATTTCCTTGACGTTAGACGGTGTAACGTCATTTTCTCGCATGGAAAACGTCAGAAAAGGATATAAATGCATGTGTTCCAGTCGATAATTTTAGCGGGATTTCTTCTAACAATGGCGAAAAGTTGTGAGATTTTGAAGGAAGCAACAACATTATTGCCGATTTTCAGCCTGCTAGAATCGAAATAGATCAGCTCTAGTTTGTGATTTGTCGGTCAGTTGTAAAGTAGACAAATCACGCGCGCTACGCGCTCGTGATTTGTCTACTTTACAACTGACCTCCAAACTGTGATTTATTACTCAACAAATCACAGCTAGAGCTGATCTATTTCATAATTATAGAGCGTTCAGTTGATATTCCACACAACACTTTAAACTGTCTAAGAAGAACTGTAAATCAGGGTGTTTGCTAAAAAGGCAGTGCCTTTATTTCACATCTTTCTTTCTTTCTTCCATTTCGCCTTAACCCCAGGAGGGGACATAGACGGTGTACATTATATACACTACAGGTTTGCAGGATGAAAGCCAACACAGTAATCCTGTAAATACGGTAGGGGTCTTTAACATGCACAGGGAATGACTCTACCTGCACAGGGGGCCTCCAGTTAACGTCACGATCTCCCCCGCCCAGCAGGGCTTGAAGAAAGAGATGAGCTGCATGATGCTTCCACGAAGAGCTGAAACCGACCCGCACACGAGCACTGGTAAGCCGCTTAGAGGATCTAAGCCTGCCCAGGCAATGCAGTGCTAGTCGGACCGTCCATGCTTATAAACCCTATTGGTTACATTGGGTGGCAGGGCTTGAGGTGTCATTTCATCTCAATGTCGGGTAAAAGTCCCACAAATTTGGAAGCAACCGTCTCCAAAATGGCCTTTACATTGTTGACGGGGAATCAAACAAACAAAAGCTGACGTCCCGATCCGAAGGACGGTGCACTTAATGACATTCATCCCTGCAAATGATGCCAATGGAACGTGTTCGGAAACCGAAATTTTATCGCCGCTGCCGGGGATCGAACCGGGGGCCTCTAGCATCAGATGCAAGTGCTCTAACCACTGAGCTTTCACGCTCTACGCTTACATATTACATGTATATCATTCTTGATAATTAACCGTTTTCTACAGCCCCGCCCCCACCCCTCCCCACCCCTAATAAATAAAGGAAAAAAAACTTAGAATTTGTCGGACACTTGGGGATGTCGGACACCTAGGGATCCTACACAAGATTTTTTCAAGTCCGTGAAATAAAGACCCCCTATACCCCACTTTATATAGAGAAATCTGGGGTTTACGGGGGTATAAATTATTTTTCTTATTTTTGCTCCAATACATAGGTTGTGGGAACTCGTTAGAACCGTCTCAATGAGGCGGTTCTAACGAGTACCCACAACCTATGTTTGCAGTATTTATAAGAAAAATATCACGGAACTTCATCAGGAAAATGGTCATTTTGGAGGTGTAAAAATGCACTATGTTGCACGGGTGTGTTATCGTAATGCAATCATCCGGTAATGACTCTCACTCAGAAGAAACCCTTTTCGTGACTTTCCTCTGCGATCTTGAAGACAATTCATTATGGATGTCGCAAACTGGCGCGTGGCCGCAAACAAATCTTGACGAATGTCGTGATTTTATCTTCGAAACGTCTGAAGTGTGCGTAAATCCATGGCATTAGATAAAGCTCAAATACCATGTAATTTTCTCTCAATTAGTTTTCAGCAGATTGTAGCAAATTATTTTAGATTTTGAACGAGAAGAAACAATTATTGATACACATGTTCGATAACCGTAAAATGATAGGTTAATAGGCCTAAATTATGAGGATGCGGAAAAATGAAAAAAATATTGCCAGCAAAATGAATGGTTTTTAAACTATACTTTTCTTATTTTGATCTTATAGGCGCAAACATTTCCGATGGGTTGGGGCATCTTAAGGAGAGAGGATACACTTACCAAATATGACGCCAGTTTTGTTTTAAAGGTGCATTATTGAGCTATCTGGAAAAAATGCTTCCAAAATAAAATACATATAGCCGGTATTTTTCTTTAAAACAATACAAATGAATGCATTTTATGCAAAAAATGCGAACAATTATGATGACAGGTAAGCGAGTTTGAGAGGGATTCCCTAACTAGGTTTCGCACACTAGTTAGATCTATTTTTAGTTCTTGACAAAAATAGAATCCCATATATGACGTTATGCGACGTTCATTTTTGGAATTGTTTGCTTAGGCCATGCCTGAATCGGAAGAAATATGACGCTGAATACCATGCCATAAGTAACGACACTCAGAGACGATACTGTCACCATGTATGTGTAAAGTGACAGATTTATTTTTAGAACAGAAATTCCGAATACATCATGAATGAAAACGACCAATTTCACAAAGTTCTGAAGCTGTATTTGGCTCCAAAAGTGTACACATGACAAAGGAGTATGCATTGAAGATAAAAACCAGAAAAAAAAAACTGAGACCCGGTAGCTCAATAATGCACCTTTAAGAGAAAGACCCTCTGGGATGTCGAGTTTACTTTTCAGTAAATGACACCCTGTCGAAAAAAAGGTCTGATCTTAAAGATGTAGATGGCTTTTGGAAGCAAGAGAGAAATGGTACAGCAAAAATTCCTTTATTAGGACCACCTTTGGGACTGTTCAAAAGTGGTCTTTAAGACCATTTTTGAACAGTCCCAAAGGTGGTGTCCCACTGGAGCACATTGGATGTAGAAAACACAATGAAAATATACTTGAAACTTTCTAACCATGCTTTTTAAGCATAATTTATAGATGTATATGACATCTAAAAGTTCCATTCACTGAAGGGGCTGGTGTAATGTTGCACCACTGAGTGAAGAGATTCATTAAATATATAAACCCTTGATCACAGAGTGCAGTGTGCAAAACATTTTTTTTTTCGATAAATTCATGTGCGGTCGGTTTCAGCTCTGCGTATAAGCATCATACATCCCAGTCCATTTCTTCAAGCCCCGATGGGCGGGGCCTTAAATTCTGACATTCGAGCTGATTACAATTGCATTATGCTTGTTAAACGCCAATCCCGACCAAAGCAGACGCCATATTGAAAAAATTGTATTATATTTTAGAAAAAAAGGCTTGAAATTGCTTATGGGTTATCTGCCGCGGAGGCGGGTCACATAAAATGTCAAGCCCACTTTCTCTGAAATTAAGAAGGAAAAAAGAAGAAGAACAAAAACCAAAATAATAACAAAAATAATAAATAAAAAAAATAATACTAATAATTCATAATAATAATAAAAAAAAACACAAACAGAAATAAAAAACAGATCAACAGACCGGCGTCTGTTGTTGGTTCGCTTGGCGCTCTAAGGGTTAATATAGTCAAGAGATGGGAGTTTATCCAGCAAATAACGACCCCATGATTTAGATGTCCTTAAGGAGTATCAAATTAGCTCTCAACAATGTTTGTAATCGTTTCAATGGATTTGAAAGGGTTGCAACAAAAGACTGATCTGTGACTGATAGGGAGGGACACGGTCTCTTTACAATAGGCATCTGGCCAAAACGAAATCAACATATACTGGCGACTCAGACCTGTGCGTAGCGACATTACGAAAACTCGCCTATACAAATACATTGAAACCTTTATCGCCCAAATGAAAATTTCAAGATGAAAAAAAAAAATATGGTGATATTTTTTCTTATTTCTGATCAAAATATCGAGTGTGGGTACTCGTTAGAACCGCCTCGAACCGCCTCATCGAGGCGGTTCAAACGAGTACCACAATCTATATTTTGGAGAAGAAATAAAAAAATGACCTTTAACCTCTAAGTATGACCTTGACCTTTGAGGTACGGACCTGAGTCTTGCGCGCAACACTCCATCACATTATGGTTAACATTTCTGCCAAGTAATATTTAAATCCATCCAGGAATAAGAAAGTTATGGAGGATAAAAAAAAATGTGGACGGACAGACGGACAGACAGACAGACGGACGGACAGAGTGATTACTATAGGGCACCCACACTTTCAGTGCGGGGCCACATTATGGTTAACATTTCTGCCAAGTAATATTTAAATCCATTCAGGAATAATAACAAAGTTATTAATTGGACACAGGAAAGACCCTTTTTTGACCTTTAACCTCTAAGTATGACCTTGACCTTTGAGGTACGGACCTGAGTCTTGCGCGCAACACTCCATCACATTATGGTTAACACTTCTGCCATCCAGGAATAATAATAACAAAGTTATTAATTGGACACAGGAAAGACCCTTTTTTGACCTTTAACCTCTAAGTATGACCTTGACCTTTGAGGTACGGACCTGAGTCTTGCGCGCAACACTCCATCACATTATGGTTAACATTTCTGACAAGTAATATTTAAATCCATCCAGGAATAAGAAAGTTATGGAGGATAAAAAAATTTGTGGACGGACAGACGGACAGACAGACCTTTAACCTCTAAGTATGACCTTGACCTTTGAGGTACGGACCTGAGTCTTGCGCGCAACACTCCATCACATTATGGTTAACATTTCTGACAAGTAATATTTAAATCCATCCAGGAATAAGAAAGTTATGGAGGATACAAAAATTTGTGGACGGACAGACGGACAGACAGACAGACAGACAGACAGACAGACGGCGGACAGAGTGATTACTATAGGGCACCCACACTTTCAGTGCGGGGCCCTAATAAGGTTAACCGCTGTAAACCCCAGTTTTACTATCAAGGGGGTCTTTGTTTTTGTTAAATTTGAGTTTTAACGCCCCCTTCAACACTGTATAAATCATTTTGGAGACGTTGCTTCCAATTTTGTGGGACTTTTTCCCAGCATTGAGATGAAATGACATCCGTCAAGCCCTGTCGATGTCGATATGAAACCGATAGGGTTTATAAGCATGGACAGTCCGACTCGCACCGCATTGCCTGGGCAGGCAGAGATCCTCTAAACGGTTTACCAGTATTCGTGTGCGTCGGTTTCAGCTCTGCGTGGAAGAATCATGCAACCCATCTATTTCGTCAGGCTCCCATGGGCGGGGGCCGACACGCCTGTACATTCTAAACTTTACCGCCGACTACAAATGAAACTTTTAAGATGAAAAAAAAAATGATATTTTTGTAAACCCTAGTTTTACCATATAAAAGTGGGGTTCAATGGGGTCAATATTTTATAGGCGTGATTTCGTGATGATTGTCAGCTAGCAGAGAAGCAGAGGCTGCCATTTGTCCTACTCATGAATTTGACATTATTTGTTCGTTTGTATTGGAGTTTAACGGCCCAGTCAACACTATTTAGGTCATTTTTGAGCCGGTCAGTTTACCAATCCACACTTTCCTGGACAGGCTCATACGTAAGCGGTTAACCAGTACAGTGCACATTCTTTCGCCAGAAACTGACAACTGCCCTTCTTGAATCAGTGGAAGGGAGAGAATGACCTTAGAAAAGATTTCATGATCAATATCCACGAAAGAATGTTGCCGACCCCGGCAGGTATCGAAACCGCGTCCCTCTGATCACCAGTCAGACGCGCATCCGACTGAGCTACAGAGGCCGGTAAATTTTACGTTAGGATAACACAACACATCCGTGTGATTTAGTGTATTCCAAAACGTTTATTTTACTGATGAAAATTTGTGATATTTTTACTCCAAACATAAGTTGTTGGTGCTCGTTAGAACCGCCCCATTAAGGCGGTTCTAACGAGTACCCACAACCTATGTCTTGAAGCAGAAATATGAAAATATTTATAGCCCCGTACTCCCAGTTTTCTACATATAAAGTGGGGTTTAAAGGGGTGTTCATTGACACGGACTTGTTAAGGTGATTGTTTCCAACAAATTGATTTTCGGATTGAAGGACAAAATTTCATAATCACGTGAGCTGTGTATGAAAAAAAAAGTAAGAAAACTCGGGACATGATTTCTCAGGTTGCCAGGCTACCCTGAGCTGTATGAGAAATCATGCTCCGAGTTCTTTTAAGCTGTTTTATTATTTGCCCCTTATCTGAAATACATGTAAAATCAGACATTCCTTAAGAACATTATATTAGTGTATATGTTTTGCTGTGTTTTATGAAAATGCTCTGTTTAACAGATTGATACCAGTCAAGGCTCAGGGGTATGTAGACAATTAGAGCTGAGTCTCGAGTTTTGCTGGAAACAGAGACGGTTTGGGCAAGGCCGGTCCATAATATGGACCGAAAAAGACCCAGGCATCTGGTCCAGATTATTTTAAAACTTTCTCATGCTCATTTTGACTGAGCATGGCATATTTGCGGCTCATACAATTTCAAATTTGACTTATATTTGTGACAATAATAATAATAATAATAATAATAATAATAAAGACTTTATTTACAGTGGGTGATACAATTAGCTGCAAGATACTCTTCCTTGAGGCCCACTTAACAAATTACAGTGATTTTGATTGATTGATTGATTGATTGATTGATTGATTGATTGATTGATTGATTGATTGAGGTTTAACGTCCCCGTCAACACCGTATAGGTCATTTTGGAGACGTTGCTTCCAATTTTGTGGGACTTTTACCTGACATTGAGATGAAATGACCATGTCGCTTAAACTACAGTGAAATTCCGCTATTAAGACCACCTAAAATTATGACTAATTCTCCTTTACAAAGCATACTTGAAAGTTTTCAGTCATTCTCCCAGTGTGTTTCCTGCACTTAGTGTCTTAAAGAAAGAGACCACCTATGGAACTGTTCAAAAGTGGTCTTAAAAAGACCACTTTTGAACTGTTCCAAATGTGGTCTTTTTATAGGAATTTTATTGTATATACATAAAAACAAAAATAATTAATATACAAAACACAACATACCATTACGAAAACACACCTATGTATTAAAATTTAACCACGAAAAAAAATGAACATTTTCAGATTAATCTCGGATATGTTTTGCAAGCTTCCGCCCAAAACAACAGAGTGTGGGAACTCGTTTGAACCACCTCCGCGAGGCGGTTCCAACGAGCACCCACAATCCTTGCCGCCCAGCAGAAACAAGAAAACAATGTGTACCCAGCAATCTCAAGCTCCACCATATAAAAGTGGGGGTCTAAGGGGTCAAATTTATAAAGGCGTGTTTTCGTGTTGCACCGATCAGCATGTTCCCATAGCCAGCCGTGGAAATATCTATTTTTGTAGGCCTTGTTGCCACTTCTCTTTCCTGTTTTTATTTTTTCTTTGAAAAAGGGGGTGTCTATAAAACAAATCAGGTTTAAGACAAAACTAAATTTAGTCGATAGCCCACCCTCACCGAAAGAACGAAAGGCAAAAACGAGCGCCGCTTTCTGAGCAGCATGTACAAGATTTTACACGCAGAAGTCAAGCATAGAATAACTTCTTTTCCACACGGTGACACAGTTCAATTTAAAATACCAAAACCCTGCTGGCACACGACGTTGACTTCGTTGTTTCAAAGTCGAACGCTGACAAAACAACAACAAAAAAAAAAAAAAAAAACGTTGCACTTGCGTACGTAACGCGCCGTCTGATAATTTGCGACAGTATATTCTGCGATATATTTCGGAAACCCGACGTCATACTATAACGTCGCTTTCAATTGGCTGGCATTTGGTTTTACGCAGCTCCTTGAACAAAAGTAGTACAGCTTTCAAAGTAACAATAGAATGAGGATAACTGTATTGAAAATTATCATTTTGGGAGGTCAATCGTCGGGCTTTACGGTCGCAAATTACGTTCTACGGCTCCGCTGACGCGTCGCCGTACAAACGAAATTCCCGACCGTAAAACCACCGATTTACCTCCCCAAATGACAATTTTTTAAATACAGTTATCCCCTAACTGCACGTTGTGTTTTTTTTTCCATGAAAATTTACAGATCCTAAATATTAACCCATTGTAGGGGTACCTTGGCAAACAGTGCAGGGCCAGATCAGACGCCGCAGAACGCGGCGTCTGATCAGGGCCTGCACTATTTGCTAACAGATTTTTCCGCGAAAAATAGAATGAAAACGAAAAAATAGGTCAGACACCCCTTATATGACAAATGGACTTGTCCAACATATAGCAATGGAAGAGTCCACTAGCATACAATGGGTTAAAGAACCAACGGTTGTTCAGATTTTAATATTCTTTTATTGCAAGCTCAAATAAGTTGAGCACGACAAGATTTCATAACCAAGTCCCTGGCCTTCATCAGCTGATATTAATGATCTCTCAAGCAAATCTTGTCTCAAGGTTGTCTCAGAAGGTCAAGGGCCATCGAGGCGGTCCTAACGAGTACCCGCAATGTATGTTAAGAGCATTTAAGGAAATACGTAAAATTACGCTATTAAGACCACCTAAAATTAAGACTAAATCTGCTTTTAAGGTTATTGAGGTTTCAACTAATCTTCATTTGTGTTTTCTACACCCAGTGTCTCCAAAAAAGAGACCACCTTTGGGACTGTTCAAAAGTGGTCTTTAAGACCACTTTTGAACAGTTACAAAGGTGGTCTTAATAGAGGAATTTTACTGTATTTAAAACGTACATCTGTTATCGACTAAGAACGACCCAAAATAAGCACGCGGATATGATTTGTTTGTTTGCCTGTTTGTTTTGCGGTCCTTTCATGGCCATTTCACTTATTTCGAGCCGACCGTAAATCAAAATGGGCGAAAACCGCAGTACCCAGGGAAAATCTTCAACTTCTTATCTTTCTATTTCAATCGGGATTATGACTTTTTTAATTTCACTTTTCTTTTACACTAATACGCCATTTGTTGCTTTTATATAATTTTATGTAACAATTCAGCAAACGTCTCCGGCCATATTTGGGGCTGATTTTATCAGCCGTTCACTGAGCTAACCAAGTTGACTTCGTTTCACAGATGTGTCTTAATTTAACGATTGCCAAACAAAGACTTCAATTACGTTGTGTATTTTTCGCGACGGGGTGCCCCCATTAAATCCCTTGGGTACGGAGTCGATTCGCCGGCAAACAGCTAAATTATAACGTCATGAACATATTGTCGTCGAGATAGGTGTCAAGGCATCGAAAACGAGGTGTAACATACAGCATAGTAGGGGGAATATGGAGATAAATGATCCAGCGCATGGCAAAACCTACAATAAGACATGTGCGTCCAACGAAGACTCAGATCAGCCTGCGCATCCGCGCAGTCTGATCAGAGTCTTCGTTGTGCGCTCTAAGGATAGCTAAGGGCCCAATGCTCCTCCAGGCAGCAAGAGAAGTCTCTGGTTAGACTATATGGATGCGCAGGCTGATCTGAGTCGTCGATGGGCGCACGTGTCTTATTGTAGGTTTTGTCGCGCGCTGGCTCAAATGTTTTATCTATGCAGTCTTATTTAACCTCGTAACCATAAAAGAGAGGAAAATTATCTCTCTCGAGTCGCTGATTTTGTATTGTCACCGCTTATTAATTTGGCGTGACACTCCATTTGCTCCACGTGGCGCTATGGGTTGCTGTTATGTGCGAAAGCAGGTGAAAAAGCCCGGATGGAAGCGTGCGCATCGCTGTCTTTTGTGCGCAAAATAAGGCGAGTGAGATTATTACTGTAATTAAAGCTAATGATCGAGCATCTATGTCGAGGGCGGGGCGGGCTAACAATACAAGCACCCGTGGCATGATTGAAAAAGATTAACAATGAAAGAAATTGAAACTTACGGTTCTATCTAATTTGAGTGCATGGTTGATTTTTCGATAAACAAACGATCGTCTTAGAGAAAGAAATGTTCTGTTGTTTTCGTTTTAAGTACCCGAAATGTCGATGAAAATCAAAGAAAGTATCAAATTTCATGACGATTTGCGCATAATTTGTTTTCATGAATAAAAATAGGAAAATGAGAATGATATATCGTTCTTTGTATAACGGAAAAGACGTCGGTTTAGTTCGACTTGGTAACTAGAATACTCGAGCACACCCGTATGCAATAATGGCGTCTTTGATATCTGTTTGTTTTTTCTTCTTTCATTTGTATTATTACTATAATTATTATTATTTTATATTATTGCTGTCTTTATTACTATTATTTTCATTATTTTTTTTTCCATTTTGATTACGGTAACACACCCGTGCGACAATGTGCATTTATTTTCACATATCCAAAATGGCTACTTTTCTGATGAAAATCCGTGATATTTGTCTTAGTTATACTGCAAAACATGGTTGTGGGTGCTGAGGCGGGTATAACGAGTACCCACAACCTATTTGTGGGTGTTGGTCAGAACCGCATCATTGAGTACCATTACGCAAACACGCCTATACAAATACATTGCCACCATTATCGCCGAAAAAATGAAAATTTTATGATGAAAAATTGTGATATTTTTTTTATTTCTGCTCAAAATATAGATTGTGGGCACTCGTTAGAACTAACGAGTACCCACAATTTACATTTTAGAGCAGAAATAAAAAAAATAAGGTATACCCCCGGAAACCCCAGTTTTACTATATAAATGGGGTTCAAGGGGGTCAAAATTAAACAGGCGTGTTTTCGTGATGCTAACGAGTACCCACATCCTATACATAGGAGCAGGATTAAGAAAAATAATGTATACCCCCGTTAACCCCAGTTTTCTCTATATAAAGTAGGGTTAGGGGATTTTGATTACGCGGACATGTTAACATGGTGTACGGCCCTTTCACTTATACCAAGCCAATCGTTAATCGGAGGTGGGCGAAAGCCAGAGTTCCTGAAAAAAAATAAAAACATGTTTAGAACTAGCAACTTGCCGTACTGATGAAACTTTGGACATTTTCTCTATTTCTGCTCCAAACATAGACTGTGGGTTCTTTTGAATACAAATGTCAGTATGAATGTTTTAAGCAAAAATACGGGGAAAAGGTATACTGCACCACACGCCATCCCACCCCTCTCCCGTGTCCAATATATATATACAACTTCGGGATACTAATTATACGTTATTGTTAACAGACGTGGATAAAAATGCGATTGCCAGTATATATTATTATTATTTTACAAGGAATAGTAGACCAATTATGTATTTCGATCCTTGGCAACCCGGGCCCTAAACAGGTCATACGCAAACAGTTCAGGCCCAGTTCAGTCGCCACAGAATGCGGCGTCTGATCGGGGCATTCACTGTTTGCAGGGAGTTCAACCATTTTCTAAAAAAAAAAAAAAAAAAAAATAATAACCGAACCGGACATCTCTAAATTTTTAAATGGACTCCTCTCATATATAGTGTAGTACAAAATTGGTTAAATTATTATTCTCCATTTTCGAAATAAAATTCCACTTTAAGACGTAGACTTTTCGACGCATCCCGTAGGTCCAGCTCAGTCGGATTCGCGTCTGATTGGTGACCATAAGATGCGTGCTACCGTATTTAAATTCTTTGAAGAAAAAAATCTCTTTGCATATGTAAATGTAAGCTGAATTCATATTAAGAACAAAAAAAAAAAGAAAGAAAGAAAGGCAGAACTAATAGAAGCACCTCCTAGGATCATGATACCTATTTTAAAAAAAAGTAATAATAAATAAATAAAAACAATAACACTTTCTGATAAATAATGTAGCTCTGCTTCTACGAGGCCCTCGTGCATGATAACAGAATGCCTTTCTAACATGGGAATTATTTTGCATCCTATCTCAACAAGAAATAAGAATTTTTGCATTGAACGAGACAGCCATCCAGCCAGCAAAAAAATGCCGGGAACGTCAAGGCGTGGGCTAACGTCAGGCCGACAGCGATACGACGTTAAACGTCGTATCGCTGTCGGCCCGACGTTGGCTCGGCGTCGTTTCATGCTAGCTGGGCACATCCATTCCAAGTTTGGTTCTCAGATATCTTGTCAAAGCAATAAGAAAAGGCATGATGTTCTGGAAACTACAATGTTCGGAACTATTTACAGAAAAGGCAATGCTGCTGAGCGGTGAATATTCAAATCACAAAAGGCATACTTGGAGAATAATTCGCCAATATTGGAACATTGTGAAGATGTTCAGCCAATAAGAATGGACGTTCTTGTTTATGATCAATAACCGTTAAATAGAGGCGGGATTGATTCTAATAGCCCACTAATATGTTAAGATGGCTCTGAAAGTAAAAAAAGACTGATATTAATCAAACAAAACTGGCATTTTACTAAAATATGAAAACATATTGTCTGTGTCTTGTCAGTGAAACATTATTCGAAAGGAGAATTTAAATAAATAAAAAAGTTGGTGATGAAAAGAACAGTTACTTTGAGGACAATAACAAGAAACTAATTTGTGTATTGTAGCTTTCAATTTTAGCGTGTGAAAATAAATATTTTGTTATAAAATCAAATGATATTCGAAAGCAGTAAATAAATAAATAAATAAATAAATAAATAAATAAATAACACATGATAGACTCCATAATAGCCGTAAAAAAATCTTGGACATTTTAATTTGAAAAATAAGTGAGGATATTATATGAATAAATAAATAAGCCGAAATTCCACAAATAGATAAATAAACCGACATTATGTCGGAAGATGAACAATCACATGATGCTCATAAAGAAGAACTCGTCGTTCCAACAAAATCGTTTTCTATAAATAGTATATTGTCAAAGACGTCGATGGTCGACAAAAATGTCGAGGAAGAAGAGAGGTCAGAAGACGTGCCAGCTGTCGTGTCGAAGTTGGACTTTCCTGCGTTTCCAACACTAGGAAAAATCCCTTTGTTTCCTCGCAGCGGAGAGGGTGCGGGACTGTCCCTGGGGCATCTCCCAGCCTGGTACCACTGGTATGCCAGTCAACAGTGTCTGCAACAGCTGCAGCAAAAGAAACGTGAGTGCGTGTATATGTTTAGTGGCAATTTTATACACTTTCGTGTGTGCGTGGTGTGTGTGTGTGGGGGGGGATGGGGTGGGGGGGGGTGGGGGGGGGCAAATATTTTAAAATATATCATTACGATAAAACATACGTGTGATATAGTGCATTTTTCAAACCTCAAAAAAGGTAATTTTTCTGATGAAAATTTGTGATATTTTTCTGATTAATACGCCAAACATAGGTTTTGGGTGCTCGTTAGAACCGCCTCATTGAGGCGGTTCTAATGAGTACCCACAACCTATGTCTTAGAGCAGAAATAAGGAACATAATGTTTACCCCCGTAAATCCCAGTTTTCTCTATAAAAAGTGGGATTTAGGTGTGTGTGTGGGGGGGGGGGGTCTTTATTTCACGGACTTGTTCACGTGTTGTTTGTTTGTCTTCCTGTATTCTCTTCGGGAAAGGTTTTGAGTTTGATCCTTAGTTATACATTGCGATAACACATTGATGCGCTAAAATGTCCAGAACTAGCGCTTTGTCGATTTTTGGGGTATATTTTGTAGACCAAAGCATAGATTGTGGGTACTCGTTAGAACCGGCACAGCGAGGTGGCCCTGACGTAATGAGTATCCACAATCTATGTTTTTGAACAAAAATAAGGGAATGCATGCTGCAGTATGTGTGTTCCATGTCTTTTCAAATAATCTAGGTTTAAGAGTTCTGGCAAGAAAATGACTAACGAGTAAAATAAATAAACAAGTTTAATAAATTCTATCTTTCGCGAGTATTGTCGAGCAAAAGATTTAATTTATCAAATGGGTTTATTAATCAACAGAATTTTGAAAGCCATTCGAATGTGAAATTTGGACCATATTACATCAAAATAGAGGATCTTACATGAGTGCTGATGTATTATTGAATTTTATTAAATGAGTTGAGGAAAAAAGATCAAATGCGAGGCTTAGCCGAGCATTTTATCTCTTTTCCTCAATGAGTTTAATAAATTCAATAATACATGGGTAGGAATGCAGGATTCTATTTATCATATGACATTTAAAACGCATTTTATTCACGATTATTTTACAAAAATGTCAATATTCCGCCATTAGTAAACACGACGTCATTAAGGACGCCGTACAGGTAATACGTTCGGAGTGTATCTAACTAATTTGCATATTTAATCCACTAGTGGATTATCGAACTTATCACATGGCGTTAGTACATTCTCCGATGCGACGTCATATGATAAAGTGAGTTCAATGTTCTTTTTTAATTTTGTGGGTGTGGCAATGCCGGATTCGGGGCCTTTATACAACACAAATTGTAACAGCGTTTTGTTAAGCAGTGTAAACAGGCGTGGCTTTTCCATGTAAAATTTATTACATGACCACACGCGTAAGATTTCAAATAGGATTTTATTGGAAAAGAATTAACACAAAATCATAAGAAAACACAGGGCACTTTCGTTAACGTTGCGGTTTCATTTGTTTATTTTCGATGCAGTTTAATTTTTAAATGTTTTCATTTTAGAACTTCTGTGCGTCCAAATTACAGTAATTTTTTTTTTTTTTTTGATTTGAGGTTTAACGTCCCCATCAACACTGTAAAGGTCATTTTGGAGACGTTGCTTCCAATTTTGTGGCACTTTTACCCGACATTGAGATGAAATGACATCTCAAGCCCTGTCGCCCAATGAAACCAATAGGGCTTATTCAAATTACAGTAAAATTCCTATATTAAGACCACCTTTGGGACTGTTCAAAAGTGGTCTTTAAGACCACTTTTGAACAGCCCCAAAGGTGGTCTCCGACCAGAGGGTACAGTTTGCAGAAAACGCAAAGAAAGAATAACTGCCGCCTGCTTAATAACCTTTTTAAAGCAGAAATAGTCCTAATTTTGGGTGGTCTTAATAGCGGAATTTCACTGTATTGGAGACTGAGGTGTGTCACATGTTTGGGGAAGAGCTGCTAACTCGCATTGTCGCCTTTGATGTTGTTGTTTGTAATTAGGGATATGCTTTGGGTTCTGGTTCGATCAGTTACTGAAGTATCTTTTCTTATTTAATTTGCTAACGACGGCGTCATGACTTAACTCGATAGTAACCATGGATTCTTAGGTTGTGTTATTATATTTATCATATGACGTCGCGTCTGAGAGTGTAATAACGCCATGTACTATTTTCGATAATCCACTGGTGGATTAAATATGCAAATTAGCTAGATACGTCCCGTAAAGTTACATGTGTACGACCTCCATTACGACGTCGCATTTACTAATGGTGGAATATTGATATTTTTGTAAACAATCGTGAATAAAATGCATTTTAAATGTCATATGATAAATAGAATCTTGCATTCGTGCTCATGTATTATTGAATTTATTAAACTCGTTGAGGAAAAAGGATAAAATGCTCGGCAAATCCTCGCATTTTTATTCCTTTTCCTCAACTCGTTTAATAAATTCAATAATACATGAACACTCATGTAAGATCCTCTATGTGTAGCCATGCCGCTATCCACTAAATAACTGCGGCGTTATATGATAATTCGATTTTATCATATGTTGTCATTACATGTAATCGCTCATATGGTCAAATAGTTAATTCGTCATTATACACTAGGATACACATACAACAGGCTCATATTAAATTATGCAGTACCTGTAAATTGTATTTCTCTGAAACTGGCCTTGCGATATATTCCTTATTTATGATATAAATATAGATTATGGGTGTTCGTTAGAACAACCTTATTGAGGCTATTCTAGCGTGCACCCACACATAAGGATAACACGCCCGTGTGCTTAAATGGCGTTTTTCATATCTCCACACAATACGAAAACACGCCTATTCAAATATATTGAAAATGAAATTTTCTGCTCAAAACATAAACATTTTTCAGTTTATTCTTTATATTTTGGCTTGGACATAACATGGTTGTTTAACTAACACGGATTCTGCTGTGGACCCCATTAATAGTGTTATAAAGAGGTTGTGGTGTATTGTTGAAACTCATTAGAACCGCCTCGATATATGTTTTGAGCAGACGTTGGATAAATAATGTATACCCTATAAACCCAAGTTTTACTTTATAAAAAAGTGTGGGGGTCAAAATTATATAGGCGTGTTTTCGTGATGACAAGTAATTTTTAGGAGAAGATTTGTAGTATTGTTTTTCTTATTTTCAATATAAACATAGATTGTGTGTGCTTGTTAGAACCGCGGCCTGATTGAGACGGCTCGAAGTAGCACACTTAATCTATGTTTATGAAAACAAATAAGGAAAATACTGTATACTTCTGTAAACCGGGTTAAAGTGTTTTTAGGACGCAGAGGCAGATGCCTGATACATGGTTTTTCAGCAAAAAACAATAAAAAAAGGACAAGAAAAGAAATAAATGTATACCTTTGCAGTGCCTATTTTTTGTAACAAGTTGGTTTACAAAGGCGTAATTTACACGGCGTAGTTGTCATGCAATTTCGACTTTGGATGGAGGATCTTGGCATGAGAGAGAACTATCACGTTAACAAGTTCGCGAAATGAACACCTCGTAAGCCCACTTTTAATATAGAAAACTGTGGTCTACTGTGGTTTATATTATTTTTCTTAATTATGCTCCAAGACATAGATAATAGAGTTTTGGTACTTATTAGAACTGCCTCGACTAGGCGGTTGTACTTATTAGAACTGCCTCGACGAGGCGGTTCTAACGACGCCTATAGCCTATGCATTGACTATAAATAAATATAATGTCACAAATTAAAAAAAAAAATGTCGTTTCGGGGACATGAAAGAGTCGACTCTTTCGCACGGGTGTGTCATCTACATACATGTATATGATATAAATTTCCGTTTAAAAACTGGCACTGCTACAGACTTGAATGATAACGTAACAACGCCACGAAATCATGCGTAATAATTATACAGAACAAATTTCATATCAGTATATTTTAAACTGAAGTTTTAAATTCTTATTCACTTATTCAGAAATGCCAATAAACCACATTTTTTCACTACAATTACACGTAGTTATACAGATGTATTAGTTTTTTAAGATGTAATATTTTCATGACCAATACGTCGGTATGCAAGGTAACGTCGCCGAAAGTAAATGGTAGATTTGCACATAATTTGTAATCTTTGAATGATAGAAATGACAAAAAGGCTAGATTTAAAAAGTACGAGTACATTAAAATTCCTATATTGAGACAACCTTTGGGACTGTTCAAAAGTGGTCTTAAATACCACTTTTGAACAGTCCAAAAAGGGGGCTACAGAACACTGGGCGTAGAAAAGACAAAGAAAAAAAAAAATAAATAAATAAATAAAAAAATGAAACTTTAAAATTCTTAATTTTAGCTGGTCTTACTATAATTTATTACGTGAAAACCTCATTGTATTGAAAGGGAAACACCTTTTCACTCTAATATTGAAGCTTTAATTTAGAAAATAATTTTGTAATAAAATTGATAAATAATGTTTGTTTGTTTTTTAATAATGTCGCATTTGTCTGTTTTTGTTTTCCGAAATTCGTCAAAATCTGTCATCACGCTACCGCGCCCATGTAATATACACCGTTGTGTGTGTGTTTGGGTTTTACATCCTACCAACGGCATCAACGTCAATGCAACGTCATGACGCTGCATCGACGTTAATACGACGTTGCATTTACTTTGTGTGCCCAATCCAACGCGCACATGACGTCTAAGCAACGTCGCACCAACGTCGATGCAACGCCATTGCATTTACGGTGTGTGCACAGTGGGTTAGTATTTGTTAGAACCCCATAAAGGTGATCCTGACAAGCCCGGTAAGAAAAAAAAAATACATTTTTCATTAGAAAATAATATCTATTTCAAAAATATGAAATTCTTGTGGTATGATGCCATGTAATTTTGCATGTCTTATTACTTAAACACGTCTGTGTAATGAATAGACTACAAACCCCGCTTTATATAGAGAAAAATGTTTTTTTTTATAAGGGTATACATTATTTTCTTAGTTCTTACTGAAAACCAAACCATAGTTGGTACCAGTTATAAGAAATGATATGTTTTTATTATTTTTTAAATTATTATTTTTTATTATTACATGTAAATAGCATAATGAAATTGATGCAAATATACCAGCTTTCTTTCAGTGGCTCTTTCTTTCTTTCTTTCTTTCTTTCTTTCTTTCTTTTCTGTCTTTCTTTCTTTCTTTCTTTCTTTCTTTCGTAAAGAATCGACAAAATCTATACTCCTTAATGATCTCTAGCCTAATATGGAATCATTATTTTCAGATGTCTTGTCAGTTTAAATAAATAAATAAATAAATAAATAAATAAAAACGCTTTTGGGCGTGCTCTCGTCGCGTATAATGTTAATGATATGCAGGTGAATTAGTGAAAAAAAAGTGTTGCTCATCATGATAAAAAGACCGTTTAATGGAATCTCTCTAAACCCAACATTATATAAAGAAAGATGGCGGTTACAGCGACTTATACTTTATCTCAGTTCCATCCCATAGGTTGTGGGTCTTCGTTAGAACCGCCTCAGTGAGGAGGTGCTCCTTGAGGCAGTTCTAACGAGCACCCACAACTCATATTTGCAGTATAAATAAGAAAAATATCACATATTTTTTTCAGCAAAGTAAACATTTTGGAGATATGAAAGAATGCACAAATAAATAAGAGCGCTTTGAAAAAGTAGAAACTCCTAATATCATTTAGTTTTTCCAATAAATAAAAAAAAAAAAAAAACGAGGCGGTTCTAACGAGTACCCACAATCTGCGTCTTGGAGCAAAAATATGAAAAAAGTAATAATAATGAATACGCATGTACTCCCCATATTTCTCAATATGATGTTAGGCCTCTGCAAAGTGAATGTTATGTTAGAGATATAGAGAACAGCACTGTGTCACATGGTTATGTTTACCTCATGTACATTGCATTTGAGGCAAAAATAAAGATATAACTCATTAAAAAAAAACAAAAAAACTTTTCAATAAAAAAGCTGATCCTTTTTTTGAAAGGGATGATAAAACTACATTTTAGTCACTGAAAACTTCGCAGAACTCTTGCAAACGCAATTCATCATTGACAAGACTTATGCAATGGGTACATTTGTAAACCAATCTGAAATCATTGAAGCTTCGTGATATTTAGATGGTTTATTAATTATTGTTAAAACCTACTTCGATGGTTTGATCATTCAAACAAATTTATCCCCCCCCCCCCACCAAACCCCACCAGAACTTCAGTTAAATAAACAAATTCTTCTTATACCGAAGTCCCGTTTTTTTTTTGTTTTTTTTTTAAATTTACATTTAAGATGGGTTTGTTTCTTGCAAAATTTCGTGATAAACGTGATGATTTTGGGATGGGAACTTTTCCTGTCTTGTATTGTGATGTTCCTCGGGCGCCATACCACGGTGTTTATATTTCACAATTAATTCGATTTGCCATAGTGTCTAGTCAAGTAACTTACTTCAACACTCGTAATAAATTGTCAGCTGCTAACTTCTTAGGGTTATAGGCATCATAAACTACGAAAGCCTTTTCGCATAAGTGTTATAGACGTCATTCCGATTTAGTTTCTAAATTCAATGTTGGACTTAAATTGTTTCTGTTACAAAGCCTATCGACACGATTTTTACGGTGACTTAGTATATAAATTCAGAAAAAAAAATATATTCTTGCAATAGCTTCAGTACCCAATTTCGTAAGATCATTCCTCGATATAAAAAGACAGACTGCATGCATGGTAGTTAACCCAATCAAGGTTGATGCCTTTGCTTTCCTCTTTACATTACGAAAACACGCCTTTTCAAATACATTGTAAATTTTATCGCCTAAAAACAACAAATTTCAGATGAAAAAATGTGATATTTTTCTTATTTCTGCTCAAAAATATAAATTGCGGGTACTCGTAAGAACCGCCTCATTGAGGCGGTTCTAACAAGTACCCACAATCTATGTTTTTGAGCAGAAATAAGAAAAATAATGTTTACCCAAGTTCGTATATAAAAAAGTGGGGTTGAAGGGGGTCAAAATTATATAGGCGTGTTTTCGTAAAGAATGCACGCCGGCGGGTCAGGCCTCAGATTCTGTTGCCATCCTGATTCTTAGAATACACGTATCTGCATTTGATTCATCCGAAACATTGGTTTTGGACATTTATTCATGCTCATTTAACAGTATGAATGCCATTTGACGTGTCACCAGTAACAATTCTGAACAGATTTCCATCAAACCTTGTATACTAATAGCCTATAATTCAATGCCGTGCATAGAGCACGAATGGTGTAACTCGGACAAGACTGGTTCTTGCGTTATCTGCCCTTGAAACATGTGATAAATAGAGGATCTTACATGAGTGTTCATGTATTATTGAATTTATTAAACGAGTTGAGAAAAAAGGATAAAATGCGAGGCTTTGCCGAGCATTTTATCCCTTTTCCTCAACGAGTTTAATAAATTCAATAATACATGAGCACGAATGCAAGATTCTATTTATCATATGACATTTAAAACGCATTTTATTCACGATTGTTTACAAAAATGTCAATATTCCTCTATTAGAAAACGCAACGTCGTTAAAGACGTCGTACATGTAACGTTACGGGACGTATCTAGCTAATTTGCATATTTAATCCGATAGTGGATTATCGAAAATATTACATGGCGTTATAACACAACTGTTTTTCAGCCTTCGTCTTCATAATTCTTTCACATATTTTCACTAGTACTAGCTTACAGTCAGGTTAACAAGTCCGTTCAATGAACAACCCGGTTAACCCAATTTTATATAGGAGAAAATTGGATTCATAGGCCCATGCATTATTTTTTTTAATTTTTGCAATGAAACTAAACATTGTAAGTACTTGTTGGAACCGCCGGTTCTTACGAGCACTCACAATGTATGTTTGGACTAGTATTAATAAAACAATAATCATAAATACGTTACATCTGAAAACAATACGTGCCCCGCCCTTCGGGACTTGGAGAAATAGATTGGACTGCATGGTGCTTCTGCGCAGAGCTGAACCGACTGAACTTGAGAACTGGTAAACCGCTGCTTTGGAACGGTGGTGCAAGTCTGACCGCTCCTTAAACCGTGGCGGTTTCCTTCGGTGGTAGGGCTTGAGAAGTCATTGTCCTCTCAGTGTCTCATAAAACTTCAACACATAGCTTATAGCTTTACAACTGCGTCTTGGAGAAAATATCTTTGATTCCGTGGTAGAACAATAGACTTTCGTTCAAATATTAGTGAAGGCAAGGGTTGTTTTCTTTCCTTTGTTGCAACGCTCACGTCGAAAGATGGGCGCTCGTCCGTGGTCGAACATGTTGTCGCGTTATCATAAATGATAACGCCCTTGAGGGCGAGTGTTACAACCTGTAACTCCTACCTTCAATTATTTATGTTGTTAGATTACGCATAGCTTATAGCTCCAGCTAGTTTTTAATACGTTAACTTTGCTTCGTTTTGTAGGGAAGTGACACCTAGCAATACCTACAAAAACCCACTGAAACGTAATAAAACGTAGAATAAAACGTAGCAAAACATATTAAGACGTAGGAAATCGTAGGTAATGAGTAGTAATGCTATGGACACAAAGATCGGCCGGTATCCGGGGATCGGGAGTACACCGCTGGTTTTGGCCTTTTTCCGACATCGGACAACACCGATCAAAATTTTGTCATAAATCATTTACATAAATTGCACCGTACGGAGGCCGTCCGAAGACCGTCGGATAATCGTAAGGTGTCTGTTTCCAAAGAGAATTTGTTGGGGGGGGGGGGGGGGGGGCGGCGGCGAGGCAGTGAATACCGCCCGAACATCTAATACTAATCAGACGATTACCCTATGCTGTCCAAGCCCCCGCCCATAGGGGCTTGAAGAAATATATGGGCTGCATGATGCTTACACGCAGAGCTGAATCCAGCCCGCACACTAGTACTGGTAAACCGCTCAGAGGATCTAAGCCTGTCCAGGAACCGCGGTGCGAGGCGGACCGTCCATGCTAATATACCCTATTGGTTTCATTGGGCGACAGGGCTTGAGATGCCATTTCATCTCAATGTCGGGTAAAAGTCCCACAAAATTGGAATCAACGTCTCCAAAATGACCTTTACAGTGTTGACGGGGACGTTAAACCTTAAATCAAACAAACCCTGTGATGTTCGGGCGATAACTGGTCTATTCACCGGACATCGTACGAATATCGCCCGAGTATCCTATGGACAACGAACGATGCTTGAAATAGGCCCGGCCGAATGTCGGGCGGTGTGTTGTCTCTTGTGAAGAAACGCGCTATAATTTTTTACTCGGCGACTGACGGGGGTTTATATAGTCCGTCCGATGCCCGGCCGATGTCCGGTTCTAGCCGGCCGGTGACCGGCCTATGTCTGTAACATGTCTGGTCCACACCGGTTCAAGCCGATCGGACATCGGTGGGTTACTTTCCAATGTGTAAACAGACATCGGTCGGATATCGGCCAATGTCCGGTCCCAAAAATTTCTCCACTGGTTACGTATGTAGCCATATTTAATTAGTTATTTTGATTCTTGACGGTGAACGTTAGGCTCGGCCAAATATCGCTCTCAGGTGGAGATTTTTGTTTGTTTGAATTGAGGTTAACGTCCCCGTCAACACTATTTAGGTCATTTTGGAGACGTTGCTGCTTCCAGTTTTGTGGGACTTTTACCCGACATTGAGATGAAATGTCAGCTGAAGCACTGTCTCCCAACTCTTAGGCGGGGAATGTGATCCCATGTTCCCCGGCAAGAATCGAAACACTTCAAAGCTTTTTTCTTGCCTTTTTGTACATCTTCCAATGTTATCTTTTGTGCGGACGTCGTGAGAAGATTTTTACATGTGACGTCATCAAACGAGCCCTTCTGTACGCACTACGTTGACCATGGCGCTCAGTGGGGGGGGGGGATGTTTACGTCATGTTAGAATGAGTGTTTTATAGTGGATAAACAATGAAATAAAGTACCAAATGAATGAAAAACAATCAAAAGTTTCTATTTATTGCGCTGCATGAAATTATTTTGCTTATATTTTTATCAACGACAGTAAATCCAAGACATCGTAATTCAGCGAAGGCAAGCACGATGTGGGTATATATTTTTGCTCACGGGGTATATGGAAAACAATTGCCCTTGTGCTGTCCAATCAAAGCCGTATGTACTACGTTTTACTACGTTTATTGTCGTTTTGCTACGTAGTAAAACCCAACCCCCAATGCGTGGCAGTGAAATTAGGGCCAATAAGTGTATAACCAATCTCAGACAACTGCATTAGGGATTTAACGTTTAAGCGTTGGACTTATAACCAAGCGATAAGGGTTCAAATCCTACCGTAAGCAGTTTGTTTCTGTCAACTGTGCTTTCTTTTCATTTGTTACTGCTTTCATGTCGTAAGACCGGACAGCGTCACATGGACACGAACTATATTAATGCTGGCGAGTCAGGAAAGAACAGCGTTTGTTCAAATTACAAAACCCTATCTTCATTGACAGCGTTGAGCAATTTCTTTTCTAAATAGAGTTTCGGGTGGTTTCAAGAAAAGTTAATTTGCCACACGCCTCTCGCATAAAAATGAAGTGTAAAGTCCTTCAGCGCGTTCAATTAATTTAACAAAATGATAATTTATCCGCTTTTTAGTATCATTAAGTAATAAAGAAAGTCTTTGTCAAACATTTAATTCATGACAGTGTTAAAGCCTTTAAAGAGCTCTTGATCGAATGCGGCTTATAGACACGTGACCTCATCTCTTCCGGGTCGCTACGCATGTTCAGTGCTCGTGCAGACCACGTGGCGAGTTCTCAATTACAAGATGAAACCGTGACATATCGAATTAGTTCACTTTACGGCTGCCTAAGAGGTGTTTAAATTAGTTGGAATTATTTCGTTCATTATAAAGACAACAAATGCTGACTAGTTGTGTTCATTCACGATAGCAGCCTAGTACAATAGCCCCCCTGGTAGGGACATGGCTACTTCCGTTTTAATTGTAATAACACATTCGTTTGTTAAATTGGCATCTTAGTAGTAAATTTCGGATTTTTTCATTTTGTCATATGCTTCTTATTTCAAATCTTAACATAGATTGTGGGTGCTCCAAGTGTTCTAACGTGTACACACATGGGTTTCATGAGGCCCAGGTGGCCGAAAGTATAGCTAGTCTGGCCCAGAAAACATGTTGGTTCACATTTTATTGTCTGTGCCCATGGACTGTCCCCTATTATAAACATAGGGTTTAACACGGAAGTACAGCCATTAGTTACCCACAATGCAGGTTGACCATTACAGAAGTAGTTCGATCACGAATCGTGGTAACCATGGTTGACCAGTGGTTAACCAAAGTGTGATCGAACTCTGTCTGGTAGCATGGCGGAACAGTTGGTAGCATGGCGGAACAGTCGTGACGTCACTCTGTTGCAACCAGACTTAAGCGTTGGTTTCTCTGGTAAACATTGTACAAGATGGCGGCGAAAAGTAGAAAAATCTGTTGGCCCAAGGAAAATACACATTTTAAGTGTTGTTAAAGCAAGTTTATTTGTAAAAAGATGTAAAATATGCACAATATGAAAGATAGAATCGGCACTGCTCTTTCGGCAGTGTTCAAAATGGTGATCATCCTCGTCGTCCAAAAATTCCAATCGTGACATGGGGGCTTCCATGTTTGTTTATCAAAGGTCTACCAGAGGTCGTTCGATCACACCGGTGAAAGAACATGCGCAGTTTGACTTCCGCTACCATAGTATGGTCTGTGATCAAACTGCCTCATATTTAGATGCAACAACAAAACAAGCTTCACAAAGAGAAAAAAAGAAACTCACAACAAGTATAAGCTTTCACATAAAAAAGCGATCCACGGGCAGAGCTCTGGCACAAAATTACTATCATATTTGTACTAACCCATATTTGCTGTCATATTTGTACAGGCTTATACAAAATATACATCTACAAACTCTTGACCACGACAGACCACTGCCTACCCTATAAGCTCCACAGGAGCCTTCGGCTCTGGTGAACTAAACCACTTGCTTCGCCGTTAACAAAATGTTCGAGTCAATCTTGACTTAGTCTTCAATAAAGTGTAGGAAAGTGGTCTAGTCAACTTCTCCTACACAAGTCTACTCAAGTTGCGCATGTGCCTTTTTTAAAGAAAAAAAAATACTTTTTGACAAAATTACACCATTTGCAACTTTGCCATTTCAGACAATATACTTCAGTCGGCATTTGCAGGCGACATACTTAGTGGATGCATCAAGCAATAGTTACATTTCCAATTTAAAGCCCAATGTAATTCTACAGAAAACAATGTAGTTCATAATTCCATGAACGCATCGAGTCACATGATTTTCAGTGACGTCAAGTTACGTCATTCTAAACCATGGTTCTCTACAATCTGATTGGGCGTTGGCATCGTCAACGCTGTACCGCTCTTTATATAAAAAAAAAAAACAACGTGCAAATGTTTTTCAGCTTTATAAGTTTGCACTGTAAAGCATTTCTTTCGCCCAGTGATGCAGAGCAAAAAATGTAAATATAAGAAATAAACTTAATTTTTATGCTGCTCATGAAAGTATGAACGACAGCGGGTCGCTAGCAAAAAGTTTACATGAACCCCCTTTCTTGGTTCATCTATTTTGCAGGCGACCGACTTCGTTCATACTTTCATGAACACCAGAAAAATAAAATTCATGACTTAAATTATACCCTTCATAATCTGCAGTAATTATGAAGTAATATTCATGAAAAGTACATGTATGTAGATAGTGTACCAAGGTACCTAGGGAACAACAGGTCAAAACTAACGATGTCGTTAGTCAACATTTTGTTAAAACGTTCATTCATAATTTATATGAGCCCCGCCAAGTGAATTTGTGTCTTCGAGCATTCCGTGGTGACACATTTTAACTGCGCATGCCCAGGCATTCAGAGGGGCCAGGGATATGGCTTTCTGTCTGAAGGTTCCTCTTTATTCACTGCTTGTATGAGTGAGCAGCGAAGGTTCTGGCGAGACTGCGCGGATGCGCAGGCTCGCCTGAACCTTCGCTGCTCGAATAGGCGATAAGTACCAAAATCGCTTGACGGGGCCCAATTATGATAAATAGACTAAATACACTGATAGACCCCGCCTGTCGGAGCTTGGAGAAATATATTTGGCTGCATGGTGCTAACCGACCGCACATGAGTACTGAAGGTCCAAGCCCGTCCAGGCAATGTGGTGCGGGTCGAACCGTCCCAGCATATATACCCCATTGGTTTGTTTGGGTGGTAGGGCTCATCTAATGTCCGGTAAATGCAAGTCGCATTTTTCAAGTAAAAGTACCACTGTAGGTATTAGATATTCAGGGCACTTACTAGAACACTTAAATATTTTATTTAACCTAGCGAAATATGAGGGACATTTTCTGACATTGAGATGAAATGACCTCTCGAACCCTGCCAACAAAACAAACCAAAAGTGTATGTAGGGATGGTCCGATAACCGTTTCTCACTGACACCAAAACTTACAGGCATGCTTCTTTGACAAAAACAATCGGTTACTGAGAAAATGAGGTATTTGATGCATCAATTTCACAAATAATTCAAATTGACAACTTTAGCAAAATTTCAAACAGGAAATCTTACAAATGCGAAAATTCGAACGAAAGCTTTTAGCGTGAGTTTCAATTTGATAATTATTTTAATGGCTGATGAAGAAATGCACACAGTAATCCTTAAGCCATGCACATCTGTCAATTCAGCCCTGATATGAACCCCGCCAGGCGAATTTGTGTCTTCGAGCATTCCGTCGTGACAAATTTTAACTGCGCATGCCCAGCCATTCAGATGGGACCATGGATATGGCTTTCTGTCTGAAGGTTCCTCTTGATTCACTGCTTGTATAAGCGAGCAGCGAAGGTTCTGGTGAGACTGCGCGGATGCGCAGGCTCGCCTGAACCTTCGCTGCTCGCATAGGCGATAAGTACCAAAATCGCTTGACGGGGCCCATATGATATAGAAATGTCATCGCCGTTAGCATTGATAAGAGACGACATTGCGCATATGAAATCTTGCAAGAAAACATGCACTAGAATCTATAGGAACTGACAAAGAGCGCATGCGTGTTTGAATCCTTCATATTTTTTTTTCTTTTTACATTCTTATATGATAATTTTATGATAAGTTCTGGAAAGCAAATGTCCACGCGAGACTGACTATCCTGTCGCCGTTAATTCAATTCTGTATTTGGTCCGCTCCAGTGGATTGCAATTAGTGAGTAAAATGTACGTAAATCTCAGAAAATTCTAGAAATATCCTTCCACAGTACCACTAACATTACGAGAACTATTCTTACTTGAAAGAATTTGATCCCAACGGTATCTTCTCCTTCTTCTTCTTCTTCTTCTTCTTCTTCTTCTTCTTCTTCTTCTTCTTCTTCTTCTTCTTCTTCTTCTTCTTCTGTTGTAATGCATGCGCAGCTGAAATTTGGCGTAAATGGTGTTATACCTCAGAATTATACATTTCATAAACCAGTATATATTACTCATACATGGTTATAATTTACAATTGAGAAAGGAGCCTTTTGGCGTTTTGTCGAAATCGTAAGTTATGCAAGAACAACGATCATCCATAGTTATTGCATTGCATTAACATTTGCCGGATCCCTAGGAAAGATATTCCAACAGCTTTCTCGGGATCCGGCAAATGTTAAAAACCATGGTTGATCCCTATAGGAAAGTCTAGTTCAGCACTGAAGGTCTGATAGCGTTAAGCGAATGACCTTATTAAAGGTAGTTGTCATTGTATTTTTCAGAGGCGAGTCACGGCGTTTCTCCGTCAGCACTGTCATCCGCTTCACCAGAATCACCAATCAAGTCCGACGAGGAAGACTATCACGAATCGACCGATAAGGGACTGAAACGTCCATTATCTCCACAAAGTCTTGATCGCTCATCTCCAGGAAACACCATTGACCTTGAAACCGAAGCAAGTGCCGACATCCATTCCCAAAACGAGGCTGTAATGGACGTCAGTGATGACGAGAAAAGAAACAGAAGGAAAAAGAAAACCAGGACTGTATTTTCGCGAAGCCAGGTGTTTCAGCTGGAGTCAACGTTTGATATGAAGAGATATTTATCGAGTTCAGAGAGGGCAGGGTTGGCCGCGTCACTACAGCTGACAGAAACTCAGGTTAAAATATGGTTTCAGAACCGCAGAAATAAATGGAAGCGTCAACTTGCTGCGGAACTCGAGGCCGCCAATATGGCTCACACTGCGGCTGCGCACAGAATGGTTCGCGTTCCTATTCTCTATCACGATACGCCTGCAGGTCCGAGTAGTGGATCAGAGAACCGATCTGTGAGACTGGGTGCGTCTCTGTTCAGAGATCCGTTGTTTTTGTCCAGTAACTATTCGCAGCTGTGTCGGTGAGGTATGGGCGTATGGTCCTCGGCTGAATTACTTATGTGCACAGTATTACAGTTGTGTTAAAACCATCATGTGAACAAGTCCGTGAAATAAAAAAACCCACTAAATCCCGCTTTATATAGAGAAAACTGGGGTTTACGGGGGTAAACATTATTTTCTTTATTTCTGCTCCAAGAAATATGTTGTGGGTACTCGTTGAGGCGGTTCTAACGAGCACCCACAACCTATGTTTGGAGTATAGGTAAGAAAAATATCACACATTTTCATCAGAAAAATACCTTTTTTGAGGTTTGAAAAATGCACTTTATCATACGTATGTGTTATCGTTAAAATTGAGCCAGCGCATGATAAAAACTACAATAATACATATGCGCCCAACGAAGAATCAGATCAGCCTGCGCTTCCCCGCAGTCTGATCAGAGTCTTCGTTGTGCGCTCTAAGGATAGCTAAGGGCTCAATGCTCCTTCGTGCAGCATGAGAAGTTTCTGGTTAGACTATATGGATGCGCAGGCTGATCTGAGTCTTCGATGGGCGCACATGTCTTATTGTAGGTTTTGTCGTGCACAGGCTCAATTGTGATTTCACTGGTTAGTGGCACAAAACGAAACAGTAAAACATGTCACAGTGGTCACCTCCGTTAAGCAAGCGAACTGTTTTAAGGAAGCTTGCATTTCCATGTAGTTCCCGAAAGGCATTAAGGGGAATGCATACATCTTCTGGGGAGGCAACTCCTGCAAGAAATTTTCTCTCTCATGTCAATAGGGGCAAACTGGGTCTTAAAGGAAAGAATTTGCCCCGATGAGTTTATTCTTTCCCTTAAGAGTAGACCGATTTTTCCATAGGACAGAGTTTATAGAAAAGCAATCAGAAAGTCCCGAAAGTTGTCTCCCTTCGCAAAATTACTGCCAGGTGTATCCATTCCCCTTAAAACTCATTCTTTGCGAGTTATTACGGAAGCTCCTATTTGCAACAACAGATGTAACTAAATTCAGATATTGAGGGGTTCAGCTAAGAAATGCCTGGGTGAAATGATGTGGCGCTTAACAGAAATAAAAATCAAAGTGCTGACGACACGCATCGCTCAATTTTCTCTATTAGTAAAGGCTGAAAAAAAATGGCCGTAAAACTGGACTTAGACTGTTTCGTACAATGAAACTGTCACCGGCCCCGATAGCTCAGTTGGTAGAGTGTTCGCTCCGGGGAACAGGAGGTCACGGGTTCGATCGCGGGCCGCGACATACCAAAGTCGTTAAAAATGGTACTAGCTGCTCCTCGCTTGGCACTCAGATTTACGGGGTAGAGCTAGGATTGGTCGACCCAGTGTCAGGATAATGTGACTGGGTGTGGTATCATGTAATGTGTCTGGGACAAGATACTTCAGTGAGGCAGCACTATAAAAGTGAGCATTGAGCTCCCTGTCGCAACCAGACACCGTCGTGATATGACTGAAAAATTGTTGAAAGCGACGTTAAACCCGAATTCACACACACACAACGAAACTGTCTAAATCCAGTTTTACGACCAAGAAAGGGATAATTGGAACCAATGAGTGTAATTCATAGCATCAGATCATGAGCCATAATGGGGTTGACTTATGAATTAGGGGATAACTGTGTCGAAAATTGTCATTTGGGGAGGTAAATCGGCGGTTTTACGGTCGGAAATTTCGTTTTACGGCGACGCGTTAGCGGAGCCGTAAAACGGAATTTGCGACCGTAAAACCGACGATTTACCTCCCCAAATGACAATTTTCGATTCAGTTATCCCCATTCTAATGCACTTAATCTGTTGTTTTGTTAAAAATTATACTATTTTGCTCTAAGCGGCAGGCACGGTGAGCTGCGTAAAACCAAATGCCAGCCAATGCGAGGCGACGTTACATGACGACGTCGGGTTTCCGACAGTATATCGCAGAATATACTGTCGCAAATTTTTGACGTTATCCAATCAAACGTCGCGTTACATACACAAGTGCATTAGAATATCTATTCGACATCTTTAAAATAAAAGAATGTTGTGTGTTCTCATTAGAATCGCCTCACTGAGGTGATTCTAATGAGTACACACAACATTTCTTTATAAGATAAAAATAGAAAAAGCTCCGAAAATTTTCTAAATATGTGGGTAGCAGGAGGTAAGGGGAAAATTCTTTATGGACTCCGGAACAAATTCGAATTAACCATGATAAACGATTGTGTTCTAGTTATCGAGGTTTCATTCTTTAAGGGTGGACATGCAGACAGATTTGAGTTTTTATTTAGCGCGAGCCCAAATCATCTTTTCGCTCGACACGGCTTGTATTTGAAGCAACTGGATCTATGTAACCAGTAAGTAACACGAAGACACACCTTTATAAATTTGACCCCTTAAACTCCATTTTTATATTGTAAAACTGGGGTTTAGAGAGAATATATTATATCTCTTTTTTTCTGCTCAAAAACGTAGATTGTGGGTACTCGTTAGAACCGCCTCATTGAGGCGGTTCTAACGAGTACCTACAATCCATGTTTTAAGCAGAAATAAGAAAATATATCAGAATTTTTATCTGAAATTTTTTATTTTTGGTGGTTAAATTTTCATTACATTTGAATGGGCGTGTTTTCATGATGACCTTCATAAAAGGAACAAACGGTCTTTATATTTGCCTTGAATGTACACGTAAAACTTATCATATCGACGTTTGGCTTTTGCGTCCCACCAACAACTAAGGTTATACGGAGACGGGACCTCGGTTTAAAGACTTATCCGAAAATCTGGAGAAACCCGGAACCGAACCCAGGATCCCTGGTCTATGGGGCGAGTAGCTTAACCGCTACACCGCGAATGCTTCTTCGGCCGGCGTAACCAAGGTAACTGTCGCCATTTATAGTCTTATGGATTACCTAAACATAAACTGCTGTGGGTTTGAGCTGCAGCGGAAGGTCAGGTGGTTTTTCTCCCGGTACTCCGGTTTTCGCGCACCCCTGATTAACGAATCTTGAGCGGGGCGTTAAACCTAAAACGATAAAAAGAGAAAAACTAGACATATACACATATTTTGAAATATCAAATGTCCGATGGGATTTATGGACATAATTTTCTAGTCTTACGTAGCTCATTGTTTCTTATGAGTACTCACAATACACATGTATGTTTGAGGATATGCATGTACAAGAAAACTGTAAACTCATTTTGTTTTATTTATTTATTTTTTTGTTCTTATAAAGTGGCGTTTTATAGGCTGTTCGTTACATTGCGTTGTTTACACTACTGACAATCATTACCATTACAGTACTGCTCTTATGTCTAACACTAACCATTCTGTACCAACTTTTTCTGTTAATGCTTGCGCTACTGAAAAACATACGCACTACCTTTGAAAACAGTGTAGATACAGATCAGATGGCTTCTGAAGAAGCCATCTGATCTGTCTCTCACTGTTTAACTTTCAGTTCGTGAATTTGTGGGAATACATTGCATCGGGTTATTTGATTGGTTGAAAGTCTGATGTGGTAGTGGCCAAATTGATTGATTCAGCAGGACAAGAGTAAAAGCAGAACATGTTTGCATTGACATCCTAGCTTGTATGATAACTTAGTGTTAAAATTGTTTAAGTTTAACTGTGGGAGACGCAAGTAGAGTTTTATCTACGTTAAAAACTAAACTCATGACGTCAACACACCCGTGTGCAATAATGGCATTCTTCATTTATGTAGAACTGTCTTTTTTTTTAATTTGCCTTATTTTTGCACAAAACATAGATTATGAGTGCTCGATAGAGGCGGTTCTATCGACCACCCACAATTTACATGTATTATTGAGCAACAATAACGAAAGTCATATTTATCCCTGTAAACTCCACTTTTTCTTTATATAAAGGGGGTTTACATAGGGTTTAACGTAACGTATAACTGAGTTACCATGATAGGTAGCCAAAGACACAGAGCTATATTTATTTGTTTTTCTTATCCTCACATGTGTGTCAGTCCGTCTTTGATTGTTTTTTGTTTTTGTTTTGTTGGTTTTACGGCCCTTTCAAGACTAGTTCACGGATATCGAGCCGATTGTTAATCAGAGGTGGGCGGAAGCCTGAGTACCCGGAGAAAAACCGCCTGACCTACCGTTGCAGAACTGGGCGTCTTACATGTGATCAGAGCCAGGCTCGAAACCACAGAGGTGAGAGACAAAATGATTAAGTGTCAGCGCTCTTATCGACTTGGCCACGGAGGCCGTTAAACAAGTCTCTGATTGGCGTTCGATCAACGTTAAATTCTTACATTACGAGAACACGCTTATATTATTTTGACCTCCTCATACCCCATTTTTAGTAAAACTGGGGTTGTAGGGGGTATAAATTATTTTTCTTATTTCTGCCCAAAAACATAGATTGTGGGTACTCGATAGAACCGCCCCGAGGCGGTTCTATCGAGTCCGCGCAATCTATGTTTTTGAGCAGTTATAAGAAATATATCACAAATGTTCATCTTAAAATTTCTAATTTTTGGCCATTAAAATGGCAATGTATTTGTATAGGTGTGTTTTCGTAATGCGAGCCTCCGTTACCTAGTGGATAAGAGCGCTGACCCTTCATCATTAGGTCTCTCACCGCTATGTTTCGAGCGTGGCTCAGTTCACATGTGGGACGTCAAGTTCTGCAACAGAATGACTGGTGGTTTTTTCTCCGGGTACCCGTCTCCGATCAACGATTTGCTCGATATAAGTGAAATAATCTTGAAAAGGTTGTAAAACAAAAAAAAAAAAAAATAGAGAAAAAGAACGTTAATTTCTTAACGCATTGTATGCGGGGAAACCCCTAAAGAAGTACTTTGGCAAACAGTGCAGACCAAGATCAGACACCATTTATGACTATTTGCTGAATTTGCTGACAGAATTTTCCGGTAAAATAAAATCAAATCGAAGAATAGGTATGACACCCCTTATATGACAAATGGACTTGCTCAACATATACTAATGGAAGAGACCACTAGTATACAATGGGTTAACAAGCAAAATTAAGTAAACCATCCCCGCCACCAACATAATCACCATACCCCGGCAACACACAGCCTCTCTGATGGCGGTGATAATAAGACCCAGTTATTTCTTTAGTTTAAACTTTATTTTCAATTTTCTTTAGTTTGCCTCCGCCCATCGGGGCTTGGAGAAATAGATTAGACTGCATGATGCTTCCACGGAGAGCCGAAACCGACCGCACTCAAGTACTGGTAAACTGCTTAGAAGGTTTAAGACTGCCAAGGCAAAATGGTGCGTGTCGGCCCGTTCATGCATATAAACCCTATTTGTTTCATTGGACGGCAGGTAACGAGGTGTCATTTCATCTCAATGTCGGGTAAAAGTAAAACTGGAAGCAATGTCTCCAAAATGATCTAAATAGTGTTGTCGGGGACGTTAAACCTCAAATCAAACAAACTAACTAATAAAAACATTTCTTTAGTTGCATGAGACAGCATATGATCTAAGAAGTGTGAACATAAAAAACAAAATTCATTATTTTTTTTTCAACGTTCTTGATGTAGTAAAGACGATGGCGGTTGCTAATACTTCATAAATGATTTACTTTTCTTCGCCTCATGAATGTCGAATTCTTGTACTTGTAAGCGGGAGCCAGCTGATAGGAAGACTCCGCTTTTAACGCATAAGCAGGGAACCCAGCAGACACATGACGTAATTGTGACGTCATATCAACGTCGGTACAACGTCATGACGTTATGAAACGTCAAATCAACGTCGGTGCAACGTCGTACGTCAAATCAAATTGCCCTAGCGACGTGTGCCTGCTGCGAATTATTGTATACGTTGTTGGACAGCGAACCCCAGTATTTGAAATAAGTGCTTGTCCTCAGCAGTTTATTTTTTCAAAAAGTGTGCTGATTTTTATGGAGAATAATGTTGTAACCACGACACATCTCATCACGAACATTAGATAACACGTCTATACAAATACATTGTAAACTTTACCGCCGGAAAAAAAACAACTTTAAGATGAAAAAATGTGATATTTTTCTTATTTCTGCTCAAAATATAGATTGTGAGTACTTGTTAGAACCGCCTCATCGAGGCGGTTCTAACGAGTACCCACGATCTATATTTAAGAGCAGAAATAAGAAAAATAAGGTTTACCCCTGTAAGGTTTACCCCTGTAAACCCCAGTTTTCCTGTATAAAAGTGGGGTTCTAGGGGATCAAAATTATACAGGCGTGTTTTCGTGATGAAACATGCCTATATAATGTTGACCCAGACCCACATTAAACCACACTTTTATATATTAAAACTGGGGTTTACATGGGTGTATATTATTTTTCTTATTTCTGCTCAAAATCATAGATTATTGGTACCCGTTAGAACCGCCTCGCCGGGCGGTTCTAACGAATACCAACAATCAATATTTTGATAGGAATTAAGAAAAAAAAAATATCAGAATTTCTTATCTGAAAATTTCCATATTTTGGTGGTAAAATTTTCAACATATTTGAAAAGGAGTGTTTTCTGAATGTCCAACCTTCTGTCCATCAAATTGGCTAGTACACCCGTGTAACGTGGTGCATTGTTTAATGGCTCTAAAACTGTCATTTTTCTGTTGAAAAAACAACAACAAACAAACAAAAAACAACAACAACACATCAAAAACAACAACACATTTTTCTGATCATGTTAACAAGTTCACGTAATGAACAACCCTTAAACCTCATTTCATGTAGAGAAAAATGGGGATTACAGGTGTATACATTATTTTTCTTATTTCTGCTCCCAGACATATTTGTGATATTTATACTCCAGACATAGGTTGTGGGCAAGCACCCATAACCTGTCTGGAGTATAAATATCATAGATATGGAAAAAAAAATAAAAGTGTAGTAAATCAGGAGCAATCTAGGTTTAGCGCGAACACAGAAAATAATATGAGCCCCGCCAAGCGAGTTTGTGTCTTCGAGCATTCCGTCATGACAAATTTTAACTGCGCAGAGGGGCCAGGGATATGGCTTTCTGTCTGAAGGTTCCTTTTGATTCACTGCTTGTATGAGCGAGCAGCGAAGGTTCTGGCGAGACTGCGCGGATGCGCAAGCTCGCCTGAACCTTCGCTGCTCGCACAGGCGATAAGTACCAAAATCGCTTGACGGGACCCATATGAATCCTTGATTACCCAATTTTCTCAATGTAAAGTGGGGTTTAGAATGGGTCATTACGTTACTATTCCCGGTAGACCGAGCATCTTTCAGATGTTTTTTTTTTTTTTTTATATATATATTTTTCTAATTTCTAGTCTAAACATAGTTTGAAGGTGCTTGTTAGAACAGCCTCATTGGGGTAAAATAATGTATGACCTTGTTAACCCCGATTTTCTTCATATAAAGTAGGTGTTAAAGGGGTGGTCATTACATGAACTTGTTAACCTTATGGCGCATTTCATTAATTTCATAAGGTGATGTCAACGATAAAAATATTCATTATATATAGCTCAGATTTTTATAAGATTCACTTCACGAAAACACACCTATATGATTTTTACACCCTTGAACACCACCTTTATATTGTAAAACTAGGGTTTACAGGGGAAAACTTTATTTTTCTTATTTCTGCTCTGAAGTATAAACTGTGGGTACTCGTTTGCCCCGCCTCGATGATGCGGTTCTAAGGAGTACCCACAATCTATATTTTGAGCAGAAATAAGAAAAATATCACAATTTGTCTTCTTAAAATTGTAGATTTTTTTGCGGTAAAATTTACAATGTATTTGTATAGGTGTGTTTTAGTAATGAGTAAATTATCAGGCTGAATATTCAAATACCGCTATTAAGACCGCATAACTAATTCTGGTTATTTAGAAGGGTGTTGCTATTCTTTCTTTGTGTTTTCTGAAAAAAAAAGTGGCTGCTGGTCGGG
The DNA here is from genome assembly GCA_963580285.1 of Lucinisca nassula. Taxonomy (NCBI): domain Eukaryota; kingdom Metazoa; phylum Mollusca; class Bivalvia; order Lucinida; family Lucinidae; genus Lucinisca; species Lucinisca nassula. The sequence goes on from OY757010.1 coordinate 82,448,495, forward strand.
GACCACTTTTGGGCCTTTTCAAAAGTGGTCTTAAAGACCAATTTTGAGCAGTCCCAATGACGGTCTTAATATAGGCTTTTTACTGTATATGTATGACATCTGTGTGCATTTCATAGATTGTAAGCGCTTGTTAGAACCGCCTTGGTGAGGCGGTTCTAATGAGTACACATAATTTGTGTTTTGGTGCAGACATTATGATAACCCATTCGTGCGACACACAGCATTCTTTCATATCTCCGAAAAAGTGACCTCTGATGAAAATATGTGATATTTTTCGTAGTTTTACTTTAAACAAAGGCTGTGGGTGCTCGTTAGAACCGCCTCATTGAGGCGGTTCTAACGAGTACCCGCAACCTATGTCTTGGAGCAGAAATAAGAAAAATAATATATATACCCCTTTAAACCCCCGTTTTCTCTATATAACGTGGAGTATAGGTGTGTGGTCATTACACGACCAAATGGATAAAATATGTATGATCTTGTACCCCCACCCCCTCTCCTCGCTCGATAAAGTATGATTTTCATGAGTGTTCACAACTCGTTGTTTACGTGACAGTTAGTGCACTGGAAGATACTTCTATTTCTTTTTGTAGAGCGTGCTTGAAATCAGAGATGAAAAAATCATTATTTATTACATAAGTATATAGTTACGTTTTGATACGTTTTGCTCTGGAGTCTTGGAGTATTTGTTGTTTTGTATTAAAATTAAAAAAAAAAAAAAAAAACTTGGCGTCTTCTCTTTATTTATATATAGAGGATCTTACATGAGTGTTCATGTATTATTGAATTTATTAAACGAGTTGAGGGAAAGGGATAAAATGCGAGGCTTTGCCGAGCATTTTATCCCTTTGCCTCAACGAGTTTAATAAATTTAATAATACATGAGCACGAATGCAAGATTCTATTTATCATATGACATTTAAAACGCATTTTATTCACGATGGTTTACAAAAATATCAATATTCCGCCATTAGTAAACGCGACGTCGTTAAGGACGTCGTACATGTAACGTTACGGGACGTACTAGCTAATTTGCATATTTAATCCACTAGTGGATTATCGAAAATATTACATGGCGTTATTACACTCTCAGACGCGACTTCATATGATAAATGACCATAGGAAATGGCCGGCCTTGGTAGCTCAGTCGAATGCGCGTCTGACTGGTGATCAGGAGGACGCGGGTTCGATACCTGCCGGGGATCGGCAACATTCTTTCGTGGAAATTGATCATGAAATCTTTCTACGGTCTTTCTCTCCCTCCCGCTGATTCAAGAAGGACAGTCGTATCGCTATCGGCCCGACATAGGCCCGCTGTTTTGTGCTGGCATGGGTCTTCATAACCGTCGCTCACAAGATTCCACATGATTATTAAGTGACGTCAAGAAAAAACTATGATTCACTGACGATGGCGACGTTGTTACAGTCAATGGCATTCTTCCGCTGTTTATAGGAAAACTGCGTACAAGTGTTTTCTTGTTTGAACTGTAGTCCTCAAACCACACAATGAATTGTTTTGTTTGAAATGATGTTTAGGTCATTTTGGAGACGTTGCTTCCAATTTTCTGGTACTTTTATCCGACATGGAGATGAAATAACACCTAAGCCCTGCCGCCCAATGAAACCAAAAGGCTTATATGCATTAGCCGGTCTGACTCGCATCACTTTGCCTGGGCAGGGTAAGTCCTTGTAAGCGGTTTACCAGGACTTATATGCGGTCAGTTTCAGCTCTGTGTGGAAGCACCATGCAGCCCAATCTATTTCTCCAAGCCCTGATGGGCGGGGGCGACACAATGAATAGATAGTAATGAAGATATACATAATTAGAGCCTGTGTTTATGAAACACTATGCCCCCAACTTCTAGACCCTTACACTGCTTCCCCTAACGGTTATTGAGATATGTAGTTTTTATTTGGTTGCAATGTTGAAATTCCCAAAGGACCATACTGCAAAAAACAAGAAAAAAAAAATAATCGATTTTTTTTAAAGGCGATCAATTCACCTTCTCATCATCCCCAATCAGACTGTAAAGTTTCGGGGTAATAGCTGTAATGGTTTCTGAGATATACTGCTTACAAGATTAGATATCTTGCTTACAAGCTTAAAATGCTTAAAGTTTAAAAGGGTCATAACTCAAGTAAAAAAAAAAAAAAACAGATTTGTTAAAAAAATTAATCAGTTCATCTTCTCATCATCCCCAATAAGTCTGTAATGTTTCAGGGCAATAGCTGTAATGGTTTCTGAGATATCTTGCTTACAAGCTTAAAAGGCTCAAAGTTCCAAAGGGCCATAACTCAAGAAAAGAAATTCTGATTTTTTTTCAAAAGTTAATCAGTTCATCTACTCATTATCCCGAACCAGTCTGTTAAGTTTCAGGGCAATAGCTCGAATCGTTTTTGAGATATCTTGCTTACAAGCTTGATATACCAAAAGTTTCCAAGGGCCATAACTCAAGCAAAAATTCTGATGTTTTTTTCAAAAGTTAATCAGTTCTTATTCTCATCATCCCCAATCAGAATGTAAAGTTTCAGTGCAATAACTCTAATGATTGTTGAGATATCTTGCTTACAAGATTAAACACAGCCCCGCCCATTGGGGCTTGAAGAAATAAATGGGCTTCATGATGCTTCCACGCAGAGCTGAATCTGACCACACACGAGTACTGGTAAACCGCTTAGTGGATCTAAGCCTGCCCCGGCAATGCGGTGCAAGTCGGCCCATCCATGCTTATAAACCCTACTGGTTGCATTGATTGACAGGGCTTGAGATGTCATATCATTTCAATGATGGATAAAAGTCCCACAAAATTGGAAGCAACGTCTCCAAAATGACCTTTATAGTGTTGATGGGGACGTTAAACATCAAATCAAACAAGACAAGATTAAATATATTACTTACAAGCATAAAACGCCGAAAGGGCCATACCTCAAGTAATAAAATCAGATTTGTTTCGAAAGTTAACCATTTCATCTTCTCATCATCCCGAATCAGTCCGTAAAGTTTCAGGGCAGTAGCCGTAATGGCTTTTGAGATATCTTACCTATCAGCTTAAAATGCCCAAAATTCCAAATGGCCATAACACAAACAAAAAAATTCGGATTTTTTTTTCCAAAAATTAACCAGTTCATCTACTCATCATCCCGAATCAGTCTGTAAAGTTTCAGGGCAATAGCTCAAACCGTGTTTGAGATATCTTGCTTACAAGCTTAAAACGCCCAAAGTTTCAATGGACCATAACTGAAGTAAAAAAAAAAAAAAAGATTTTTTTTTCAAAAGTTACACCGGTTCATCTTCTCATCATTCCCAATCAGTATGTTAAGTTTCACCACAATAGCTCAAATAGGTTTTGAGATATCTTGCTTACAATATTACATATCTTGCTTACAAGCTCAAAACACCCAAAGATTCAAAGGGCCATAAATCAATTTAAAAAATTCTGATTTTTTTTCAAAATTAATCAGTTCATCTTCTCATCATCCCCAATCAGTCTGTAAAGATTCAGGGCAATAGCTTTAATGGTTTCTGAGACATCTTGCTTACAATCTTAAAACGCCAAAAGTTGCAAAGGACCATAACTCTATTCAGATATTTTTCCAAACGTTAATTAGTTCATCTACTCATCATCCCGAATCAGTCTGTAAAGTTTCAGGACAAAAGCTCAAATCGTTTTTGAGATATCTTGCTTACAAGCTTAAAGCGCCCAAAGTTTCAGCTTTCCAAATGTTGATCAGTTCATCTTCCCATTATCTCCAACCAGCCTGTAAAGTTTAAGGCCAATAGCTGTAATGGCGTTTGAGATATCTTGCTTACAAGCTTAAAATGCCCAAACTTCCAAAGGGCCATAACTCAAGAATTTGTTTTTTTGGATTTTATCGAAAAGTTAATCAGTTCATCTACTCAGCATCCGGGATCAGTCTATAAAGTGTCAGGACAATAGCTCAAATCATTTTTGAGATATCTTGCCTACAAACTCAAAACGCCCAAAGTTTCAAAGGGCCATAACTCAAGTAAAACATTCAGATTTTTTCAAAGGTTAATCAGTTCATCTTCTCATCATCCCCAGTCAGTATGTAAAGTTTCAGCGCAATAGCTCTAATGGTTTTTGAGATATCTTGCTTACAAGATTAGATATCTTGCTTACAAGCTTAAAACGCCCGAAGTTTCAAAGGGCCATAACTCAATTAAAAAAATCAGATTTGTTTAAAAAGTTAATCAGTTCATCTTCTCATAGTCCCAAGTCCAAGTAATGTTTAATGGTTTTTGAGAAATCTTGCTTACAAGCTTAAAATGTCCAAAGTTCCAAAGGGCCATAACTCAAGAAAACATTTTTGGATTTTTTCCAAAAGTTAATCAGTTCATCTACTAACCATACTGAATCAGTATGTAAAGTTTCAGTGCAATAGCTCTAAGGATTGTTGAGATATCTTGCTTACATGCTTAAAACGTCCAAAGTTTCAAAAGGCCATAAAATCAGATTTTTTACTAAAAGTAATCAGTTCATCTTCTCATCGTCCCCAGTCAGTCTTTAAAGTTTCAGGGCATTAGCTGTAATGGTTTTTTTTTTTTCAAGCTTAAACTGAACCAAAGTTCCAAAGGGCCATTCCAAAAGTTAATCAGTTGATCTATACATCATCCCGAATCAGTCTGTAAAGTTTCAGGGCAATAGCTTTAATGGTTTTTGAGATTTCGAGATATCTTGCTCAAGATTTCATAGCATTTCTTTGCAAAGGGGCATAACTCCAGGAAGGGGCATAATCCTGACGAGAAAAAAAAAAAAAAAAAAAAAGCGGGTCAATTTTTTTTTCATAAGGAATACATATATGAAATTTCAAAAACCAAGCATGCACGGTTCAAAAGTTATGCTATGCAGTAAAAAGCGGGCGGACGGGAGGACTGAAGGAAGGAAGGACGGACGAACATGGCAAAAGCAATATGCCCCCACAACTTCTTTAAAGTTGGGGGCATAATAAAGGTAATTTATTGAACGTTCATTGAAGTATGGACAACATCGGGTCACGATCAAAGTTTATGTAAACCCAACTTCCGTCAGTCTACATATGAAATACTCCATTTCCCCTCAGATGCAGCTCCATATGCAATACTCATTCAATCATGTTAAGGGGAAAGGGAACACCTTCAGGGGAGGAACTCATGCAAAAGTATTTTTGTTTTTGTCTCTCTTGTTCATAGGGGTCGACTCGTAAAGAAAAGAATTTGCTCCTGAGGGGCAAATTCTTTCCTTTAAGAGTAGAACTCTTTTTCAGTGGGACAGGGCTTCCAGAAAAGCGAACAGGAACTCCCGAAAGTTGCCTCCCTTTGCAAAATGGCAGAAAAAATCTGCCATGTGTTCCCATTCCCCTTAAGAGTTTAAAAAATGTTTGAACTTATTCAACTCTACTGTCTCGCGGCTAAGGATACCCACTGGCCATAACCCGTGGCATTTACAAATATTCATGTAGCCATTAAGTTTACTCTGTCTTCCTACTGTGATATCATAACCTAAGCTTCATTTCCCTAGGAGCAAATTCCTTCCGTTAAGAGTGGACCCCTTTTGATAGGACATGCCTTATGGAAAACCGAATAGGAAGTTCCGAAAGTGGCATTCCTTTGAAAAATGGCGGAACATCTTTCGAATCATAAACATTGGTTTGAGATCGGGGCAGTTCGAGCCAATGAGGGTTCCTGATAGCGCCAGGCTAGGAGATATCGCGGGAATGATAAAGAAATATTTTTAGATTAAGGCATGCTGTGTGTACTCATTAAAATCGCCTCACTGAGGCGATTTTAATGAGTAAACACAGCAAGCATTTTTAATATAAAATAAGAAAAAAAAAATCACCTTCAATTATCCTGAATATATAAAGATACCCGTAGTTATGGTCGGGCCCCCGCCAATCGGGGCTTGGAGAAATAGATTTGGCTGCATGGTGCTTCCACGCAGAGCTGAAACCGACCGCACATCAATACATCAATACCGGTAAACCGCTTAGAAGATTTAAGCCTGTCCAAGGAAAGTGGTGCGAGTCGGACCGCCCCTGCATCTAAACCTTATTGGTTTGCTTGCATGCGGTGGGGTTTGATATGTCAGTTTATCTCAATGTCAGGTAAAAGTCCCACAAAATGCGAAGCAATGTTTCCAAAATGACCTACAGTCGAACTTCGATGGCTCGAACCCCTTCGGGACCATAGAAATTTGTTCGAAACCGCGGTAGTTCGAGCCACTGTTGCATACTTTTGCTGTTCTGTAACATAAATGTATGCTGTGTGTACTCATTAGAATCGCCTCATTGAGGCGATTCTAATGAGTACACACAGCAAACATTTGCAAGATAAAAGTCGAAAATCTCCTTAATTATCCCAGACTTTTTCTTATGCAGAGGAATTCCCTAGGGACTCAAAAAAACGGGTTCGACTCAGTCATGGTAAACGAGCCATCGGTGTTCGAGCCATCGAAGTTCGACTGTAAATAGTGTTGACGGGGACGTAAACCTCAGTTGAAACTTACAAAACTCGAAGGTATAGGAATAATTCTCAAGGGATCCAAGGGCGAGTTCGAATTATCCGTGGTCTTTGGGCCATCGATGTTCGAGCCATTGCGATAACACACCCGTGCGACAGTGCATTTTTCACATCTCCAAAACGGCTAATTTTCTGATGAAAATCCGTGATATTTTTTTTATTTATACAGCAGACATTGGTACCCACAACCTATGTCTTGGAGCAGACATAAACAATATAATGTATACCCCGTAAACCCCATGTTTCTTTATATTAAGTGAGGTTTAGGGGTTGTTTATTTCACGAACTTGTTCACGTAATGCATTGAAGTTTCAATGTACTTGTCTGTAGCACCAGAAAATAATAATAATAATAATAATAATAATAATAATAATAATAAATAGAATATCACCCGCTAACTAACCACTGTACTCAATTTTTTTCAGCCGCCGACCCCCCCCCCCCCCCACATCGGGGCTTGAAGAAATAGATTGGCTGCATGATGCTTCCACGCAGAGCTGGAACTGACACGCACACGACTACTGGTAAACCGCTTAGAGGATCTAAGCCGGCCCAGGCAATGCGGTGCGAGTCGACCCGTCCATGCTTATAAACCCTTTTGGTTTCATTGGGCGGCAGGGCTTGAGATGTCATGCCATCTCAATGTCGGGTAAAAATCCCACAAAATTGGAAGCATCTTCTCCAAAATGACTTATACAGTGTTCACGGGGACGTTAAACTTGAAATCAGACAAACAAACAAATACTCAATTTTGATATATGATTTCGCGACTGTCTATATTGAAGTTCAGACCACCTATCCTGCACCAAATTCTTCCCCGGAAAATTCTCTCTTCAAAAGAAGCTTAGCAGGTAATCATATATCGCGAAAATCACGAAAACGGAAGAAAGACGATGCTTTTATCAAATTGTTTTGCAGAGAATAGCTCTTTCTCGTGCTGAGATTGGTTAATGCCTGGAGAAACTCATTTAAAGATCTTCTAGCTGACAATTCCCCTCTAATTGATTTCTGGAATCCTCTTTTACTCATTAATTGGAAATATTTAGATGTTCAAATTTGAGCTTTTAAGGATTCTAAATGTCAGCTTATTCGAGGGAAATCCTTATACAATGATTAGATAGGCTAAATGTAGTCTTTTAGCGGAATACTTCCAGACTCTGTTATAACATCACATAAATTAATAAAATTGTAGTTACCGAAAGAAAAGATTGTGCTTAGACGAGGGAAAATATACACTGATTTATAAAAGTAACGCCGCATAGTTAAAGTGGCGATTATATTTACTAGGGCAACATCCTTTCAACGAGGGTCGTTCAGTATTTAACTGCCCTAATCCAGTTACTGACCCAAGGCAAGGGCACGCTTTTCGTACATTGTACAATGCTTTATAGGTTATGAGCCTGGAAAAGGAGGTTGTGGACCCAGCTTTTAGCCATGTATGAGACAATAGTCACATTTGATTGGATATAATTATGAAACTGATGAGAAATACTTAGCTGTTATTTTTTTTCTTGCAGGGTATTATATGTGCATTAAACACATAAAGGAAACAAAGTGAACTGTCTCCTGAATTTTCTGTTGTGATAATAATTGTACATGTGGTATCTCTGAATTTCCAAGACTGAATTTTCACTTTGAGGCAGGGTTACCTCCCTTAGACAGTTAGAATGCTTGAAATTGCCACATGACACCCTTGTTTTTTTGTATAATTTTGTAGTTGGCAGTTTGTTTACCATGTTTTGGGGTAAGAAAATCAATTTGAAATGCAGATTTATCAGGTACAGGGTCAAATATTAACATGTAAGCTTATGGAAATGTAAATAGAAGACCATAACCTAAACCGAAAGTAGAAAATCATCACCTCTGTCCTGTTTTTGGTCATTACATGATATTTTCACAAATATGAAGGTTCTATCTAATTCTGTGTCATAAACTGGATCTTCCTGACATGTATTTTGCTACAAAAACTGTAAAATGTGTAACTTTAGTGCTAATTTAGGTCTAACTGGGCCATTTGATCAACTTTGTGCTTCTGATCCATGTAAATGGAGGGGGGGGGGGGGGTAGGGGTTGCTTTGCTCTAAAGCCATGTAAATCAGTGTTGTCATTGGTCTGTTTGGAAAGGAGTCTTGCAGTAGGTGTATGAACATAAACATAAGTAAAAGAATCTACTCCATCTGGAATATATGGCATCAGGCTTGGTCCAAAGCAAAATTTCAAAAATTATTTCTCCGAACAGCCCGCTGCAATATCGCGACAAGTTTTCTCATCTGTTATAAGTTCTAATTGGTTAGATTCATGTTACTGGATCTGAACAGATATTTTCAGCTGTTTCTTATGGCATTAAGGCATTTATGACCATTTTCATCAATGTTTTGTCTTCAAAATATCCTCAAAATGCCTTTTTTACTTAAAATAGGGGGTATAGGTGTAGGAACAACCATAACTTCTACATAGGTGTGCTATTTAGGCATAATTTAGTGCATTTTAGGACTGAAGTATTCCAAAGACACATGAGAAGAACCACTGATCCAAGCCGGTTGCTGTGTTCCAGTCCAGAAAGAGGCAAACTTTGCGCTTTTTCACAAAATATGGTTTGTTCGGCTTTCATCGTAAAATCTGAAGGCGATAACTTTTTTGCAAACTTAAAAGATTCTTTGTCACTGAACATTTAGTATGCATGACTATATTATTATATATGATCTAAATTTCTATTTGGCAATTCTTTTGATGGATTATAAGGAAAATAAGGTTTGGTTTAAGGTTATGAGCCTGGAAAAGGAGGTTGTGGACCCAGCTTTTAGCCATGTATGAGACAATAGTCACATTTGATTGGATATAATTATGAAACTGATGAGAAATACTTAGCTGTTATTTTTTTTCTTGCAGGGTATTATATGTGCATTAAACACATAAAGGAAACAAAGTGAACTGTCTCCTGAATTTTCTGTTGTGATAATAATTGTACATGTGGTATCTCTGAATTTCCAAGACTGAATTTTCACTTTGAGGCAGGGTTACCTCCCTTAGACAGTTAGAATGCTTGAAATTGCCACATGACACCCTTGTTTTTTTTGTATAATTTTGTAGTTGGCAGTTTGTTTACCATGTTTTGGGGTAAGAAAATCAATTTGAAATGCAGATTTATCAGGTACAGGGTCAAATATTAACATGTAAGCTTATGGAAATGTAAATAGAAGACCATAACCTATACATGGTTGCACAAAATTCTATAGGTAAGTCTAGTATTTGTAGACCGTGTGAGATAAAATAACATGGCAGGGGTCAGTGTAGACTGGTATCAGTCTGTTAAATAGAGCAGTTTCATAAAACATTGCAAAACATACATTATATAATGTTCTAAAGTAATGTCTGATTTAACAGATAAGCGCCAAATAATAATACATATTTCTACAGGTTTACTGTAGTTGTGTACCTTGTTAACCCTAATCTTGCTGTTCACGACAACCCCTATCTTTGCAAACAGCGTAGATCCAGATCAGAAGCCATCTGATCAGGATCAACACTGTTTGGCATTTAGTTTATGAATTTGTAGCAAGTAATTTGATTGGTTGATAGACAGAAACGGGTGTGGCTTAAATGAATATTCAGCAAGAGAAGGGTAAATAAGAATGACTTAAATACAGGGCCTGATTCCACAATGGAATCAATGATCCCAAAGGACAAGAAAGTATAAACTACACTTTAATGTAGTATATATATGTATACTAAAAACCCACTGTAAAAAGACAAATAGGTGTTTACAGAGGAGTACATTATTTGCCTTCTTTCTGCACAAAAATATATATTCTTGGTACTCGTTAGAATTGCCTCAATGTGACGGTTCTAACAAGCACCCACAATCTATGTTTGGACAAAACAGTAATTGCTTTACACTTTATTTCTCTGGTGTAAACTTTATTTCTTTGTATAATACATACATCTTTTACACGACATCACGATAACAAATCCGTGAAACGAAGACCCCTCTAAACCCCAATTTATATAGGGAAACGTGGGGTGTAAGGGGGTAAACATTATCTGCCTTATTTTTGCTCCAAAGCATAGATTGTGGGTACTCGTTAGAACCGCCTCATTGAGGCGGTTCTAACGAGCACCCGCAATCTATGCTGAAAGCAGAAATTAGAAAGATGTTATCATTTTTACGTAATGTATATAACTTCTGACACCATGTTGGACGCCATTATTTCACACGGCCATGTTTTCCTAATGAAAATTGATGACAAAAAATACAAATATCTGGCAAAAAGGATTCAGTAAAAAAGTCAAATGTCTTATTCAAACATGTATCTCAGGATCTATTAAAGTACTACTTAAACATGTAGTTGTGACTGTCAGATTTGCTTTGAATTTGCAAGTTATTGTCGAATTTTCGCAAATATGGAATTATGTCTTATGTCTGTGTACTTGTCGCAGGCTAAGAGCAAGCGCTGCGTGTCCTCAGCAACTACGCAAGCAAATAAGGAGCTATTTAGAATATGTTTTTAAGGAGATGGTGGTGTTCAGCCTTAGTCTGGCATGATGTACATGTCCAAGTCTTTTACCTGCACAAAATTTTGTCGGTGTGTTTCTTTCATTAAACTGTAGCTTGTGTTTAAATACTGCTATTAAGGGTGCAGCTTTCTTGTCAACTCATAACGAACACACACCAATACAAATACATTATAAACTTCACCGCCAAAAAAAACACTATAATTTTAAGCTGAATAGTTTTGATATTTTTCTTATTCTGCTCAAAATATAGATTGTGGGCACGCGACGAGTAAACACAATCTATATTTAAGAGCAGAAATAAGAAAAATAGGGTTTACCCCCTGTAAACCCCTGTTTTACTATATAAAAGTGGGATTCAGAGCAGAGAAAAGAAAGGATTGATACTAGTTTTGTTGCCTCAGTAACGATGCTTTAAGCCTCATTTTGATATTTTTCTAGTTCATTTGCCTCATTTCAGGTACAATTATCCGAGAAAACATCGGCATATTCGAGGAATGGTCTTGGAACAGAAATATATATTGTTTGTAGGGATTTTCTTTAGAGTGTGAATTTAAGTTTTCGCATTATATTAACCCGAAACAAATGCTTTCGTTTTGATGTTGTCTATGTGGTCATGCCAAGTGCAATCGGTCGTAAAAATAAGGCCTAAATGCTAGTTGATGTGTGGCTGGTTCATTGATATAGGAGGATAATAGGGTTGATTAGTTTCTTGAGAGAAAATCTTTGACTCGGATTTTGCACGATTAAAAGAGACAAGTCATTTCGTTGCCCGACAGGTCAGAGTTAACCTGGGCATCCGCTTACATCGGATTCTCAGACTAGTACCGTCTGCAAAGAGCCTGATAGAAGTGTGTATGTCTACAACTATGCCATTTATATGAATCAGAATCAGAAGCGGGCCAAGGATAGAGCCTTGTGGAACCAATGCCTTGATAACAGACCAAGACGAAGCAACTCCAGGTAGTACCATCTGTTGTCTATTATGCAAGTAATAAGTAACTATTGCAATAGCGAGCCAAAGATACCAGAGAGGCCTTTATGCCAAACTCTGTCGAAAGCTTTACTTATGACGCAAAAGACAGCACGTACAGTCAGGTGCCAGATTAATGTCCTCGAAAGCAAAAATCCCATAGACCTTAATGTATTTTGGCGTTTGCAAGAAAATGATAAATATTACTTCTGCTCATCCGATTTTGGTAAAACTGGCATAGTTATAAACGTAAATGATTAATGCAATAAATATAATTTTCTTGATTTTGTTATATGTGTAGCATTGGAACAGCAACTGTTTAAACCTGATTAACAATTTTTATCCTCATATTTGGCGACGTCACCACTGACGTCAATGGATAAATGAATTTACCGCAAATTGCATTATTTTTAAACTGCTGTTTTTGATAAAGAAAGATCACAGAAAAAGAACAAAGATTGTTTATGTCCTTGTCAATTTAGTTTTTCAATCATACCAGTTTCACTAACATCAAATGAGCAAAAATAATATAGTTAATTTTCTTGCAAACATCAAATTGCATTGAAGTCTATGGAATTTTTGCTTGCGAGGACATTAGTTTGGCATATAAGTGTACTTCTTTACCTTCATCTAGGGCTTTACAAAATGTATTGCAGATGTGAACAAGTTCGATGACGGGAGAGTCTTCAGGGACGAATCCTGACTGGACAGACGTTAGTAGATCATGGTCACGAATGAAGGTAAAAAGGTGCTTATGAACGATTTTTGTTCTAAGACTTCACATACAGTACTTAAAAGATAAACTGGTCTATAATTTTATATAATTAATAATTCCTTTTTTAAGATAGGAGTCACATTTGCCTCTTGCCACATATTATGAACTTTACCCTTATCTAGAGATAAGTTAAAATGATCACCAAATGAGACCTAGTTCCTTAAGAATGCGATTGTTACATTACGAAAACACGCATATACAAATACATTGTAAACTTTACCGCTGAAAAAAAAAATAACATTTTAAGAAGAAAAATTGTGATTTTTTTCTTAGTTTTGCTAAAAATTTAAGTTGTGGGTACTCGTTAGAACCAAAATATAGATTTTGGGTACTCGTTAGGACCGCCCCATCGAGGCAGTTCTAACGAGTACCCACAATCTATATTATTTTTGAGCAGAAATAATAAAAAAAAAGGTTTACTCATGTAAACCCCAATTTTACCATATAAAAGTGGGTTCAAGGTGTCAAAATTATATAGGTGTGTTTTCGTGATAATTGAGCCAGGACCAGCTGCTTTACCTAGTTGTTAGCCACCGCCCATAGGGGCTTGAAGAAATAGTGGGCTGCATGATGCTTCCACGCAGAGCTGAAACCGGTCCGCACAGGAGTACTGGCAAACCGCTTAGAGTATCTAAGCCTGCCCAGGCAATGCGGTGCGAGTCGGCTCGTCTATGCTTATAAACCCTATTGGTTTCATTGGGCGGCAGGGCCTGGGATGTCATTTCATCTCAATGTCGGGTAAAAGTCCAAAAAAATTGGAAGCAACGTCCCCAAAATGACCTTTACAGTGTTGATGGGGACGTTAAACTTCAAATCAAACAAACAAAACAAACAAAAGGCTTTAGCATTAATGGTGTGGTAGGGATTGACATCAGAAAATGTTGAGGTTAAGGAACATCGGTGGGAAGAGAAACATTATCATCATTTAACTTAGTTTGGTCTAAAAAAAAAAAAAACCTCATTCATTAGATTAGCCTTCCAATTTTGTGGGACTTTTAGCTGACATTGAGATAGAATGACACCTCAAGCTGTGTCGCCCAATGAAACCAGTAGGGTTTAGTATGGACGGTCCGACTCGCACTGCTTTGCCTGGGCAGGCTTAGATTCTCTAAGCGGTTTACCAGTTACTCGTGTGCGGGTCGGTTTCAGCTCTGCGTGGAAACATCATGCAGCTCATCTATTTCTTCAAGCCCCGATGGGCGGTGGCCGCCAGTGGAGAACTGCGCCAGTGAAGAGAGAAAACTACAATTTGTATGTCTTAATTTCAAACGAAAACGAAAACACGCCTATAAATTTTTGACCCCTAAAAGCCCACTTTTATATAGTAAAACTGGGGTTCGCAGGGATACACAGTATTTTTCTTATTTCTGCTCATAAACATATATTGTGGTTACTCGATAGAACCGCCTCGCCGAGGCGGTTCTAACGAGTATCCACAATCTATGTTTTGAGCAGAAATAAGAAAAATATCATATTTCTGCCTAAAAACATACATTGTGGGTACTCGTTAGAACCCCCTCGCTGAGGCGGTTCTAACGAGTATCCACAATCTTTTTTCTGAGCAGAAATAAGCAAAATGTCACAATTTTTCAACTTAAAATTTTCATTTTTAGGCGGTCAAATTTACAATGTATTTGTGTAGGCGTGTATTCGTAATGTTTACACTTGGCCATTACTGTAACTGTCTGTTGCCATTCCGATATTTTTTTCTTACTTAACTATATTCAATTTCATATCTCTTCTCTGTTAGGAAGATAATCAGCAATTTCCTAAGCAGATTGCAGTTTTCACTTTGAAAGAAGATAGCACGCGTGTGAGCTCAAGTTTCATGCAAAGGTATCACTTGCAGAAATTGCTTCCATTATCAACGAAAGTATAGGATGTGATTTGAAACATAACGACATCACGGGAAATCATATTTAAGACCACCCGGAATCCTCGCTTCGAAGTGAAACGGACAGTCTAGAAAGCCTCGGAGAAGAGTCTGAACCACGTAAAAAAGAAAAAAAAAAAACAAAAAAAAAACGCCGATATAATTCTGATCCCTTTAAACCCCACTTTTATATAGTAAAAACTATGGTATACAGAGGTATACATTATTTTTTTTTATTTCTGCTCAGAGACATAGATTGTGGGTATTTGTGAGAACGTTCTGTGAGGCGGTCAAAACGAGTCCCCACAATCTATCATTACGAAAACATGCCTATACAAATACATTGTAAACTTTATCGCCGAAAAAAGTGAAAATTTTAGGATGTAAATTGTGATATTTTTCTTATTTCTATTCAAAAATATAGATTGTGGGTACTCGTTAGAACCACCTCATCGAGGCGGTTCTACTGAGTACCCACAATCTATATTTTAGAGCAGAAATAAGAAACATTAGGTTTACCCTGGCAAACCCCATTTTCACTATATAAAAGTGGGGTTTAAGGGGTCAAACTCATATAGGCGTGTTTTCGTGATGGGTTTGAGCAGCAATATGAAAAAAAATCTGATTTTTATCAGAAAATTTTCATTTTTTTTTTGGTGGTAAAATTCCCAATAAACTTAATGGAGCGCCCTATTTTTTACCGTGTAGAAAAGTGGAGTTGAATGGGTTCAGAATTATATCGGTGGCCATTCTTATAAGTATACACACCATACAAAATATAGGAATGCCGCGTGTACTATTTATACTCGCCTCATCGAGGCGCTTCTAATGAGTACATACAACATGGGTTTTCAAGATAAAATAAGAAAAAAATCTCTTAATAATTTCAAATATGAACCGGGGCACAGCATACAATTCATACTGATCTGATTCTTCGCTCGGCGCACATGTAAATTGTAGGAAATGCTGTGCACCGGCTTATATATTAACATCTAAGGTAATGGTATTTTTTTTACTATGGACGCAAAATGAGGTTCGAATCAGCCATTGTAAACGAGTCATCGGTGTTCGAGACATCGAAGTTTCATTGTAGTGCACAGCGAAGACGCTGACCAGACTGTGCACAGTCTTCGATTGGCGATATATCCGAAGACACGTTTTCCCTGAAAACCATCTCGAAAACATGCCTACATAATTTTGACCCGCTTGAACCTCACTTGTATATAGTAAAACTGGGGTTTACAGGGGTAAACCTTATTTTTCTTATTTCTGCTCTTACCTGTAGAGTGTGGGTACACGTTGCGACCGCCTCGATAAGGTGGTTCTTACGCGTACCCAGCGTCTCTAAAATATAGATTGTTGGTACTCGTTAGCGATGAGGCCGTATACCCACAATCTATATTTTGAGCAGAAATAAGAAATTATATCACAATTTTCATCTTAAAATATTCGTTTTCGATTTTAAAATTTACAATGTATTTGTATAGGCGTGTTTTTAATGCGTAATGTTTAGCTACGGAGTTTGTTTGTTTGATGTTTGATTTGAGGTTTAACGTCCCTGCCAACACTGTATAGGTCATTTTGGAGACGTTACTTCCAATTTTGTGGGACTTTTACCCACATTGAGATGAAATGACATCTCAAACCCTGACGCCCAATGAAACCAATAGGGTTTATAAGCATGGACGGTCCGACTCGCACCGCTTTGCCTGGGCAGGCTTAGATCGTCTAAGCGGTTTACTTTTTTTGCATGTAGAAGGTTTGTCTCAACAGGCATCAATATGGCGCACACTGACGGAGGCTGTGATCAGATTGCCTAGAATTGCAGGCTGATCTGAGTCTTCGATCTGCACAAATGTTCAAGGATACTCGGCTTAAAAAGTATGTGCCCTTTACAGCTGGGGTATCCCCGTGCGAAAGTCGGGCCGTGTACCTCGTGGCGTTATTTTCGGGGTAAATATGACTTCAAAGGTATAAATCAACGAGAAATGCACCAGGTTGTCCCTTTTGTAAAGTCACAAGGCGTCCCCGCTTTTACCTCGCATCTGCGTCGGTGAAAACGGGACTCCCAAGGACATCCTGGTATATACGGGCATCTAAAATGTACCAGACAGCTTGTGGAGACAAGATACAGCCAGTATGCAAGGTCCATGTATGTCTTTTGTAGGCCCTTTTCAAACCCAACCCCAGATAGATTGGTACTGGAGATGGTACCTGTACATTGTGTAGGTCCAAACTGGCAAGGTTTCATTCTTGTGGTTGCTTTATTGTCATTTGGAGACCACTTTCGTCTTTATAATACCTTCTTCGTTTGGTAAATGTATGACCAAATAGAGTTTTCACTCAGGAACTCTTTTCATCACATAGTTTGTTGCTTCGAACATAGTGTCAGCTTTGCGCATTATGTCTCCTTTTCTACACCTATTATATTTCTCTTCTCGATCTATCCTATATTGCTTTTCTAATTCTTTACTTAGTCGATGTCCTCTTGTTGATACATCTGCACGAAAATGGAATATTATGGGTATTCAGAGACAGTTCGCGTCCGACAAATTTCTTTATGCACTTGTTGACTGCATTACCTGAATGTCAGTAGACATTAACACTTATCGGGCGCGAATCGGTCTGTATATTACGAGAATGAGTAGATGTAAGGGCTTTAAGCACTTCACTAATTTTGAATTCCTTACATTTTTGGCTATTTTACTTGAGCAAGCCGGCGATATCGAAAAGAATCCCGGACCAGAGCATGATCAAGAAAGTGATACATCGTCTTCTTTTCCTGCATTCCAAGGCAATTTTTCTGTAGTTCATTATAATGTTCAAAGTTTATTGAACAAAGTCGGCATTATTGAACCAGAGTTTAGACATTTCGACGTTATTTCCCTTACAGAAACCTGGTTAAATGATTCTGTTCCTACTGAGGACTTGCTTTTTGATGATTTTCAAACACCTTTTAGACGAGACCGAGTAGGCGATAGTCACGGTGGCATTGTTGTATATGTAAAAAATGGCATACCTTGTAAAAGAAGAGCTGACTTAGAATTAATAAACATTGAATGTCTTTGGATTGAGTTAAAAATCAAAAATAGAAATATCTTAGTAGGAACCTTTTATAGACCGCCTAACTCAACTCCGTTAGTCCTTGCAAACATAGACGATTCAATTGGGTTGGCACTAGACACTGGTATTTCAGATATAACTATATTAGGTGATTTTAATATAAACATGCTGAATAGACAGTCGGAAAGGAAAATATCAGATATTTGTAAACAATACAATCTAACCCAACTCATAGATGAACCAACAAACTATACCGAATTCTCGTCTTCTATCATTGATTTGCTACTTGTCAGTAACATGCATTCAGTTGCGGTCTCTGGGGTGGGTGAGCCATTTTTGATGCAAGACATTAGGTACCATTGCCCAATATTTTGTATATTTAAATTTAAGAGACAAATTATTAAACCGTTTACCCGGCAAATTTGGCTATACGAAAGCGGTAACTATGACGATCTTCGTCAGGAAGTATCCGACTTCGATTGGACTTCTATTTGTAATGAAAATGTGAACGTTTATGCAACAAATTTTACTCAAAAGCTGCTAAGCTTAGTTGCTAATCATATCCCATCAAAAACTATAACTGTTAGACCCCGTGATTTACCATGGATGAATAATAACATACGTAAACAGATGCGTAAAAGAAATAGATTATACAAAAAATATAAACGAGATAATAATATAGATACCTACAATAATTTTAAGATACTTAGAAATGAGGTAATTTGTCTTCTTCGAAAGTCTAAACAAAATTATATCGACTCACTTGCCTTGAAACTAAAATCTAATACCTTAACAAGTAAGGACTATTGGAAAACCTTAAAATCTTTTATCAAACCGACCCAAAGTTCTACAATCCCTCCTCTGTATCATAATTCCACATATATTTCGGATAGTGTGGAGAAAGCGGATCTACTTAATAACTATTTCGCTAAACAAACTTTACTGGATGATCGATTTTCTATTCTTCCAGACCCCACGGATCGATATGGACCTTCTCTGCATAACATACAATTTACCCCAAGTGAGGTCCAAGGCATCCTTAAAAGCTTAGAATTAGGTAAATCCACAGGACCAGACAATGTAAATAATAAGATTTTGAAAGAACTAGCTACTCCCTTATCTAAACCGCTCTGCGACCTGTTTAATTCTTCTATGTCCAATGGCATTTTTCCAGACCTTTGGAAAGAGGCGAATGTTACGCCCCTGCATAAGAAGGACGACCGTTCCATGGTTTCTAACTACAGGCCCATTTCATTGTTAAGTACCGTAGGCAAAATAATGGAAAAAATTGTCCACAAGCATATGTTTAATTTCTTTCTTGACCAACACGCAATAACTTCGCTACAATCTGGTTTTGTTCCTGGTGACTCCACCGTAAACCAACTAGTTGATATCTAAAACACCTTTTTGTAAGGCTTTGGATGATGGAAAAGAAGTAAGGGCAATTTTCTGTGACGTAAGCAAGGCTTTCGACCGGGTATGGCACAGGGGCCTTCTTTATAAACTTAAACAAGCAGGGATAGATACAACACTTTTACAATGGTTGGTAAGTTATTTATCGAATAGGAAACAAAGGGTAGTTATCCCGGGTGCTTGTTCCGATTGGGTCTCTATAGAAGCTGGTGTACCTCAAGGCTCAATTTTGGGGCCTCTCTTGTTCTTGATATATATTAATGACATAGTTCTAGTGATTAATTCTAATGTTCGTCTTTTTGCTGATGACACCAGCTTATATTTGATAGTGAACGACCCTAATGAGGCCGCTAGGCAACTAAACTTTGATTTGGAAGCCATCCATCGATGGGCGGAACGATGGTTAGTCAAATTCAATCCGTCCAAGTCAGAAGCTCACCTCATTTCAAGGAAAACTAACAGACCAATTCATCCCCAACTTATTATGAATAACGAACCAATTAATGAAGTAAATAACCATAAACATTTAGGTATATTTCTTTCTAACAATGGAACATGGCATGAACATATAGATTATATTACCTCTAAGGCCTGGGCTAGAATTAATATCATGCGGAAATTGAAATTTATTCTTGATAGTCGATCCTTAGAAACTATTTACGTATCTTTTATACGGCCTGTCTTGGAATATGCCGATGTAGTGTGGGATAATTGTGCACAATACGAAAAGAATGCCCTTGAAAAAGTCCAACTTGAAGCCGCAAGAATTGTTACAGGAACTACCAAATTAGTATCGGTGGAATTATTGTATAAGGAAACGGGATGGGAAACTTTAGAAGAGCGACGGCAAAATCATAAGCTTTGTTTATTTTATAAAATGTCAACTGGTCTGTCCCCTAACTATTTAAGCTCACTAATTCCTCCCATTTTCGACGATACAACACCCTATAATCTACGGGACTCCCATAATATAAGGCCCCCCATGGCCAGAACGCAGCTATATTACAATTCCTTTATTCCAGCAACTATAAGATTGTGGAATGATACATCTTCTGACGTCAGAGAATCGACATCAGTTTCAAGCCTGAAATCAAATCTCAGTAAAAATAAAAATAAACCGCCAAAGTATTACCACACGGGCCAAAGGGGTTTACAAATACAGCATACTAGACTAAGAACGAATTGTAGCATTTTAAAACATCATCTTTTTTCAAAAAATATTATTGATGACCCACATTGCATATGCGGAGCCATCGAAACAACCAAACATTTTTTCTTGGAATGCCAACGGTTTGATATTGAAATAATTGTTTTATTGAATAGTCTAAGTCCAATTTGTACTCCCAACCTAAACTCTATTCTTTTCGGTGATAATAGTTTAGACAATCATGTCAATACCCAAATATTCCTAGCAGTTCAGAAGTATATACTTGAGAGTAAACGTTTCAAAACATGAGGATATATACGAAGTCTTTCTCTTTCCATCTCTCTCTCTCTCTCTCTCTCTCTCTCTCTCTCTCTCTCTCTCTCTCTGATATTGTTAAGTCAATGTTCTATCACATTGTGCATATCTACATACTTGATTTAAACTGATGTTATCTTAATGTATGTTCTCACCGGTTTATTGCAATGGTTATGTAATTTTCGGGAAACAGATTCATATAAGTCGATCGACTTCTTTCTGGATCCCTTCATATACTGTATATTGTAATGAACATTAGTACATATTGTATGTTTGTATTATGCATGTATTATGAATAAATATGTTTAAACCAACCATTGTTTGGCATTGCAAAGCTTTGACACGTAATATCGAACTGCGATTCGAGGGCCGGATTTTCCATTTCCTCAAAGCACACATGATGAATACTCTTGAATTCTCAAACTTTGGAATCATTTGTAAACAATCGACCGAACAGTCGACCAAAACAGTGCGAATATATTTGAGAAATGTCATTTCTACACTGAAATTTCAATGGCTCAAAGCCAGATGGTTTTTGTACCACGGTTCATTCCAACTCTACTTGAACCTCTACGAAACACACCTTTATAATTTTGACGCCTTAATCCCACTTTGATATAGTAATATAGTAGAGGGATTTACATGGGTATTCATTATATTTCTTACTTTTGTCTAAAACACAGGGTGCGGGTACCCGTTAGAACCCCTCGCCGAAGTGAATCTGACGAATACCTACAACCTATGTTTTGAGCTAGCTTAAAATATGAAAATGTCAGATTTTTTTATCTGAAAATTTTCTTTCTTTTTTTTTTTTTTTTTTTTGGTGGAAAAAAATTCAATATTTTTGAAGTGGTGTGGTTTCGCAATATTTCTATATATCTAGACAAGAAATAGTTCCAATCAATTCAGCAGGTGGTCTCTTACTAGAGGTCATGCGGTGTGGTAAACACAAAACGTGGATACTTCAACCGTGTGAATATATTATTAAAAGCAGAACATTACGAAAACATGCCTATACAAATTCCTGCAAACCTTACCGCCGAAAAAAATGAAAATTTTAAGATGAACAAATGTAATATTTTTCTTATGTCTGTTTAAAATATAGACTGTGGGTACTCTTTAGAACCGCTTCATCGAGGCGGTTCTAACGTGTACCCACAATCTTTATTTTAGAGCAGAAATAAGAAAAAATAAAGTTTACTCCTGTATACCCCAGGTTTAATATATAAAAGTGAAAGTGGGGTTCAAGGGGGTCAAAATTATATAGCCGTGATGATCACAGGTAGTCTTGCATAGTGGAATTTCACTACTTTTGTTTTCATTACTGGCGTGTGTTTAAGAAGTGCTTGAAATTCAACAGCCTCGCCACGTGAATCAAGTTGTTGAATTAGTCAAGCTCGCGTGTGTGGTCAGTTTATTCGACAATATTGAATTCTACACTTTGGAGAGTTAGTCGTATTTTTCGATCTCGACATGATTTATCGCGTGAACAGACTGCTCACGTACATTTGGGCCCCGTCAAGCGATTTTTGTACTTATAGCCTATGCGAGCAGCGAAGGTTCAGGCGAGCCTGCGTATCCGCGCAGTCTCGCCAGAACCTTCGCTGCTCGCTCATACAAGCAGTGACTCAAGAGGAACCTTCAGAGAGAAAGCCATATCCCTGGCCCCTCTGAATGGCTGGGCATGCGCAGTTAAAATTTGTCATGACACAAATTCGCTTGGCGGGGCTCATTTGATGTAAGCGAAAGAGTTGTACATGTGGACACGGTGGCTGATTTCAGTGTCCCAGTGTTCGACAGTATCGAATGCCAGAAGGTTTGTCTAAGGCATTTTTATCACGACAAGCTCGCGAGTGTGAATTAAAATTAATGCGCAATAATGTTCTGATTAAGAGTTGTATTCCGGTATTAAAACTGAAATGCGATTAAACTTTATGGCCAATGGAAGGCATTTTATGGTTCTTAACTACGTGTTTTCTGATCGGTGTCACTCGATTCTAAAAATAAATTAAACTTCATAACACCCAATTAATTACTAATGTCAGTAATTAAGAATCTGTAGAAAGTATACTCAGGGTCAAAAATAAGAAACTCTATACACAGGCAATAAAGAAGCGTTATGCCTTTGCCTTAAGATGAAACATCCCTGTGACAGATTGCACATTTCCCTACGAACATTTGTGGCGTTATTAGCCCACCAGAGCTGAAAGCTCCTGGGGAGCTTATACGAGAGGCAGTTTGCCGTCGTCGTCGTCGAGCTTCGTCTCCCGTCCGTCAACACTTTCAAATGACATCCCCTCTGAAGCCATTGGGCCCAAACATAAGTAGCATCCTTGGTCGGGGGATTCAAAAGTTTGTGTTTATTAAGGGAATTTGGCCACATATAAGAACTTCCTAACAGGAAAAATAATGTATTTATCTTCCTCTTTTGCCTCGTAAAACTACTTTTTCTATGTATTTCCTACGTGCGTAAACGAAGTCTGCACAGATCGATGACTGTTTACTGAACACTATGTCATATACGGTCCGATCCATCAGAAACCGCTATGTAGGGTTACCAACTTTCCCCTCTCTTTAGTCGCAAACTCGTTGCTGTATATTTTTCGGATATGTCATCGGTACAGGAATGTGATGTGGTGGTAATGGTTAGATAGCAAACTTTAACGATCTAGTTGTGCAAAGGTCGGGAGTTCGAATCCCAAAATTTGAATAACCTTTCTGTTTTTCTTTTTTTTTTCTTTTAATACATAGTTATATGCAGCCTGTAGCGAGAAATGCTCAAGCCTGAGCTTTTGGAACTTTGCAAACGATATAAACCAGCTCCCACTTATCGAGTTGACCAGCTTTTAAAGAGACCAGGGCACACAGTTCTGCGGCTACCACTATACCATCCTGATATGAATGCCATTGAGATGATATAGGGAAATTTGAAAGGTTATATTGGCCGACGAAATTTACAGCTTCGCATGACAGATATCAAGGCTCTGGTCGAAGAAGGCATTTGAAACATTGTTGAAATACTGCACACATGTCGAACTATTGGTAAAGTGGCATCGCTGTTGACTCTGAAATGGAGCGAATCATTAACCACGTGGACTCTGACAGTGAAGTTCGAGATGATAGCGACGAAGGTACAGAGACTGCTTCTGAGGGTGATGAATGTACCTGCACTGCCTCAAAACGGTTTTTGTTATGCAATTTTGAAATATGAAATTCTGAAATTGGTTTAAACTGTATTTTATTTTTAGTCTAACATATATAACATGTAAAGATTACAAACAATATATCAATACAAATGGGATTCAGAAGGAAGTCATTTGACTTATTGTATCTGTATCCCGCATATTACACAGTGGTAAGACAAATAACCTGTGACTTGAAATAATGACTTTTCAGTAATGTCTCTGTGATTAGGATAACAAATATGGTAATGGTAATTATGCCTAAATATTTCGTAGTATCAAACTATGTTAGAGATGGAACAGTCTGTATCGCAAGGTAAACCAAAGTTATTTTATATATTTATTTTCCATGCAGCTGGAGGTTCCACGGGGAGGAGAAGGGTATTTAACAAATGAAGTAGGGGTGGTCATCTCAACACAAGTATCAAGAATTTTGTATAGTCACCAAGTAGTGTTTTCGACTTACATATCATAATCAATCTATTTTAAGAGAGATTGGATCGACTATGCCGACAAAAGTTATCTTCGACCATTCTGTATTTAAGGAAACAGCTGAATGAAAATATTTAGGAAGTAAAGCGCTTTGTTCTTATTATGAAGTCTTGCACAGCTAAGAATAGCCTCGTATTTTGTTCAAAGGATAGTTCTGGATTGCCAAAAAGGACTACATTAAGAGTCGGCTGGCACAGTTCAGATACCTTATTTAGGAGTTCCTGTCTAGAGTTTGCAAAGCGATCGCATAAGAAAAAGAAGTGGTGAGTGTCTTCTACTGATCCACAGGTACATGTAGGACTGTCAGTGATATTCTTGGAGAACGGATGAACTACATTTTGTTCTTAACCTAGCATGGTGAACCTGACCAAGTATTTTGCCTGTAGAATAGTATTTGGGTGGCACATTCAAGTTGGCATTTATCTTTGATTTGAAGGCATTAAGGCTGGGTGAATCACGTACATGTTCTGGGAGATTATTCCAGTCATGAATCACAGAAGGCAGAAAAGAGTTATAATAATGCTGCGTGCTTGCATGTATTATTCGTGTATTATTTGCGTCTCGTAACTGATAGGATGATGTTCTGCCGACAGAAGGAGGAACAAGCTGGTCCAATAATCAGGAGATAGGCCGTCTTGCATCTTATAGAATAGTTGAAGTTTATGTTTTGCTCTGCGAGACGACAAAGTTTCCCAGCCGGTTTCAAGTATAAGTGAATTAATAGAGACAAGTTTTGTGGCACCTGTAACAATTCGCGCAGCTTCATTCTGGATTCTTACAGGTTCATTCACTTCATACATGATGCAATTATCCCACACAACATCAGCATATTCCAAGAGTGGCCTAATAAAGGAAAACTATATTGTCTGAAGAGGCTTACTGTTGAGTGTAAATTTTAATTTCCGAATTACATTAATTCTGTTCCATGCTTTAGATTTACATTCTTAAATTTTAAATTTTTGATTCTTCGATGTAAAAAGATTGGGTACAGCATGAATGTTATACGACAGACTGCATGCATGTTGGTTGACCCAGTCAATGTTGGCAGCTTTGCTTCCCTCTTTGATTGCGCGCCGGTGGGTCGGGTCTCGGGTTCTGTGGCAGTGCTAGCGTAAGGGCGTGTTGAAAATTTGAGAGGTCTGGTGTTGATGCCTGATGCTCTGTCTCTGGTCGGGCCCATCAGAGTCTAACTGTTGGTTTTCTTTTGCTCCAGCATTTCAGTGGTTTCTTGCTGTCGAGTCCTCACCGTTGTTTCATCTCTGTGGTTGTTTGTTTATTTGTGTTCACGGAGATGTTGCACTGATGAGTTAGGAGACCTTCATGCGGACTGAACAAATTATTTGTCTAAATCGCGACGGAAGTAAGGGCGAGGATTGTGGCCACATAAAATCGATCTAAGCCCCCAGTGGCATTCGTTTCCGCTGACCGTTCCAAGGCGGATTTTCTGTTGCGATTTATTTTTGTTATGGTTTGTCTTTAATTGTTTGTGTCGCTTGTGTTATCCTATTGGCCATTTTGTGGGAAAGAAACTGTCCTTTTGGCTTCCCGCTGTTGGTGTTTCCATTAGGTCTGTAGTTGCATGTTTGTGTTTCTTTCCCTTTGGTGTCTCTGATGGGAGCTATGGGTTGATTGTATCGATTCCTGATCATTGCCTCTACTTCTATCTTTTATATATTCAAGATGGTCGTGCCATGTACAGTCATTAGAAAGAAAAACGCCTAGGTGCTTATGGCTGGGGACTTCATTTATGGGAGTTTGATCTAATAATACGAGGGGGTGGTAGGGTTTGCTTTGTTTCCTATAGAAAATAACTGATTCGGATTTCAGAGGGTTAAATTTCAGTAGCCATTGCATTGCCCATTAATGCACTTTCAACAGGTCAGAATTTAGTTGGTCAGCAGCGAGGATGGGGTCTTCAACAATAACACAAAGGCTCGTGTCGTCAGCAAAAAGTCTTATTGTAGAATCTATATCTTCAACAGTGTCGTTAATGTATCGTATGAATAGAAGAGGTCCGAACCTTGGGGAACTCCAGCTTTGATAGGAGTCCAATTGGAAGATGCACCCGGTAAAACTACTCTTTGTTTCCTATCCTTCAGGTAATCTGTAAACCAGTTTAAGAGAGACCCAGAAATTCCTATAGACCTAAGCTTAATAGAATACCTTTGTTAACTAGAAATGTGTCAATACGACACAGATGCCCCCCGCCCAGGGTCTACCTGTCCCGGAAAAAATCATGTTGCAACCACAGCTGTCATTGGACAGCATAACTCACCTGGAACAGTGTCCTTGAGGTCAATGGCATAGGTAGGGGTATTGCCGATTCAGCCTTGAAAAATTAACTATTTTCATATCACATATGAACCCTCTCCATCAATTTGGAAAAAAATGAGCTCTTAAAATTTTAACACTAAAAACTTCTAGGTCCGTGACCTTGACCTTAAGGTCCTGGGCAAGTGCAGGATAAATGTTGAATGAAACTTTTTACCTTTGTCTATCATCCTTCCAAATATGAAGCAAATCCATTATATGGTTTGGAAAATATGAACTCTTAACATACTTTAAAATTAAAAAATTCTATGGCTATGACCTTGACCTTACCATGACCTTGAGGTCACTTGCATAGCTGCATGTCTTGTTGTACCTGTATCTATAATCATACCAAATATAAACCCAATCCCATCATATAGTTTTCAAAATATGAACTCTTAAAAAAATAATGTTTAAAAATGTCTAAGTCTGTGACCTTGAAGTCATAGGCATAGGTAGGCGTATGACAAATGGAACTTTGGACCTGTATGTATCATCAAACCAAATATGAACCAAATAAATCATAAAAGTTCAGGTTGTACCTGGTACAAATACCTTAACCTGAGTCTTAAACATTAAAACTTTTCTAAGTATGTGACCTTGACCTTGAGGTCATGGGTATGGGTGGGGCACTACTGAATATAACTTTGAACCTATATCTATCATCATACCAAACATGAACCAAATTCATTGCATGGTTTGGAAAATATGAGCTCAAATTCTACCTGGTACAAATACGTTAACCTGGTTCTTAAACAAGAGAAATTTCTAAGTATGTGACTTTGAGGTCATGGGTATGGGTGGGGTATTGCTGAATAAAACTTTGAGCCTATCATCATACCAAATATGAACCAAATTCATTGCATGGTTTAGAAAATATGAGCTGAAGTTCTACCTGGTACTAATACCTTAACATGGGTCTTAAACATTAAAAAATTCTAAGTCCGTGACCTTGACCTTGAGACCATGGGTATGTGTGGGGATATTGCTGGATAAAACTTTGGACCCATATCTATCATCATACTAAATATAAACCACATCCATTGCATGGTTTGATAAATATGAGCTCAAGTTCTACCCTGACCAAAAACCTTAACCTGAGTCTGACAGGATAACGTATGTACGTACACACTTTCGTACATTCGGACGCACGTACCCACGGACGCACGTACCGAAAAACTATATGCCCCGGCATCATACGATGCGGGGGCATAAAAATCAAAGGAAAAAAATAAAAAAATAAAATCTTAGAATAAAGAACAATACAAAACTAAAAAAAGAAGAACACAAATATATATAATAACTAGAAATGTGTCAACACAACACAAATGCCCGCGCCCAGGGACCTACCTCACACCCCCCCCCCAACATCACCTTTAGTTCATGCGGCAGGGGCGGGGTTATGGCTGAATGAAACTTTTCACATGTATCTATCATCATTCCAAATATGTAGCAAATCCATCACATGGTTCAAGAAATATGAGCTCTAAAAAATATAATATAAAAAAATTCTATGTCTGTGACCTTGACCTTCAATTAAGGGGTTGGGGTATGGCTCAATGAAACTTTTGACCTGCAACTATTGTCATACCAAATATGAAGCAAATCCATTATAGAGTTTGGAAAACATAAGCTATAAACATACTTAATTTTGAAAGTTTCTATGTCTGCGACCTTGCCCTTGAAGTCATAGGCATGGGCGGGGTATTACTGAATAAATCTTTGGACCTGCATCTATCATTAAACCAAATATGAACCAAATGAATCATAAAATTTAAAGTTCAACGTGGTACAAATACCTTAACCTGAGTGTTAAACATTAAAAATTTCTAAGTCCGGGACCTTGACCTTGAGACCATGGGTAGGTGTGGGGGTATTGCTGGATAAAACTTTGGGCCCATATCTATCATCATACTAAATACAAACCATATCCATTGCATGGTTTGAAAAATATGAGCTCAAGTTCTACCCTGACCAAAAACCTTAACCTGAGTCTTAAACATAAAAATTTCTAAGTCCGTGACCTTGACCTTGAGACCATGGGTAGGTGTGGGGGTATTGCTGGATAAAACTTTGGACCCATATCTATCATCATACTAAATATAAACCACATCCATTGCATGGTTTGAAAAAATATGAGCTCAAGTTCTACTCTGACCAAAAACCTTAATCTGAGTCGAACAGGATTACGTACGTACGTACACACTTTAGTACATTCGGACGCATGTACGCACGTACCCACGGACGCACGTGGAAAACCTAAAAACTATATGCCCCCGGCATTATACGATGCGGGGGCATAAAAATAATCAAAACGATATGTAGAACTATAGCAAGTCTCAGAATATATGTAATAAAATTTCATTGTAATAATGCAGAAAAAAAGAAAAAACAAAAATGTTTTAAAATAATTACACCTCGGAAGTGTCTCTTCCATTCCTCCCCCCCCCCCCCCCCCCCCCCCATTACCAAACCGAGAACTTCATTGATTGCGAGCTGTAACTGGAACCACTCGGCTATTTGTTATTCACGAGCATTTCTGCGTACAGTAAACTAACATTCAAAAGAATTATTACGTAAGGTATTTAAGTTTTCAGTTCTTTTCGACAGTTTTTGTCATATTTTTATTTCCTATATTTTATAATTCAAACAATATGTTCTTTTGTTGGGCATGAGAATGAGTTTCAGCTTTTATTTCAGAAGTTTGGCCTTTCTTCCTAGATGACGGTATCAGATGGACCGACCCGTGTGACGTAATGTTCAGTAAAGATCCCGACAGTTATGTTTGACGTCATAGCCAACATATCTAACAAGCGCTATAATGTGGGTCCTCTATACCATGGAGTAGGTAGATCATGTTTTTTTTATCTCCGGTTCCTAAAAATAGGTGTTCACTTTATGAATATTGACACAAATTAGCCGTTAAACAACTACAGCGCTGCGCTGGAACCAAAATATACCGACTGTGGAATTCTTAGATCGCTTGTTTAATGAGTTTAAATGGAAAATTGTCTCGCATTGATAAGCGTTGCGAATTTCATGCTCAGTTGAGTTGATCATGAACAAATTTTATAACCTTGGAGCCAGGTAGTTCTGCTTTTTGCAGTATATGTTAGTATGCTTCTACATACATACATACATACATACATACATACATACATACATACATACATACATACATACATACATACATACATACATACATACAAACATACATACATACATTGTCGATCTCCCTAGACAAATTATCAAAATGTTATGCACGTATTACTTGTACATGGTCAAATATGATATATTGATTAGCAAGCAGTTATAGTCTATCGCCATTGATTGTTTGTTTATATTCACTTTGTTTGACTCTCTTGTTGTTTACATGTTTGTAAACCTGAGATTTTCAATAAATTCTGAAAATTCAAATTCTATTTTAATGAATTGATTTATTTGCTGCTTGGTAGCCTGTGAGAAAATAAAGTAAGTAAAGTAAGTACACTCTTTATTTACAGAGGGTAAATAAGTGGTATTACAAATCTTCCTTGAGGCCCTCATAAGACACATATGCATGTATGACAATTAATACGACAATAAAATATAACAAAAATGATAAGGTCAATATATTGAGCTTATCATTTTTTTTTTGTCTTTTCTGCCTTTTTTTTTGTCCCATCTCCTTTCTTATGAATGTTTTCATTGCTCTTAAAGGAACTCATTTTTTATTTTTATTTGCCTTCACTGCAGCTGGTGTTGTGCCGTGTGGCGGCCGTAAAACGTCTCCCCGTACATCAACCATAGTGCAGTTTATATTTTTACTTTTGGTCCTTTGAGATCAGCGTGAATATTCTGAGAAATCAGAAGTAAATTATTGGTTTAGACTCAAATTATAGACAGGTTTTTAATTATTTGGACCCCATTTGGATTTATGTCAGTCTTTGAATCGACTGCCTATTCGAAATTCGCAAAATTGCAGTCTGTTTCATCTGGCTTTCTTTGCCGGATCATTACAGGGTCACTGATGAGGCTTTATTAGCCGAAAATACGTAGTATGACCCATCTCCTTTCTTATGAATGTTTTCATTGCTCTTAAAGGAACTCATTTTTTATTTTTATTTGCCTTCACTGTAGCTGGTGTTGTGCTGTGTGGCGGCCGTAAAACGTCTCCCCGTACATCAACCATAGTGCAGTTATATTTTTACTTTTGGTCCTTTGAGATAAGCGTGAATATTCTGAGAAATCAGAAGTAAATTATTGGTTTAGACTCAAATTATAGACAGGTTTTTAATTATTTGGACCCCATTTGGAATTATATCAGTCTTTGAATCGATTGCCTATTCGAAATTCGCAAAATTGCAGTATGTTTCCTCTGGCTTTCTTTGCCGGATCATTACAGGGTCACTGATGAGGCTTTATTAGCCGAAACTACGTAGTATGACCCATCTCCTTTCTTATGAATGTTTTCATTGCTCTTAAAGAAACTCATTTTTTATTTTTATTTGTTAATATTAACATTACTTAAGTCTTTTTGAGTAATTAAAAGCATGGCATTGTATTTGCACCAGCTTTGAAGAGTTAAAAGAGAATTTCGTAAACTTGACCTCAATGTTTCTAAGTCAGAATGGGTACCATAAATAGTAGTATAATCGCATATAGATCAGTGGCTGAAACTTTGCTGGAAAGAACTATAGGTAAGTCGCTGATGAATATCAAGAATAGCAAAGGACCTTGTATAGAACCCTGAGGAATGCCAGAACTGATATTAGCAAAATTCGAAATGTTCCATTTTGCTGATACAACGGGCGTTCTATTTTTCAAATAAGACTTCATTTAGCATATAAAATTATCACCGCACTTATAATATGGCAGCTTTTTAAGAATTAACTCGTGTTCTACTAGATCGAAAGCTTCTCTAAAGTCGACCATAACTGTTCCAACGTTCCAGGAATACCACTTTTCATTCATCCGAAAATGTTTTATTTTTTTTTTTTTTACATTTTATTTGTTTTAAGGCCATTTCAATAAAGAACCGATTGTTAATCATCAGCGATGTGCAAAACCCGGATTACCAAAAAAAAAAAAAAAAAAATGAACATGGCCTTCCGTTGCAGACCTTGGAACCTTATATTCAACCCGAGCATAGCTCAAACACACAGCGGTGAGAGATCTTATTTATACGAGACACTAATCTTTACTGCTTCCGATGCAGCCCGGTAACATTGCGCACATAAAATTTTGATAGCTACGAGTTTGTGTGACTTTGTTCAAGCCACCAATCAAATGTTACAATCAACAACATTGGAACGTTTCCCTATCGACTAGCTGCAATGAAAATTGGCCTCTGAGGTTTTTAACATACTGGACAAATAAAACTATTAAAAGGGATACCCCTTTAAAATTGAACTGCCAATTTTGTCGCCCAACATTGCGCACGATAAGTGTTTTAAGCAGTCTGAACACGAGAGTTGACTCAAATACGTTGTTGATTAGTTCTTCTGCAATATTGCCGGATGCAGTAAGTTTAGCTACAAAACAATAGAGCCTTTGGCTAGTTTTAAACTCAGTCTTGACTTTTAAAATTTCGGAATTTTGGTATTTTGAGAAAAATTGAAAAATTCCGCGAAACTAGCTCATCTGCACGTGCAAGCCTATCTTTTTCAGGGCTAAGTTAAAGTTAATGACAATGCAGTGATAATAGTGAAACTGATAATAAGGGATACTGTTACTGAAATTGTGAACGCAGGGTGCGCAAAATAAACGGCCGCGCAATGTTACCGGACTCGACTGTAACTCTGCTTCGTCCACATTATATATGGCAGTTAGTCCAATTCGAAATTAAGGGGTTTCAGGTTGTGTTTTCTTCAAAATTTATTCGAGAAATGGCTTAACTTTTTGCAAACAGTGTGGGCCCTGATCAGACGCCGCGTTCTGCGGGGTCTGATCTGGGCCTGCACTGTTCACCAA
This sequence comes from Lucinisca nassula, assembly GCA_963580285.1. Classification (NCBI taxonomy): domain Eukaryota; kingdom Metazoa; phylum Mollusca; class Bivalvia; order Lucinida; family Lucinidae; genus Lucinisca; species Lucinisca nassula. The sequence continues at coordinate 82,481,022 of OY757010.1, forward strand.
GTACACCTTCTGGGGTTTCCGGTACTAAATGGGTTAACTGCTAGACCACATAGTCTTTTTCTCTTGACATCGATAGCTAATTTAAATAAATACTAAATTAACCCCCTGCAAAGTCCAATTTCCTTTATAAAATATAATGGCTTGCACCTGAAATTGCGGGCCCCGCCCATCGGGGCTTGAAGAAATAGATTTGACTGCATGGTGCCTACACACAGCGCTGGCATTGACCGCACATGAGTACTTGTAAACCGTTTAGAAGGACTAAGTCTGCCCAGGAAAAGTGGTGCGAGTCGGATCCTCCAGGTCATATAAACTCTATTGGTTTCATTGGGCGGCAGGGGTTGAGATGTTGTTTCATCTCAATTTCGTGTAAAAATCCCACAGCTGGGATCAGTCCGCGCATTTATGCCGTCTAATCAGTGTTTTACAAGTAGAACATAATCGACAAGGAGTAATAAAAACATACGATGATATACGGATGATATATCTCATCACGTGAACAAGTCCATGAAATAAAGACCCCCTTAAACCCCACATTATATAGAGAAAACTAGCGTTTAAGGAGGTATACATTATTTTTCTTATTTCTGCTCCAAGACATAGGTTGTGGGTACTCGTTAGAACCGCCTCGGTGAGGCGGTTCTAACGAGCACCCACAACCTATGTTTGGAGTCTTATAAAGGAAAATATCATAAATTTTCATCATAACCGTTTTGGAGCTATGAAAGTATGCATTATATCACACGGATGTGTTTTCGTAATGCAATCATAAAAAAGAACGATATGGTATGGTCAGATGTGTACACGGCTGATTCCAATCTTCGCCGGTTACACATACCAAGTTGTGGCTCCCTATGTGCACTTGTTTATATAGACCGTGACCCAGTTGTTAAAAAATGGTTCGTTAATGGCCAAAATGTTATTTGTAGAAGCGATAACAGTATCTTATACTCTTGTATTTTTCCTGAAAACTGTGAGTAGCTTTAAAGCTACTCAATAAAGCTATTCACTTTTAGCTCACCGGAGCAGTGCTTATGGTTAGATTTGTGACCACCCTCAGTCCGTCGTACGTTGTCAACATTTACCTTGTTCACCCTTTAGAGGCCACAGTTTTTATGCCCCCGTAGGAGGGCATATAGTTTTTGCACTGTCCGTTTGTTTGTTTGTGGGTTAGTCCGCACTTTTTTGTGATGCGAACTACTTCCACATTTCTTCAACGATTGAGCTGAAACTTTGCACATGCATTCCTTGTGAGGTGGAGGAATGCCTAACACTATCTTAACGTTGGTCCTATCATTTTCGAAGGAGTTACGGCCCTTTATTTTATAAAAAATGTGCTAAAACTTTGTGATGCAAACAATTCAACATTTCTCCACTGATTCAGCTGAAACCGTGCACATGCATTCCTTGTGAGGTGAAAGGGTGCCTAACACAATCTTCACGTTGATCCTATCATCTGTGACGGAGTTACGGTCCTTGATTTTCTGGAAAACGCGTTCGAAAACCTTGTGACGCGAACTTTTTCCACATTTCTTCACCGTTTGAGCTGAAAATTTGCACATGCATTCCTTGTGAGGTAAAGGGGTGCCTAACACAATTTTCAAGTTGATCCTATCAGCTGCGAAGGAGTAACGGCCCTTTATTTCTGAAAAAAAAAACGCGTTCTTAAACCTTGTGACGCGAACTACTTCCACATTTCTTCGACAATTTTATTAAATTTTTGCAAATGCATTTGCAATGATATGTAGATGTTGCTAACACAACATTCACTCTGCTCGCATGAAGCGTTTTGAAGTTATGGCCCTTGATTTTCTCAAAAATGCGCTAAAAAATCCTGTGACGCAAACTTCCTCCACATTTCTTCACCGATTGAGCTGAAACTTTGCACAATTTTAACACAATTCAAAACGCGTTCAAAAACCTTGTGACGCGAACTATTTCATCATTTCTTCACTGATTGAGCTGAAACTTTGCACTTGCATTCCTTGTGAGGTGAATGGATGCCACCACAAGTTTCACGTTGATCCTATCATCTGCGAAGGAGTTACGGCCCTTTATTTTCTGAAAAAAAAAACGCGTTCTTTAACCTTGTGGCGCGAACTACTTCCACATTTCTTCGACAATTTTGTTAAGTTTTTATGCCCCCGTAGGAGGGCATATAGTGTTTGCACTGTCCGTTTGTTTGTGTGTGGGTTTGTGGGTTAGTCCGCACTTTTTTTCCTCAAATGGACCCCCCACGGAGGCATTGCTCACTTATAGTGAGAGCTCTTGTTCTTTAATTGTCATGAAACGTTGCCAGAATGTTTGTCTTGGTGATATCTAGGTCAGGTACGAATATGGATCATGTCAGTTCAAAAACACTTGGTCATAAGGTCGAATTTCTTCAAAACCCAGTTCACCCTGTATAGAAGCTAATTTTCCTTCAAACTTCATGAACCTTTACCAGAATGCTCTTGATGATATCTAGGTCAAGTTCGAATATGGGTTCAATAGAGCCCAAAACTAGGTCACTAGGTTAAATTTCTTTAAAACCTTGTTCACCCTCTAGAAGCCATAATATTACTCTTCATGAAGTTTTTCCAGAGTGTTTGCCTTGATGATATCAGGGTCAAGTTAGAATATGGGTCATGTTAGGACAAAAACTAGGTCACTAGGTCAAGTTTCTTTAAAACCTTGACCATCCTCTAGGAGCCATCATTTTGCTTCAATCTTCATGAAACTTTAACAGAACAATCTTCATTAATGATACCAAAGTCAAGTTTGATAAACAGTCATGTCAGGTCAAAAACTAGGTCACCAGGTCAAATTTCTTAAAAAAAAAAAAAAAAAAAAAAACTTGTTCACCCTCTAGAGGCCTATGGATTGCTTCAATCTTCTTGAAGCTTTACCAGAAGGTTTGCCTTGATGAATCTGGGTCGAGTTTGAATATGGATCATGTCGAGTCTAAAACAAGGCACAGGACATTGACATTTCACCAGTAAACCGAAAACAAGCCTAAATCCGCTTATTCTCTTATTAAGCACCGAAGGGGCGAAGGACAACGTCAGGAGTGGGTGGGGAATGTTAAAAAAAACACTGTATGCTGTTTTTGCAATAAAACATTTGTTGAAACTTACTACTATTGCCCAACTGTTCACGTAATATCCCTGTCTGTGTCATGAAGTCGAAAAGAACTTCGTCTGAGTGTCATTTGACAATATTTATGTAACCATCGAAATCACTTCCGCGTTGATAGTCAACCATTATGGTCGTCGGAGCAAATTCTTATTAAAAATTAATAGATAAATAAACTAACATATTTGTTACATGTATTAATTTCATCTGCTAAAAACAATATGTTTCAACATTCTTATTTGGGAGAACAATGTCATTAACGATAAACGAAATACACGGTTATGTTTTTTTTTATCCACGCTCGTGTCTAAACCGTTTTTTTTTTTTTTTTTTTTTTTTTTTTTTTTGACAACGGTTAAAGGGAGGCCATCAATGCAGCGAGGAGAAGGCGCGACAGTTTACCAATAATTATCATTTAATACATCGTATACTTATACAGGTGTTTACAATGGCGGATAGCTTTGTTACAACGCATAATGAAGTAATGTAGTAATTTCTTCATTTTGATTTTTTTTATTTCATTATGCGTTGGCGTAGTCGACGCGAAATGAAGTAAAAAATTATTTCATTTCGCGTTGATATGCACCATATCGACGCAAAATGAAGTAATGATGGAAGAACATAGCTGTCTACGAAAGGAGACCAAAGACTTAGGAAGCAATTATACAGGTAAATTCCAATAACGACTGGCTTCTTGAACTGCATACTTTAAAATAAACTTCCCACCACATGTTTTCGACCTTCCTCGCTCCTTTTCTGTTGATAATGCACCGTCATTATACTTATAAAAGTCTCCACGTGCATGTTTTAGCCTTAAATATTTGGGTTACTTTTGTTTCTGTGATGTTTGAAAAAGTGTGCCATCTCTCAAAGCAAAATACATGTGCATTTTTTTTTTCATTTAGAACCGACCTCATACTGTCGACGCAAATTCGCCCCCGCCCATCGGGGCTTGATGAAATAGATGGGTTGCACGATGCTTCCACGCAGAGCTGATACCGACCGCACATGAGTATTGGTTATCTGCTTAGAAGGTCTAAGCCTGTCCAGGAAAACTGCTGCGAGTCGGCCCATCCATGCATATAAACCATTTTGGGTTTAATTGGACGGCAGGGATTGAGATGTCATTGTATCTCAATGTCTCAAAAATGACCTAAATAGTGTTGACGGTGACGTTAAACCTCAAATCAAACAAACAAACTGTCGACGCATAATGAAGTAAAATTAAGTATGCCACCTATCACCGCAAAATGAAATAATTCTTTCATTTTGCGCAAACCTCTTAGTATCGACGCATAATGAAGTAAAAACTACATTTTATTTCATTTCGCATCGACTATGCCAACGCATAATGAAGTAAAAATTTTAAAATGAAGAAATTACTACATTACTTCATTATTCGTTGTGACATAGCTTTGATGTTGGCTATTGGTAAGGATTTTTACACGCGCAGCAGAGATTACGGGTTTTACCCATTTTCAGTATAGTTACTTCCCTTCGACCATTTAGATGGAGCTTGATCGATACGAGGGAGTAAAATTTTATCGGATAAAAATAGGAATTGTACTACAACAAGTGTATTTCAGGCTGAGTTATTAGCGCCGCTTGTTGAAGTACGAATTGTTCTTCAAGTCAAATACAAATACATTTATGACATGTCACAGAATATGTCTCAAATTAACAAAAAAAAAAAAAAAAAAAAATAGTGACTGGCTGCATCGGACGTTGTTGTCCTTCGCAAGCTTCGCTTGCTTATAAGAGTATATGTGGATTTAGGTCACTTTGAGGGCTCTTTTCAGTTTTCTGGTGAAACGTCAATGTCCTGTGAACAAGGTCACTAGGTCAAATTGCGTTGAAACCTTGTTCACCCTCTAGAGACCGCAATTTTGCTTAAATCCAGATGATATTTTACCAGAATGTTTGTCTTGATGATGTCAAGGTCAAGTTCGAATATGGGTCATGCCAGGTAAAAAACTAGATCACACGTTAAAATTTCTCTGAAACCTTGTAAACCCTCTAGAAGCCATACTTTTATTCTTCATGAAACTTTACCAGAATGGTTGCCTTGATGATATCAAAGTCAAGTTCGAATATGGCTTATGCCAGGTCAAAAACTAGGTCACTAGGTCTAATTTCTTTAAAACCTTATTCACCCTCTTCAAGCAACGATTTTGCTTCAATCTTCATGAAGCGTCACCAGAATGTTTGCCCTAATGATATCAAGGTCAAGTTCGAATATGGGTCATGTCAGTTGAAAAACTAGGTCACGGGGTTAAATTTTTAAACCTTTTCATCCTCTAGAGGCCTAAGTTTTACTTCAGCATTCATGAAACGTTACTACAATGTTGGCCTTGATGATATCTGCGTCGAGTTCGAATATGGGATATGTCACTAGGTCAGATTGCGTTGAAACCTTGTTCGCCTTCTAGAGGCCATAATATTGCTTCAATTTTCAATCTTCATGCAACTTTACAAGAATATTTGCCTTGAAAATATCAGGGCCGAGTTTGAATATAGGTTATGTCAGATTAAAAACTAGGTCACTAGTGTAAGTTGCATAAAAAACTTTGTTTACCCTAAAGAGGCCATAATTTTGTTTCAATCTTAATGAAACTTTATCAGAATGTTTGCCTTGATAATATATGGGTTGAGTTTGAATATGGGTCATGTCAGGTAAAAAAACTAGGGCACTAGGTCAGTTTTCTTTAAAACTTATTCACTCTCTAGACGGACTAATTTTGCTTCAATCTTCATTGCACTTACTGGAATGTTTGTCTTGATAATATCTGGGTCTAGTTTGAATATGGGTCATGTTGGATCAAAAGTAGGGCACCAGGTCAAACTGTTATAAAACATTGTTCAACCTCTAGTTTTACACAGACTTATATAGGGAAAACCTTTAATACGTTTGTTGTCTGAAACCAGAAAGCCCAGGCCTTCGATATTCTGTATAGAGCTTCGTCTAGAGGACCTCTGCCAGTCTTGTTCAACATACAGCCAAACGTGGCCCCACGTAGGGACCCATTTGTTTTATATAGACTAACATAGAGAATACCTTTAAAAATCTTTTTGACGGAAACAAGACGGTCTAGGCCTTTGATATTTGGTTCACAGCTTCCACTAGTGGCCCTCTGCCAAGATGGTTCAAATTACAGCCCTGGGGCCAAAATTGGTCCCGCCCAGGGGTCTACATATTTTACATGGAGTAATATAGGGGAAACCTTTAAAAATCTTCTTGTCTAAGCCAGAAGGCCCATGCCTTTGATGTTTGGCATGCAGCTTTGTTTAGGTTCTCAAAATTTAGTGGCTCACTACCATACTTTTCCCTTCCTGCTGATTCTGCCAATTTCAGTTATTGGCGAAATTACGGCCCAGACAAAACTATTTAGGTATTTTCTGAGCCGGTCAGTCACCCACACTTTTCCAGAGCAAGCTTATGCGTAAGCGGTTAACCAGTACAGTGCTTATTCTTTCGCCAGAAACTGACAACTGTCCTTCTTGAATTAGCGGAAGGGAGAAAATGACCTTAGATAAGATTTCATGGACAATCTCCACGAAAGAATGTTGCCGACCCCGGCAGGTATCAAACCCGCGTCCTCCTGATTACCAGTCGGACGCGCATCCGACTTAGCTACCGAAGGCGGCATATGAAGAGAAATCATAGTCCTATAGAATGTACTAGAGACAGTGACACTCAGGTGAGCGAATTTGTTTTCAGTAAATACTGTAAATGTTCAAAATAGAAGCGAAGACAATGATTTTAACCCACACCACCCATCAGAGATACCAAAGTGGAAAAACAACACAAATATCAAATAACTAAACCCTAATGGAAACATCAATAGCGGAAAGCCAAAAGGACAGTTACTTTCCCGCAAAATGACCAATACGCTATCCAAAAAAATATATATATATAAAAATACACACACTCAAAGACAAACGATAACAAAAATAAACCGCCGTAGAAGAACTGCCTAAAGAACGGTCGATGAAAAGAATTTCACTAGGGGTTAGGGGTGGGTAGGGGTGGGGGCTTAAATCGATTTTATGCGGCCACAATCCTCGCCCTTACTTCCGTCGCGATTTACACAAATAATTTGTTTAATCCGAATGAAAGCCTCCTAACTTATCAGTGCAACGTCTCCGAAAACACTAAAATCAAACAACCGCGGAGATCGAAAAAATGGTGAGGACTCGACAGCAAGAAACCACTGAAATGTTGGCGCAAACGAAAACGGATAGTCAGACACTGATGGGCCCGACGAGAGACAGAGCATCAGGCACCAACCAACATTCTATAAAAGTAAATTCTAATTCTCAGTAAGCCTTTACGCTGGAACCGTCAAAGAATCTGAGGCCTGACCCTTAAAGAGGGCAGTTTATCATAAATTTTGCAGGTAACAAACCCGTCTACAATAGGTAGATGTAAATTAAAAATTAGAGTTCATTTAACTGAAGTTCTGGGAAAGGGGGGTGGGTAAATGTGACCGATCAAACCTTCGAATTAGGTATTGTCAATATTTAATAAATCATCCAAATATCTAGGAGTCGTGCTAAAGGCTTCAATGATTTCAGATTGGTTTTCAACGGAAAAGGACATCATGAAGTCTCTTTCATAACAAAACAAGAACAGATCAGCCACAAGGGTTGCGCGATTCGTACCCATCGGAATACCCAAAATGTTGTTTAAATAACTAAGTACCAAATATTATATGTAAATATTGTCAAGTAGAAAGGTGAGAGCTTCACACACTTTCTGAAAAGACCATAAAGTATAATTTTTATGCTCTTCGGAAGTGAAAAAAAGCGTTCCTTTCATTACATGTAAGATAGAGGGAATCTTCCCTATGAAATGTCCATTCAATTAAATCGTTGAGTTTTTCTTTTATAAGATTATGAGGAAGTGTAGTGCAAAGGGGTAGACAGACTTGAAGCACGAAAACGCCTGGATTTCAATTTATTTAAAACTTCATTAGAATTTTTGATAGACCAAAACAGATTTCTCCTTGATCTTTCAAAGACTTGTCGCAATATTTAATCACACGTTTTTTTTATGGAAGTTAAACATGAAGTTAATCATTTGGAAAGTTCAGTGGTGGTACAAGAGCTTGAATTTGCAATAAACCGTGCTTTGTATGGTCTTTTATGAAGTTTAGGTAACCGGAATGACGTAGGAAGCTTGGCTTGACCATCTGTAACACATACAGCAATTTTGGCGGCTGAATGACAAACGCATTCATCAACTACATACCTCTGTACAGCCAAAGGCTGCAGATCATAGGCCTTAGTACCACCAGAATCTACCGGCAATAGTTTTGAACTGAGTTGTGTATAAATAAAGGGACGTTGGAACATTATCTGATTATGAATATTGGCGCTGCAGTTCTCTCCCGTATTTAGAATAAAAATAGAGTAATTGATTCAAATTTTAACAAATGACAAATACGCTCCCACAACTGACGATGGTGTTTATAACACTTCTGTGTGTCTAAAGTATTAACCATTTTTGTACCAAATGGAATCTTCCTCCCTTATGTATAGCAGGAGTCCATTTCAAAATTTAGGGGTGGCAGGTTGTGTTTTCTTCAAAATTGATTTGGAAAAATGGTTGAACGTTTTGCAAACAGAGTAGGCCCTGATCAGACGCCGCGTTCTGCGGCGTCTGATCTGGGCCTGCACTGTTTGCCAAACGCCCGTTTTGGGGTTCTGGTACTAAATGGGTTAAGTTAAGTTGAGGTGGCCACCTGTCGGGGAAGAGCTTCTAACTCGGCCTGACGCTTGTGATTTTGTTGTTTCTTAAGACGTGTTTGTCCATCTCCTTTGAGTTCTGATTCGATAAGTTCCTGAAGTATCTATGCCATTTAATTTTAGTGCACAATTTCGCTACAGCTATATTTGCAGAATGAAACCGATGTTGCAAACCAGAGCCGTTTTCCATGTCTTTGGTTTGAGGTTTAACGTCCCCGTTAAAACTGTATAGGTCATTTTGGAGACGTTGCTTCCAGTTTTGTGGGACTTTTTTACCCGACATTGAGATGAAAATACATCTCAAGCAAATAAAACCAATTGGGTTTATAAGCATGAACGGTCCGACTCGCACCGCTTTGCCTGGGCAGGCTTAGATCCTCTAAGCGGTTTTCCAGCACTCGTGTGCGGTCGGATTTCAGCTCTGCGTGGAAGCATCATGCAGCCCATCTATTTCTTCAAGCCCCGATGGGCGGAGGCCACTCCTTTGTCCATGTCAAAACATTTTCTATAGATATATAATGAATGTTGGTTCATTTAGACTATGTGACAAGTGTCCTCGTTTTCATCCCGCACACCACACTTCATGGGAAAGTAAACAGCTGAACACAGTGGCACAAACAACTTAACATTCCGAAACCCTTATCTTGCAGAATATTCATCTAAGCCACACCCATTTCTGTCTATCAACCAATCAAATTACTTGATGTGATTTATTGCTACAAATTCATAAACTGAATGCCAAACAGTGTAGATCCTGATCAGATGCCATCTGATCTGGATCTACACTTTTTGCAAAGATAGGGGTTGTCGTGAACAGCAAGATAAGGGTTAAGTATACATTCTTCATAGAGACTTTGTGGAGATACTCGTGTTTAATAATAAGTAAAATGGACCCGCTGTGGTTTTGAGCCTCGCAAGGATCAAATATGAGAAGTCAAGAATTGCAACGGAAGGTCAGGCTGTTTTCTCCTGGTAATACCGTTTTCGCCCAGTTCTAATTAAAAATCAGCACGAAATAATTGAAATAATCTTGAAACAGCCGTAAAACCCAAACGAAAAAATCACTTGAGGGAAAAACCAATCACAGAACACGACCATCTCAAGCCATCAAAGACAAAGACTTAATGAATGTCAAGAAAACACGCCAAAAAAAAAAAAAAAAAAAAAGAAAAAGACCACACACAAAAACAACCCCAATACCGTTTCTTATATGATAATTAGTTATGTGTTGCTATTGCGCACAACATCAACTTATATGTTAATTTTGGCTATAGGTTGCTATTGTGCGCAACAGCAACATATTTTAATTGGCTATAGGTTGCTATTGCGCGTAACATCAACTTATATATTAATTGGCTATAGGTTGTTAACTCGCGCAGCAGCAACTTATATGTTAATTGGCTTTAGGTTGCTATTTCGCGCAACAGCAACTTATATGTTAATTGGCTATAGGTTGCTATTTCGCGCAACAGCATCTTATAGGTTAATTGGCTATAGGTTGCTATTTCGCGCAGCAGCAACTTATAAATAAATTGGATCTATGTTGCTGTTACGCGAAACATCAACTTATATATTAATGGCTATAGGTTGCTATTGCGCGCAACATCAACTTATATGTTAATTGGCTATAGGTTGCTATTTCGCGCAACAGCAACTTATATGTTAATTGACTATAGGTTGCTATTTCGCGCAACAGCAACTTATATGTTAATTGGCTATAGGTTGCTATTTCGCGCAACAGCAACTTATATGTTAATTGTCTATAGGTTGCTATTTCGCGCAACAGCAGCTTATATGTTAATTGGCTATAGTTTTCTGTTGTTAGCAACAGCAACATCATAAGAGATACGATCACTTTGGGACGGTGAGCAGTAAAACAATACGAGGACTGTTCAAATATGAATGCAAGTAGAACGTTTTCTCATGCACTAATGCGACAATCACCTGGAAATAAATATCACAGCGTAGAAAAAACATTTTACCTATACATTGATACCAATACTGTTAAAATCCGTACACTTTAGCCATGTATAACGTGCGATAAACAATGTCTACTCTTGTATACTAATACAAAACATTGTTGGAAGAAGGTCAGAGTACGCCGTTGAAATACGGTCCTATATTAAGAATCGTTGTATTCTTGGTATACGGTGCAAAGACATTTTTTTTATGAAATATGTTCGGTTTATGGGCATAATGAAATGTCTTATCCGACAGTTTTTCGTTGGTGTAAGAAATTCAGCTTAGGCTAGGCCCAACAGAAGATGCACCACATGATCGTCGATCGAAAAGAGCAACATCTGCCAAGATGGTTGCTAGAGTGAAAGAAATAGTTGCTACCGATGCACGATACACCACTAGGCAAATAGCTAGTATGGTTGGCATCTCATTAGGAGCAGCTCATACAATTCTGAAACGGGATTTGAAAATGAGAAAGATCTGTGCTAGATGAATTCCCCATCTGTTGACAGATGAGCAGAAAAAGACACGGGTTCAGTGCGCCAAGAAGTTGCTTAAAAGGTTTCCAATTACAATGCGCGGTCTTTCGCTAATGTCGTCACAGGTGACGAGACATGGGTTCACTTTTTTGAGCCAAAACGAACGATTCAGAACAAAATATGGGCAACAAAGTATTGCAAAAGACCAAGCATTGCAAAGCGGACCATGAGCGTCAAGACGGTAATGTATGCCATTTTCTTTTCAAATCAGGGCCCTGCTATTCAGGTTGCTGTGCCTAAAGGCAAATCTGTAAATGCGAAGTTTTACAAGAATAAAGTTCTTCGAAAATTGAAGAAATATTTCAAAGAACGAAGACCCACAACTGGTTTGGCCAATGTCAGATTGCTATATGACAATGCATCATCGCACAAGGCGTTCATTGTGCAAGACTTTCTGAAGCAGGAAGAGGTTGTTGAACTCCCTCACCCCCGTATTCCCCTGACCTTGCCCCGTGTGACTTTTGTTGTTCCCGCGGCTGAAAAAATACCTTTCTGGTCAAAAATTTGTACAGCGCAAACACCTCGGTTCTGCAATATTCCAGTGCCTTCATAGTATACCTCGAAAAGACTACCAAAATGCATTCAATGATTGGATCAGAAGACTGAAAGTTTGTAAATCTGTTAAAGGGGAATACTTTGAGGGGACAAAATAAATTTTTCATCGAAATCTAACAAGGAATCATTTTTATGTGCTTAGTTGCATTCATATTTGAACAGTCCTCGTAGGTGATCCCATCCAGTGATTTTCAATATAACATCAATAACAAATTGATCTGCATGGAAGCTTCCTAAGCCATGCGCTCCATCCACTGCCGGTATTTAAGTTCACTAGTTGTAAGACATGCAGAAAAGACGGCTCAGCGTATATTAATCTTAAATTGAAATAAACTTTCAAATCCCAACGGTAGCATTATGCCAGTGTTTCATCTCAGTAAGCAAATGTCCGAATGCTCTGACAAACACAGTTTTACGACAGTATGTTTGCTTCTTTTCATCCTTCTCATCCGGTGTTACATTGTACATGTGTTTGTCATATGAATTACTTCAAGTAGATCACTTAAGGGGAATGGGAACACCTGGCAGATTTGTCCGTCATTTTTCAAAGGACGACAACTTTCGGGACTTCCTGTTCTCATTTCTAATAGCCCTGTAGCATTGAAAAATGGGTCTACTCTAAGCAAATTCTTTCCTTTAAGAGTTAACCCCCATTGACATGGGAGACATAAATACTTTTCCAGGAGTTGCGTCCCCTGAAGGTATTCCCATTCCCCTTAATGCCATTGTTTCATCTCAGTAAGCAAATGTCCGAATCCTCTGTCAAGCCAAGTTTTACTTCAGTATATTGGTTTCTTTTCAGCCTTCTCACCCGGTGTTACATTGTATGGAAATAGTTCAAGTAGACCATTAAAGCAAATAGCATGTAGATCAAATCACAAATCTAATGGAAGACCAAGTGTCATGCATTTGTGTCCTTGACATTATGTCGTACGGGTTAGTTTTGTAAGCCCAGGGAGCGTTTCAACCGCCGTTACGAACCAAATTAGCTGAAATGCAACCGGTTTAATAAGAATCAAGAAAACACACCTATATAATAAACTCCACTTTTCATTACGATAACACACCCGTACGACATAGTGCATTTTTCACATCTCCAAAATGGCTACTTTTCTGATGAAAATCTGCCATATTTTTCTTATAAATGCTCATAACATAGGTTGTGTGTGCTCGTTAGAACCGCCTCATTGAGGCGGTTCTAACAAGTACCCACAACCTATGTATTGGAGCAGAAATAAGAAAAATAATGAAGACCCCCGTAAACCCCAGTTTCGTCTATATAAAGTGGGGTTTAGGGGTGTCTTCATTTCACGGACTTGTTCACGTGATGTATATAGTAAAACTCGGGTATGCATGTTTTCTTACTTCTCCTCAAAAACATAGATTGTGGCTACTCGTTAGAACCGCATCGCCTCACTGTTTGCTAAAAGTGTGGGATTGTTCGGACACCCAGACACCCGGAAATCTGACAATGGGTCTGTCAAAAGCTATTAAGGGGGATGGATACACCTTTATTGGAGGCAACTCATGCAAAAGTATTTTTGTCTCCCGTGTCAATAGGGGTCAACTTTTCAAGTTCTTTCCTTAAGTATATACACTTTTTTCTGTGGGACAGAGTTGACAGAAAAGCTAACAGGAAGTCCCGAAAATTGTCGACCTTTGAAAAATTGGCGGAAAATTGCCAGATGCATCCATTCCCCTTAAGTGGAAGAATTTAACTGCCAAATATAGATTGTGATGTTTAAACACAGAGTAGAACAAATGCATTTAGTAGAATACACAATTCCCAGCATAGCCTCAGTCCAGCAGCCATACTACCGGTGTTGCACCCGCGTCCTTGACAACAAGTTGTACAAGTTAGTTTAGTGAGCCCAAATCCCGAGGCGTAGCAACCGTAGAGGCAGTTATCTGTACAGCTTCGTGTGATGCTGACTGTCATTTCACGGTACGTTGTCCTCTCAACCTGAAAAGAAAATTTTATTAACATTTACCTTGCTGAATATTCATTTAAGCCACACCCATTTCTGTCTATCAACCAATCAAATTATTTGATGTAATTTATTGCTACAAATTCATAAACTGAATGCCAAACAGTGTAGATCCTGATCAGATGGCCATCTGATCTGGATCTACATTGTTTGCAAAGAGAGGGGTTGTCGTGAACAGCAAGATAAGGGTCAAATGTGATTTAAGGCTCTTTCAAGATCATTCACGATCGTTTCCCAGAAGCTTGCGAAAATCGGAGACCCCGGGGAAAAATACCTGAGAAATTTGCATTAGAAGCTGTCTGTTGCTCTCATTACGAACACACATCCCCGGGCTTCTCCAGACTTTCGGATGAGTCTTAAAAACCGAGGTCCCGTCTCCCGTCTAAGCTGTTGATGAGACGTTTAACTCAAACACTCACTCACGAACACACATCCGTGTGACATAGTGCATTCTTTCATATCCCCGAAATGGCTACTTTTCCGATAAAAATTTGTGATACACCTGTGGACACAAATCTGTTCAAACTTTGGTGAGCCTCATTTCATCTTGATTTGAAACATCATTCAAAATATCTCAACATGTCATTCGACTGCCAGCCAGGAATAAATTCAAAACTCATAGTGGTGTACATTTCATTGCAGACTCCAGCACTGCCCAATCAAAATACATCTCAAATGTGAAGCAGACCTAAAAATGGAAAAAGTGCTTGTGAAAATGAGATCAATCAATGTATATTGCTTGCTCCAGTTTTAGAATTCCTTAATGAATAACATTTGCTTATCAAACTAGCTTGCTGCAAAGAGATAAATTGAAAGGTAGTTCATAGGAGTGTGAACAGATTTGTGTTCAAGGGTGTATGTTTAACTATTTGAACTCATAACATAGGTTGAGGTGCTCGTTACGAGCACCCGCAACCTGTGTATTAGACCAGAAATAAGAAAAATAATGTTTCCCTCCGTACACTCCAGTTTTCTCTAAATAAAGTGGAGTCTAGGGGTGCTCATTTCGAGGACTTGATCACGTGGTGTAGAGGATACCTTGAGGAAGTTTCATGCAATAAGTCATATGTGTGTGTTTGAATTTTATCTCGTTAACAAGTCCATGAAATGACACCCTCCCCCTTAAACCCCACATTATATA
Organism: Lucinisca nassula; assembly: GCA_963580285.1. Lineage (NCBI taxonomy): Eukaryota > Metazoa > Mollusca > Bivalvia > Lucinida > Lucinidae > Lucinisca > Lucinisca nassula. The sequence continues at coordinate 82,496,066 of OY757010.1, forward strand.
GAGAAAACTGGAGCTTACTGGGGTATACATTTTTGTCTTATTTCTGTTTCAAGAAGTAAGTTGTGGATACTAGTTAGAACCGCCTCATTGATTTGACCTACTGACCTACTTTTTGATCCGACATGACCCATATTCGAACTTAACCGAGATATTGTCATGATGATCATGCTGACCAAGTTTGATGATGACTGTTCCAAAATTGTGGCCTTTTATGTGTTCACAAGAAAAGTTTACTCACGGACGACGCACGACGGACACGACGACGCCGGACATCTAACGGTCACAAAAGCTCACCAAGACCTTCGGTCAGGTGAGCTAAAATATTAACAGTTCATTAATGCGAAGGCAAAGGCAAACAAAAACGATGATAAAAAACAACAGAATCACCGCATTGGAACGGCCAGTTTGTTTGTTTGTTTGATTTGAGGTTTAACGTCCCCACCAACACATTATAGATCATTTTGGAGACGCTGCTTCCAATTTTGTGGGACTTTTACCCGACATTGGGATGAAATGACATCTCAAGCCATGTCGCCCAATGAAACCAATAGGTTTATAAGCATGGACGGTCCGCCTCGCACCGCCGTTCCTGGACAGGCTTAGATCCTCTAAGCGGTTTACCAGTACTAGTGTTTGGACGGTTTCAGCTCTGCTTGGAAGCATCATGCAGCCCATCTATTTCTTCAAGCCCCGATGGGCGGGGTCGGATTGGAACGGCTAGTACATTTTTACTGGGGTCTTAGGGTAACATTCACAGCTGACGGCATTCTGAAAAATTTTCCTCGTTTTTCCAGAAATCAGGATCTGACATTTCATGTAAATTGACCATGCAAATTGTCAATTTGCATGAGATGTCAAATCCTGTATTTTGGTATACAGTAGAACTTCAATGGCTCGAACACCGATGGCTCGTTTACCATGGATGTGTCGAACCCATTCTTGAGCCCCTAGCGAAATCCTCTACATTAGAAATAGTGTGGGATTTTTAAGGAAATTTTAGTCTTTTATCTTGCAAATGTATGCTGTGTGTACTCATTAGAATCGCCTCGATGAGGCGATTCTAATGAGTACACACAGCATACATTTTCATTATAAAACACTGGAAAGATGTCTAAAAGTATCTCGTTATGCCTCCTGGCAGTAATCCTCAGTGGCTCGAACTACGCCTGTCTCAAACAGATTTTCGAGGTCCCAAAGGTGTTCGAGCCATTGAAATTCGACTGTAATTAAGAACAAGAGGCCCATGGGCCACAATGCTCACCAGAGCTCAGGGGGCCACTGCCCACTGGCAGCAATGTATTTTAATTAACCATGGAAGCCCTGTGCCCTAGGATGCTACAGATAAAATTCGGACCCAATAAGCCTCGTGGCTTTAGATTCGATATCACTTGAATGTGTTGTTGCAGGACAACAGATGACAATTGGCAATTTCCCATCTTCGGCAACAAATAGGCCAAAAAGAACATTATTAAAGGAACATTTCTATGAAAGTGTGACAAAATATCTTGAAAGGCATTAATGTCATTTTTCAATTTTCCCCATTATAGGACAATGGAAACTCATAACTTGGCATAGCAAACAAACCAAAGAGCCAAAGCTCATAAACCAGAGCTCAGGTGGACACTGCCCAATGGCAGCCATGTATTATAACATGATATGCTTTTATTATACCAATTATGAAGTCTCCCAAACAAACCCCTTACCCAAATGAGCACCCATGTGGACTGTATCAGAAATATGTATTTGGTGTTTTATAAAGTAGAGAGATCGGGGCATGGACCCAATGGAGCCCTGGTTGGTGTCACTAAATGCGTCTTATCAAAAGGAACAAAGAAATATATATCAGTGGGAATATGTATGGTTCCTGAGATGTAAGGCCTTTTAAGCAATGGAGGGAATCGGGCATGGCAGATCCCAGAAAAGCCCAAGATTATTGTCAATGAATAAGTCTTATCATAAGGACCAAGAGTACATACGGTTAAACGGTGGGGATCTGAATGGTTTCTCAGATATGAGGCACTTTTATGAAGTGGCAGGGAGAGAAATGGCCCCTGCAGACCCCCAAAGATGGAGGTGACTGAATGTGTCTAATAACAATGAACAAGAATATATGTGATTATAGGATGGGGATTTGAATGGTTTCTGAGATATATGGCCTATTATGAAGTTGAGTCTAATCATAAGGAACAAGAATAAGTATGGTTAAGGGGTGGGGATCTGAACGGTTTCTGAGATATATGGATTTTAAAGAAGTAAAGGGGTGGGGCATGGCCTGTGGCACCCCGGGAGGACCTGCATGCTGGTGTCACTGATTGCGTCTTATCATAAGGAACAAGAATATATATGGTTTAGGGGTGGGGATCTGAACGGTTTCTGAGATATATGTATTTTACTGAAGTAAATTGATGGGGCATGGCCTGTGGCACCCCGGGGGGACCTGCATGCTGTTGTCACTGATTGCGTGTTATCACAAGGAACAAGAATATATATGGTTTAGGGGTGGAGCTCTGAACAGTTTCTCAGATATATGGTCTTTTGTGAAGTCAAGGGGTGGAGCATGGCCCGGGGCACACACTGGGTGACCCCTAAGTTGGTGTCACTGAATGTGTCTTATCATAAAGAACAAGAATGAATATGGTTTAGGGGTGGTATCTGTAAGGTTTCTGGAATATTTGGCCTTTTACGAAGAGGAGGGGGTTGGGCATGGTCCCGGCACATCCTAGGGGACCCCAAATTTGGTGTCACTGAATGCAACTTATCGTAAGGAATGAGAATATATATGGTTTAGGGGTGGGGATCTCAATGGTTTCTGAGATAAATGGCATTTTATGAAGTGAAAGGGGTGGGGCATGTCCCCGACACATCCCGGGGGACCCACAGGTTGGTGTCACTTAATGCGTCTTATCATAAGGAACAAGTATATATATGGTTTAGGGGTGGGGATCTGAATGGTTTCTGAGATAAATGGCCTTTTATGAAGTGGAGGGGTCAGGGCATATCCCCGGCATATCCCGGGGGACCCCCAGGTTGGTGTCACTTAATGCATCTTATCATAAGGAACAAGAATATATATTGTTCAGGGGTGGGGATCTGTATGGTTTCTGAGAAATGTGGATTTTAATGAAGTAAAGGGGTGGGGCATGGCCCATGGCACCCTGGGTTGACCCGCATGCTGGTGTCACTGATTGCGTCTTATCATAAGGAACAAGAATATATATGGTTTAGGGGTTGGGCTCTGAACAGTTTCTCAGATATATGATCTTTTGTGAAGTCAAGGGGTGAAGCATGGCCCGGGAGCACCCTGGGTGACCCCTAGGTTGGTGTCACTGAATGTGTCTTATCATAAGGAACAATAATATATATGATTTAAGGCAGGGGATCTGTAAGGGTTCTGGAATATTTGGCCTTTTATGAAGTGGAGGGGGTTGGGCATGGTCCTGGCACATCCCGGGGAACCCCCAGGTTGGTGTCACTTAATGCATCGTAGCATAAGGAACAAGAATATATATAGTTTAGGGGTGGGGATCTGTATGGTTTCTGAGATATATGGCATTTTATGAAGTAGAGGGGTGGGGCATGTCCCCCGGCACATCCCGGGGGACCCCCAGGTTGGTGTCACTGAATGCATCTTAGCATAAGGAACAAGAATATATATAGTTTAGGGGTGGGGATCTGTATGGTTTCTGAGATATATGGCATTTTATGAAGTGGAGGGGGTGGGGCATGTCCCTGGCACATCCCGGGGGACCCCCAGGTTGATGTCACTTAATGCATCTAAGCATAAGGAACAAGAATATATATAATTTAGGGGTGCGGGATGTGAATGGTTTCTGAGATAAATGCCATTTTATGAAATAGAGGGGACAGGGCATGTCCCCGGCACATCCCGGGGGACCCCCAGGTTGGTGTCACTTCATGCATCTTATCATAAGGAACAAGAATATATATGGTTTAGGGGTTGGGATATGTAAGGTTTCTGAGATATAAGGCATTTTATGAAGTGGAGGGGGCCGGGCATGGCCCCGGCACAACCTAGGGGACCCCCAGGTTGACATAAAAGTATATGGCTGAGAGAAGTTTACACAAGGAACATGTTTATGTAATTTTGTCAAAATATCTGCAATGACTTGGCAGTAAATGCCATTTTTCAGTTTTCCCTATTATAAGTCAATGGAAACTCTAAGTTGCCATAGCAACAAAACTAAAAGGCCAAATTTCATAAAAAACACAAAACCTGTAAAGGCAAATATGATGAATATTTTCATAAAGTCTCAGCCTCCTAGAGCATATGGTTTCTGAGGAGATGATTTTTTAAGTATTTTTTTTTTGTCTATTTTTTGCCTTTTGGTTTCCATGGTAACCAATAAAAATGAGCAGAAGGCCTAAGATCATACGGCAGATAGTAGATTACCTATGGAACATTTCTATGAAAATTTTGTCAAAATATCTGCAGAGGCTTGGCAGTGAATGCCATTTTTCTATTTTCCCCATTATAAGTCTATGGCAACTCTAAGTTGCCATAGCAACCAAACTAATGAGCCGATTTTCATTAAAAACACAAACTTTCAATCCCCCTGCCCAAGGATGCTACAGATGAAATTTGGGCTGAATGGGCCCAGTGGCTTCAGAGAAGATGTCGTTTGAAAATGTTGACGCAGACGCAGACGACACAGACGACGCAGACGACGACGGACAACTGCCTATCCTACAAGCTCCCCCGGAGCCTTCGGCTCTGGTGAGCTAAAAATACCAACAATTTGTCGTCTGCTGAATTAGTCCAGAGTGGTAAAGGTTAAACTGATTTTACGTGGCCACTATCCTACAAGTTGGCGACAAACGCACATTTGAACAACACCCAGCTTGGCACTAAAAGGCGGACCAACGTCTTGGCGATATTGGTACGACATGACCACGTCGTATCGTCGGTCCGAGTTTGTGCGACGTTGACCCGGCATTCTTTGCTAGCTTGGCATATATCGCAGGGTGCAATGTGCTAATTTCGCAACGTGTGACATACAGTAGAACTTCGATGGCTCGAACACCGATGGCTCGTTTACCATGGATGAGTCGAACCCATTCTTGAGCCCCTAGCGAAATGCTCTACATAAGAAATAGTGGGAGATAAGGAGATTTTAGTCTTTTATCGTGCAACCTCGCTGAGGCGATTCTAATGAGTACACACAGCATACATATTCATTCTAGAATACCGAAAAGATGTCAAAAAGTATCTCGTTATGCCTTATGACACTAACCCTAAGTGGCTCGAACTACCCCTGTCTCGAACAGATTTTCGAGGTCCCAAAGGTGTACGAGCCATTGAAGTTCGACTGTAGTGCATTCTTTCATATGTTTCCCATATTTCTTAGTTATACTTCATAGGCTGTGAGTGCTCACGATTGCCCACAACCTATCTCTTGGAACAGAAATAAGCAAAATAATGTATACCCCTGTAAACCCGTTTTCATTATATACAGTGGGGTTTAGAGGGTTGTTCAATTCACGGATTGTTAACGTAATGGCATAGGTCCGCTCAATTGTAGTTTTGAAGAGGTCGATTGGTCAAACAAGAGTTGAATCAAGATTAACCCTTATCCCTTATAATTTAGCCATTCCCATTCACATTTCAACCAGTCAAATTACTTGATGTAATTTATTCATTCAAATTCGCAAACTGAATGGCAAACGGTGTAGATCCTGATCTGATGGCTTTCTAGTATATCTACACTGTTTACAAACGTAGAGGTCACCGTGAACGATAAGGGTTAATTTCAAACAATGTAATGTACCTTGCAGTACTGCTCTGTATCCAGACATTCTCTCAGTGGTGCTGTGTTTGGAAATGCCTGGCATTCTGTGTAAGGATCCCAAACGTACTTAAACGATTCGGAACAGTCGTAACATGCCAGCCAACTGGAGTTCGTTGCACCATCTGAAACGAGTTAAAGCTAGAATTATGGAAAACACCACATATTGTCATCTGAACCAGAAAACCAATGGCCCTGAACCGCTCACCTGAATGCTGAGCTAATATGGAGCCATTTGATTTCTTAGAAAAAAAATGACGTGATTTAACCATGGCAGCCATCTTGGTCATGTGATCTTAACTCTTTGAACAAACTTTTATTCCTCCATAAAGGCTTTGTATGAAAATTGGCTTAAATTTGACCAACTCTTTTTTCTTTCTTTTCTTTTGTTTAATATTTTGCTATCTGGGTGATCCTGAACCAAGGTAAATAATTGACCTTGACCTTTGAGCTTCATTAAATCGTTTTGCATATTTATTTTTAAATTTTACAAGCAATAACAGTTTTCGAAAAGTTTTAATAATTTCCACTTTTTCCCATGCACAAGCTTATGCGACAGATTTGACCTTGGTGTAAAACGGGTAAAGGTCAACTCAGACACATCATTTAAAAAAATTATGATGGGCCTGAGTCGCAAATGCTACATTGCAAGTTTTAAAGCAATTGATCCATTGGTTCCCGAGAAGAAGGTCTTTAAAACAAATACCATATATAGGAGGGGATGTCAATAAGTAACCAGCCTATACCATTTCCAATTGACTGAGACAACCAAGATATTCATGCCTTGTTTCAATAAATGTTTTAGGCACGACTGCAAAATTGCACCCCGATCGTGTTATTCACTCATAAGATAATGAATGTCAAAACATTCCTAGCGATGCAAAAGCAAGCTTTTCGTCAAAAGCTGAGTACCATGCTGTAATTCGGTACTTGTATTTGAAACGGAAAACAATCAGGAAATACATAGCCAGTTGACCAATGTTTATGGACCATCTGCACCATCGAATGCACAAGTTAAATTCTGGGTTGGGGAATTCAAACGCGGTAGAACGTCTTTAGAAGACGAGACGAAACCAGGTCTGGACGCACATCAGATGCCACGGGATCTGGTGTACTCTGATAGGCGAATTAGGTGCAAGAAATAGCGTTTCAACAATTTTACACAATCACTCGGGTATGCGCAAGCTAAGCCCGTTGGGTCCCAAAATCCCTTAGCGACGAGCAAATGGCAACCAGAGCATCAGTATGCAGCACATTGTTGAAGTGATTTTTGTCAAAGGAAGATGATTTTCATTCACGTCTGGTGATTGTAGTTGAGACCTGTTTTCATTATCTATCTATCTATCTATCTATCTATCTATCTATCTATCTATCTATCTATCTATCTATCTATCTATCTATCTATCTATCTATCTATCTTCTCAAACTGAGTCGGTCATATATTTGGCCATTACTTCAGGTGGGTGGCTAAATTTAGAATTCAGCATAAAAAGCATCACTGGGTGAGCCCTTAAAACTATTATAAGCCATAGAATAAAACGCAAAGTCGCCAGTGGGTAAGGCCGGGGTCTTTGATGCCAAAGAAGTTCAGAACGCACCCTCTGCTGGCAAGGTGATGGCAACTGTAGTTTGGGACGCACCAGGCGTTATAACAGGTGCGTATTGTGCAAATTTGCTTGACCAACTGAGAAGCCTCCGTGGTGCAGTGGTTACGCTACTCGCCTTGTAAACCAGGGATCGCAGGATCGATCCCGGGCTTCTCCAGACTTTCGGATGAGTCTTTAAACCGAGGTCCCGTCTCCGTATGACCTTAGCTGTTGGTGGGACGTAAAACTAAAACTCACTCACTCACTTGACCAACTGAGAACTGCGATCCGTGAAAGAAGACGAGGTAAACTCTCCAAAGTATTCTGCTCCAACAGCAGGAGTCCACACTTGCAAAATTACAATGGGTGCTGTTGAGCGGAATGGGTACGAGCTAATACTGCACCCTGCCTATTCTCCGGACTTAGCCCCTACTAACTATTTCCTATTCCCAAACTTGAAAAAGGATATCCGTGGACCACGGCTGGTAAACTCGTAAGGGGTAACCGCCTGTTATGCACTCAAAATCCTTACAGGAACTTCTGGTTATGCCTTCCGAGACCACAAATATGTCAACAAACAGGTGAGTGTTCCCGATATATGATTTTTAGTCATTTTTGTAAACACATTTTGAGAAATCGGGTAATGCTATTCTCAACAACTTTCATTTCTGCATCAGAAAAGATGGGTGCGGATATGAAAAGGCAAGCGGTCGATTTTTAATTCAATTTCTCCCTTGGGAAGGTAGTCAGATAGTTCTGTTTTGACCTGTTTTCTAGCGCCGAATGAAGGCATTTTCAGCTACCCGGACGATGCGAAACTAATCCAACATGCCAAATAACACGTAAGTCAAACCACTTTCATTTTGAAATACATAAAATGCAAAATTTCCACAGAATTTGTTCCAGGAGCTTTAATATTTGTGCCGATTATGACTTACGAGGACCGATTACCCCTTGGTAGTTGGCATGATGGATTAGTTTCGCATCGTCCGGGTAGCTGAAAATGCCTTCGTTCGGCGCTAGAAAACAGGTCAAAACAGAAATATCTGACTACCTTCCCAAGGGAGAAATTGAATTAAAAATCGACCGCTTGCCTTTTCATATCCACACCCATCTTTTCTGATGCAGAAATGAAAGTTGTTGAGAATAGCATTGCCCGATTTCTCAAAATGTGTTTACAAAAATTACTAAAAATCATATATCGGGAACACTCATCTGTTTGTTGACATATTTGTGGTCTCGGAAGGCATAACCGGAATTTAACTTTTACGAGTTTACCAGCCGTGTGGACGTCATATCCGGTCCAACGAATAAGTCCTGGCGGCAGTTGAGGAGTGGGTCGGAGACAAGGAACCTTTCATATGAAATTAAGTTACATATGGCCCTCTGGTTTCTGAGTAAAACAAGTTTCAATTTCAAATCTAAATGACCTTGGGCTAAGGTTAAGGAAATACCTTGACGTCGAATACTCATCTAGTATCATCTACTCATTTAGTAAGCTAACTGCATCTACCAATTTTAAGATCACAGGCTGCAATAGGTTCCGAAAAATACACTGTTTTGACTTTTTCCAATATAACAGCCTATGCACCCAAATTGACCTTGGCTTAAAAGAGATCATCCGAGGGTCATCATTCGAACAAACTATGATGAGTTCGAGTCTTCAATGCTACATACCAAGTTTAATGATGAACGGCCCAACGGTTCCGAAGGAGAAGATTTTCGAAGGGTTTTTACCTTATATGGACATGGCGGCCATCATGGCCAGGTGACCTGGACCCTGCGAACAAACTTTCGTTCCCCCATCCCCTGGACGTTCCACATTAAAATACACTTCATTCAACCCTGTGGTTTCAGAGGAGATGTTTGAAATATTGACAGACGACAGGCAGACAACGGAGCCTTACCATACTATAAGCGCACGCATGAGCTCACCATCGGCTCAGGTGAGCAGAAATGCTAGTTACCGAGATATGTAAGGCGCCATTTTAGCATAAGGGTGTGTTACATGTATTGAAATTAATTAGCCAGTAGTAGAACATTTTAGCTCAGTACTGATTGTAGCATACAGTAGAACTTCGATGGCTCGAACACCGATGGATCGTTTACCATGGCTGGGTCGAACTCGTTCTTGAGCCCCTAGCGAAATCCTCTGCATAAGAAATAGTGGGGATAATTAAGGAGATTTTAGTCTTTTATCTTGCAAATGTATGCTGTGTGTACTCATTACAATTGCCTCGATGAGGCGATTCTAATGAGTACACACAGCATACATATTCATAATAGAACACCGAAAATATGTCTAGAAGTATCCCGTTATGCCTCCTGATAGTAACCTCAGTGGCTCGAACTACCCCTGTCTCGAACAGATTTTCGGGGTCCCAAAGGTGTTCGAGCCATTGAAATTCGACTGTATTTGGGCATTTTATTTTGTTTATTTATTTATTTTATTATATGACGTCGTTGATAAGCAGTGGATAACGTCGTGTAATAAAAATCATATGACCACACGTGTAATAACACTTTGGCGGGATTAAGTAACGTCATGACGACGTTCATGTCAACAATGCATTTCTTTGTGGAAAAAAAAAATCAAAGGCGATAAAATCCAATTTAAAGTGGTCATATGATAAACAGAATCTTACACTCGTTGTCATTTCATATGAAATTTATGAAACTCGCCGAAGGCTAGTTTCATAAATTTCATATGAAATGACAACTTCATTTCATATGAAATTTATGAAACTCGCCGAAGGCTCGTTTCATAAATTTCATATGAAATGACAACTCGTGTAAGATCCTCTATTTATTTTATTGTAAATGAAATTGTCCCTACCTCAGCGTTTGTGAATATGCATTCGTTCCTGCACATCACGTGAACAAGTCCGTGAAATAAAGACCCCCCCCCCCCTAAACCCCACTTTATATAGAGAAAACTGGGGTTTAGTGGGTAAACATTATTTTTCCTTATTTCTGCTCTTAGACATAGGTTGTGGGTACTCGTTGGAACCGCCTCATTGAGGCGGTTCTAACGAGCACCCAAAACCTATGTTTGGAGTGTAAATAAGAAAAATATTACAAATTTTCATGAGAAAAATTACCTTTTTAAGAGGTTTGAAAAATGCATTATATCACACGGATGTGTTATCGTAATGGGATGATCCTACGAAACACTATCCACTCATACACGTACCCATCACGAAAACACGCATACATAATTTTGACCCGCTTAACCCCCACTTTTATACAGTAAAACTTGGGTTTGCAGGGATATACATTATTTTTCTTATTGGTGCTCAAAGACATGGATTGTGCGTACTCATTAGGATCGCCTCGGCGAGTCGCTTCCAGCAAGTTCCGAAAATCTATGTTTTGAGCGGAAATATGAAAAAAAAATCAGATTTTCATTTTTTTTTTTTTTTTGGTGGTAAAATTGTCAAGACATTTGAATATGCATGTTTTCGTAATGGAATCAATATGTTTTACCTCCCTAATTCCAACACATAATGGAGTTATTCATTTGCAGTCAAGTTCTATGTATCAGGGATTATACTTACCGGCCATAGATACCAATAGAAGTAACAATATCCAGGAAAAATCCATCATATCTAAGATTGTTTTGATACCGTTTCATCACGGTTGATACTCCCTCAAGTATCAGCGCTTTCAGGCCCAGTCTGAGCAATTCTTATGTCTGTTATAAAGCGATCAAAACGATAGTTTTGTAACATTACGAAAACACGCCTATTCAAAAACATTAAACTTTTCCGCCGAAAAAAAAACAACAAAAATTTTATGATGAAAAATTGTGGTATTTTTCTTATTTCTGCTCAAACTATAGATTGTGAGTGTTCGTTAGAACCGCTTCGGCGTGGCGGTTCAATCGAGTACCCACAATCTATGTTTTTAGCAGAAATAAGAAAAATAAGGTTTACCCCTGTAAACCCCAGTTTTCCTATATAAAAGTGGGGTTCAAGGGGTGGGGTCAAAATTATTTTGGCGTGTTTTCGTGATGAACGAATAATTTCCAAAAAAGTTTAACGTATGTCCGTCGCTAAGTAATATTCTCATCACATCATAACGGAAGGGTCATTAATACAGTTTGCTGTGTTTCCGATCACAGCGACACACTTGTTTGATTCATTTGAAAATACATGCACTTGTTTATCGTTCAATACAAGAGATGCGAGATTCACATCGTTTTGTTTTCAAACAATTATACCCAAACGCACATTTTTCTCATAAAAGACTTACATTTCTATTTCAACTGAAAAATCGATTATGGGTACTCGTTGGTTTGTTTGTTTGATTTGATGATTAACGTTCCCGTCTCGTTAAAACCGGCTCCATGGGGTGGTTCTAACGGGCTACCACACTCTAGTCTTTGTTTTGCAGCAACATAAAGAAGCAAATATATACGTGTATATATACAGTGGCGATTTAGTTTTTGTTGTCCACGGAAACGGATGCAAAACTCTTTTCAACGATTTGAAAACGCAGCGTTTAGACCACGCTTAAACGATCGTTTACATTTTCAGCCAATCAGATCATCGTTTCTGAAACGTTTCAAGCGTTTCGTATATCAACCAATCACATTAGCGTTCGGAAAACGCTGTCATGGAAACGTTTCTGGTTTCATATGTTTTTTTCGTTAACCAATAAAAATCCCGCAGACTCACTTAAATGATAATAATAATATTAATGATAATTAATAATAATGAATAAAAATAAAAATAAATAATAATAACAATTATTATTATTATTATTATTATTATTATTATTATTATTTATTATTATTTTATTATGAAACAGAAAATAGATAAAAAAAATAATAGCGAAATGATTTTAAGGTGAAGAGGATCTCCTGCAATAAACAGGAAATTGTGTTTGACAGAAAGAAAATGTGTTTCCGGATTCTGTAGCTCAGTCGGATGCGCGTCTGACTGGTGATCAGGAGGACGCTGGTTCGACTCCCGCCGGAGACGGCAACATTTTTTCGTGGAGATTGATCATGAAATCTTTTCTACGGTCATTCTCTCCCTTCCGCTGATTCAAGAAGGGCAGTTGTCAGTTTCTGGCAAAAGAATGTGCACTGTACTGGTTAATCGCTAACGTATAAGCCTGCCCAGGAAAGTGTTGATAGGTAAACTGACCGGCTCAAAAATGACCTAAATAGTGTTGACTGGGCCGTAAAACTCAAATATAAACAAACAAACAGTCGGATGCGCGTTTAACTGTTGATCCAGATTTGCGGGTTCATTGCTTGCCGGTGAAAAACAAAAACTGCATAAGAACCTTTCATACATGGACAAAATATTAACCGAGAAGACTCTGTTTTCTATAGTTTTCGAATGCTTTTTGTGAGGGAATTTATTGTTCTCACCCATTACGTACGGCCGCTATATTTTAGGAAACAACAACAACAAAAAATAACAAATTTATACAATGAATTTGACATTTAACGTGATTTTTCAGTAAATGTGATCTCAGTAATTATCCGTCATCAAATTAACATTCGATGACAGATGTCTTCTTCAATCATCACGAAAACACGCCTTTATAAATTTGACTCTCTTAAAACCACTTTTGTATTAAAAAACTTGGCTTGACAGGGTTAATTATTTAACATTATTTCTACTCAAATATAGACTGTGGGTAAACGTTAAATCCGCATCGCCAAAGCGGTTCTAACGAGGACCCACAATCACTGTTTTGAGTAGAAATTTGGACAAAAATATCAGAACTTTTATCCCAAAATTTACAATTTTGTTGTAGAGTAGAAGTTTTCAATTTATTTGATTAGGCTTGTTTTCGTAATGGAACAAAAATAAATTGTATTTGAACTGTCAGAATCAGACACACGTTAATATTTTTTTCTTTTTTATATTTCGGTGGTGAAAATATTTCATTTATAATTTTATAATCTACTAAGCCGCGAAATCAATTTATATCTGAAACAAATAAAAATCATCGCTTCACCTCATTACAAAAACACGCACTTTCGTATTTTGAAAATTTTACCAAAAATCTAAGAAAAGTATTATATTTGTATATTTCTGCTCAAAGCATAGATTGTGAGAACTCGTTAGAGTCGCCTCGGTGAGGCGGTTCTAACGAGTAACCACAATCTATGTTATAAGCAGAATTAAGAAGAAATATCACAATAACACACCCGTGCGACATAGTGGATTTTTTTTCAGATCTCCAACATGGCTACTTTTCTAATGAAAATCCGTGATATTTTTCATTTATGCTGCAAATATAGGTTGTGGGTGCTCGTTAGAACCGCCTCAATGCGAAGGTTCTAACGAGTACCCACAACCTATTTCTTGGAGCAGAAATAAGAAAAAATAATGTATACCCCCGTTCAACCCCATTTTCTCGATATAAAGTGAGGTTTAAGGGGGTGTTCATTTCACGGACTTTTTCACGCGATGTTGTACACCCATGTAAATTCCAGTTATATTATATAAAGGTTTGGTTTAAGGGTTCAAAATAATATAGGCTTGTTTTCATGATGTCGTGAAAACACGGTATGTTCATTTTGTGAACAATAAATATGATCGCGATATTTTCACAGTGGCAGCCCGGACTACTTTTTCAATATTCTTTTTTCATAAATGCCAAACAAATTTTGTCTAAAACATCAGAATTTTCACTCAAGCTTCGCACTCGTGAAAATTCTGATATTTTGAATTAACGCCACCTTAAACACTATTTTATTTTTGAGGCATTGATTCCAATTTTGAGTGTCTGTGTGTGTTTTTTTTACCATACATTGAGATGAAATGACATCTCGCCCAAACAAACAAAAATGGTTTATATGTAGGGACGGCCAGCCTCGAACCACTTTGGCTGGTCAGGCATAGATCCTGTAAGCGGTTTTTTACATTTGAGTACTGGTCATTGAAGAAATATATGGGCTGCATGATGCTTCCACGCAGAGCTGAATCCGGCCCGCACACTAGTACCGGTAAACCACTTAGAGGATCTAAGCCTGTCCAGGAACCACGGTGCGAGGCCCATGCTAATTGGTTTCATTGGGAGACAGGGCTTGAGATGTCATTTCATCTCAATGCCGGGTAACGTCTCCAAAATGACATTTACGGTGTTGACGGGGACGTTAAACCTCAAATCAAACAAACAAATCAGTACTGGTCACGAACAGACTCAGTAAAACCGAGTCTGCTATTTTCGTTTATTTCGAGTACGAGCATTCTGACATGCAGAACTCTAGTTCAATGTGAGATTAAGGGGTAGTGATTTGAATTGCCTCGGTGAGGCAAAACCTATTAATATCCACAACATTTTTTTCGGAGAAATGAAGACGTTTATCCTAAATTGTCATCAACTACCCTCTACCCTCACACACACACACTCTCTCTCTTCACCGTGTATGACATATGATAATTCTCGTGCTGTTCATAGAGGCGGATCTAACGTGGAGCCTCAATACGGTTTGTGCGTTGTTTTTGTGGAAATCATGAATTGTGTAAAGTCGATAGCATCGCCTTAATAACACAGATTATGAGTGCTCCTTAGCATCCTACATCGTTGAGATAGAGGTTGGGGGTTACAGGGATCTACAATATTTTCTTTATTTTTGCTGATTTAGAAATTAAAACATAGATTGTGGGTACTCGTTACCGAACACCAAACACAATGTTTGATAAAATATCAAACAAATATCATTGTTTTGAATCGTCGGAAAACTGTCCGTTTTTTTTTTTTTTTTTTTTTTTTTTGTTTGTTTTTGTTTTTGTTTCATTCACTATGTCACCCGGTCTGATACCATTATGTCCACTAACATTTTTAGGATGCAAATTTGTCACATTTTCCAGAGACTGCAGGTTCTGGTAAAACTGCATCAGTCAGACGGTCCTAACGAGTGCCCACAATCTATGTTTTTGGAAAAGGAGTAAGAATGTTGCCCGGCTTGCAGAACTTGCGACCCCTGATCACCAGCTAGACGCGCATCAGACTGAGCTACGGATCCTCGAATTAATGTCGCCCGACCGGCAGCTACCGAACCCGTGACACCTGATCAACAGTCTGGTAACATTGCATCAGTCAGACGGTTCTAACGAGTGCCCACAATCTATGTTTTTGGAAAAGGAGTAAGAATGTTGCCCGGCTGGCAGCTACCGAACCCGCGACACCTGATCAACAGTCAGACGTACATCAGACTGTACTACAGGTCCCCGAATTAACGTTGTCCGACCGGCAGGTATCAACCCGCGATTCTTGATCACCAACAAGACGCACACCAGACTGTGCGACAGATCCACGAGTTAATGTTGCCCGACCAGCGGGTACCGAACCCGCGACATCTGATCACCAGTCAGATGCGCTTCAGACTGTGCTACAGACCCACGAATTAATGTTGCCCGGTCGGCAGGTACCGAAATCGCAACCTGTGATCACCAGTCAGACGCGCATCAGACTGCTACGGACCCACGAATTAATGTTGCCCGACCGGCAGGTACCGGACTCGCAACCTGTGATCACCAGTCAGACGCGCATCAGACTGCTACAGACCCACGAATTAATGTTGCCCGACCGGCAGGTACCGGACTCGCAACCCCTGATCACCAGTCAGACGCGCTTCAGACTGCTACAGACCCACGAATTAATGTTGCCCGGCCGGCAGGTACCGGACTCGCAACCTGTGATCACCAGTCAGACGCGCTTCAGACTGCTACAGACCCACGAATTAATGTTGCCCGGCCGGCAGGTACCGGACTCGCAACCCCTGATCACCAGTCAGACGCGCTTCAGACTGCTACAGACCCACGAATTAATGTTGCCCGGCCGGCAGGTACCGAACTCGCAAACCCTGTTCACCAGTCAGACGCGCATCAGTCTATGCTTCCGAGGCCTGCATGAAGCAAGTGTTCCAGTTTGTTTTAGGGAAAACTAACATCAGATTGCGTATTACTAGGCTTTCGCATGCTTCGCTGTTACCGTCCAGTCAGCTATATTAAGGTCATATCGAGCCGGCCAGTCAGTTTCTAAGCCACTTATTGTTTCCTGGACCAACACCATTTTATCAGCACATTACACATTATATCACCAGAAAGTTGCAACTTGCCCTTTAGAATCGGTGGAAGCGAGGGATATTTCAGGATCAGTCACCACGAAAGAAGTTTACTGGGCCCATCGGGGATAGAACCCACTGCTATGTGCTCATCTGACCGGGTCACCGAGACCGACCACATGTGTAACCAATGGTTCACTAGTAGAATGTGTATATATGTGCGTAGTTTAGGCTTTATCCTCGCTGGTCACACATGATGATGATGATGATGATGATGATGATGATGATGATGATGATGATGATGATGATGATGATGATAATGATGATGATGATGATGATGTTGATGATGATACGTACGTCATATATGATGATGATGACGGTGGTCACACATGATGACGATGATGATGGTGATGATGAGGATGATGATGATGATGATGATGATGATACGTACGTCATATATGTTTACCAATGCGAGTTGCATATGCGAATGATTTAACACCATTCAATGGAGGCGGATCTAACGAGTACCCACAATCCACGCTTTTGAGGAGAAATATTATAGCAATGTATATAACTGTTAACCCAGAAAATTGTATATATAAAGAGTTTTGTTATTTCCATAAAACGCACTTGTTACTTTATCACCCGGCAGTTGCATCAGAAGCAAATAAAATCATTTGTCTTCATCTTTCATTACGATCAAACATCTGTGTGACATAGGGCATTTTTAGCATGTTTACTGATGGACATCTTTGATACTATTCTTATGCATATTCAAAAGATAGGCTGATGGTGCTCGTTCGAACCGTTCATTGAGGCGGTGCTGATGAGTACTCACGACCGATGTCTTTGAACAGAAATAAGAAAAACAATCAATCGATCAATATTCAAACGATATGCTGATGGTGCTCGTCCGAACTGGTTCATTGAGGCGGTGCCAATGTACATCCACGACCGACGTCTTTGATTTGTTTGTTTGATTTGAGGTTTAACGTCCCCATCAACACTGTAAAGGTCATTTTGAAGCCGTTGCTTCCAATTTTGTGGGACTTTTACCCGACATTGAGATGAAATGACATCTCAAGCCCTGCCGCTCAATGAAACCAATAGGGTTTATAAGCATGGACGGCCCGACACTCACACCGCTTTGCCTGGGCAGGCTTAGATCCTCTAAGCAGCTTACCAGTACTCGGGTGTGGGTCGGATTCAGCTCCCCGTGGAAGCATCATGCAGCCCATATATTTCTTCAAGCCCCGATGGGCGGGGCCGTACCGTCGTCTTTGAATAGAAATAAGAAAGATAATCAATCAATCAATCAATCAATCAATCAATCAATCAATCAATCAATCAATCAATCAATTAATCAATCAATCAATCAAATTTTATTCGCTTAAGCTTATGCAGCTCATCATGATAAAACATATATAGACAGACAAATAAGTGAAGAATAGCATAAAGTGAATTACTGGATGGGGCATTGTCTTACACAATACAAGTTCTCCGGCTACATGTAGGCGACATACAAGATGTTGCATCGACGCCCATGCGACGCCGACTAGACGTCGTTTATTTGTTTGTTTGATTTGGGGGTTTACGTCCCCGTCAACACTGTGTAGGTCATTTTGGAGACGTTGTTCCGATTCTGTGGGACTTATACCCGACATTGAGACATGACATCTCAAGCCCTGCCGCCTAATAAATCGCATATGGTTTATATGCATGGACGGTCCAACTCGCACCACTTTTCCTGGGCACGCTTAGTACTCACGTGCGGTTGGTTTCAGCTCTGCGTGGAAGCATCATGCAGCCATCTATTTCTTCAAGCCCCAATGGCCGGGGCTGGGCTAGACGTCGTATGGACGCTAGGTCACCTACGATACAGGTATGTGACTTCTGTGGTTGCTAAAATTTTGGAAAAGGTCTGCCGCATGTCAGCAGACAATAATAATAATAATAATAATAATAATGAATTCCCCCGTCAACCCCAGTTTTTTCTTGATAAAGTGGGGTCTAGTGGGGATCTTCATTTCACGGACTTGTTAACCTGTTGGTTATGTTTCTTTCCTTTTTATCTTCTCATGTATGTCATGAGCATGGCCATAAGGGATATTTTAGTCTGTTATATTACTTCATGCAACAAACACCCACGTAAACCTTCATTAAGCGCAAAATTTGGGTTTACATTCATGAATATCCGCCACCGTTTTTTAAACACACACACACGCACGCACGCACGCGCGCGCGAACACACAAACGCACACAGGTTAACAGCCGCGATTTGGATAAATCGCCAATGTCAGATTATTTTCTTAAGATCATCATGAAAAGAGCATATATAATTTTGAACCCCTTGAACCCCATTTTCATAAAGTACAACTGGGGTTAACGGTTTCCTATTTCTGCTCGAAGCGGTTCTAACGAGGACCAGCAATCTATGTTTAGGTTAACGTTCGGTGAAGATCAGCAATCCATGTTTAGAGCAGAAAATGCAAAATATCGGATATTTTGTCAGAAAATTTTCATTTTTTTTTGTGACAAAACTTTCAATATATTTGAATAGGCGTGTTTTCGTAAAGTACCGTTGAAGATGAAATCTCCAAAATAGTTATTCTTAGTTTCGAGTGAAAACTTATCATTTTTATGCTCGGAACATAGATTCAACAAAGCTCGTTATAACCGCCGTGTACTTTGTTTTTCAAAAAAGTTGGGTTGCAGGGGTATTAATTAACAAATACTAATTAACGCGTTCTATTTCATAATTCGCTTTAGGAAAATAGAGGCACGAGACAAGCTGCATTCTTCCATAATATTCAGACGAAAAATAAAAATAATAAAAAAATAATTATCATTCGCGCTTATATCTGCATCAAACCATTATGATTACGCTCCCGTGCGCTAAATGTCTCTAAAACTAACGTTTCTCATATGAAAATGTTTTTTTTTTTTTTTAATTCTGCCATATTTATAGATTTATGACTGCTCATTAGAACCACCTTGGTAATACGGTTTTAACGAGTATCCGCAATCTATGTTTTAGAACAAAAATAAAAAAAAAATAATGAATTCCCCGTAAATCCCATTTTCTAAAAAAAATGCTCATTAGAACCGCCCTGTCCAGGCAGTTTTAAGGAGTACCCGTAATCTATGTTTTGGAGCAAAAAATAAGGAAAAAAGGAATACCTCGTAAACCCAATGTGCTCTATATACTGTGGGGATTAAAGGGGCCTTCCATTCACGGACTTGTTATCTTGATGCATGAGCTGTAGGGTGCTTGTTAAAACCGCTTCAACAAATCGGTTCAAACAAAAACCCACATTCAATGCTCTTGAGATAATGTGGGATCTAGTTGGACATGTTGGAGTGTTTATTTAACGGACTTTTTGTTGAGGTGATGATGAATAATTTAGAAATTCTGAATTAACATATAACAAATATCGACTAATGTATAACAGTTTCCGGAAAGCAAACATTACACACGCATGTAAACACATTACCTGGCGTTGCATGGCAACGTAAGTGAAGTGTGGTCAGTGACAAATCTCACCAATACTATTATATGACCCTAATGTCTTGGGAAATACGGTCATCTGTAATTGAATATACAGGGATTCTAATAATTTTGGCCTCAGTGTGGCACAAATATTTCCTTAACATTTAAACAAACAAAGAACGTTTCTCAGCTAATGCATTTTCTTAACCCGTATTTGACATAGATGGAATCTCCCACCTAGTAAGTTTGGATTGGTCCATTTCCAATTATTGGGCTGCCAGATTTGTTTTATTAGCGACACATTTTGCAACACTGTTTGTACTTTCAGCAAACAGTGTAGAACCAGGTCAGACGTCGCGTTTTGTGGCGTCTGATCTGGGTCTGCACTATTTGCCAATGTCCCACAAAAGGGCCGCTAGGCATATATGGGTTAAATCTTCGATACACTTATTTGTTTGTTTTTCTTTCTTTCTTTTCTTTTTTTTTTTTTTTTTTTTTGGTTCTTTTGTTTTTAGAAAAAAAATCCATAAAGATTTTTAGGATGAACGTATTGTCTGAAAATTTATCATGCATTAAGCTGAGGTATTATCCATGTCATTCTCGATTGTTCTTTATATATGTATAGTTTAGTTAAGATTGTTCTTTGTACTCCGTATTTAAAGTCAATGATCATGTCATTTCTTAAGCAATGGCATACATGTACTTACAGAATATTCATTTTTTTCCTCAAATATAACTTTAATTTTAAATGACGCGATTGTAGTGAATATATATGTTAAGCTGTTGAAGATAATCGTAAATAAACATGCACATGTATTTAAGTCAACTTAAGTGATTGCGCATGCGCGCTAAATGCATGAATTCGATTGGCTCGGTCATAAAACGTTTTCAAACGGTCATACTATTGGCCAAAACGGGAAAGCGTTTTCAATAGCGTTTTGATCTTTTCAGAGCGCTTGCGCAAATTTACCGTTTGTCTGAAACGATTCGCCTTGACTTTTGATTGGTCAAAACGATATGAAACGCTCGAACCGTTGTCGAAACGCAAGCGTTTTGCAACGCTTTCAAAACGGACCCTAAACGCAAAAACGGGTAGGTCGAACGTTATCGCCACTGTACCCCTTGTACATGTAGCCCTCACTATTCTCTACATAAAGCGGGGTTTACAAGCGTATTCATTTGTTCTGGCGCTCATATCCTATTTTTAATTGAAAAAAAAAAAAATGAAGCAGCGTTTTCCCTATTCAAACAATGAAGAAGAAGAAAATAAAAACGACATGAACCAACGGTTGTCAGAATATGCAATGCAAGGTGTCGCATTTCAAGAGGAAAGGAATCTTGTACATTTCTTGCCCCACCACGAAAACAGGCCTATATAATTATGACCCCTTTTAACCCTACTTTTATATAGTAAAACCGGGGCTTACATGCGAGGCGGTTCTAGCGAGTACCCACAATATACGATTTGAGCAAATATATGAAATTGTCAAAATGTTTATCTGAAAAATCTTCATTATTTTATTTGGTGGTAAAAATTTCAATACAAACGATTTGAGCAAATATATGGAAATGTCAAAATGTTTATCTGAAAAATCTTCATTATTTTATTTGGTGGTAAAAATTTCAATACATTTGTATAGGCGTGTTTTCGTTATATCTTTATCCAGCGTTAAAACCTTGTGATTTGCATTTTTTGTTAGATTTTATCTATGCGAATGAACCGAATGAAACCCGCCTTTTTGTGGATTTTATCGATGTGTAAACCCCGGCGAATCACTCACAAACCGCATGAAGTCCTCCTTTTTGTGGCTTTTATCGATGCGTAAAATTCGGCGAATCCCTCACAAACCGCACGAAGCCATCCTTTTTGTGGATTTTATCGATGTGTAAACTCCGGCGAATGCCCCACAAACCGCATGAAGCCCTCTGAGGCTTCATGCAGTTTGTGAGTGATTCGCCAGAATTTTATCGATGTGTAAACTCCGGCTTTTCACTCACAAACCGCATGAAGCTCTCTTACGCTTTATGGAGTTTGTGAGTGATTCGCCGGAGTTTACACATCGATAAAATCCATAAAATGATAGTTAATTTCTTATCATTCTAACTTTGTCATCGAAATGTTATAAAAGCCACAAAAATGTTTTTTTTCTGTTTGACGAGCTTTTAAGTCCCTGTCAAGACTATTTAGGTCATTTTGGATTTTGAAGACGTTACTTCCGATTTTATGGGACGTGAACCCGACATTATGATGAAATGACATGGAGCGGTCCGACTCGTATCAATTTTCCTGGGCAGGCTTTGACCTAAGCGGTTTACTACTAAATAAGTTGGTCGGTTTCAGCTCTGCACGTAAGCACCATGCAGCTCAATCTATTTCTCCAAGCCCCGATGGGTGGGGGCCATCCACCAAACTGGTTGATTTTTCTTAAGCTAAAGAATGACCTTACCAACGGCCACAGCGGAATGACAATTCAATCAAAGCTGCCATATTTGAAAGAAACCCAAACGAAAAATATATATTCAGTTTATTTATCTTTTACGTAGTTTTCTATCTTTTAATCGAACGCTATTTCCGTCACTTAATATACAAGTGTGTTCTAAGAACACTATTGAACAGTCCCAAAGCTGGTCCTAATATTCTATTTTTTTCTGTAACTATTTTTGATGAAAGGTGCGGGATGAGCTTGGCTTTTGTGGGCTCGGAACTCAACGTTCTACACAAAAAGTCTACATGCATTCGCTTTTAGAGACCGTATGGTGTTTGTGCTGGAGGCCGGGACGCGACAACATATAATCTAGAATTATTTCCATAAGCATCATGTTAATAAGTCCGTGTAATGAACACTCCTCTAAACTCCACTTCATATAAGGAACTGCGGTTTACAGGGTTATACATTATTTTTCCTGTTTTTGCTCCCAGATATAGATTGTAGGTACTCGTTAGAACCGCCTCGATGAGGCGGTTCTAACGAGCACCATCAATCTATGTTTGGAATGTAAATAAGAAAACTTACACATATTTTCATCAGAAAAGCAATCATTTTGGAAATATAAACAAGAGGGCCCAGTCAGAGTGGAACGATCTTAGCTATTTTGGTAGGGTGTCACCTAGGCAACATTCCTTTGAAGTTCGAATCAAATTGATCTAAGGGTTTAGGAAGAGTTCGCATTTGAAGCAAATTTACAATGTTTTTTTTTTCTATTTTTAGCTCTGGCGGCATTATTGTTCATCGGAGCGCGACCAGTTAGCTATTTTGGTAGAGAGTCGTCTAAGCAACATTCCTATGAAGTTTGAATATAATTGGCCCAAGCGTATAGGAGGAGTTGCCGTTTGAATTTTTTTCTGGCCATCTTGTTTATCAGAGTGGCAACAGTTTAACTATTTTGGTAGGGAGTCATCTGTGCAACATTCCTGTGAAGTTTGAAGCAAATTTACAATGTTTTTCTATTTTAGCTCTGGTGGCCATTTTGTTCATCGGAGCGGGATCATTTTAGCTAATATGATAGAGGGTCAACGACATAATATTCCTGTGAAGTTTGAATCAAATTGGCCCAAGGGGTAAGGAGGAATTAATGTTTGAAGAATGTTTCTATTTTTAGCTCTGGCGGCCATCTTGTTAGTCAGAGCGGAACAATTTTAGCTATTTTGGTAGGGGGTCAACGGCATAATATTCTTGTGAAGTTTGAATCAAATTGGCCCAAGGGGTAAGGAGGAGTTGTCGTTTGAAGACTTTTTTTTCTATTTTAGCTCTGGTGGCCATCTTGTTCGCCGCGTTGAACGATTTTAGCTATTATGGTAGGGTGTCACCTAACTAACATTCCTGTGAAGTTTGAATCAAATTGGCCCAAGGGTTGAGGAGGAGTTTTGACATAAATTTACAAAGTGTTTCTGTTTTTAGCTATGGCGGCCATTTTGCTCATCCGACAGCGAAAACGTTTTAGCTATTTTGGTAGTGGGTCATCTAAGCAACATTCCTATGAAGTTTGAAGGAAATTGGTCCAAGGGTAAAGGAGGAGTAGTCGTTTGATTTTTTTTTCTATTTTTAGCTCTGACGGCCATCATGTTAATTAGAGCGGAAGGATTTTAGCTATGTATTTAGGGAGTCACCTACATAACATTCCTGTGAAGTTTGAATCAAATTGGCCCAAGCGTTAAGGTGGAGTTCGTGTTTGAAGCAAATTTACGATGTTTTTTTTTCTATTTTTAGCTATGGCGGCCATTTTGCTCATCAGAGCAAAACCTTTTCAGCTATTTTGGTAGATGGTCACCTAAGCAACATTCCTATGGAGTTTGAATAAAATTGGCCCAAGGGTACAGGAGGAGTTGTCGTTTAAATATTTTTTTTCTATTTTTAACTCTGGCGGCCATCTTGTTTGTCAGAGCACAACGATTTTAGCTATTTTGGTAGGGAGTCATTTTGGCAACATTCCTGTGAAGTTTGAATCAAATTGGCCAAAGGGTTGAGGAGGAGTTTGTGTTTGAAGCAAATTTACAATGTTTTTCTATTTATAGCTATGGTGGCCATTTTTGCGCATCAGAGCAATACCGTGTTAGCTATTTTAGTAGAGGGTCACCTAAGCAACATTCCTATGAAGTTTGAATTAATTTGGCATAAGGGTACAGGAGGAGTTGTCGTTTAAAGAATTTTCTATTTTTAGCTCTGGCGGCCATTTTGTTCACCGGAGCGGAAACGTTTTAGCTATGTTGGTAGAGGGTCACCTAAGCAACATTCCTGTAAAGTTTGAATGAAATTGACCTTAAGGTACAGGAGAAGTTGTCGTTTAAAGATTTTTCTATTTTTAGCTCTTGCGGCCATCTTGTTCACCGGAGCAAAACAATTTTAGCTATTTTTGTAGAGGGTCACCTCAGCAATATTCCTATGAAGTTTTATTGAAATTGGCTCAAGGGTTGACGAGTTAGCATTTAAAGCAAATTGTTGACGCCGCACGACACACGACGGACGGCGGACATTTACCGATCACAATAGCTCACCATGAGCACTTCGTGTCTATAACAGGATAAAAAATAACTTTCACTTGAATAACAGTTTGGAAGTAGTTTAGGTCGTAGTACCAAAGCGTTAATCCAAAATCATTAACTCATACACAAATGGCAGTATTAATGTTCAGACCAACAGACATGGACTCCAGAAGAGTGTAATCAGGAAATAAGGAAACAAGTCTCGGGACTGTAAGTGGTTTTGCTTAAAGTACGTCATTCACTGAAATTATGCCTTTCCCTCCAAGAAATTAAAAAAACAAAAACCTCTGTTGCTATGTCCCCTGTGTGTGTGTTTTTTCTTTTTAAATCTTTAACGACCCACAAAGCCACCTATAATAAGTCAGCTATTTATTGCAATCAATTAATAAAATACATCATTGATCGAAATGCATCGATCCTCACGTGTTTCTATGGAGTAATAGAAAGCATTTGTTTGTCAACCAACTGTATCTGTTATTTCTGACATCCTGACTTTAATTAAGTGCTAAATCAGTTACCGGAACACAAACCAGTATTGAACGTTTGCAACTTTAAAAATAAAGGATAACCAGAATAGGACTAAATCAGATTATTCGTAGAAGTAATTTCCCTTCCACCGCCATAGTATATTAAATCGACGCCATTTTGAACCGTTAAAAACAGCAGGGTCAGTTCAATGTTGTACATCACGAAAACACGCCTATATAATTTATAACCCCACTTCTATATGGTAAAACTGGGGTTAACAGGGATATACGTTATTATTCTTATTTCTGATCTGATACATAGATTGTGGGTACTCGTTAGAACCGCCTCTGCGAGGCGGTTCTAGCGTGTCCCCATAATCTATGTTTTGAGCAGAATTATGAAAAATATTAGAATTTTTTATCAGAAATTTTCCTTTTTTGTGGTAAAATTTTCAATATATTTAAATAGGAGTGTTTTTGTAATGAGTGGGAAAACACATCATATATTTATGGTTTTAGGAGAATGTCATACCTTCGTGGTGGACATCTGGACTAAAATTCTTATATTAAGACCACCTCTGGTACTGTCCTGAAGCGGTCTTATGAGTGGGGTGGCCTTAATAACGGATGCAACAAAATAGGAAATCCTAATATTGGACTACAAATGGAGTTCTTAATAGCAGAATGGTCTTAATATCGGTTGGTCTTAATAGAGGAATTGTACTGTATTTCCAAAACGTTTGATATTCTTTATCAATAAGTATGTAATGTACTGGCTTTTACCTTTGACCCTTATCTTGCTGTTCACGACAACACCTATCTTTGCAAACAGTGTAGATCCAGATCAGATGGCTTCTGAATCTGATCAGGATCTATACTGTTTGGCATTCTGTTTATGAATTTGTAGCAATAAATTACATCAAGTAATTTGATTGGTTGATAGACGGAAATGGGTGTGGCTTAAATGAATATTCAGCAAGATAAGGGTTAAGAGTAGATCCAGATTTTCGTCTCGTGCAGGAGAGAGACACCCTTTTGTAAGATAGACATCAAATTTGTGCTCCATTCTCCTTCATGTGAACCAAAATTTAGAGTAATTATGGTGCTATAATGTATCACGATAGTTCCTCCGTGTGGCAAAGCGCACCAAATTTAGAGTAATTATGGTGCTATAATGTATCACGATAGTTCCTCCGTGTGGCAAAGCGCACCAAATTTAGAGTAATTATGGTGCTATAATGTATCACGATAGTTCCTCCGTGTGGCATGGCGCATTCTTTCATATCTTCACAACGGCTATTTGCTGGTGATTTTTATTCTTAGTTATTCTCAAAACAGAGGTTGTAGCTACTCGTTAGATCCGCCTCATCGAGGCGGTTCTAACGAGTAACCACAATCTATATTTTGAGCAGAAATAAGAAAAATATCACAATTTTTCATATCAAAATTTTCATTTTTTTTCGGCGAGTAAAATTACAATGTATTTGTATAGGCATGTTTCGTAATGGCTATCGTTTGCACCTGTCTTTTGTATACTCCGCTATTAAAATGTAAACCAAGTTACCCAAATCAAGTGAATCTAAATTGCAACACAAACAAAGCTATGCAAGAGTTGTCTACCCTGAAGGTGTTTCCTATTCCCTTAATGATTATGTGGCGTCGCGTGAGTCAATAAATACTTTGGGATATAAGCTTGCGTTCCTATAATTTACTATATGGGTTTTCTGTAAATACACTGAAGATGTAAATATTTAAGAAATGAAATTTATTTTTCTGCAGTTCATGGAATGCAAACTTTGCTAGCGACTCACTGTCGTTCATACTTTCATGAAAAGCAGTAAAATTATGTTTATTTTTTATATTTACATTATTTGCCCCTTATCACTGGGCGAAAAAAATGCTTGTAGGGCAAACTTTTAAAAGTGAAAAACATTTACACGCTGTTTTTCTACAAAGAGCGGAGCAGCGTTGACGTCATCAACGCCCGTAGAGAACAATGGTTTAGACTGACGTCACTTAACGTCACTGAAAATCATGTGATTCGATACGTTCATGGAAGTATGAACTGCATTGTTTTCTATAGGTTTACATTAGACTTTACACTGTAAATGTAAATTTTGAAGTATGAACAGCATGACGTCCCAACAGTTAACCCTGAGATTGTTTCTATAGATACCCAAGATTGTTTCTATGTAGGCCTAAGCCTAAGATTGTTTCTATATATACCTAAGACTGTTTCTATTTATTCCCAAGATTGTTTCTATGTAGGCCTATACCTAAGATTGTTTCTATATATACCCAAGATTGTTTCTATGTAGGCCTACACCTAAGGTTGTTTCTATATATATACCTAAGATTGTTTCTATGTAGGCCTATACCTAAGATTGTTTCTGTATATACCCAAGATTGTTTCTATGTAGGCCTACACCTAAGGTTGTTTCTATATATACCTAAGATTGTTTCTATGTATGCCTATACCTAAGATTGTTTCTATATATACCTACGATTGTTTCTATGTAGGCCTTTACCTAAGATTGTTTCTATATATACCCAAGATTGTTTCTATGTAGGCCTACACCTAAGGTTGTTTCTATATATACCTAAGATTGTTTCTATGTAGGCCCACACCTAAGACTGTTTCTATATATAACCAAGATTGTTTTTATGTAGGCATATACCTAAGATTGATTCTATATATACATTAAGCGGCCCCCGTCCATCAGGGCTTGAAGAAATAGAGAGGCTGCATGATGTTTCCACGCTTGCTGTTCAATCAGTAAATAGGGGAAACCCAAGCATTACGAAAACACGACTATACAATTGGATTGTAAACTTTACTGCCGCAAAAATGTATTTTCTAGATGAAAAATAGGTAGAAATAAGAAAAACAAGGTTTACCCCTGTAAACTCCAGTTCTTGTATATAAAAGTGGAGTTCAAGGGGGTCAAAATTATAAAGGCGTGTTTTCGCGATGATATACTTAGTGTTAGCATGAATGTAGGCCTACAGGCTACATCGTGACGACTGGAGACACAACAGATCCCAAAGGTCTCCGGTCACAGAAAATTTCAGCAGACAATGATTTTCTGGCCCATGCTTCTGTATGCTGCAACGACCATAACCCACAGATCATTACGCAAACACGCCTATACAAATACATTGCCACCATTATCGCCTAAAAAATGAAAATTTTATAATGAAAAATTGTGATATTTTTCTTATTTCTGCTCAAAATATAGATTGTACCCACAATCTATATTTTAGAGCAGAAATAAGAAAAATAATGTATACCCCGGAAACCCCAGTTTTAATGTATAAAAGTGGGGTTCAAGGGGTTCAAATTTATATAGGCGTGTTTTCGTGATGTACTTGGGGCCAGTATAGCTTTAGTAGAGCGCATATGGTCCAAAACTGATCTCTTGAATTTTTTGTTTTGCATTATATCATACTTGAACAACACCTTAAGTCATACAAACAGTTTTTTCACTTCTAGTAACCGTTTGAAAAAAAAAATGATATTTTACGGATAGGATAAAATTACGAAAAGATAAACAACTTCGGCCATATCAATTTTTGACCCCGCTACAGGTTGACAGCGCTCAGCCTTCCAAAGCAACGATGCAAATTACCTACATCCCTCGATTCGGCAATCATTCGCATTTTCGCTGATATGGATGTCCTTGCAAAGGTCTCTGGAGTTCTTCCAATGTCCGACAAAATATTCCCCAGACATAGTAGTCGCAGATAAGATTGACTAGGCGGGGCTATTCAGGTGTTGTCAATAGACGGTATTCGACTGGAGACATTTCGTGGAGCACGACTGAGCTCCGCCCATGATGCGCAGTAGAAAATTGTGCTCCACGTTTTTGTACCAGTCAAATGTGATCCGTGCTTCCAGTTTGATGCCTAAAGCAAGAAAATGAAAAACTAATGTGACTGTTTTATATTTTAGCATTCTTGAATGTCCCTCGGTTGCACAGAAAGCAATGACCTATACAGTGTTGACGGGGACGTTAAACCTCGATTCAAACAAACAAACAAACAAACAGAAAACAAATTATCAAATATATTCGTATATATGCTCTATATTGCTTGAATTCAATTACTCATATCGACGAATCTCGTGGCGCAGTGGATAAACTACTTGACTATGGTCAAAAAGTTCAATTTTGCACCACAAGGGGGGGTCGTGAGTTCAAATCACAGTGAATGTTTCTTTCTTTCTTTCTTTTTTTCTTTTTATTTACACATATTTACTGCTATTATCACTTGCACGTTTGTAGATTTTTGTCAAAAACTGAAAAATAATAATAATAAAAAAAACAAATGTGTTTTAAAATGATATATAATTCATTCTGATTAGTTCGCCGTCTTTTTAGCTCTTTTTAGGGGCAAAAACAGCAAGCTGAAATTGTATTGTTTTGTGAAACAGAAGCACTAAAATGAGATTTCTTGTTTAGTGGTTCATAGGGACACTTTCTGGTTGTCTTTTAATTGTTGTAATCTGTTGGGCTCTTTTGAAAAGAAATCGACATTTTGGGTCAAACAGTGTGTTCTCCGTGGCCTAGTGGTTAAGAGCGCTGACTCATGATCATTAGGTCTCTCACCGCTGTGGTTCGAGCCTCGCTCTGGTCACATGTGAGACGCCAAGTTCTGCAACGGAAGGTCAGGTGGTTTTTCTCCGGGTACTCCGGTTTTCGCCCACCTCTGATTAACGATCGGCCCGATATGAGTGAAATAATCTTGAAAGGGCCGCAAAACCAAAACCAAAAGAAAAATAAAAAAATAGTGTGTTATTTTTTTCGGCCCCCGCCCATAGGGGCTTGAAGAAATATATGGGCTGCATGATGCTTCCACGCAGAGCTGAATCCGGCCCGCACACTAGTACTGGTAAACCGCTTAGAGGATCTAAGCCTGTCCAGGAACCGCGGTGCGAGGCGGACCGTCCATGCTAATAAACCCTATTGGTTTCATTGGGCGACAGGGCTTGAGATGTCATTTCAACTCAATGTCGGGTAAAAGTCCCACAAAATTGGAAGCAACGTCTCCAAAATGACCTTTACAGTGTTGACGGGAACGTTAAACCTCAAATCAAACAAAAGTGTGTTATTAGAATTTCATTTTTGATAACTTGCCTTCATTCAACTTATGACACCATAGGCGAGCTATGTTGTCTTCTGACAACCCCTTTTTATCCCCTCGCAACAACGTTGTGACGGGGATATAGCATCGGTACATTGCGGCCATGTGTGTGTTTGTGTGTCTGTGTTAGTGTGTGTCCGTCCGGAACCATGTGAACACGATAGCAGACACAGTTTTAATCGTAGAAGCTTCCAGCCTTCCACAAATGTTTCCCATGGAAAGACGACGACCCCTATAGGAGCTTTTTTTCGTTGCGCACTTCCGCTTCTTAAAACAGAACGGGAAAAGCCCTGGCTGTCAACGTCGTATATGCTTCAAGGCAGTGGGACAGATAAAGTGTTTATTACAGCGTAAATTTAACTTTTGACGAATTCTAATGTAAGATAATGGGACAAACACCGATTTGCTACCAGGTGTGAAATTTCGCATTACGAAAACATGCCTATACAACTATATTATCAATTTTTCGGGGGGAAAAATGTAAATTTTAAGATGAAAAAATGTGATATTTTTTATTTCTGCTCGAAACATAGATTGCGGGGACTCGATAGAACCGCCTCTACGAGATAAAGATTTTTATTTATTTGCCCGTTTTTTTTTTTTTTAACATTTAATCATTTATCATTTTGTGCATTAAGTACAGGCGGTTCTATCGAGTACCCACAATCTATGTTTTGAGGCGGTTCTATCGAGTACCCACAAACAGGAATAAGAAAAATAATGTTTACCCTGTAAACCCCAGTTTTACTTTATAAAAGTGGGGTTTGAGGGGGTAAAAATCGCAAAGGCGTGTTTTTCATGATGGCAAAATCCCTAGTCTTATGTTTTAATTAACTGCTCTTCAAGATATATTGTACAAACGACCCAACAGGGTCCTCTCTCTCTCTCTCTCTCTCTCTCTCTCTCTCTCTCTCTCTCTCTCTGTGTGTGTGAGTGTGCCATGGCCTACATGTTGCTCTCTCTCTCTCTCTCTCTCTCTCTCTCTCTTTCTCTCTCTCTCTCTCTCTTAGCGTACCAACACTTAGCGAGCGCAGGTAAATTACAGTTTCCACGTCAACCGACATGTAACGTGTCAACAACGTCGTGTCTACATCAAACAATCATCCAACGCGATGCACTGAATTTGACTTTGCAACGTCGATGAAACGTCAGAACGTTGCGTTGGCGATATTACGGCGTTGCTTAATAAGATGTCATTTGCCCAGTGCTCGGACCAATCAAGACTCAGTGGGATTGGGACATTAAATTCAAAACAAACGTAGAACACCCTTTCAGTGCATGAGAATGAAACACTCCTTCGCAAGAGCAAGATTTTACAGAAAAATTAGGTAGATCAACCTGCCCAGCCCTTACATTACCAGGAACCCCAAAACGGGTACCCTGGCAAACAGTTTACGCCCAGATCAGACGCCACAGAACGCGGCGTCTGATCAGGGCCTACACTGTCTGCAAAAGTCAAGCCAATTTCCAAATAAATTTTGAAGAAAACACAACCTGACACGTCTAAATTTTGAAATGGACTCCTGCTATATATAAGGAGGAAGATTCCATTATTTGGTACAAAAAGGGTTAATGGCTTATTAGCTTAGCCCCACAATATCTTCTTGGATACACGGATCAGTCAAAGCTCTCTCATCTCAACGGTCACGTGACATTGACGTGAGTTGGAGTGGGTGTCGACGGCATGACGTTGATTCAACGTTGACTCGACGACCGTCTTTCAGTCCACTCATTAGCTTTTTTTCGACTGTCAGTTTGTTTATTTTTCTGTCTGTTCGTCCGTACGTCTGTTAGTCATTTATTCATTCAGTCGGTCGGTCTGTCGTCTGTCAGTTTGTCAGTCAATCCTCTCTCTCTCTCTCTCTCTCTCTCTCTCAACGGCCATGTGACGTTGAAGTGAGTTGGAGTTGGTGTCGACGGCATGACGTCGAACCAACGTTGACTCGACCTCCGTCTGTCAGTCCACTCATTAGTTGTTTTCTACTGACAGTATCAGTTTATTTTTCTGTCTAACTGTCCGTCCGTTCATCTGTTAGTCAGTCATTCAGTCAGTCGGTCTGTCTGTCGTCTGTCTGTCAACTGTCAGTTTTTCACTCAAACCCCTCTCTCTTTCTCTCTCTCTCTCTCTCTCTCTCTCTCTCTCTCTCTCTCTCTTTCTCTCTGCATAATGTTTGATCGAAATAAAATATTGTTTTAACCAAAACAAACGTTGTCTGTCCATAGGAATCTTCAATTTATTAAAACTGCACGTTTAGACAGATTGTTGGACATTTCTATTAATTGCACATGTAGACAGATCGTTGGACAGTTTTCTCAATAGATAGACAGAAAGATAGATAGATAGATAGATAGATAGATAGATAGATAGATAGATAGATAGATAGATAGATAGATAAGATAAGATAAGATAAGATAAGATAAGATAAGATAGATAGATGATAGATAGATAGATAGATAGATAGATGGATAGATAGATAGATAGATAGATAGATAGATAGATAGATAGATAGATAGATAGATAGATAGATAGATAGAAGTTCTGTCCGTATGTGATAGCTATAGATAGATAGATAGAAGTTCTGTCCGTATGTGATAGCTATACTTGGATAGCGAATAACGAAAAGTTACGTAAAACCTATTTTGTAAGTAAGCTTTCGTAAGCCATTGACATGGGTCATTCAAGTAAGCTTTCGTAAGCCATTGACATGAGTCATTCACGAAGGGATTTTCGTCAATAACAAACGGATCCAGGATAAACGAATTTCAGTAATAATAGCAAAATATTCCACAAATTTGTCCCATGGAAAGACGATGAACCCTATTGATTTTCAAGGTCAAGGGTCGGAGATCAAGGTCACAATGGACTTGACCTTAAAATCTTATGAACAGGATGAAATACACAGTTATCATCGTAGAAGCTTCAAACCTTCTACAAATGTTCCCCATGGGGAGACGATGAACCGTATTGACTTTCAAGGTCAGTGGTCAGAGGTCAAGGTCACAATGGACTTGACCTTAAAAATCTTATGAACAGGACAGAATATACAGCTGTCATCGTAGAAGCTTCAAACCTTCATGTCGATGAATGGTGTGCTGTTGCGAGGGGATGCTACGCTTGCGTTGCCTTGTATGTTTTGTCGAGATCGTTAATCACAGGTTGGCGAAAATCGGAGCCGGCATCCCCGGAGAAAAACCATCCGACCTCCGGTTGGCGTCTCACATGTGACCCTAGCCAGTTTCGAAACACAGCCGTGAGAGAGCTATGATTAACAGTCATAAGGCAAAGAGGCACCTCAAAGCCAATCATTTATAATCAGATAGATCCGAGCTGTGTCCTAGCTCCATATTAACTGCAAATGACAAGCACAATACATAGTTTAAGTTTCGTATTTGTTTATAAAACTTGTATTATGGTTACTTTCTAAAATTGCCTCGAGGCCTCGGGCCAATGCAGCAGACCTCGGACCTTTCTTTCTTTCTTTCTTTCTTCCGGCTTCACCTTTACCCCAGGAGGGGACACAGACGGTGTACACTGCATACACTCCAGTTTTGCAGGATGAAAGCCTACACAGTAATCATGTAATTACGGCAGGGTTCTTTAACCTGCACAGGGGATGGTTCTCCCTGCACAGAGGGCCTCCAGTTAACGTCCCGATCCGAAGGTCAATGCGAAATTACTTGATCAATGACATTATATTATAAGCCAGTTACTTATATTTTTATGACCTCCAATGTTTATTATAGATATTTATAATTTGATTTATAGATATCTATTATAAACTTATAGATATCTTGTAAAATTATAGATATCTCGAAATTGTATTAAATAGTAAAACGGCACGCCATATACTTTTCTATGTTCAGTCATATTAATTGAGTCATGTGACTGATTTCACGCTCTTTTCCAAACGTGGTCGTTGTGCTCCACGAAATTGTTCGAAATTTCACGAATCTCCCAGTCGAACACAAAACGTGCTCCACGCTTCAGTTCGTGGACCACGAAATCACCAGTCGAATACCGCCAATATTTGTCAAATTAGTTGAGTCCACCAGAAGATTCGGTAGAGTGCCTTTCGCATGCTTTCTGCAAGCGGACCAAACGGCAATATACGCCACAGCTTTGATTGTGTTACAGTTGAATTCACATAATCGGGTGACTTGTGTTTTACCTTTTTGTAAATAGATCATTCCAAAGGCAGGTGCAAACGATAGCTCCGCCTAAACTCCGTTCAGAAAATCTGAATCATCGATTTTTTCGTTTCTTCCTTTTAATACTCATTTTAGCCCATACATCACTGTGGGAAAGTTTTAGACCTCACCCTCCGCCGATTTCTCCAGCAAGTCGTATGCCTCTGCGATAGCCAGGAAGGTCTGTGATTATTTGGAGAAAAGTGCAAAATTTAAATTTTCTTCCACAGACTAAGACAGTCTGACAGGTTCGACACACCCTTTTAAACCATATATAGAAGTGGTTACTGCTCTTGTAAATTACAAGGGCGTCTATGTTTTATTTGCACGATCACTTCATGGAAAATCATTAGCTGTGACACCACATCCGATATCGGTATATTTCTTTTTGACAACTGTTGACAGCACATCGCGCTAGTTGCTCCCCGTTCCTAGTGAGCCTGTTACAACGCATAATGTAATAATGTAGTAATTACTACATTTTGATTTTTTTACTACATTATGCGTTGGCATAGTCGACGCGAAATGAAGTAAAAAAATTATTTCATTTCGCGTTGATATGCACCATATCGACGCATAATGAAGTAATGATGGTAGAACATAGCTGTCTTCGAAAAGACTTAGGAAGCAATACAGTTAAATTCCTACAATTTAGACCACATTTGAGACGGTTCAAAAGTGGTCTTTAAGACCACAGTTGAACAGTCCAAAAGACGGTCTTCCACAAAAGCACACTGAAGGTCAAAATCACAAAGAAAATGTAGCTTTAACCTTCCAAATATGCTTTAAAAACAAAATTTGTATTAATTTTAGGTGGTCTTAATAGTGGAATTTCATTGTATTTGATTAAGCCAGTAGAATTAAAATCGTACGCCTTGCGCTATTTTGGTCTCATGCCTGATGTCTTTCCCTCAATCAAACAAATCAAACAAAAGACAGACAGGCAGGCAGACAGACAGACAGACAGACAGACAGACAAAAACTATATACCCCCTTGCATACTTCGTTTGCCGGGGGTATAAATAGATGGGCTGCACGATGCTTCCACGCAGAGCTGATACCGCCCGTACATGAGTCCTCGTAATCAGCTTAGAAGGTCTAAGCCTGTCCAGGAAAACTGCTGCGAGTCGGCCCATCCATGTATATAAACCCTATTGCTTTTAATTGGACGGCAGCGATTGAGATGTCATTTCATCTCAATATCGGGTAAAAGTCCCATAAAATTTGAAGCAATGTCTCCAAAATGACCTAAATAGTCTTGACGGGAACGTTAAACCTCAAATCAAACAAACAAACTGTTGACGCATAATGAAGTAAAATTAAGTATGCCACCCATCGCCGCAAAATGTAATAATTCTTTCATTTTGCTCAAACCTCTTAGTATCGACGCATAATGTAGTAAAAACGACATTTTATTTCATTTCGCGTCGACTATGCCAACGCATAATGTAGTAAAAATTTCAAAATGTAGTAATTACTACATTACTACATTATGCGTTGTAACAGAGCCTCTATGTAAGGTGTGTCGTAACTGCATATCTATTTATAAAGTGCATCACATGGATTTGAATATTTATTATTTTACCTGACAATCATCGTCAAATGGACTTAGTCTGTGGTCTCATTTCTTTGTTTTGCAATTTTCTCCAAATAATCACAGCCTTCCCTGACTGTCGCAGAGGCATATGACCTGTTGGAGAAGTCGGCGGAGGGTGAGGTCTAAAACTTTCCCATAGTGATGCATGGGCTAAAATGAGTATTAAAAGGAAGAAACGAAAAAATCGATGATTCAGATTTTCTGAACGGAGTTTAGTCAATTTTATCTGCGACCACTATATAAGCAATCTGTCGTTGCGACCTGTTTCCCGGCTTGTTACACTAATCGCATTGAACCTCTGGAAACATTAAAAATATGGACAGGTTCTTCGCAACTGTCACCGCGAGTTACTGAAAATCGCTATCTTCTTTCTTTCTTTATTTCTTTCTTTCTTTCTTTCTATAAGTACCATGATTCGCGGGTGCACATCACACACACTCAAGGTTTGCGGGATGAAAATCTACACAGTAATCATGTGATTACGGTGGGAATCTTTTACCTGTACATGGGATGGTTTTCACTGCACAGGGGACCCCAAATAACGTCCCTCGCCGAATGACGGTGCTTTTTGTGGCATTCACTCCTGCAAATGATGCCAGCGGAGTTTGTTCGAACTCCTTAATTTTATTACTGCTGCTGGGAATCGAATCGGGGACCTCTTGACATCATAAGCACGGCACCTACTGAAGAAGAAGCAGATCAGGAGGTATGAGCTACCACGCTCCATACTACCAATTCCAGCAAAAACATACTACCGATACCATTCAAAAGCTTAAACATTTATACAGTGTAATAAATAGAACATTATTGTCTTTGAAATGCCTCCTCCCATAGGTGCTCGGAGAAATAGGTTGAAACCAACCGGACATGAGTACTGGTAAATAGCTCAGATCTAATTTTTAAGCCCGCCCAGGCAAAGAATTGCGAGTTTAACCGTCGATGCATAAAACCCTTTTGGTTTCACTGGATATCAGGGCTCGAGATGTCATTTCATGTTATCGTCGGGTAAATGTCCCACGACATAGAAAGCAACGACTCCAAAATCTTCTAAATAGTGTTGACGGGGACGTTAAACCTCAATAAAATACCAATAAAGGTTTTAAAGAAATGCCGCAGGCTTTCTTTAAGGTAGGACGTCCCCCGGAGGTGTTTGCGTAGGAGTGGGGGAGAAGGGATGGTACTTTGTCTTGGAAGTGGTATGAATGATTGAATGGCATTAGATATGGGAGTGTCCTGGTGTGTTTCGGGTGCAGTGCTGTGTTTCGTAGAACCATTTTACCGCCAGGTGTCAGGTTGACAGTCTCAGCTCTTTTCTCGCAGATAATTGCAGCTTGTGTAAGTTCTTTGCGCTGTTATTTATTTTTGTTTTGTTTGTATACCTACCAATAAACTTCAGTTTAATTTGATTGTTCTTGACACATCTATACATAATTACTCATTCTAAAACAGCGCGCCTATATAGGCAATTGAAAATAACTGTGTTTTATTCTACAACAAATCACGGCAAGGAAGAGCGTGACGAGTGACGTCATTAAAAACTGCAAATTTATGACGTCACCAGTCGAGTTCCTTGACGTTGGACGTTCTAACGTTATTTTCTCCCACCGAAAACGTTAGGAAAGGATATAAATGCACGCGTTTCAGTCGATAATTTTAGCATGATTTCTTCTAACAATGGCGAAAAGTTGTGAGAATTTGAAAGGAAACAGCAGCATTATTGCCGGGTTTCAGCGTGTTAGAATCGAAATAGATCATCTCTAGCCAGTGATTTGTTAGATAATAAATCAACAAATCACAGCTAGAGCTGATCTATCTCTTTATTAGCATATTGAGTGCAGAACAAGGCTCATTTTATGCCACGGCGCTTAGTGGTCACAACATTATTATCATGGTTCAGGGGGTACAGGGAAAACATTCGTCTTTGAAGTGATCGCAAAAAACAACAACAACAAAAAAAAAAAAAAAAAAACAGAATCAAATGGTAAAAATGTGGCAGTTACGTGCAGCCCTGGAATAGCCGCCACAT
The DNA here is from genome assembly GCA_963580285.1 of Lucinisca nassula. NCBI lineage: Eukaryota > Metazoa > Mollusca > Bivalvia > Lucinida > Lucinidae > Lucinisca > Lucinisca nassula. Next base: position 82,534,384 of record OY757010.1, read on the forward strand.
CAATATGAAAATGGCCAGACTTTGCATAAATGGTGTGGCGTTGGAATTGGTGGAATTCCGACCACAGAGCTTGTAAAATTAATTTGTGACGACGGACGGTATCGGGATACAAGGAAGCGTATTACTGATTGCCACGTGTTAATTATAGATGAGGTGTCTATGGTTAGTAAAAAATATTTGATGCGGTAGAATATGTTTGCAGAGTCATAAGAAAAAATGATAGATATCATTACGCAAACACGCCTATACAAATACACTGCCACCTTTATCGCCGAAAAAATGAAGATTTTAAGATGAAAAATTACGATATTTTTCTTATTTCTGCTCTAAAATATAGATTGTGGGTACTCGTTAGAACTGCCACGACCTGCTCAAAATATAGATTGTTGGTACTCGTTAGAACCGCCTCACCGAGGCGGTTCTAACGAGTACCCACAATCTATATTTTAGAGCAGAAATAAGAAAAATAAGGCTTACCCCTGCAAAACCCAGTTTTACTATATCAAAGTGGGGTTCGAGGGGGTCAAAATTATATAGGCGTGTTTTCGTGATGTTTGGAGGCATTCAGCTCATATTATCAGATGGTTTTACCAGCTTCCACCTGTCCCAGATGCATTATATGGGGAAACTGGTCATTACTGCTTCTAATCAAAATCTTGTTTTAATGCTGTTCCGCATATCATAATTTGACTACTGTCTTTCGGCAGGCGGATAGCCTATTGATAACATGCGTAAATGAAATTGAAACAGGAGAGCCACCACCTGTAACCATTGAATATGTTAAATCTCTTGAACGAAATATCCCAGAGAAAGACCGAACGGTGTATTTATTTTCAACATATTTTAAAGCAAGTTTCTTGTTCTTTGGGGTCATTGATTCCATTGTGGAATTTTTGAAAATATTTGAGGGTCACTGATGAGGCCTAAATGGCCGAAACTAGCTAGTCTGGCCCAGAAAAACATGTACACTCAATATTTTCCAGTTCTGTGGTGAATTATTTGCTTCAAAGGGATAACCCTTTCTAGAACATATTATACAACCATGACAAATTAAAGCTCTTCGTGGTACAGTCAAAGTATATCGTTCATCAGACGAAGGCGATTCTTTCTATTTGAACAAATTTCAAGCCCCCAAAATATTGGGCCCCAAAGTAGGCGGCCCTGTTATGCTTATCGTAAATTTAAGTACAACATTGGTCAATGGTACCACCGGCACAGTTAAAGAGCTTTAAAACGATGGAATAGTTATTTATTTCCCAAAGACAGACAAAGTATCAAAATTATCTCGTTACCTTTTCACAAAAATTGACCCTGGGTCCAGGCGAACATTATCTAAAAGATTGCAATTTCCTGTCATTTTATGTTTTGGCATTATGATTCACCGCTCACAGGGAATGACATCGGAGTCCGTTGTCGTTGATCGCGAAAATGCTAAAATATCAGGTCAGATTGGCGTTGCTTTAGGCCGTGCAGTTTCATCTGAAAATTTACAAGATAAAAACTTCAGTCTAATAAATCAACATCCACAAAAAGTAACAGGCTTTTATTCAACTGTATCTAAAACATTTTGTCATGAACTCACTTGCTTTCAAAATGAATACATGACTCCTGAATTAGAGAATGAATTATACACCCCATATTTCATTGATCTTGAAAACCCAAATCTTAATCCGGACTTCCATGGTGATGATGCTGGTGATGATGATGCCTCTTTCGACGATTCCAGACATGAAAGCACTAGTTCTATCCAAGATTTAAATATACCATTCAGTAGTCAGAAACCCTTACCGACCCCAGATTATATTAACCCTCTGGCCATTTTACATTCTATTTCTGAAGAGTACACTAACACACCCCTACAAGAACAAATCTGTTTTCTAAATGAAACGATAATCAAACACACTGAACCTTTCCATATTTGGTTGTCATCCCAATTTATAAAGCTAAACAGTATAGCTGAAAATGATTTGCCTGTTGGTAAAAAGGTTGAAACAAGGAACATAACAAAGTTTAGCTCTGATGTAAACAACTACTTGAAGCAAGGTCGTAATTTTGAATTATGTACTAGAATGCTCTCAAATGATCAGTCTGATGCTGGTAAAGCCGGCCAGTTCCTCTGTACATTAGTATGTTTCAAAATTCAAAAAATAATATTACAAAAAAAAATGTGAAATGGTATCCACCACAACCATAGAGGAAAGGCGAATTCCCACTGAAAAATTTGAAGAGGGGAAAGGTAGTGTTCGATATATAAGCGGATACTGTATCAGTAAATTGCGTAGTAAACATCTTAAAAAAGTGCAAACTTCCCACTTTGATCCCAAGAAGGAAGGGAAATTATCAGAGAACCGAAAAAAAGCCAATTTATTACGGCAGCTTGATGTACCATACTCTGACATTTCTAACTCAACGCAATACAATGAAACGCTGAAAAAAACATATGGAAAACAAAACATCGGCCAGGGCTTAACCAATATAACGGCGAAGCTTATCTGTTTTTTTTTGTGACAAACTAAACCATCAAATTCGGGAATTGGAAACCTTTCAAAATTTGCATGATTATGGTGATAAAGTCATCGAGTATATAAAGTATAAACTTTCAGAAAACTATGATAGGCAAGTGCACTAACCACTGAGCTACCATGCTCCATAGGCAAACAGAGTTAATTCAGTTTTTTTTTTTCAATCCATTCTGCTGATGGATTATCTTGTCTCTTTCGCATTTCATTCTTTCACGTTTGCATAGGAAGCCAGTCTGTTCTGAGGGTATTGATTAATTCAGGGTATATAAGTCGCAGAAAAGATTGACTAGGCGAAGCTATCGTTTGTACCTGCCTTAGGAATATTCCATGAACAAAAAGGTAAACCAAGTCACCCGATTGTGTGAATTCAACTGTAAAACAACTATAGCTGTGGCGTATTTGCCCATTTTGTGTGCTTGTAGAAAGCGTGCGAAAGGCACTCTACCGAATCCTCTGTTGGAGTCGGCAAATTTGACATATATTGACAACACCTGAATAGCTCCGCCTAGTCAATCTTATCTGCGACTACTATAAAATGTGATGGAAACTGCTTTCACGGTTCTTTTTAAGTGTAGCTGTTAATGTGAATTTCTCCAAAAGCATCAGAACCGAAAAATCATATGTACACATATTGTTGAAAATTGTGCCCCTCCCCTCCCCCACATCAGGGCTTGAAGAGATAGATGGGCTGCAATGCATGCATGATGCATCCACGCAGAACTGAAACCGACTGCACATGAGTACTGGTAAACTGCTTAAAGGATCTAAGCCTGGCCAGGCAAAGCAGTGTGAGTAGGACCAGCCATGCTTATAAACTCTATTGGTTTCATTGGGTGCCAGGGATTTCATTTCATCTCAATAACGGGTTAAAATCCTACAAAATTGGAAGCAACATCTCCAAAATGACCTTTACAGTATTTGTTTGTTTAAATAGAGGTTATTCCAGTTTTCGTATTGAAATACGGGATTTTTATCCTGAGTGGGTACAAATCCGATAAACAAACGAGTGCGTAGTTGAATGCGTATATTACATTTTATCTTTCGATTAATTTTTATGGGTTTAATGACAGTATTTTCTTTTAACAGAAAACTTACGAGTATCACCCCATTTGGAGCCCCAGCCATTTACCTGTCAATCACACTGATGAATAGTTTGAATACCCTCAGAAATCAATTTCCAAATTCATGATCAGCCGCCATTTTGTCTGGTATTTGTGAGCGTGGGAAGGATAATTTTTCGCGTAATTCAGATTTAATAATATTGTCTTGGAGTGGAAACTAGAATTAATGTTTTCATTTGATGATAAAGAATATATCCCCGATGAACTGAATCGATACCAAGGTAAGAAAGTAGAACACTTTGGTAAAACTTTGCCTGATTCTGTACAGCAGATCAGCTGATTTGTCTGTTTTTAATAGATGATGGTCTAATCATGAACGAAAACTGTGGCAAATGAGTATAATGGATGGCAAGTTCGATTGATAGCCTTTCGTACAGCAGACTCATTATCTGGATGAAGACAAATTTTCTGCCCATGGGATCTGAATTCATTCATGATGCCAGAAAGTATTTGCAATTCCGATAAAGAGAAAAGATGGGAAAATGGGGATAATATTTTTGATTATGTTATGGATACCTGTGAAATGCTATGTTGTGACTGTTCCAACAAGTACCTACAACATTCCTTTTTAGCTCATCTGTCACATAGTGACAAGGTGAGCTTTTGTGATCACTTTTCATCCGTCGTCCATGCGTGCGTCCGTAATCAATTCTTCCAACGACATCTCCTCATAAACCACTGATCGGATTTTGACCAAACTTCACAGGAATGATCCTTAGCTGGACCCCTTTCAAAATTGTTCAAATGGTTCCAGTCCATTGCACATCTAGGTCACAGGAGCCAAAAACAGATTATATCACTGAAAACTTGAAAAATCTTCTTCTCTGAAACCACAAGGCCCTAGCCTTTGATATTTGGTATGAATCTTTATCTAGTGAACCTCTACCAAGATTGTTCAAATTGTAGCCCTGGGGCCAAAAATGCACCCGCCCGGGGGCCTTTGGTTTTACAGAGGCTTATACAGGGAAAACATTTTAAAACTCTTCTTCTCCGAAACTGCAAGGCCCAGGTCTTTGATATTTGGTGCGAAGCTTCATCCAGTGGACCTCTATCAAGATTGTTCAATTGATAGCCCTAGGGCCAAAACTGCCCCCGCCCCGTGGCCCTTTGGTTTTTTCATAGGCTTACATGTATATAGGGAAATATTTAAAAATCTTCTTCTCTGTAACAACAAGGCCCAGGTCTTAGATATTTGGTATGAAGCTTAATCTACTGGACCTCTACCAAGATTGTTCAAATTATAGCCCTGGGGCCAAAACTGCCCCCGCCCTGGGGGCATTTGGTTTTACATAGATTTATAGAGAGAAAATCTTTAAAAATCCGAAGGCCCAGTTCTTTTATATTTGGTGTGAAGCTTCATTTAGTGACCCTCTAACAAGATTTTCAAATTATAGGACTAGTGCGATAAATGTCCCCGCCCTGGGGGCCTTTGGTTTTACATAGGCTTATATAGGGAAAATCTTTAAAAATCGATTTCTCTGAAACCGCAAGGCCCAGGTCAAAAATGCCCCCGCCCCGGAGGCCTTTGGTTTTACATAGGCTTATATAGGGAAAATCTTTAAAAATCGATTTCTCTGAAACCGCAAGGCCCAGGTCTTTGGTATTTGGCGTGAAGCTTCATCTAGTGAACCTCTATCAAGATTGTTTAAATTATAGCCCTAGAGCCAAAAATGTCTCCGCCCCGGGGCCCTTTGTTTTTTCATAGGCATATATATAGTTAAAATATTTAAAAATCTACTTCTCTGAAACCACAAGGCCCAGGTCTTTGATATCTGGTATGAAGCTACATCTACTGAACCTCTACCAAGATTGTTCAAATTGTAGCCCTGGGGCCGTTTGACCCAGGTCTTTGATATTTTGTATGGGCCTCTACCAAGATTGTTCAAATCATAGCCATAGGGCCAAAAATGCCTCCGCCTCGGGGCCCTTCGGTTTAACATTGACTTATATAGGGAAAATTTAAAAAAATCTTCTACTCTGAAACCACAAGGCCCAGGTCTTTGATATTTGGTGTGAAGTTTCATCTAGTGGACCTCTTTCAAAATTGTTCAATTTATAGCCCTAGGAAATAGAAGTCAAGTCAAATGCAGAAGGCCAAGGTCTTTGATAACTGACATGAAGCTTTGTCTTGTGGATTTCTAGCAAGATTATTCAAATTAAAGCCCTGGGGCCAAAAATGGCCCGCCTCAGGGACTCCAAGATTTATATAGACATATATATCCAAGGACGTCAATGCCACAGAGTGGGCCCTGTACCATAACCTGAAGAAGAAGAAAAACCTTTAAAAATCTTCTTGTCTGAAACCAGACAGCTCCGGTCTTTGATATTTGGTATGAAGTTTCACTTTTTAGACCACTACCAAGATAATTGAAATTATAGCCCGGGGCCAATGGCTCTCCGAGGGGCTCACTTGTTACCCTATGGATCGGGCCATTATGGCCCTCTTGTTAGTTTTAATACTAGTATCCCCAATGAACTGTTTCTCCAATGAACTGTTTCTCCAATGTGAATATTGCCTTAGATTAAGTCCAATCATTTAGTTCTAAAATTAGGTTAGGAATTTATTTTTAGCACTATGGTGTAGAGGGATACTCTGTGGGGCACAGGACGGGATTTTTGGTGAGAAAATAAGTTCCGGCAGGGAAATATTTCTCAGTGGGAATTATTTCTCTGCGAGATATAATATCATTTTTCTTTTTCATGGAAAATCCTGTATTTACTTGGTACAAATTTAATCTACATATTTATTTCACAATTTCTGTGACATGCAAAACATATATATATACAATAGTAATACATAGGAACGAAAATATACATTGTTGATGGGAGCATTAACCCATTGTACGCTATTAGACTCTTCCACTGCCATATATTGGACAAGTCCATTTGTCATATAAGGGGGTCAGGCCTATTGTTTCGTTTTTATTAGCTCACCTGTCATGTAATGATGAGGTGAGCTTTTGGGATCACTTTTCGTCCTCCGTGCGTTCATCCTTGCGTAAACAATTTATTCAAAAGACATCTCCTTAACCACTGATCGGATTTTAACCAAACTTCATAGGAATGATTCTTAGGCGGTTCCCTTTCAGAGTTGTTCAGATGGTTCCAGTCCACACATCAATGTCACGGGAGCCAACAACAGATTTTTTTTTATGAAAACTAAATCTGAAACCAGGCCTTCGATAGATGGTGTGTAGCTTCAGTCTAGTGGACCTCTGCCAAGATTGTTCAAATTATAGTCCTGGGACCAAAAATGCCCCTGCCTCGGGACCCATTGGTTTAACATGGTCTTACAAAGGGAAAAGCTGTAAAATCTTCTTGTCTGAAACCAGAAGGCGCAGGTGTTTGATCAGAGGCCTCTGTGGTGTAGTGGTTACGCTACTCGCCTTGTAAACCAAGGATCGCAGGATCGATCCCGGGCTTCTCCGAACTTTAGGATGAGTCTTTAAACCGAGGTCCTGTCTCTGTATGTTCTTCGCTGCTGGTGGGACGTAAAACCCAAACACTCACTCAATCAGGTGTTTGATATTTGGTATGAAGCTTCGTCTTGTGGACCTCTATCAACATTGTTCAAATTAGAAATGCATGTGCAAACTGAATAGGACAATTGAGAAGTTACATTCACAAGCCTTTTCTAAGAAATTTGACCTTTGACCTCACCCCATGACCCCAGGGGGTCAGATGAAATTTCGACACCTTCATGCACATCTGCAGTCCCCAAGCAATGCATGTACCAAGTTTGGTCACTGTAGGTAAAGAAATAAAAAAGTAGTTGCATTCACAAGCCTTTTCTTAGAAATTTGACCTTTGACCTCACCCCATGACTCAAAGGGGTCAGATGAAAATTTCGACACCTTCATGCACATCTGCAGTCCCCAAGCAATGTATGTACCAAGTTTGGTCACTGTAGGTAAAGAAATAAAAAAGGAGTTGCATTCACAAGCCTTTTCATAGAAATTTGATCTTTGACCTCACCCCATGACCCCAGGGGGTCAGATGAAAATTTCGACACCTTCATGCACATCTGCAGTCCCCCAGCAATGTATGTACCAAGTTTGGTCACTCTAGGTAAAGAAATAAAACAGTAGTTGCATTCACAAGAACGTGACAGACGGAAGGACGGACGGACACCCGTGACGAAAATAATATACCTGTTTTTTTTTTTTTTTTTCAAAAAAGCGGGTATAATTATAGCTCTGGGGCCAAAAATGCCCCCACCCTTGGGCCCCTTGGTTTAACATTGACTTATGTAGGAACAATCTAAAAACTCTTCTCCTCTGAAACCACAAGGCCCAGGTCTTTGAAATTTGGTGTGTAGCTTCATCTATTGGACCTCTACCAAGATTGTTCAAATTATGGCCCTGGGGCCAAAAATGCCCCCGCCACATTGAACTTCATCTGCCAATCGGCCTCCCACTCTACAAGATGATCCAGGTCATCTTGTAAAATAAGACAGTCAGATGGAGAATATATACAGGACACATCATCAGCAAACTGACTGATGACCTAATATTATCAGTCAGATCATTGATGAAAACCAAGAAGACCGGTCCAAGGACTGAACCTTGGGGAACTCCAGATAAAACAGGGACTGGATCAGATGCTTGTTCATCAAGTACAACTTGTTGTGAGCACCAAGAGAGCCATGAGCTTATCCACCTATGTGTGGGTCCACTTATCCCATAGTAGTCACTTTATATAATAGCCCTCTGCGAGGTACCTTCAACCTTGTCAAAGGCCTTGGCGAAGTCAATGATGATCAAGTCAGTCAAGTGGCCACGATTTATGGCCCCAACCACATTCCCCACAGTGTCATGGTAAAATTGAACTAGTTGCATTTCGCAAGACCTTTGACTTCGGAAACCATGTTGACTTGTAAAGGCTTGTCTATGGACGTGTCACCAGTAAACGTTTCTGATTCTGACAGTCAGCAAACGCTGTCTGTTTCAAGGGGCGTAAGATAAAACTTATCTGAATATTGGTAAAATGGTTTGTTGTCACAATTTATTCACTTCCCCTCTAGTGTTCGGACTTCAGGTGGGTTAAAACACTATCATGTTTGCTTTTTAACATTAACTGACCGGTAATGCTCATGTCCGTATCTAGACTGTGCCTAAGTTCATATTACAACTGTTACAGTAAGAAAGGGGAGAGCAAAGAAAAAGAAAGTAAACACAAAATAGAACCCCAATGAAGAAAGCAATTGTTGCCCTATCTGTTTCGGTAAGTTTGACGATTCATCAAACTGGATACAGTGTGATGATTGTGATAAATGGATGCATGGTGAATGTGTTGGTATCACCACCCCTGAGCAAGGGTTAAATTATGAAACAGAAAATTTTTATTGCCCGTTTTGTCAGTAGTGCATTTTTTAATTAAATCAGAATATTCAGGTACAGCTACATTCAATACGAAGGTTTAAAATAATCAAATGGCATATCTGGGTCTGTCTTTATTTGCTACAATCATCGCCATGTCTCTCAACGAAACACTGTACTATTCCAGTCGGTAAAAATAAGTTTACTAATTTTGGTAACATTTACTACTACTACTACAACTACTTCCAATAATAATAATAATAATCTTATAGGTAAGTTGATGTTAGTGTTTTTAAGAACAGGCCCGAAAATCTATACATAATTGTAATTATTTCTAAACATCCCTGGCGAGTTTATGCAGAATTAAAATACTGCCCAGGTCTGGAAATTGTTTTGTTAGCTAAACATCGCGTTGTCCGGGCGCGTGCCCTACCGTATCTGTGCGAAATCATTGATAGCTGCAATGTTCCTTCATGCTAAAACGCAATACTTACGCCGTAGTAGTATGCTTGGCAAGACTTTTTGATATAATTTCGATTTAACAACTTCCACCTTTCCTGCTCCTGCTACCGTCGTCGTTATATATACATCACCTTTCGAAAAAAGAAATTTCGATAACTCAAAGAAACTGTTGAAATGGTTTCTGGAATGAAGGGCTGAGACTGTTCAACACATTGTTTTAAGCGACTGTCCTTTATTTTAGTGTGAATGTTATATTCTCGTCCTTTGGGGGTACTGATTCCACCGCGGAATTTTGAAAGTATCTTAGGATCACTGATGAGGCCTAATTGGCCGAAACTAGTTAGTCTGGCCCAGACACAACTTGCACACTGTAAAATTTTCAGTTCTGTTTTGTAGTCACTGCTTCCAAAGAACTAGACTTTTATATTTTATATATAACTTCACCACACCTGGTGGTACTGGAATGTGTGGCGGCCGTACAAAAAACCCATGTCCTTCATCACGGTGTGGGTTATAATTTCTAGTCCTTTGGTCATTGATGAAGCCGACTTGGCCGAAACTAGCTAGACTGGTCTAGAAACAACTTCTGCCATATATGATTTTCAGTTCTATTGTGTAGACACTGTTTCCAAAGGATTGCCCTTTTTATAGTAGTCGTTTATCACAATTATGAGTATATTGTATAATGCATATTCTAAAAGCAGTTGTATATAGGGAATAATGTAGCTGTTATGCTACGTTTATTGCATTCTCTGTAACATTTACTTTCACTTCCAGGTAGTTGATATCTAGTGTCACAAAGCATTTGCTACAACGGCCACCGAAGAACCTGCGCCACACAATATAAGGAAAATAGAAAAGTTCATGGAAAAAGTCAGGAACGATCCGCCAGTATTAGTTCCCAAATACGATCATATATATATCCTTTCTGACAGTAAAGGAAGTTATCTGAAACGTATCAGATACAAAATCTCTGAAATCATCAAACATGTGAACATTTCACAGCTAAATTTCTGGTTCACGAAAGGCGGATGACCTTAGGTATTTGGAGTCTCAGACTGAGAGACTTAGGCTCCCAGGCCAAAGTATTGTTTTTGGCATGTGACATGTGGCTTAAGTACTCTTAAACGCCCAGAAAGGGTACATTTCAAATTCATTTGAGACTGGTGACCAGCTTCTGGAACATTTAAAGCCCACGCTCACTGGGCTTGAAGATAACAGCCTCATTCGATATTGGCATTTTAGAATCACCTCCAGTATTTTGGCATAAATGGAATCAAAAACAGGGCGACCCCGATTGGGAAAAGAAAGACGATCAAATTACGCACGATCAGGTTAGTCTAGTTAATGACTACGTTAGGGAAACCAACACTCGTCTTAATTATCGCACGCCAATGTTCATTATTAGACTGCATTGAGTTTAGGAAGGTTAAGAGTCAGCATGGACACAGACAGTCATTGACAAGTGAATTGTTTTAAGGATGGCGTCCATCCTTTAGACGCTGTCTGTGAAAAATAGTTATATCAGATTATTAAATCTGTAGGTGACCTTCAAGATCCTGTCACTTCAAAATAATTTGGCAGTGGTATTTTGGTGCACGTGTTGAATTGGTAGATTTGATGAATAAATTAGTCTGTTTCCAATAACCCGGCCGATCCGATATCAAAGGGAAAGAAACAAGAACATAAAATAATTTCACTATAATGAAAACGTCACAAGCGGAAAGCCATAGGACAGTTACTTTCCCACAAAATGGCAAACGGCTATCCCAAATAAAATAATTAAAAAATACAAACATGCAAAGATGAACTGTAACAATGCATTGTGCATTTCCCGCTCTTTGAAAGGGTTGGAGCTGCAATTTTCCACATTATGTACACTTGGTAATAGTAGTTGAGTAAACAACCATAGAATATATTTACCTGGAGGAGCAATGCGAGTGTGAACTGTCCGTACAGCATTTTGAATCCAGCTAAATATATAATGGGAACTGTATATATTTTTGAGTCCTTATGACCAAGTAATAATGTTTGGGTCACAGGAATCGATTGGATGTCTTTGTGATTTTACTTTGTTAACACCACTTTAACATGTCCGTGAAATGAATTTCTCTCTAAACCCCACCTTATATCATCTAGTAGAGTAAACTGGGGTTTACATGGGTATATATTATTTTGCAAAATAAGAAAAATAACACAAATTTTCAACGGAAAAGTAGCCATTTTGGAAAAATGTGTGAATTCACAATGTACATCACATGGGTGTTATCGTAATGGACTTCAATATGATTGGTACTCCATATTAGAATAGGATTATCAATTTATCCGTGTTTAAAATGTCGAAATATTACTTTGCATTTTCCGCCATTTGGCAGGGTTGGAGCTGCTTTTTTCCACATTATGTACACTTTGCAATAGAAGTTGAGTAAACAATCACAGAATATACTTGGCTGGAGCAGCAATGCGAGTGTGGACTGTCCGTACAGCATTTTTTATCCAGCTACATATATATTGTGATATTTCATTTCTAAGTCCTTAGGACCTAGACTGTTCGTTTGGGTCTCAGTAATTAGAAGACTATGTGATTTTTTAGTGGATTTTATCGATGTGTAAACTCCGGTGAATCAAACACAACTGCAGAGTTTACACATCGATACAATCCACAAAGATGATTATTCATTCCTTATAACTCCAACTTTGTCAATGAAATGTTAAAATGCAACCAAAATGTTTTTTTTTCTTTCGAAAGCGTAAAAACTAACTTATCATCCCATTAGTCTTTAGAAATCAGACAGGTACATGTCGACAATATGTCCTTAAAATACTTTCGGTCGGTAGTGTTTCTTTGCATTTAGAATAGCAAATGGTTCAGAACTGATCTCGTAGATTTTGTGCTCTTTCTGTAATTTTCTTTTTTTCCATTTGTTTTAATTATTTATGTTTTGCATTTTAAAATAATTAAACAAAACATTAATTCATACAAGTGGTGGTGTCACGCCTAAAAGTCTCCAATTTAAAGGTGATAGAAAATACCTTTATTATATATCAATTTCTAGACATGGCAAAACCATTTCAAGTCACTAAAATAAAAAAGTAAGGAAAAAAACAAGAAAGAAAGAGATCGATATTAGAACATCCACTCCACTAAATGCAATCAATCTCTATTAACCCGCAGTTTGTTTGTTTGATTTGAGATTTAACGTCCCAGTCAACACTGTAAAGGTCATTTTGGAGGCGTTGCTTCCAATTTTGTGGGACTTTTACCCGACATTGAGATTAAATGACATCCAATAAGGTTTATTGGTTGTTGATATATTTTTGGTGTCTCTGATGGGAGCTATATGTTGATTCAATCGATTCCTGATCATTGCCTCCACTTCTATTTTTATAAGCATGGACAGTCCGAATCGCACAGCTTTGCCTTGACAGGCTTAGGTCCTCTAAGCGGTTTATCAGTACTCATGTGCGGGTCTGTTTCAGCTCTGCGTGGAAGCATCATGCAGCCAATCTATTTTTTCAAGCTCCGATGGGCGGGGCCTATTAATCTGAAGTATCTGTGTCCTAGGGTATTATAAACCTGATACATTTGTGGACAGAGCTTCGTCTTTACACAGTAGTACATTGAATGAACCACGGTACCTCTCGAAAATGGTTTTGAATCTCGTTTATTTATTTTTTTTTCAAAATTGGGAATGTATACTACGATAACGCTTCGTTTTAAAGACGCATACCTGATTTTTGGACGCTTCCGATAAGAATACTGCGTTAACAGAGTGTTTGGAAGGCAAAGACCATACAACAGTATCACATGAGGATAGAGTAGGCGTCCTAATGGTGTAATTAAAAATCGTACAGTTTTTTACAGAAACCGTTTCGTAAATACAGGATCTCACACAAGTGGCATAAATTTTAAATGAAATAACCACTAGAATTATGCATCTGTTTGTCATATGGACAGTTTCGTTGCATTGACAATTTGTTCTTGCCGAAAATTTAATGCATCTTTAACATATCACAAATACGTGATAAGATTGCATGATATAAACAAATACCACAGAACGTGTGAATATATGATTTTATTTATTTATTTGATATCGCTCTAACCGACGTTTGTCTTAACAAATACTTTTATTTCCAATAGTCTGCCTTCCCAAATGTGTTTTTTTTCAGTCTTTTTTAATATTATCTTTTCAAACAAATTACGCATAGCAAATAATTTTTAACACCACACCCTAGTGCACAGTACGGCAATTAAAAGTACATCTGATTACGAAAACACGCCTATGTATTTGAAAATTTTACCGCTGAAAAAGCGAAAAATTTAAGATACAAACCGAGATATTTTTTTCATATTTCTGCTCAAGATATAGATTGTGGGTACACGTTAGAATCACAAAATGAGGCGGTTCTAACGAGTACCCACAATCCATATTTTAGAGCAGAAATAAGAAAAATAAGGTTCAGCCCTGTAAACCCCAGCTTTACTATATAAAAGGGGTGCAAAGGGGTCAGAAGTATATACGCGTATTTTCATGATGAAAAAGCATCTCTGGTATGCATCTTTAAAATCTAAAGAAATGAAAACAATGCTTTCACCATGTTCACCTGTTCATATTAGTTTAATCATTTGGACATTATTTCACTATTTCTATTTCATATTTTACAAGTGTATATTACATGCAATATAAACATATCATGGTAAATAATTAACGCCAGCGCAAGACAAAACCTGCAATAAGCACTTATCGACTACAGATACTTGGGGTCAGTGGAGTTCTGGTAGAGTAGATGGTCAAAAACTGATCTCTTGGATTTTTCTTTCTTTTTATTTTACATTATATCATGCTCGAACCACACCTTAAGTCATACAAATGGTTTGATCACTTCAAGAAACCGTTTGAAAAAAAAGATATTTAATGATTTTTTCCTATCCGTAAAATATCTTTTTTTTTCAAACGGTTTCTAGAGATGACGAAACCATTCGTATGTCTTTGTGTTGTTCAAGTATGGTATAATGCAAAATAAAAAGAAAAAAAATCCAGGAGATCAGTTTTAAACCATCCGCTATACTAAAGCTCTACTGACCCCAAGTGGCTGTGTTACCAACCAACAAGACTCATAGCAACTTGAGTTATGTCCAAGGTGGCTGTGGGCTTGTCATGAGGTCAGCGAAGAATCTGTTCAGACTGTGCGAATATGTAGCTGACCTGTTCCTTGTCGCACAAATCTTATTTTAGGTTTTGTTGTGCGCTGAAGATAAGTTAATTAAAGCGAAATATCATATGCATAAAACTGTATTAATATTTTCATGAGGTTATGAAAGTTTTAGGGCATTGGGTTTTAAAATACATATTTAATAGAAGCTAATATTTGACAATGTTCATATCAGAATCCATATGAAAATGGGACTACCACATCGGCCAAAGGCGACCCGACGGGTGGTTATTTGGAGATTAACGTTACGATGCCATTTCGTAATACAGTAAAGGTAATCTATTAAGACCACCTTTGGTACTGTTAAAAAGTGGTTTTAAGACTACTTTTGAACAGTCCCAAAGGTGATCCCTGACCAGATGATATTTTGTGCAGCAAACACGAAGTAAGAATAAATGTACCCTTCTAAATAAGCTTTTTAAAGCAGAATTAGTCTTCATTTCAGGCGGTCTTAATAGCGGAATTTCACTGTATTTTCCTTAGAAAACATTTTATTTGATCTAATCAAAATAAGCATATGTTTTATTTCAGTAGTTTCCTGTTGGCACAAAATAATGACTCTATGTTTCCCGTGCTTTTGCATATTCGATGCACCCTAGCCCATGAATGCATATGAGACTACGCATACCCGATCCACTATTGCACCTTTTGATCAGACTGATTATCCCTTAATTACACCACATTCCAGACCGGTATTCATTTTTATATTGGATTTTGGCCTACCATATCTTACTGTAACAGATTTGAACTAGACTTTCGGATGAGTCTTTAAACCGAGGTCCCGTCTCCGTATGACCTTAGCTGTTGGTGGGACGTAAAACTAAAACTCACTCACTCACTCACTCACAGATTTGAACTAGTCGGGCGCAACCCTAATATGTATTTCAATAATTGTTGATTGGTATGGTATATACGGGATATATGAGAATTGGTTGCATACGTGCTGTTTGATACGGCTTTAAAAGTCTTTAATACGTAAAGTACTGTATTTTGTGTACGGTAAAGCGGTTTGTGTAGCATTTTTACATGATAATAGTAAGTTATCTTGTGCTGTGTAGTGTTAACCAAAACGTTACCAATTTTTCATGAAGTTAGAATACAGCTGCATGTGACGTAAGTCTCTATCTTGAATATTTATTCATGTATTACACAATTATTATGGCAATTTGGTATGATGCCCAATATTAAACCAAAGTCTCATATCAGCTTTAGGGGTGGTATGGGTCAAAATACGATGTGAGTTATATCATGGAATATGACAATGTGTTATTTTAAACACTTTACATTTGTTATGACGTTATCTTACTTACAATCAAACATGTACTTCATCAGAGCAGGTGCACAATGTATCAAATTTGATTGTAGCAATGTCGATAGAGCATTGTTTTAATACTGACTATGCACTGTGTTTTGGTATACACAATGCTGTCCAGATTTCGATTGCATTGCCAAATGGCACGTGCACCATCTATTATCACATGCCTCTTATCAGACTGTCTAACTGGTTTGGGTGTCGGCCGAGAGTATCTTTAACGTTACCACTTCTATTTGGTTGAACAGGTACATTAAGTTTCGATAAACGATTGACCAGTTGATAATCATGGGGCATCTTGTTTATCGTTGGTATTATTTGACATGCCATCACTGTACAATAAAATATGATACTTGTATTTTCGCTTTTCTTCGTAACTGCTAACCCAAATAAATATCCATGAGGACTGAAATAGAAGCCATTAACCCTTTTTATACCAAATGGAATCTTCCTCATTATATATAGCAGGAGTTCATTTCAAAATTTAGGGGTGTCAGGCTGTGTTTTCATCAAAATTTATTTGGAAAATGACTGAACTTTTAGCAAACAATGGAGGCCCTGATCATACGCCGCATTCTTTGGCGTCTGATCTAGGCCTACCCTGTTTGCCAAGGTACCCATTTAGGGGTTTCTGGTACTGAATGGTTTAAGATCTTATGCAGCATGGTAGTCTACACTTAATAGCAAGATGTGAATACCTGCAATCGATAAAGGCATTGATATGTCAACACAGAAGCACTGCTATGTAAAATGTATACATATATATTTCATCATTCACGATGCGTTTAGTATATATGAACCTGACAAGCAGATTTCACTATATAGCTGTACGGACAGTCCACACTCGCTATGATCTGTCTGCTTCTCTTAGGTCCATGTAAATGACAAGAATCAAAGAATCAGAATTGTTACTGGTGACACGTCTAAAGACATTCATACACCAGGTCCAGTGATGTGGGAAGCTAGTCCCTAGCTCTAACCAAAGCGGTAAATTTAGCTATGCAATCGTCAGCACTTTCAGCTTTCGAAATAATCGAATCGGGAAGGGCATTCCAATCTTTGTTTGTTTGTTTGATTTGAGGTTTAGTTTCCCCGTCAACACTGTAAAGGTCATTTTGGAGACGCTGCTTCCAATTTTGCGGGACTTTTACTCGAGATGAAATGACATCTCAAGCCCTGCCGCCCAATGGTTCTGGGGAAGAACGACTCTTTATAAATGTCAGTTCTTGCAGTAAGGGGTCTGAAACGCCAACGGATGGTGATTTCTACAGCGGTTTATAAGGTCCATATAAATGATAAACCAGTTGCTGGATTATGAGATTATACAAGGAGACAGATAATAATAGTAAATGCATGCTCCAGTCAAATGTCTACAACTCTTAACGTACCTGTGCCATGTAAGGCTTTCATTTATATGTCTGTAACAAAAGAATTATTCATATGAACATTAATGACACCTTTCTTAATTATTCTCCAAACATAGATTTCGGGTGCCCGTTAGGGTGTCGATACGCATGCTTCAAACGAGCACTTTAATCTATGGTTTTAAGCACAAATAAGAAAAGTTATGTATATCCTTACAAATCCTAAATTTCTGTTTATAAACTTGAGTTTGTCGATTACACGACCTTATTGATATTATGTGCAGTAGAGATAAAGGGTACGACTAAGAACAGAACGGAATGGACAGTTTCAAAATGGTGTATACTTATTAGGTACTTGCAGGTGTCAGTTACGGAGCCTTATGTTCGTACCACTGTCATGGCAATCTTTTCAATTGTTAACAAGAAAAATGCCTAATGGCATTATGGACGGTTTTTTTTTTCAGTACGGTTAGGATGGTGGTGGCATGGGTGGGGTAGGGTGGGGTGTGCTGGTGTGGGGTAGGATGGGGGGTGGGATGGGTTAGGAGTCGGGTGGGACGGGGTGGAATTTGTGGTGGTGTGGGGTGGGATGGGGTGTGGTGGGGTTGTGGGGTGGGGTGGGCTTGGATGGGTGGGATGGGGTGAGGTCGGGTAAGGTGGGGAGTGGTGGGATGGGGTGGGGTTGGGGGTGGATTGGGGTTGTTTTGGGATGGGGTGGGGTGGGGTTGTGGGGTAGGGTATGATAGGGTAGGGTGGGGTGGGTAGGGTACGTATGTAAAACTAAGTATGCATGTATGTACAGAACAAATGCAATATCCTAACCCAGTAACAACTTTTTGTGGAGGGGGGGGGGTATGATTTGTTTATGTGTTTTAAGAAGAAAAAAAAAAATAAAGTTTTTTTTTCTATTTTTAGCTCTGGTGGACACTGATTTTAGCGATTTTGAAAAAGGGTCACCTAATGAACATTTCTGTATGTATGTAAAACTATATATGCATGTATGTACAGAACAAATGCAATATCCTAACCCAGTAACAATTTTCTGTGGAGGCGGTGGGGGGCCCAATATCCCAGGAGGAGATGTCGTTTAAAGAAATTGTTGACGGACGACGGACATCAACTCACCTTGAGCACTTCATGCTCAGGTGAGCTAAAACAAGTTCGAAAAACAAAAAAAAAAAAAAAAAAAAAAAGAAAATTCCATGCCTGTGCATGCATGTATGTATTATTACTAGCAACTATCAGGGGAGGAAGATAATAATTGTTCATATGTGTTTATGGAGAAGAAAAGAAAAATAAAGAAAAAAAAAAAAAAGAATGAAAAAAAAAAAAGAAAAAAAAAAAAATGTCTCCACCGGGGTTTGAACTCACGCCCCTCAGATTCATAGTCAACAATAGGATTCGTAGTCCAGCACTCTATCAACTACACTGGCATTTGAAAAAAGGTTAACCAAAAGGTAAACCTGAAAAACACAAGTTTGAAAAATTACAATTTACGCCAAAATTTTAGTCTTTTGCGCCATTTATGGATAATACATGAAAGCGGTACCTCCACTTATGCATTAGTCCTGATATTAAAACAATCGGCTACAGAATAGATGAAAAATATCACTTTGAAAAAAAGGTTAACCAAAAGGTAAATCTGGGACGACGCCCGCCCGCCCGCCCGCAGGACGCCCGCCCGCCCGGACATCGCTATTTTAAAGGACGGATTTTTTTTAAAAAACCCGTCCAAAAGTACAAATTTCCCACCAAAAATATCAATGAAAAGGTAAAATGTAACATTCAAGTCAGATGACGAACTTCTTCGACACATGACTGGAGCTTTGCTTTTGAAGCCAATATCTCTTATGATCTTTCCATCCAAAATAAAAGTAAAGACAATGATCAAGAATCGATGCAACTAACCCACATATCCCATCAGGGATTGAATTTTGGGCCCTTAAAACAGTTTAAGCTCACCAGTAGCTCCATACTTTTCAGTTCTAGTGTATTCCTTGCTTCAAAAGGATACCCTTTCATAGAACATATATGTGGCCTTGTAGGATTTTCCAACGGGGCTTTCAATGGTATTCGCTGTTTCGAGTGTCTGATAGTTTTGATTTGTCCTCGATTTGTTTTGATCACCAGTTATAGCGAAGATAGAGCTGGTTGTGGGGCTTAGCATGATTGTATAATTCTTGAAATGAGTTTTTCATCGTTAGTTACTTTTCTTCTTGGTAGGATCTTTGATTTGGCTTATCCTGGGTATCTATTTCTTATAATTTTCAAGTTGTTATAGAAGCAAACTATTGTTTTTTTCAGGTTAAAGGAAAGTTTCAAAATTTCCATACATCTGCACAAACCTACATTTCATATGTGGTCTTGGTAGCTTGGTCAGATGCGCTTACGACTCGTGACCAGGTGGACGCGGGTTCGATACCTGCCGGGGTCGGCAACATTCTTTAGTGGAGATTGATCATGAAATCTTTTTTTATGGCCATTCTCTCCCGCTGATTCAACAAGGGCAGTTGTCATTTTCTGGCGAATGAATGTGCACTGAACTGGTTAACAGCTTACGTATAAGCATGCCCAGGAAAAGCTGGATAGGTAAACTGACCGGCTCAAAAATGACCTAAAATAGTGTTGACTGTGCTGTTAAACACCAATTCAAACAAACAGTTCATATGTAAATGAAGATATCCCAGCAAATCAGTCTCGGAACACATAGCATCTGATGACGAACCTTGGTCATACCTATAGCTACTTTTCAAAAGAAAACAAAAAGTCAGTTACAAAAGAAAACAAAAAGTCAGTTAATCAAAGAAATACATTCACATTTTACCAGCTGTACGGACTGTCCACACACGCTGGAAGTAATGTGGTATTTTTAATAAACTGAATTTAAATTTAGAACCTTAGAAGCGAATTAGTTTTTTTGCACTCTGGTCTCTGGAGATGTTTTTCTTCTTTTTACCGGCCACTTCGTGCTGAAGCAAAGTGGTTCACAGCCTCTATGAATTTTTCGAGACAGCATTCTGTCCAATAATTACAGCATTAATATTTTTCACGTACTGATAAAATGTAGGATTGGTTTTATTTCCAATGATTATCCCTCTTTGTTGACAAAAATGTTTTCAGTTACACCACTGTTAATACGCACTGGAACTATAGAAATTCTTTTATGTTTTAGCGTGATTTTGCATAATAAGTTAAAGCCAATGAGACAAGAATTCAGATCTTCCCGAGTTTGGACTGACAGCAATTGCTTGTCCTTTACAGATGAGGCAACAGTTTTAATGCTAACATCATTTTCCCAATCATTACACCAAGTTAAAGCTGTCATAAGTTTTCCAAACGTATATCTGCTATGTCAGTGATTGACCTGCGATCCCTAAAGGTACTGACAATAATACTGGTAGCTCTGAGCAGTGCCACACTGTCATCTAAGAGATAACCATCTTCGCATAAAAACATTTGAAAACACTCCATGAGGTGAAGCATTTTCCCGTTCATCACGTCTTCTGCAAGATGGTTGCGCATTTTTGATTCTTTTGAAAGATATAGGTGATCATTGGTCAATTTACGGTGCAAAGTAAATGCATTTGTCTCACGATCCCATTTAAATGCATTCACCCAGCTCTCCAAAAGGACACTTTCCTTATAACATACGTGTGTAGTAAAGGTTTTACCGTTACCACTTTTGAGAACACTATTACGAATTCTCTTGATTACATGCGAGTAATCCATAATAAATAAAAAGTCAGGATCGTTAGGTGACCAGATTTTTTTTTAGAAAACTTTTCTGATAAGGGTGAAGACTCTGAAAAAAAAACATTTTCATAAAATCTCTATTTGTCTGGGCACCGTCCATCGATACAAAGAGAACCTGAAAATCATACAAATTTAAGTTCTTAACAGCTTCCCAGAACAGAAAATGAAGATTTCCAGCCTTGGTTTGTGTGACAGGAAAGCAGGCAAATGGGAACCGTTTAAACCGATGTGTAAACAAGAGGGCCATGATGGCCCTGGATCGCTCACCTGATCCTATTGTACAAACGGAATTGTGGGTAATATATGGTGGACTGGAGGGTTTGAGCAATTTTGGTTGGACCCTAAGACCATTTCTGTGAAATTAATTCAAAATCAGTCTGCCTGTTTAGGAGTAGAAGTCATTTTGAGAAGTAGAAGTCATTTTTGATGAAATGACATCTCAAGCCCTGCCGCCCAATGAAACCAATGGGGTTTAAATGTATTGATGGTTCCACTTGCACCACTTTGCCTAGACAGGCTAAAACCTTCAAAGTGGTTTACCAATACTCATGTAGAAGCACCTTGCAGCCAAGGTGGGTGGGGGCCAAAACTTTCAAAAGACACCCGACTCCAAAAGGAAGCAATTTTATAGGAATGTTCCATGAGTGACCCTCTAACAAAATTGCTAAAAATATTTTGCTTAACTGAGCATGATGGCCACCACAGCTAAAAACCTCAAACCTCATTCCTGTCAAATAATTTCATAATCAATCCACTGATTAAGGAGAAGTTGTTTAAAGGTTTTGTTCACCAGAGCGGCATAGTTTGAGCAATTTTGGTGGAGGGTCACCCAAGGAACATTCCTGTCAAGTAATTTCAAAATCCATCCACTGGTTAAGGACAAGAAGTCGTTTAAAGGTTTTTCTATTTTTAGCTCTGGCAGCCATCTTGTTCACCAGAGCAAAATGGTTTGAGCACTTTTTGTAGAGGGTCACCAAAGGAACATTCCTGTGAAGTTATTTCAAAATCCATCCAGGTGTTAAGGAGAAGAAGTCGTTTAAAGTTTTTCTATTTTTAGCTCTGGTGGCCATTTTATTCAACCGAGCAGAACGGTTTGAGCAATTGTGGTAGAGGGTCACCGAACGAACATTCCTGTGAAATAATTTCAAATCCATCCACTTGTTAAGGAGAAGTCATTTTTAAGGTTTTTCTATTTTTAGCTCTGGCGGCCATTTTGTTGACCTGAGCGGAGCGGTTTAATCAATTTTTGTAGAGGGTCACCCAAGGAACATTCTGGTGAAATAATTTCAAAATCCATCAACTGGTTAAGGAGAAAAGTGCGTTGAAAGGTTATTCTATTTTAAGCTCTGGCGGCCATTTTGTTAACCAGAGCGGAACAGTTTGAGCAATTTTGGTGGAGGGCCACCCAAGGAACATTCCTGTTAAGTGAATTTCAAAATCCATCCGCTGGTAAAGGAGAAGAAGTCGTTTTAGGTTTTTCTATTTTAAGCTCTGGTGGCCAGTTTGTTCACCCGAGCGGAACAGTATGAGCAATTTTGGTATAGGGTCACCAAACAAACATTCCTGTGAAATAATTTCAAAATCCATCCACTGGTTATGGAGTAGAAGTCGTTTAAAGGTTTTTCTATTTTTAGCTCTGGTGGCCATTTTGTTCACCCGAGGGGAACACTATGAGCAATTTTTGTAGAGGTTTACAAAAGGAACATTCCTGTGAAATAATTTCAAAATCCATCCACTGTTAAAGGAGTAGAAGGTGTTTAAAGGTTTTTCTATTTTTAGCTCTGGTGGCCATTTTGTTTACCCGAGCGGAACTGTTTGAGCAATTTTGGTAGAGGATCCCCCAAGGAACATTCCAGTGAAATAATTTCAAAATCCATCCACCGGTTAAGGATAAAAAGTCGTTTAAAGCTTTTTCTATTTTAAGCTCTGGCGGCCATTTTGTTCATCCGAGCGGAACGGTTTTGGCAATTTTGGTAGAGGGTCACCGAAGGAACATTTCTGTGAAGTAATTTCAAAATCCATCCACTAGTTAAGGAGAAAAAGTCGTTTAAAGCTTTTTCTATTTTTAGCTCTGGCGGCCATTTTGTTCACCCGAGGGGAACGGTTTGAGCAATTTTGGTAGAGGGTCACCCAAGGAATATTCCTTTCAAGTAATTTCGAAATCCATCCACTGGTTGAGGAGAAGAAGTCCTTTAAAGGTTTTTTTTTTCTATTTTTAGCTCTGGTGGCCATTTTGTTCACCCGAGCGCAATGGTTTGAGCAATTTTAGTAGAGGGGCACCCAAGAAACCTTCCTGTGCAATAATTTCAAAATCGATCCACTGGTTAAGGAGAAGAATAAAAATCAAAAATGAGTTCCTTTAAGAGCAATGAAAACATTCATAAGAAAGAAGATGGGTCATACTACGTAGTTTCGGCTAATAAAGCCTCATCAGTGACCCTGTAATGATCTGGCAACGAAAGCCAGAGGAAACGCGTACTGCAAATTTGCGAATTTCGAACTGGCAGTCGATTCAAAGACTGATATAAATCAAAATGGGGTCCAAATAAATAACAAGAGGCCCAAGAGGGCCTGTCGCTCCACCGGCTAACTTCAGACAAGTGTCATTTTTATTACATTAACCAATGGTATACTAGTGGACTCTTCTATTGCTATATGTTGGACCAGTCCGTTTGTCATATAAGGGGTGTCAGGCCTATTTTTTTTCTATTTTTGATGGAAAATTCTGTTAGCAAATAGTGCAGGCCCTGATCAGACATGGTGTTCTGTGGGGTCTGATCTGGGCCAGCACTGTTTGCCAAGGTACCCATTCAGGGTTTTCCCGCATGCAATGGGTAAAAAAGAAACAAGTGATCCACCCAAGGAATGTCCATTCTATATTTTTTGGACCCCAGAGCCATTGTTGGCAGGATTTATGTGAGTGACCATTTGGCATTGCTCCGTTCTAAATATCTAAAGCTCTGGGCCTTATGGTTTCAGAGAAGAAGACTTTTTTTAAGTTTTTCCTATTATAAGTCTATGGGAACTAATATGCCTCTGGGCGTGACCAATTTTTTACCCCAGGGGCATTGTTGGCAGGATTTATTTGAGTGACCACTTGACGTTGCTGCATACTTAATATCTAAGCTCTGGGCACTGATGGTTTCAGAGAAGATTTTTGTCAGTTTTTCCCAGTATAAGTCTATGGGAGCTTATGGGCCTCAGGGTGTGGCCAATTTGGACCCCAGGGGCATAGTTGGCAGGATTTATGCAGATGCATACTTCAAGTTGCTACATACAAAGCTCTTGGCCTTAAGGTTTCAGAGGAGAAAAGTTTTAAGATTTTGTCATTATTAGTCTATGGGAGCTACTAAGCACCGGGGCGTTGCCAATTTGGACTCAAGAGTCATAGTTCGCAGGACTTAGTAGGTGACCACATAACTTTGCTACATACTACATGTAAATGTCTTAGCTTTAGGCTTTATGGTTTCAGAGAAGAAGTTTTTCCGATTATTGGTCCATGGAAGCTAATGGTGGCCATGGCGGCCATGTTTTTTTTTCTGATAAATATTTCTTCAATGAATCTGACAATGGTAGACACAAGGAACATTCATGAAAATTAAGAACGAAATCCATTTAGCGGTTATGGAGGAGAAGATTAAAAAAAATAAGATCCCTTTATGAGTCTATAGAAGCTAATTAGCCAATGGGCGTGTCCATGGTGGCCATGTTTTTTGTCCGATCAAAATTGCTTCAAGGAATCTGACAGAGGTCCACCCAAGGAACATTCATGCAAAGTAAGAATGAAATCCATTACGTTGAGCGGTTTTGGAGGAGAAGGTTTTTAAAACTTTTCCCCATATAAGTCTTTGAAAGCTAATGAGCCAAGGGGCATGGCCATGGCAGTCATGTGGGGCAGGGCCATGGTGGCCATGTTTTTTGCCTGATCCGAATTTCTTCAAGGAATCTGACAGAGGTCCACCCAAGAAACATTCATGCAAAATAAGAATAAAATCCATTGAGCGGTTTTGGTGGAGAAGATTTTTAAATATTTTTTTTTGCTTTCGATGCCATTTTGTTCTGCATGTAACAAAATTCTTTGAAGGAATTCAGAAGAGGACTATGTGAGAAACATTCCTGTGAAGTTTGGTTACAATCGGCCGAGTAGTTAAGGAGGAAATGTTTAAAGAAAAAAGTTAACGCACGGATGCACAACCGCACAGACGCACAACAGACACAGGGCCATAACATATAACATAAGACCCGCCGGTCTTTGGCCAGTGCAGCTAAAAAATGAACTGATTTATGTTTTTATTTCTTTATTTTTTCCTTTCCTCCGTCGGATTCGGTATGCCTCCCTTTTCAACTAAGCCATTTTAACCCTCAGGGATCTTGAGAACTGTTGACACTGTAGTATAATTA
Organism: Lucinisca nassula; assembly: GCA_963580285.1. Lineage (NCBI taxonomy): Eukaryota > Metazoa > Mollusca > Bivalvia > Lucinida > Lucinidae > Lucinisca > Lucinisca nassula. Next base: position 82,559,851 of record OY757010.1, read on the forward strand.
GGTCTAATAAATCAATCTCCCTCAGTATTTTGAATTTATTTTGAAACATCAAGTCGTATAAATAGAGTTTGTGTTGAAAACATCAGTTCTATCACCAGTGTGATGGGCATGTGAAATTTCTGATGTTTTGAATTTTAGAATGACAATTTGTAGGTGGACCTCTATAGATATGTGATAGTCAGCAAAATTGGAGGAGATTAATTCAGATACAGGAAGGTACTTTTAAATAAATAAATAAATAAATAAATAAACAAGAACTTTTGAAGAAGAAAAGACTTTTTTAACATTACACTACATGTTATATAGTGAAAATAAACCCCGCCCACTGCAGCCATGTTTTATTTCGGATCAAAATTTCTTCAAGGAATCTGACAGAGGGCCACCCAAGGAACATGCATGCCAAATAACTATGAAATAAAACAAGAACTTTTGCAGAAAATATTTTCAGCATTACACTATATGTTATATAGTGAAAATAAGCCTCGCCCATGGCGGCCATGTTTTTTTGTAAGATCAAATTTTTTTCAAGGAATCTGACAACAGTCCACCCAAGGACAATTCATGCAAATTACAATGAAATCCCACAAGTACTTTTGCAGAAAATGATTTTTAGCATTACGTTATATGTTAAATAGTGAAAATAAGCCCCGCCCATGGCGGCCATGTTTTTTGTCGGATCAAAATTTCTTCAAGGAATCTAAAAGAGGTCCACCCAAGGAATATTCATGCAAAATAAAAACAGGGCATCGCATGCGATACAAATCCCCTCGCACTAGACAACTTCGTGTGTGGAAAACACTGAAATGGCAAAAGTCCAACTTGCTTGAGATATTATCATATGCAACATTTGTGTAAAGTTTGTTTAAAAATCCTCCAATAAATGTACATTCTAGAGTGATGACGTTTCTCTAAAAATAGCCATAGTGACCTTGACTTGAGGCCATGACCACGAAAGTAGATCTTGCTCAAGATATTATCATAAGCATCTTTTGTGTGAAGTTATATTAAAATCTGTTAATAAATGTAGGCCAGAGCGATGACAAAGTTTTTCTAAAGATAGCCACAGTGACCTTGACTTTGAGGTCATGACCTTGAAAGTCAAAGTAAGTCGAGATATTATCATAAGAAACAATTGTGTGAAGTTCTATTACAATCCATCATTAAATGTAGGCGCTAGAGCGATGACAAAGTTTTTCTAAAAATAGCCACAGTGACCTTGACCTTGAAAGTCTAAATAGCTCGAGATATTGTCATAAGGAACATTTGTGTGAAGTTATATTGAAATTTGTGAAAAAATGTAGTCACTAGAGCAATGACAAAGTTTTTCTAAAAATAGCCACAGTGAGCTTGACCTTGAAAGTCAAACTCGCTCGAGGTATTGTCATAAGGAACATTTGTGTGAAGTTATATTGAAATGGATGAAGAAATGTAAGCGCTAGAGCCATGACAAAGTTTTTCTAAAAATAGCCACAGTGACCTTGACCTTGAAAGTGGAACTCACTAGAGATATTGTTATAAGGAACATTTGTGTGAAGTAATATTGAAATTGGTGAAAAAAATGTAAGCGCTAGAGCAATGACAAAGTTTTTCTAAAAATAGCCACAGTGACCTTGACCTTGAAAGTCAAACTCGCTCGAGGTATTGTCATAAGGAACATTTGTGTGAAGTTATATTGAAATGGATGAAGAAATGTAAGCGCTAGAGCCATGACAAAGTTTTTCTAAAAATAGCCACAGTGACCTTGACCTTGAAAGTGGAACTCACTAGAGATATTGTTATAAGGAACATTTGTGTGAAGTAATATTGAAATTGGTGAAAAAAATGTAAGCGCTAGAGCCATGACAAAGTTTTTCTAAAAATAGCCACAGTGACCTTGACCTTGAAAGTGGAACTCACTAGAGATATTGTTATAAGGAACATTTGTGTGAAGTAATATTGAAATTGGTGAAAAAAATGTAAGCGCTAGAGCAATGACAAAGTTTTTCTAAAAAATAGCCACAGTGACCTTGACCTTGAGGCCTTGACAATGATAGTCGAACCCGCTTGAGATATTGTCATAAGGAACATTTGTGTGAAGTAATATTGAAATCAGTGAAGAAATATAGGCGATAGAGCGATGACAAAGTTTTTTCTAAAAATAGCCACAGTGACCCTGACCTTGAGGCCATGAGTTGGAAAGTCGAACTCGCTGGAGATATTTTTATAAGGAACATTTGTGTGAAGTTATATTGAAATTGGTCAAGAAATGTAGGCGCTAGAGCAATGAAAATGTTTTTCTAAAAATAGCCACAGTGACCTTACCTTGAGGCCATGACCTTGAAAGTCCAACTCGCTCAATATATTGTCATAAGGAACATTTGTGTGAAGTTATATTGAAGTCAGTGAAGAAATGTAGGAGCTAGAGCGATGAAAAAGTTTTTCTAAAAATAGCCACTGTGACCTTGACCTTGAAGCCATGACCTTAAAAGTGGAACTCGCTCAAGATATTTTTATAAGGATCATTTGTGTGAAGTTATATTGAAATTGGTTAAGAAATGTAAGCGCTAGAGCGATGACAATGTTTTTCTAAAAATAGCCACAGTGACCTTGACCTTGAGGTCATGACCTTGAAAGTCCAACTCGCTCGAGATATTTTTATAAGGATCATTTGTTTGAAGTTATATTGAAATTGGGGGAGAAATGTAGGCGCTAGAGCCATGACAAAGTTTTTAAAAAAATAGCCAGTGACCTTGACCTTGAGGTCATGACCTTGAAAGTCGATCTTGCTCCAGATATTGTCGTAAGGAACGTTTGTGTGAAGTTATATTAAAATCGGTCAAGAAATGTAGGTGCTAGAGCGATGACAAAAGTACGTACGTACGTACATGGCGCTAGAGCGATGACAAAAGTATGTACGTACGTACGTGGCGCTAGAGCGATGACAAAAGTACGTACTTACGTACGTACGTACGGGACAAATGCTATATCCCCCTCACAACTATGTTGTGCGAGGGGATAATGAAATCCAACAGGTGGGTTTGGAGGAGAAGATGTTTAAAGATTTTTAATTTTTTGTGTGGTTTTGTTGCCATGGCAACCAGAGTTCTGGTCGTAACAAAATTCTTTGAAGGAATTTAGAAGAGGACTAAGTAAGGAACATTCCTGTGAAGTTTGGTAACAATTGGCCCAGTAGTTTAGGAGGAGAAGATGTTTTAGCATTACACTATATGTTAAATAGGGAAAATAAGCCCCGCCCATGGCGGCCATGTTTTTTGTCGGATCAAAATTTCTTCAAGGAATCTGAAAGGGGTCCACCCAAGGAACATTCATGCAAAATAAAAATGAAATCCAACAGGTGGTTTTGGAGGAGAAGATTTTTAAAGATTTTTATTATTTTTTTTGGTTTTGTTGCCATGGCAACCAGAGTTCTGGGTGTAACAAAATTCTATGAAGGAATTTAGAAGAGGACTAAGTAAGTAACATTCCTGTGAAGTTTGGTTACAATGGGCCCAATAGTTTAGGAGGAGAAGATGTTTTAGCATTACACTATATGTTAAATAGGGAAAATAAGCCCCGCCCATGGCGGCCATGTTTTTTGTCGGATCAAAATTTCTTCAAGGAATCTGAAAGAGGTCAACCCAAGGAACAGTCATGCAAAATAAAAATGAAATCCAACAGGTGGTGTTGTTGTTGTTTCCAGTTTCCCCGTGTCGCGGGTCGTCAGCTGGTGGGGCCCCAGGGAACTAATCCATTCTGGCACTACACCTTAGCCGTTCGGTGCTACCCCCATTCCACGTTGCCGGTGAATGGGGAGACCATCGCTCGGCTCCAGCCCCGTCCGTCCGTGTCTATCGTAAGTCTCACCCCCTCAGGAGGGGCTGGGCGACGGATTTTCCTTGTGGTGGGTCCATGCCCAGTCCCGGCGTGCTTTCGTGTGGTCCTCTTTCGGGCTGTGTGGCTCCCGATCAGCTAGGGCTTTGGTGCAGCGTTCATAAGTGCAAAGCCAGTGGGCCGCAACCACAACGCTACACCTTGTCTTAACTTCTCGCTTGGCACACCCCCTCTGGAGAGTGGGTCGGGGCCATGGATTTTCCTTGTGGTGAGTCCATGCCCCGTTCTGCTATGGTCTTCTCACAGTGATCCAGGGATCGCTGTCACCGATAGGCACTCCTTAGTGCAAAGCCAAGGCCGCAACCACAGCGCCTATCGTTGACTTTGTTCCCCTTCTCGCTGTGAGACGGCCGCCCTTTGATCACTACGGCCCTTTTTGGTTGGTAGCGTCTAAGGTGCGGTTCGAATATTTATTTTTACTGTTCTGAACTCGGGTCTCTAGAGAATTTGGTTTAAAGTATGTATTCTCGTACGGGGTGTGTTTTACGGTACAATGCGATTATTTTTGTCTGCGCCCTTAGTTTTCCCCTATATTTTGTCCAGGTAGTTTGTTTTCTCAAAGAATTTGAAGACCGCGTCCCTCATTTCCTGTGAATTTAGATTGAGCAGAGAAACCGCGTTTATCTCCCCTTGGTATCCTAATGTTGTCAGTTCTCCCTTTAGTTCCCTTCTGGCGGGGCCGTGTGCGGGGCACTCTGCGAGGTAGTGTTGAACACACTCCACCCCGCCACAGTGCCCGCATAATGGATCGGCCTCGCTATAGAAGATGTTGTGTGCATTTAGTCCGTTGACCCCGAGTCTTAGTCGTGTATATATGCGATCGAGCTTTCGGCTGTCGCTATATTGTACCAATTTCGGTGTCAAGGACTGACAGATCGAGTGTCTAAAGCCGTGTTGTCCCTGCCATATGCGCGCCCATTCCTTTTTGATGCTGGCCTTAATGATTGCGTATACTTCTTGTGGGGTGGGGAGGTAGTCAAGTGCCTTTCCCCGGGTCAGAGCTTCTTTGGCCAGTGTGTCTGCGCGCTCATTCCCCTGCACGTTGCAGTGGGAGGGGATCCAATCTATGTTCAGGGTGATACCTTGTTTTAGAATTTTGTGTATTAGGATATGAATGTCCTGCAGTATATCTGGTCTTGTAGTGCTATTCCCAGAGTTTATGCTTTGTATTGAGCTTAATGAGTCTGTTAGTATAACAACACTATCGGGTTTTTGTTCCTGTATCCATTCCAAAGCTTTTTGTATGGCTATAAGTTCTGCAGTGTAGACTGTGAGGTGCTGGTTAAGTTTGAATTTTTGGTCGAAGTTTAATTCTGGTATTGTGAAAGCACACCCCGTTTCTTTTTTGTCAGCATCTTTGCTTCCATCAGTGAAAATTTTAAGCGCTTGCTTATAGTTTTCACTGATGTGTGATTCTGCGATCTCATTGCATTTTTTCTGTGATGTTTCATTTTTCTTTATGACACCCGTTAGTGTTGTTTTTGCGCATAGGCTTCTTAAGTTAAAAACTTCCGGATATGTTTGTTCCGCTGTTTTGACCTGCTCGAGGTCATGGTTTTTAATTAGGTCCTGGACTTTGATAATATAGGGTATGCCTCCCTTTTCAACTAAGCCATTTTAACCCTCAGGGATCTTGAGAACTGTTGACACTGTAGTATAATTAGGTCTAGTAAATCAATCTCCCTCAGTATTTTGAATTTATTTTGAAACATCAAGTCGTATAAATAGAGTTTGTGTTGAAAACATCAGTTCTATCACCAGTGTGATGGGCATGTGAAATTTCTGATGTTTTGAATTTTAGAATGACAATTTGTAGGTGGACCTCTATAGATATGTGATAGTCAGCAAAATTGGAGGAGATTAATTCAGATACAGGAAGGTACTTTTAAATAAATAAATAAATAAATAAATAAACAAGAACTTTTGAAGAAGAAAAGACTTTTTTAGCATTACACTATATGTTAAATAGGGAAAATAAGCCCCGCCCATGGCGGCCATGTTTTTTGTCGGATCAAAATTTCTTCAAGGAATCTGAAAGGGGTCCACCCAAGGAACATTCATGCAAAATAAAAATGAAATCCAACAGGTGGTTTTGGAGGAGAAGATTTTTAAAGATTTTTATTTTTTTTTGGTTTTGTTGCCATGGCAACCAGAGTTCTGGGTGTAACAAAATTCTTTGAAGGAATTTAGAAGAGGACTATGTAAGGAACATTCCTGTGAAGTTTGGTTACAATTGGCCCAGTAGTTTAGGAGGAGAAGATGTTTAAAGAAAAAGTTAACGCACGGACGCACGGACGCACGACCGCACGGACGCACGACGGACACAGGGCCACGACAATAGCTCCGCTGGCCTTCGGCCAGTGGAGCTAAAAACCTGTCTAGAATATGAGTCTAAACTAATAATTTATTTCTGATTTCTCAGAATATTCACGCTGATCTCAAAGGACCAAAAGGAAAATATAGACTGCACTATGGTTGATGTACGGGGAGACGTTTTACGGCCGCCACACGGCACAACACCAGCTGCAGTGAAGGCAAATAAAAATCAAAAATGAGTTCCTTTAAGAGCAATGAAAACATTCATAAGAAAGAAGATGGGTCATACTACGTAGTTTCGGCTAATAAAGCCTCATCAGTGACCCTGTAATGATCTGGCAACGAAAGCCAGAGGAAACGTACTGCAAATTTGCGAATTTCGAAGTTGTTTAAAGGTTTTCTATTTTTAGCTCTGGTAGCCATTTTGTTCACCCGAGCTGAACGGTTTGAGCAATTTTGGTAGAGGGTCATCCAAGGAACATTCCCGTGAAACAATTTCAAAATCCATCCACTGGTTAAGCAGGAGAAGTCGTTTTAAGAATTTTCTATTTTTAGCTCTGGCGGCCATCTTGTTCACCCGAGCGGAACACTTTCAGCAATTTTGGTAGAGGATCATCCAAGGAGCATTCCTGTGAAATTAGATCAAAATCTGTCCAGCAGTCTTGGAGGAGAAGTTGTTTAAAGGCAAAGTTGACGACGGACGGACGTATGCACGCACGGACGACGGACAAAGACTGATTCCAAAAGCTCACCTTGAGCACTTCGTTCTCAGGTGAGCTAAAAATGTAAAACATGGGTTGCCAGGACACGTTCCTTTTTACCTGTCAGAGGGTGTTTAAATATTCAGATTCCAGGCCCATATCATCAAACCCAACAAGTCAAACTCCGCCGTTTGTTTTAACCATGCATAAGTCCCCCTGAATACCCATTTCATCGATACAAATGCCTCCATAAAACGAACCTTCGGATGGGTAATACTTTTTGGCCTCCTCCTGCATCCAAACAAAGACATCCTTTTGACATCCTGCTTGTTGGTCGACGCAGTTTTTGTATAACTGGAGTGTACTTCCCGAGGGCAGAATAACAACTTTGCTGTCTCGCAGCTGTTCATAGTTTTTTCGACTGCGACACCACAGAGACAGCCATAGACTTAACGTGTTCTTATCCCACCGTCGTACATTTTACGGGCCTCGGTGGCCTAGTGGATAAGAGCGCTGACTCTTGGTCATTAGGTCTCTCCCCGCCGTAGGTTCGAGCCTCGCTCGGGCCACGGGTGAGACGCCAAGTTCTGCAACGGAAGTTCAGGTGGTTTTTCTCCGGGTACTCCGGTTTTCGCCCACCTCTGATTAACGATCGGCTCGATATGAGTGAAATAATCTTGAAAGGGCCGTAAAACCCAAACCAAAAAAAAAACAAGAGGGCCCAGAGGGCCCTGAATCGCTCACCTGAGAATTAGTGTCTCCAGTACATTCTAGGCCAGAGGGCTATAATTTGAACAAACTTGGTAATGGTCCACTAGATGAAGCTTCATACCAAATATCAAAGACCTGGGCCTTCTGGTTTCAGACAAGAAGATTTTTAAAGGTTATTCCTATATAAGCCTATGAAAAACCAAAGGGTCCCGGGGTGGGGGCATTTTTGGCCCCAGGGCTATAATTTGAACAATCTTGAAAGAGGTCCACTAGATGAAGCTTCACACCAAATACCAAAGTTCTGAGCCTTGCTCTTTCAGAGAAGAAGATTTTTAAAGATTTTCCCTGTATAAGCCTATGTAAAACCAAAGGCCACCGGGGCGGGGGCATTTTTGGCCCCAAGGCTATAATTTGAACAATCTTAGTAAAGGCCCACCAGGTAAAGCTTCACATCAAATATTAAAGACCTGGGCCTTGTGGTTTCAGAGAAGAAGATGTTTTAATGATTTTCCCTATATAGGCCTATGTAAAACCATAGGCCCCCGGGGCGGGGGCATTTTGCCCCCCAGGGCTATAATTTGAACAATCTTGGTAGAGGTCCACCAGATGAAGCTTCACACCAAATATCAAAGATCTGGGCCTTGCGGTTTCAGAGAAGAAGATTTTTAAAGATTTCCCTGTATAAGCCTATGTAAAACCAAAGGCCCCCGGGGCGGGGGCATTTTTGGCCCAAAGGCTATAATTTGAACAATCTTAGTAGAAGTCCACCAGGTAAAGCTTCACACCAAATATTAAAGACCTGGACCTTGTGGTTTCAGAGAAGAAGATTTTTTAATGATTTTCCCTATATAAGCCTATGTAAAACCATAGGCCCCCGGGGCAGGCGCATTTTGGCCCCCAGGGCTATAATTTGAACAATCTTGAAAGAGGTCCACTAGATGAAGCTTCACACCATATATCAATCTTGAAAGAGGTCCACTAGATGAAGCTTCACACCATATATCAATGATCTGGGCCTTGCGGCTACAGAGTAGAAGATTTTTAAAGATTTTCCCTGTATAAGCCTATGTAAAACCAAAGGCCCCCGGAGCGGGGGCATTTTTGGCCCCAATGCTATAATTTGAACAATCTTAGTAGAGGTCCACCAGGTAAAGCTTCACACCAAATATTAAAAACCTGGGCCTTGTGGTTTCAGAGAAGAAGATTTTTTAATGATTTTCCCTATATAAGCCCATGTCAAACCAAAGGCCCCCGGGGCGTGGGCATTTTGGCCCCCAGGACTATAATTTGAACAATCTTGGTAGAGGTCCACTAGATGAAGCTTCATACCAAATATCAAAGACCTGGGCCTTGCAGTTTCAGAGAGGAAGATTTTTAAAGGTTTTGTTTAAATAATCTATTTTTAGCTCCTGTGACCTACAGTTAAGCTCGAGAAGAACCTAACCATTTTCGCGTTTTGTCCGCGGGACATACGCGCATTGCGTGCGTGTAAAAATTTCGGGTTTCAATACGCGGTTCATCGCGTTCATACGCGATTGCAACGCGTTTAATATCAGCCAATGAAAGTGATTAATCTTAACGCGTCAGGTTAACTCAATACGCGTTTCTTTGCGAGAGAATTCCAACCAATAAGAATAAGACAGGTAAGCGAAGATAAACCGCGTGAATGCGAAAGAGCACGGACCAATCAAAATCCTCTTAGCTCGTATGTTTGACCAATATTCTTTATTTTATTTTATTTATTCATTCACAAATTAATGGCGGTATTGGCCTCTCTTATAAGTAGTGATTTCTTCGGATAAACACACACAATAATATTTACATTTAAAGACATATTTTGGATTGCATAACACCCTAATGTCTGGCAGTCTAGAGATAATAAACACTCGGGGTATTCTGATGCATATGGTGTAGGGAACCAAGAGGGTAATCGTTTATCCTGGGATATTTGTTTGACAAGTCACGTCTATTTACTTGTTTGTGGGCGCTCATCAGAACCGCCATTTAATAGGTGTTTATGGTGTTTCTAACACATCTTGAAACACACCTATTCATGTTTGACCCCGCTGATCCCCACTTTTAAATAGTAAAATTGGAATTTAAGGGGGTATATATTCTTCTTATTTCTGCACAAAATATAGATTGTGGGTAATCGTCAGAACCGCCTCGCCGAGTAGGTTCTAATGAGTACAACAACCTATGTCTTGTGCAGAAATATTAAAATAACAGAAAATGTTCAGTTTTGGTGGTAAAAAAATCAATAGATTTGTATAGGCGTATTTTCGCAATGACGTTCAAACAATCTCTGTTTGGATCAAAGAAACATAAATGATTATATAAGCACATAAATAAAAATAAGGAAAAGGTAAAGGCTGAAATACGCACATTTCTTAAAGTTCATAAAGCTTAGCGCCAAATGGCAAACAGTGCAGGCCCAGTTCAGACGAAGAAAAACTAGGCGTCTGATCAGGGCCTACATTGCTTCCAAAAGCTTCAGACATTTTCATAATATTTTTGAAAACAACACAACCTCACTCTCTTAAATTTTGAACTTGTCTTGATCTATTTACAAGGTGGAAGATTCCATTTTGCGCCAATTGGCAAAAAAGTGCAAACCCAGATCAAACGCAACAGAATTAGCGTCTGATCAGGATTTACACTGTTTGCAAAAAGTTCAGACATTTTTTTCCAAATTTATTAATTTTTGAAGAAAATGGGAAAAATGGTAATAGTAAAAATGGCCCAGGTCAGGTGCAACAGAAGTAGGCGTCTGATCAGGGCCTAGATTATAGAAGATTACGAAATGTTCACTTATTTCCCAAATAAATTTCAAAAAAAAAATGTATGTTAGGTTGAAATTCCATTTGGTAAAACAAATTTGTTAATGAAAACAAAACAAACGAAAATTAAGTAATTATTAAATAAATGAGCTGCTTCTGTGAGTGACGGAACATCAATTATTTCGGAAATTTTGAAGAAAATACAACCTCACACTCTTATATTTCGAAATGGTTTTGTGCTATTTACAAAGTGGAATATGCTAATTAGCAAACTGTGCAGACCAAGATCATACGCAACAGAAATAGGCACCTGATCGGGGCATACATTGTTTCAAAAAGCTTCAGATATTTTCAAAATAAATTTTGAAGAAAACACATCCTCACACTCATAAATTTTGAAACGATCTTGTGCTTTTTACCAGTTGACGCCAAATGGGAAAATAAAGTGCAGATCCAGATCAGACCTAGCAGAAGTAGGCATCTGATCAGGACCTACTCGGTTTGCCAAAATAAACAAAGGAAACAAAACTTCATACTCTTTAATTTTGAAATGGACTTGTTCTATTAACAAGGTGGAAGATTCCATTTGTTGCCAAATGGCAAAAACCATGCAGACCCAGATCAGACGCAGCAGAGGTAGGCCTCTGATCAGGGCCTACATTTTATGCAAAAGGTTCAGGCATTTCCAAATAAATATCGAAGAAAACGCAATTTGATTAAATTTTACCGAGTCAATTAAACAAAATAAACGAAAATTACAAAAATAATTAATTGAAAATTGGACCGCTTCTGTAAGTGAAAGAACATTGATTATTTCGGACATCTAGAATAAATGACGATAATGAGATGTTGTTTTAAACAGCTATCTTTATAGCCCCCCACTTGCATCTGGGTGTCATAAAACTTTTGGTCAATAAACATCCTGCATTTTGACAGTCAACTTCAATCACGACTCAGTACCTGTATTTTACCCTTTACCCCCTGGCAAATGTAAATGGATAATTGACTAATCCGCCAGATTTGTTATGTTCAAACTAAAAAAAAAATATCTGGAATAAGGAAAATTTGAAGAAATAGAAAAAAAGAAACAAAAAACAACGATAAGTGTGAAATAGTTACGCGGTCCTGATTGGTTGCTTTTGAAACGCGAAGCAGTCTGTGAATGTGCACTATCTGCGTTTTCGACACTCATGTTTGACTGGCTGGTCAACAATTGCGATTTACACGCAATATCGCGTTATTCATAAAAGCAATTGATTGGCTTAAATGTCATTCGCAAGTGAAACGCGTGAATCACGAGTGCGAATCTCGCGCGTTACAAATGCGAAACCAATGCGTGTGCGCTGTAAAGTTCTTCTCAATCTTACCTGTAGATGTGCAATGGACTGGAGCCATTCAAACAACTTTTAAAGGGGACCACCTAAGGATCATTCCTGTGAAGTTTCGTCAAAATCTGATCAGTGGTTTAGGAGGAGATGTCATTTGAAGAAAAAGTTTACGCACACACGCACTGACGATGGACGACGGACGAAAAGTGATCACTAAAGCTCACCTTGTAAAAAAAAAACCGTCGTACATTTGAGTTCTGTTCACAATTCTGCCTCTGATTGACCAACACATCAAGCATTTCACTGGATGCCTCTGGAAGCACTCTCTCAAGTATTTCTCTCATATCCCCATCGTTACGTTTCGTAAGAAATAAATCATTATAATCTTCTTTTTCTTGTTTTTCTTCTTCTTTGTTGCTTTTTAGTGTATTTAAATGATTGTCTGCAGTGCGAGTTTTTAACACATTATTTGGCGGATCATTTTTGGTGACCCTAATATCGTATTGACAATTTCTACAAGTTGATGTTGTGGCTATTAAAGATACATTTTTTTACAATTTCTGGATCTATAGATTTTGTTAATTCCCGCCCCAAAAAATTTGACAATAATATTTTGTGTCCTTATGTCATCAGGATGACAATTTTCCTATCCTTTACCACTGGATAGTTGAAGTTTAGAAACTATATCACATACATTTTGTACTGATGTTCTTGTACAGTGGCAATTAGGATCAATTAGCAATGCTTTCAAATTTATTTGTTTGTTACCAACGTAAAACTGCCATTCTCCGTTCGCGTTAAAACGATTTTATTTACTGCCTGGTTACCATTTATGATACCGCCAAATAATGCAAAATTAACTTCTCCCGCGTCCTTTTTACAGACAAATAATGATGACGGAACCCAGTCTGGTATTTGACTAATATGACAAGGATCATCATTGATAGCATCAGTAACAGCTGACTTTTCTCTGAACCGAAACACAAAGTCATCCACACCACTAAACGTTTTTCTACATGCTCTGACATTTTAAAGAGACTTCTGATGTATTTCCCAAAGGTGTGTTTAGTAACATCCCCACCATCGTCCTTGTATTTGAAATACATGCAATTTAGGCAACTTACATTTTCACCAGTTTCGTCCTCCTCATAATGTTCTTGTATCCTGGAAATAATTAAGAAATAATCTCCACGTACCGTGTGTTATCGTGATTAACACACGGTGTTGGAGGGCAGATTGCGAAATATTAATTCACGACGGCGAAGCCGGAGTGAATTAATATTCGCATCTGCCCGACAACACCGTGTGTTAATCACGATAACACACCGGGTGCGTGGAAATTATTTCGATTCTAACATGATGCTAAAGCGTTATCTTGGGGACTATTTTGCAGCGGATGTCGACAGAAGGAAATGTTTACATGCAACGTCACGATGACGCCAAATTGCACGCACCACGTTGACGACGTGAATTATCGCATATTTGAAAACGCTGACGTTTCCACTGGGTTCAATGGGAAAAACGTTAACGTCATGTTAGAATTATAAATCTCATCTCAGAGCATGTTCCTCACGTATACGTAATACTAATAATCAAGATGTCGAGCTGATACCGTATTAAGCCAGTTGCGAGATTGCGAGTACTAAGCACTCATTCACTGTCTGACACCTTCATGCTATGACCGGAAAAAAATGTTCGAAATAGAAGTGAAGACAATGGCCAGGAATCGATACAGTTAACCCATAACTCCCATCAGACACACTAAAGGGAAAGAAACAAACAAAATTCATATAGCTAGACCCTAATGGAAACATCAATAGCGGAAAGTCAAAAGGACAGTTACTTTCCCACAAAATGGTCAATTGGCTATCCAAAACAAAAAGATATAAGCGATACACGCACTAAAAGACAAACCATAACAAAAATAAACCGCATTGGAGCGGTAAGTGGATTGAAAACATTGATTTGTTCATTCACTGATATTCTCACTGGATCTTGGACCCTAATATCTTTAATAAACACCCTGGAGTTCCCCATCTTCTCATTGCTAAGCGCTAATGAAGTATTCAATCATCAAAATTCACAGTGCTATGATTTTTATCACGCAAACAAGTCCGTGATATGAACAATAGAGAAACCAGTGGTTTAGGGGGTGTATAATACTTTTCTTACTACTGCTCCAAGACACAAGTTGTGGGTTCTCATTAGAACCGCCTCAATAAGGGGTTCTAACAAGTACCCGCAACTATCCATACAGTAAAATAAGAAAACAAATATCACGGGTTTTCATCAGAAAAGTAGGCATTTTGGCGATATAAAAATAGCCATAAGAGATGGCAAATCCCTCGACTAAAAAGCCAATATGACATGCATATATTGTACAAATGCAAAAATCGCACAACAATACACACGCTAATCCTCAAGTATATTGCCGCAAAGTGAGGAGATTTCTGTATACATGTATTAAAAACCAAATACAGCGAAGAAAAAAAAAGCATACCCGAGCGTGGTAACTCAGTGGTAATTGCACTTGCCATTGGTGCTAGAGGCCCCGGTTCGATTCGCGGCAGCACTAATAATATTGCGGTGTCCGAACATGCTCCACTGGCATCTTCAGTATGGGCGCATGTTATATCTGGAGTCCCACAGGGGACTGTTCTTGGTCCGCTGCCATTCTCGTTGTACATTAAGGATATTTCCACTGACATTGACTCAGAAATAAGACTGTTCGCAGACGATTAAGCTTGCTACCGGGGAATCAGAGATACAGAGGACTCAATGAAACTTCAAAAGGATATAGATAGATTAGGATGTTGGGCACGCAAATGGGGCATGAGATTTCAGATAATTATGATATTATGCAGATAACTAGGAAGAGAACAAATAAAAGTAAGGCTTCTAATTATTTGGACCCCATTTTGATTTATGAATCGACTGCCTATTCGAAATTCGCAGTATGTTTCCTCTGACTTTCTTTGCCGGATCATTAAAGGGTCACTGATGAGGCTTTATTAGCCGAAACTACGTAGTATGACCCATTTGCTTTCTTATGAATGTTTTCATTGCTCTTAAAGGAACTAATTTTTTATTTTTATTCATATACCTAAGAGGGAACGGTTCCCGAAAATGTGAATTTCATAGGTACCTTGGTGTGATTGAGATGGAATACACACATTAGTAACATGTGTACTAAGGCGAATGGAACATTTGGTTTCCTGAGGCGAAATCTTCATCAGTGTCCTCGGGATGTGCAGGAGACACCATATAAGGGACTTGTTCACCCAATCTTGGAATATGGCAGTTGCATCTGGGGCCCAAGTGGAGTGGTCCTTAATGAAGAAATTGAAAATGCTCAGAATAGAGCTGCTACATTGGTAACAAGCAGTTATTGCGTTGAAACTGGGAGCATGACTGAAATTCTAGAAAAATTAAGATGGGAGTCTCTCAAGAAAAGGAGCAGAGGCGCATCTGACCCTTACTGCAAGAACTGGTATTTATAAAGAATCGTTCTTCCCCGAACCAAAAGAGATTGGAATGCCATTCCCGATTCGGTTATTTCGACAGCTGAAGATGCTGAGGATTGTGTAGCTAAGTTTACCTCTTTGGTTAGAGCTATAGGGACTAACTTCCCATATCACAGGTCCTGATGTGCATGTCATAAGTACCAATTCTGATTCGGATTCTGATTTGCAGGGATGAATGCCACAAGTGCACCGTCCTTCGGATCGGGGCGTTAACTGTAGGCCACATGTGCAGGGAGAACCACCCCCCGTGCAGGATAAAGATTCCTACCGTAATTACATTACAGTGTAGACTTTCAACAACGTTGCTTTCCTCACCGTTGTTTCATCTCTGTGATTGTTTGATTTTTGTGTTCACGGAGATGTTGCACTGATGAGTTAGGAGGCCCTTCCTGATGAGTTAGGAGGAAATCTTCCACTGACCGTTCCAAGGCGGCTCTTCTGTGGCGATTTATTTATGTTGTTGTTTGTTACTTACTGTGTGTATCACTTGTGTCTTTTAATTTTGGATGGCCATATGGCCATTTTGTGGGAAAGTAACTGTCCTTATGGCCTTCCTTTGTTTAGGTTTCCATTATGGTCTGGTCGCTTAATGTTTGTATTTCTTTCCCTTTGGTGTCTTTTATGGGTGGAGTAAGTTAATTGTATCAATCCCTGATCTTTGTTTTACTTCTACTTCATGCGGACTGAACAAATTATTTGTCTAAATCGCGACGGAAGGGCGAGGATGGTGGCCACGTAAAATCGATTTAAGCCCCCCCCCCCCCAGTGGAATTCGTTTCCACTGACCGTTCCAAGGCGGTTCTTCTGTCGCGGTTTATTTTTGTTATGGTTTGTCTTTGGGTGTTTGTGTCGCTTATATTATTTTATTTTGGATAGCCTATTGGCCATTTTGTGGGAAAGTAACTGTCCTTTTGGAATTCCGCTATTGATGTTTCCATTAGGGTCTGTTGCTTCATGTTTGTGTTTCTTTCCCTTTGGTGTCTCTGATGTGAGCTGTGGGTTAATTGTATCGATTCTTGATCATTGCCTCCAATTCTACTTTTCATCCTGCAAAACCTGGAGCCCCCTTTTCCCGACCCCGCCTCACCTTCCAGGAGCGTGGTAGCTACGTACTTGTGTATGATGCTAGAGGCGATCGGTTGGATTCCCGACAGCGGTAATAAAATTGCGGTGCCCAACATATTTGCAGGGATCGATGCCACAAAGTGCACCCTCCTTCAGATCGGGACGTAAACTGGACCTCAGTACAACCACCACCCACACCAACGAAGCCCTAGAAGCCCCCCACCACCAACAACCTGCCCACCCTCCCCCACTGTATACGCCCCCCCCCCCATGTGTTGTGAGAAACAGCCAATGCGTAAGCAAAAGTTTCCTACGTAATTTAAATAATTACTCTACCGGCTGAAATTCCGCCTGCAAATCCGGAGTATGCAATTTATGCTAACGTGACCGATCACAATATCAACAAAAATGCACCGTCCTTCAGATTGGGACGTTAACTGGACCACAGCACAACCACCACCCGCCCCTCCTCCCCCAATCACCACCAACAACCTGCACACCCTCTCCCACTGTGTACCGCCCCTCCATGTGTTGGGAGAAACATCCACTGCGTAGGCAAATGTTCCCCACTGTAATTTAAATAATTACTGTGCGGGCTTTCAGCCTTCAAATCCGGAGTATGCAATTTATGCAAATCACAATAACAGCAGAAAAAAGGAAGGATCTCTGACTGTGGCCTTTTCTGAGAATCTATAATTCTTTCTCGAGCTTTCTTAAGTGTAATGCAATCTAAGTATACATAAACACTTACCAGGATACGCAATATTTTGATCCCCAGATCACAACTCGTTATAGTAACGAGCCTGCATTTACCGTTGTCGGAAAGAAGTCAGCTGTGCTGTGCTGTTGATTCAAATTTGAATTCCGTTAATCTTCGGTAACTCGCGATGACAGTTGCGAAGAACGAGTCTACATTTTAATGTTTCCAGAGGTCCAAGGGATTAGTGTAAAAATCCGGGAAACAGGTAGCACTTTGATGTGGAAGACGATAGATTGCTTGTATCTGGGGAATATTTTGTCGGGAATTGGAAGACTTCCAGAGACTTTTACAAAGACATCCATATCAGCGTTAAGGCGAATGATTGCCGAATCGAGGGATGTAGGTAATTTGCATGGTTTCTTTGAATTTGGATGACCTGTAGCGGGGTCAAAAAAGATATGGTCGAATTTGTTTATCTTTGTAATTTTATCCTTGTTCAAGTATGATATAATGCAAAAAAAAAAAAAAATAAATAAATAAATAAAAATCCAAGAGATAAGTTTTAGACCATATCCGCTCAACTAAAGCCCTACAGACCCCAAGTATCTGTGCCATAACCCGGGCTGGACTAACAAATGCGAAAATCACGGGAGAGCTATTGGTTTATACGCCTGAATAAAAGGGAGACCGGGGCTAGTTCGGCCCCATTTTAGAGAGTGTTCGTTTTTTGAATGACTCTTACAGCTAGGTCTCCGAAAACTATATATGTAAGAAAGACACAATAGAGGCGTACTAGCCGCGGTATTTGCCTTCTTATGTCTCTTTCCGATAAAGTGTATTTTTAGTCAAAGAGATCGGGTCATGATGGCCGAGACCCCACGAGAAAAGTTCGTCTCACAGAAATATTCCTGAACTATTAATATATTTCACAGAAATTAACATATAGGGAGAAAAAGTAATGAAACTATATCATGCAGCCATCATGTAGTTGCAGTTCTGTAACTAAAACATAAACTTTTCTAAAGGTCTAAATACAATGTACCTGAACATGAGAAAAGTAGGGGAGACCTGGGCTAGTTCGGCCCAATTTTAGAAAACGTTCATTTTTTAATGACTATTGCAGCTGGGTCTCCGAAAACTCACGTGTGAGTAAGGCCGGTATACACCTTCTTATGTCTATTTCCGATTAAGGCTATTTTTAGTAAAAGAGATCGGGTCATGATGGCCAAACTTGCCCCGACTTAAAAGGCCGAACTAGCCCCTGGCAGACTTTGCAGAAACATCACGTGACATATCCTTGTAGGGTACAGGAAAATATATTAATAATGTATCAGATTAAAGCGCATTACCATACCGTTATAAATGTATAGAAATTAAATCGGAATCTTAACACATCTTAAGAAATGTAAAAACTGAAATCACTTTGGAAAATTTACTCATCATGCAAGAAAACGAGATGTCGGTTCCAAAATCTATACCATATTCTTCAAGGCTGTCATTGTGTGCTGACGTAAATAGAATCGTCATAAGTGACTTCACAATGTGATTCCTAGCTCTTTATCCTGACTGACATGCTAAATATAACTATATGCCGAACATGCCCCGGGGCCGGACTAGCCCCGGTCTCCCCTACCCGAGGCAAATATGTATCGGAGGGGGCTTAGTGGCCCCGATAAACCGTCGGATCCCACAGAGGGGACATTAAGACAAATGCAAATGTATTTGAAAATATATATTTATTTTCTTTTTGTTAAAAAAACTCAAAACTGACTTTTTAACCTCAGTGCCAGTTTTATAAACACAAGTGACACACATTGGATAGGTCACCAATCATACCACCTACAAAAACACACCGCTACAAATATTGAATACCGACACATCGTCACCTAAGCGCAAAAAGTCAATAACTCCAATATAAATGTATTGGAGTTATTGACTTTTTGCGCTAATGTGACGACATGTAGTTCGCAAGGTATTAGCGTCAATCAAAGGGCACTTTTATTTGTTGTGTATATTATTTTTGTGCTCCCACAATTCGAAGACTGTCAGAAAGGGCATATGGTGTTAACCCTATCCGTCCGTTCGTCTCCGCTGGTGTCTGAGATTGCGTTAGCAATTTGCGTTTGTCTTAACTGCGCTACCAGGTGGGGTTATCAAAAGGACACATTTTTTTAGTTTGTCATTTTTATGTTGAATTCCCATTTTATCATTGTAACTGTAAATAGATTATTACTTGTTCCAACTCTAAGAAAGCGAAAGCCGATACCACTCAGTTTAACCTCCAAGCTCATCGGAGCCGAAGGCTGCTGGGAAGCTAAAGTGCATCGTCTTCGTCCTTCCGACCGTCCGTCCACACTTTTAAACGACATCTTCTCCTGAACTTTAGAAGCCTCCATGCTGCAGTGGTAACGCTACTCGCCTGGTAAACCAGGGATCGCAGGATCGATCCCGGGCTTCTCCAGACTTTCGGATGAGTCTTTAAACCAAGGTCCCGTCTCCGTATGACTTTAGCTGTTGGTGGGACGTAGAACTAAAACTCACACACTCCCTCTCCTGAACCACTGAAGGGATTCTAACCAAACTTGACAGAAATGATTTTTGGTGATTGTCTTCCGAAGTTGTTCAGAGAATTTTATTCCATTCAGAACTCTGGTTGCCATAGCAATGAGGGGGGGGGTGGTCCTTTAAAAATATCTTCCTGTCTGTGCGTTGTTTGATAATTCCTGTACGAAAATTCTAACCAAAATTCACCCAAATTACAGGTGGATTCCGGGCAAAACAGACATTCTATTTTCCCAGCTGAAATTGACAGGGACATGGAATTCTTGAAGAATCCGGTTGGAATAACTGAAAAAAAATCCATGTGGAATCCAGCAGTTTATTAACTAATTCCAGGTGGAAACTTTCAAGCATAAGGAAATTTCTTACTTAAAATTTCTTCCTTTCAATAACATTGTTCTCCACATGGAATGTTTCATAACATCAGTATCAAAATCCACATGGAAACTCTTAGGACAAGGAGTTTTTTGACTTACAAAATTTCATTTAATCAGTTTCCAGTTCTCACATGGAAATTTTTTCCTTAACATTTCCACATAATCAGGATATTCTGGACTTAGAATTTTTGCAAAGAAAATCTTGAAAATATCTTTAACATATAAAGAAGCAAGTTTAATACCAGTGGATATCATATCTTTGGTCAGAACTTAATTCAAGACACATCAGCTATATACTGCTGATCACTTTATTTCTGCTTCATTTTAACAAAATGAGTGTTTCTTTCATAACATTAACATTGAACAATTTTAGAGTGATTAGTAATTGTGTCACAACGGGGAAGAATTAGTATCACCAACTTGACAAACATTAAACTGGAAGGACAAACGTTTTGTTTGTTTGTTTGATTTGAGGTTTAACGTCCCCGTCAACACTGTAAATGTTGTAAATGTCATTTTGCAGATGTACTTATGCTTCCGATTTTGTGGGGCTTTTAACCGACATTGAGATGAAATGACACCTCAAGCCCTGCAGCCCAATGAAACCATAAAATATAAATATAAACCAATATAAATAAGCATGGACGGTCCGACCTTGGCAGGCTTAGAAAAATCGAGACGGAAGTAAGGGCGAGGATTGTGGCCATTTAAAATCGATTTAAACCCCCCAGTGGAATTCGTTTCCACTGACCGTTCCAAGGCGGATATTCTGTCGCGGTTTATTTTTGTCAGGGTTTGTCTTTGGCTGTTTGTGTCGCTTATATTATTTTATTTTGGATAGCCTATTGACCATTTTGAGGGAAAGTAAATGTCCTTTTGGCTTTCCGCTGTTGGTGTTTCCAATAGGGTCTGTTGTTTCATGTTCGTGTTTGTTCCCTTTGGTATCTCTGATGGGAGCTGTGGGTTGATTGTATCGATTCCTGATCATTGCCTTCACTTCTATTTAGATCCTGTAAACAGTTTACCAATACTTGTGTGCGGTTCGGTTTCAGCTCTGCGTGGAAGCTTCATGCAGCCCATCTATTTCTTCAAGCCCCGATGGGCGAGGACTGGAAGAAGAAACGTAACTAAAAATGAACGACCAAAACGGGGGAAGAATCAGAAAAATCAATGTAACGACACGTACATATATGATGAGGGAAAGCATCAGAACACCAGCACAAAACATATGAAGGAACCACAGCAAAAGCACCGGCTTGGAATGGTTAGTAAAAATTACTGGTGTGTAAAAGTTATCTTTATGGGATCCAATTCCTCACCCTCATTTTCACGGGGGTACAAACAAGTATTTGTTTCTTCCTCGTGACGATTTTCTAACTCATTAGTGAATCAACTCGGTAAACAACGAGGTCACAATTAGCCAAGTTGTTAGAAGGAGGAGTGAACAACTTTTCCACATTTAACAAGACAGCAACACCACAGTGATAAGGATGTGGGAATTTATAAATTACAGCCATCCTAAGATGTAGATTTTTCCTTTTCAAAATGGCTGTGTAAATATGTTGTCAGCTGTGTTTTCGAAAATGATATCGTATACATGTATATTAGTTCAACAGAGCAAAATCCAAACTTGCAAGTTACATGTATTTATTTGGATTACCACTTTTGAATGATATTTTACAAGAATTACCACATTGCTACATACATGATAATTTGACAATATCTAAAATTATAACCTATTTTGTACTGAACTGAATCTTCCACTTTAAATATAGTAAATACATTTAAATGTTGTGTATACTTCACTTTTGTTTTGTAAATGGCCGAACTAAAAATTTTGAAGAGTGTAGGCCCTGATCAGATGCCACTTTATATGGCATCTGATCTAGGTCTGCCATGTTTGCGGATTACCTGTTTTAGAGTTTCTGGTACAACATGGGTTAACCTGCTTACTACTTGTTTATTCAGTAATCCCTAGAGAAGCATCCGTGGTGTAGTGATTATGTTACTGGCCATGTAAACCATGTGGTCGCAGGATCGAGCCGGGGCTTCTCAAGACTTTCGGATGAGTCTCTAATCCAAGGTCCCTTCTCTCTAATAATAATAATTATAATTGACCTTAGCTGCTGGTGAGACATAAAACCCAAACACTCACTCACTCAATATAACTATAACAAAGTTGGTTAACATGTTTACAAGTTGGGTATCTTGTTTGGAAATTCACAAACAAATACATTTTCTTCTTGAAAGTCTATCATCACACAGATACATTCAATCTGCTCTATACATACAAATTTCAACTTCCCTGTGGGTTTCACTGGAAATATATGACTTACTTGTAAGTCACTGGTTTTACAGTCAAAACACTCTACAGCTGCTAGAGCCAACTCTCTATCATATTCATTTAGAAGCAGAAAAAACCTTACTTTCCCATATTCTTTGTTTGTCCTAGATTGGAAACAAATAGTGCTGTTATCTCTCTTCAACATCCTTGCATATTCTGTTCCATAGATGATATTATTGCGCATTTCAATTCTGTTAAATGTTTGAAATGTATCAGACATTAAAGTTACACTAGGGATTTCACCCAACGCTTGTAATTCATCATCTTTCAGAACTCTAGATTTCAGTCCTCCCAAAATATGTGTCCCTTCTCCAAGCTGTTTACCTCTCTTCAAAACATTTGGGTGCTCTATCATGTCACACAAAAAGTCCATTCTTGAACCCCTTTCAACACAGCTAAGTTTTAGTTCGGGAAGCTTTTGAATAAAAGAAATACCAGTTACAATCTGCTGGTCAATAGTTTGAGTTCCCCTTATCATTTTTAACAACAGACCATTTTTATCTGCAAAAGGGAAACAGCTGTGTGCATACAGAGGTCCCAGTTTTCTAACAGTATCAACTAAATGAACCAGCTGATGTAATAAAACAAAGTAATAAAACATTTATCATACAAAGATTTAAGTTTGTCACAGAAATGTAGGAGCATTTTATCAGCTTTATCAAGATCAGATTTTCCAGAACCAGATTTGAGCAAAATGAAAATAGCCTGGGCGAACAAGGCGTAGTGGAGAAACCTTTCTCTGTCTAAAATTTCTCTGAGAACCGGAATAGCATAGAACAGCAAGAAATTCTGGAATTCTGATGCTTTCCAAAATTTCAGTTCTTTCTCAATGGAACGGAGAATCCTAGTTATATCAAGTGTTGGTCGAATCTTCAACAAACGACTGTCTATAATGCTAAGTTTTGAAAAGAAACTGAAAGGTTTTGGTGCAAACTCCTTTGCAAACCAAAGACGTAATAGAAAGTTTTTGAACTCCAAGCAAGACACCATGCATGTAATCGATTGAAACTCCATTAACAATATCAAATTTTGGACAAAAGGAAAGCCAGGATGGACTCTTGATACCATTTACAGAATAATTGATTTTACCAGAATCAATAACACTCTGGGCACTGCCTAAAACATTTTCAATATTTCGTAAAGGGCCCTTAGGACCATTTCTTTGAAAAGGAAAGATATGAGTGTGACCACGACCTATGGCAGCAGTTTCTCCTTTCTGTAAGCATTTCCAACATCCAAATGAGCCATTGTACTGGACACTGTTACATAGTAATGCTCTTGCTGGAAGATCTGCTTTTGCAGACATAAGGAAAGCTTGGCAAGTAAAGATTCCTCGTTCAGGCGATGTGCATTCTATTCCTTTAGCAAATCGTTTCATTGTGTCTACCATTGGTTTTAAATAAGTACACACGGCTGGTTTACCAGTGCCAAACCACAAACCTGCGAGAAGCATATTTTCCGGTTTCATTCTTTTGTTCAAATCCAGTTCGTTTATCGTCATCATTAAGGGCCATATTGAAACATTACTGCTTTTAAACACCGGTGCCCCATCAGTATTCAAAACGAACGATATGTTTTCTGGCTTACTTAAAGGTCCATTATTGTCAAACATGTTTGAATATAACTCTCCATCGTATATGTTTTCATATGCCTTCACATTTTTCATTCTTTTAAATCTACCCTGAAGAGAACTGAAAAAGCCTTTTTGTAGGAAAAAGGATTGTATTTGTTCTATTATAGACATTTCCAAAAAGTATGGTAATTTGACACCTCTGAAAGACTTCCTACAAAAATTATATGAACATTCGGCTGCTGCTTTCTCAGCAACACGACCCAAACAGTAGGGACAATAATAATGATACCGTAGAGGATTCTTTAAATCTTTAAAGTACATTTTATATGAATAAATAGTGCTACACACTTTATTTTCAGGCGGAAGAATATATGCAAAAATATTCAACAACTGCTGCACTGCATCACTAACCAAATTATGTTTTGTTATAAAAAGTGCAATAAGCAGCATAAAGGCTCCAACACTAACATGTGAATCTGTATATAAAGGTTGATCGTCAAATCCACAGTTTTTATCACCCCCAACTGATGTGACTTCGTCTTCTACAGTTACATCATAAAACAGATCATCTTCAACTGCTTCAAAAAACAAGTCATCTACAGCCTCCAATTCGAACTCCTCATTCATATCATTTCCCTCTCTCTGTCTCCTGAGTTCAAGATCTTGCAAGATACCATCAGATAGCAACTGGTAGCCTGTGTTTCTCATTATCCTGCAATGACAAAACAGAAGAAATATAGTTTTAGTAAAATATATGAATTTCCGCGCCCAATCGTGACAATTTTCTGAGCGCCTCGGGTGCTTAAGGGGCGAATATGGGGCTGGAAAAACTATAGATCAGTTCTTAAAAGTGGGCTTTCTTATTTGTAATTTATTGACTTTACACATAAAGTTCAATAGTCTGTATGCTCCCAGGCAAATTTATGTTCCCGATGTACTCAGTAATCACCATTCAGATTCATATGTTTAACAGGCTATTTTTGTTACAGTTTGTCTTTGGGTGTTTGTGTCGCTTATATCATTTTATTTTGGATAGCATATTGGCCATTTTGTGGGAAAGTAAGTGTCCTTTTGGCTTTCCACTATTGATGTACAACTATGTTTGTTGTTTCATGTTTGTTCTTCTTTCCTTTTGGTGTCTCTGATTGGAGCTGTGGGTTTATTGTATCGATTCCTGATCATTGCCTCCACTTCTATTTCCCGTGGCCTAATGGATAGCAGCGTGCTCTCGAAACATTAGGTTTCTCAGCCACTGTGGCTCATGCCTCGCTGTGGCACTTGCTAGACGTAAAGGTAAGGAGCTTTTTCTCCTAGAACACCAGTTATAGCCCGCCTCTAATTTTGGTGTGACTGAATGGAACATGAATATACATGTATATGTTTTGGGCTGGGACTCTGAGCAGTTTCTAGAAGCCTCTATGATCTAGTGGTTACGCTACTCGCCTTGTAAACCAGGGATCGCAGGATCGATCCCGGGCTTCTCCATACTTTCGGATGAGTCTTAAAACCAAGGTCCCGTCTCCGTATGACCTTAGCTGTTGGTGGGACGTAAAAGTCAAACACTCACTCTGTGCAGTTCACAGATATATGGCCTTTTAAGAAATGGCGGGATGGGCACCCCATCACTCCCCGCATACCCCAGAGATGGGGTATGGCCCCGGCATTCAACAGAGACCCTCAGGTTGGTGTCACCGAATGCATCTTATCATAAGGAGCAAGGAGCAAGGATATATATGGTTTAAGGGTGGGGACCTGAAAGGTATCTCAGATATTATATATTGGCTTTTATGAAGTGGAGGGGTGGTGCCGCCCCCCTTTCCCAAGAGTTGGTGTCACTAAATATGTGTTATCATAAAGAACAGGAGTGTGTTTGGTTTAGGGGCGGAAATCTCAATGGTTTCTGAAATATATTATTATGGCCTTCATTTGAACTGGAAGGGGGTTGCCATAGCCCTGTCGCACCCTGGGACTTTCCCAGACTGGCATCTCTGAATGCATCTTATCATCAGGAACAAGAATATATATAGTTTAGGGGTAGTGTATATGGCGATATGAAACCTTAAGTATGAATGCTCTGGCAGGTCCCCGGCCCCGCCCTTCTAGGCTTGAAGAAATAGATGGGCTGTATGATGCTTCCACGCAGAGCTGAAACGGGCTGCACACGAGTACTGCGGTAAACCGCTTAGAGGATCAAAGCATGCCTAGGCAAAGCGGTGCGAGTCTGACCGCCCATGCTTATAAAATAGAAGTAGAGGCAATGATCATCAATCGATACAATTAACCCACGGCTCCCATCAGAGACACCAAAGGGAAAGAAACACAAACATGAAGCTACACACCTCAACGGAAACACCAACAGCGGAAAGCCATAAACTCTATTGGTTTCATTGGGTGACCGGGCTTGAGATGTCATTTCATCTCAATGTCGGGTAAAAGTCCAAACAATTGGAAGCAATGTCTCCAAAATGACCTATACAGTTTTGACGGGGGCGTTAAACCTCAAAACAAACAAACAAAATCTGGCAGGCCTCCCCCCCCCCCAAGGTTCGGTACTTGGGCTGGTCCTTTCATTGGTAATTCATTAAAAATCTTCGTTCCTGTTCATTTACTTGATGACCCAGGGTCCAATTAATCCAGTCCCTTTATATAGATCTGGTATCCGCCACGGTTCAGTTCTTGAACAGGTCTTTTTCTTAGTATTTATTATTAATGATCTTTCGGGTAATATAGGGTCAGCTGTTTGTTTGTACTGATGACTATGTTTTGAAAAAGGAATATATATTCTCCTCCCTGAGGTACTGACGAATGTGGCCGACTCATTATAGATTAGAAAGACAGCATGATTAAAGGAAACATTTTTTTCTTCATTTTGCATGACCCATATTCGAACTTGACAGAGGAAAACTGAAGCAAAGTGGTCATTACGATAACACACCCGTACGACATAGTGCATTTTTCACATCTCCAAAATGGCTACTTCTTGATATTTTTCTTATAAATGCTCAAAACATAGGATGTGGGTGCTCGTTAGAACCGCCTCATTGAGGTGATTCTAACGAGTACCCACAGCCTAAGTCTTGGAGCAGAAATAAGAAAAATAATGAACACCCCGTAAACCCCAGTTTTCTCTGTATAAAGTGGGGTTTAGGGGGGGGGGGTCTTCATTTCACGGACTTGTTCACGTGAAGGAATAATGTTTTAAATTAACCTAGTTTTAGACCCGACATGTATGCTGCCTACAAATATAAGTAGCTAACAATGTTTCTTTTCTCGTCTTTATGTTAAAGACAGATGGGGCAAGATGGCCTACTAAGAAACATTGACTTGACGTGTGTCCTGCACATGATGTCAATGGAGCATATCCGGACACCAAAATAATCCCCGCCGCTGGGAATCGAACCAAGGGCCTCTGTCGTCAGATTTAAGTGCACTAACCAGTGAGCTAGCACGCTCCGCACAGATATGTCGGGTATAAAGAAAAACGCAGGCAGGCTGAATTCAACAATCTTACCATAGGCTGTGGTGTCCGTCGCTGTGGTACTCCTGAATCGTGTTGGCTCGGACCTATGTCTGCGTTTCTCTTTTCTAACAAACTGTCTTAATTTTCGTATTACAGTTTCATGAGACTCGCCATCTCCCGTTACGTCATTTACATAATGTCTTTTCCCGTACGGACCACGTCGCATCCCTTCTTTAGCCATCTTAATCCCGCACCTCCTGTTTCTATTCTAGCATCCACCTTGAAAAATTGATTGCCGACGGGGATCCAAATGGGTTATATTTGGTAAGCTCGTTTTAAGACAGTTCAAATTCTGCCTCTGTGGGTTGGAATGCCTGATTCTGATGCCATGTTATATATATATTCGATCTCAGTTTTTTTCCTTTGTTTTATTCGTCGACGGATCTTTTATTTTTTTTTTATTAAAAAAAAAAACAACAATTTAATAAATAAAAAGGAGAAAATATAACCCAAAAGAGCCCCAGAAGCTTTGACTCTCGGGATTGGTAGCAAGGGGTACTTTTTAAGGGTAACATGCAATGATTCTTGCCAACGCCATAGATCTATCCACAAATGAAAACGAAAATACAGATATGCGATTAGGGCCTACAGCTTCTAATTCTCATTTAAATTTTTTTTCTTTTCTTTTTTTTTTTTTTAAAATTGGTATTGGCCAAATGTGACCGACTCAGTATAGGAAGACACATGGAAAAATAATCTTGCTGACCTATTCACCCCCTTTCGACCCCATTAGTAATTTGATAGCTCTGGTAAATGTTCCAGGGAAATTGGAACCAAAGCTTTTACAATCGGCCATTTTGTTTGAGAAGATTGAGAGTGCCACATCAGAATCAGAATCATGTTTGCCTGTATTTACTTCGCGAAGGACAATACAATAAGTGTGACAAGGAAGGGGAACAGAGATCTAAAGTGTGAGCATTTTAAGGCAGATGGAAGCTGCATTATGAAATGGGGTGATGATGAATTCGAAGGTCTTATTCTCGCTGTGAGCGGTAAGTAAAGTGGCATGCTTCCTTTGTGTATTGAAATTATTTATTGGACTGTGTTCTTCGAGAAGGCTTACTAAGTTATTAATATGTGCTTTTTAGCTTGTCTGTTTATGCTTCGAACTATGATGCAGATTACTGTGAAAGACTGAAAACGGCCACATAGCGTTCTATTCTAAATAGTTTTGAGCTATTTTTGTGCCCCGCTCATGGTGTTGAATGTCACGACCTTACTGAAGTTGTACAAGATACACGGTTGTTGGCGGATAAATTGTCGAAGTTGCGTACTGGTATGCCCTCGAAATAACGGAAAATTCTGTTCAATTCAATTTCGATTTGCTAGAGTGTGTAGTCATGTAACTGACTTCAACACTCGTAATAAATTATTAACGGCTAAACTCCTTAATCAGGGTTATCGGTACCATAAACTACGCAAAGCATTTTCAAAATTTTATAGACGCCATTCTGATTTAATTTCAAAATTCAATATTGGACTTAAATCTCTTCTGCAACAAGGTCTATCGGAACCCGAATTTTATGGTGACTTTGTATATAAATTCAGAAAAATATATAACCGCAATGACTTCAGCACCCAATTTCGTAAAATCATTCTTCGATATAAAAAGATTGGGTACAACATGGATGTTATACGACAGACTACATGCATGGTAGTTAACCCAATCACGGTTGGCAACTTTGCTGCCCTCTTTAATTGCACACCGGTGGGTCAGGCCTCAGATTCTATGACGGCTCCAACGTAAAGGCTTATTGAGAATTAGAGAGATCTAATTCTTGGTAATGTTGGTTGGTGCCTGATGCTCTGTCTCTGGTCGGGCACATCGGAGTCTAACTGTTGGTTTTCTTTTGCTCCAGCATTTCAGTGGTTTCTTGCTGTCGAGTCCTCACCGTTGTCTCACCTCTGTGGTTCTTTGATTTTTTGTGTTCACGGAGATGTTGCACTGATGAGTTAGGAGGCCTTCATGCGGACTGAACAAATTATTTGTCTAAATCGCGACGGGAGTAAGGGCGAGGATTATTGCCACGTAAAATCGATTTCAGCCCCCCAGTGGAAATCTTTCCACTGACCGTTCCAAGGCGGTTCTTCTGTGGCGATTTATTTATGTTGTTGTTTGTTACTTACTGTGTGTATCACTTGTGTCTTTTAATTTTGGATGGCCATATGGCCATTTTGTAACTGGGATAGTAACTGTCCTTATGGCCTTCCTTTGTTTAGGTTTCCATTATGGTCTGGTCGCTTAATGTTTGTATTTCTTTCCCTTTGGTGTCTTTGATGGGTGGAGTAAGTTAATTGTATCGATTCCTGATCTTTGTTTTACTTCTACTTTTAATTTTTTCAATTAAATACAAAACATTGGCATTTTTTTTTTTAAATTCGGTAGGATGTAACAGGCTTAATGAGTACCCGTTTCGGTAGGGTACGAACTGACTTGGGACGAATTGATCAGTGCCCGGTTCGTCGATACCAATGCAAACAAACACAACGCGATCGGCAAAATAATACAGAAACGCTTTAAATCTTTATTATTATTTCTGTGGGGCTAAGATAGATAGATTTTACGCAAACATATTGTAGATATTCTCTTGACTGTGTTGCTGCAGTATAAATAGATAGATAGAATGTAGATATATGCTATCTATGATTTTCTCCGGCTGCCGGACAAACGAACCATGTAACATATATTCGGACAGTCTCGATACCCAGCTTGGTTTTCTTTCTTTCTACTTATTTATCTATCTGTCTTCTCATACTGAGTCGGTCATATTTGGCCATTATATCAGTTGGGTGGGTGGCTAAATTTGGAATTTAGCACACAAAAAAAAATCATCTCTGGATGAGTCCTTAAAACTATTTACAATCCAAGCACAGAGGTATCCTAAAACGCATACCTCTGAGTCTCAAACTTATACTGTGCGGGCTTTGAACTCCTCTACAGTCTTGGCATTCACCGCAGAAGATGGAAGACTATTCCACTGAGGAATAGTTCTAGGGAAACAGTTTTTCAGGGCATCACTATAGGATTGGTACCCACGATACTGTGAATATTTGCTCTTGATGCCCTTGTCCCAGTTGTCCGGATTGACACTGTTGCAGGGGTCAAATACTTATACTGCGATCGGTCACATCTGACCATTACTCGCAAGTTTCCACTGCATACACACCAGGTTTACAGGGTGAAAGCCTACACGGTAATCATGTAATTACGGTAGAGTTTTTAACCTGCACAGGGCATGACTCCCTGCACAGGGGGCCTCCTGTTAAGTTCACAATCTGAAGTACAGTACACTTTATGACACTCATCCCTGCAAATTATGCCGATGGAGGTGTTCGGGCACCAAAATTTTATCCACAGCTGCCGGAGATTGAGCCTGGACCTCTAGCACCAGAGGCAAGTGCACTAACCAGTAACCACTGAGCCTACATTGCCAATAATACAGGCAGATATATATTGTTTTAATTATCGATAAAGCATCTGGTGATTATAGCAGTGATAAAATGCTTTGTAGATAAACAACAACAATTTATGGTTGTTTAATAAAATGACTGATTGGTCCTTTTTTTTTTAAAAAAAAAAAAAATAACTCGTTACCATCAAAAGTTGGACAATCTGCACAGAGATATCTGTGATGATACTAGAGGCCCCGTGTTTGATCCCTGATGGCGGTGATTAGTTTGGGTGTTTCCGAACATGCTCCATTGGCATAATTTGCAGGGATGTATGTCAAACAGTGCGCCGCCCTTCGGAGGTTAAATAAAAATCAAAAATGAGTTCCTTAAAGAACCCTACTGTAATGCACTAGTCATTTGTAACCACTGCCCCCCCCCCACCACCACCTACGGGGATAGGCGGGGGATAGCGGGGCTTATGCAGGGCTTTATCCAGGTATTTTGGGGAAAGGCTCCTGGGCAACATTGGGAAAATAATACCGACTAAATACCAAAACTGGGAGCACAATTTCATCAGAGTAATGCTAGGATGTTAAATTTTGCTCATGGATAGTCTTATGAATTTGATAGTGAAGCAGTGCAATACAGCTGTAGCTTCACTGTGGTGAATTTTCACCTTGACTATCCAGTGTTAACCTCTGACTTTAAGTATTGGTTTCTCTGTTCCTTTTGTAGCTTTTATTTTTTCATTTTTGGGGGAAAATATGATGAAATTGGGAAAAAAATAGGCTATTTGGCATTGGGAATGGGGCCGAATTTCGGCCCTGCTGAACAGGCAGAAAATGCCCTGTTATGTGCGGGGTAGTTACCCTCTGTGTTCCCCCGCAGTGCCGGGTTAATACGGGGGTTTTGATATTGAACTATTATAAACAGCGGGCCTGTGACCTTCTGGAGATTCCCCGCAGTGCAGGGCTTCTAGCAGGGCTGTGAAAAGTCATTGTCCCCGCTATCCCCGTAGGTGAGGGTGGGATGCAGTGGTTACAAATGACTGGTGCATAATTATATATGATTATGTGTAGGCTTTCATTCTGTAAACTTGGTGTATACTTACTGTACACCTGCGAGTAACGGTCAGATGTAACCAATCACAGTATAAGTACACCTGCCAGTTAGTGATCAAATGTAACCGACCACAGTATGTAAGTAGATAGATATATTGCGATCGGTTGCATTTGACCATTACTCGCAGGTGTACAACATGTAGGGATACATATATAGATAGCACTATTTTATATTTTGTCAGAAGATTAGGCATATTGTTTTAGAATCCCCTTATGGCTATGACTGATTCATATCTATCTACCTGCATACCACCCCCCCCCCCTCCACACACACACACACACAGAGTGCCATGACTGTAGGCTTTATTTCTGCAAACCCGGAATGCGTGTGTACAATCCTCAAGTTTGCAGATGACTACACAGTAATCATCTTATTATGGAAGGGATTGTTTTTACCCGCACAGACCTGGGGGCTCATTTAATGCCCCGATCCGAAGCAAGATGTACTTTGTGGCATTGATCCCTGCAGATGATGCCAGTTGAGCATGTTCTGACACCACAATTTTATTACCGCAGCCCGGTCCGCCCATCGGGACTTGAAGAAATGTGTGTGTGTGAATTCGGTTTCAGTCATATCACGACGGTGTCTGGTTGCGACAGGGAGCTAAATGCTCACTTTTATAGTGCTGCCTCACTGAAGTATCTTGTCCCAGACACATTACATGATACCAAACCCAGTCACATTATCCTGACACGCGGTCGACCAGTCCTAGCTGTACCCCGTAAATCTGAGTGCCAAGCGAGGAGCAGCTAGTACCATTGTTAACGACTTTGGTATGTCGCGTCCCGGGATCGAACCCGTGACCTCCCGTTCCCCGGAGCGGACACTCTACCAACTGAGCTATCAGGGCCGGTGGCTTGAAGAAATAGATGTGCGGCATGATGCTTCCACGCAAGGTTAACTGGCAAGCTTGATCATGTTGATATGATCTCGATAGTGTTGACTGGGATATTCAACTCCAAACAGACATCTTTAAAACCTGGTTGAATTAACCTATTTTGTACCAGAAACCCCAAAACGGGTATCCTGGAAAACAGTGCAGACCCAGATCAGACATTGCAGAACGAGGCCTTTGATCAGGGCCTCCTCTGGTTGCTGAAAGTTC
This sequence comes from Lucinisca nassula, assembly GCA_963580285.1. Lineage (NCBI taxonomy): Eukaryota > Metazoa > Mollusca > Bivalvia > Lucinida > Lucinidae > Lucinisca > Lucinisca nassula. The sequence continues at coordinate 82,592,839 of OY757010.1, forward strand.
AGTAATTTTCCAAAAATATTTTTATGAAAACACAACATGACACCCATAAATTTCGAAATGTACTCCTGCCCTGTATAAAGAAGAAGATTCCATATGGTAAAAAAGGGTTAAGCAAATGTAACCGGTGAAAAAAAAATGCTAATCACCTTAACCCCGTCGTGCTAGAGTGACAGGCCAACTCTACTGTGTCTCTATAAAAGCGTAATTTTACAAGTGTATGTTTACACCAATCATTTCCACATCATTCTATATCATAATATCATTATTTGCAGAAAAAGAAGCAAAACTGAAGAAACTTGGGGACAGGCTGGTAAAGGATGTCTTGCATCAAGCCACAAATGACCCTGTACCACTGCTTCGGGAATATATTCAGAAGGAAGAGGGCCAGATCCAGACTAAGAAAAGAAAAGAGGAGAAAGGAGCAGATTCAGCAGTGCCAAAGAGAAAGAAAGTGGTAGAGACACCAAAAAGAGCGGTGTCATATACCGACATGGATTTGGGAGAAACCTCCTTAACGGAGACTTGGAGGCTGATTAATCAAGAGTCAGGTGACTACCTTCTGTAAATGACAGTAATGAGCTCTCCTACTCTGGTTACTTTAAATCTTTAACACATATCCTGCTGAATACATTAGATGAGCCACATTCATTATCATTAGCTCGCCTGTACGAAGTACATGGAGTGCTATTGAAATGCTTATATCTCAACAGTCACTCATCACAAGCATTCATATTTACAACTTGGATACCTGGGAGTGTCTTCTGAGATTCCAAGACAACACATCCGTGGGTTCATGCCTGGGAGTGGGGATGGGGTTGGGCTAGGGGTCAAAATGTAGGACACCTTTGTAATTTGTTGTATACCTTTCCATTATGCTAACAAGTTATATAAACAATTGGTTTTACATCAGCCAATCAAGTGACATTGGTTCAAGTGTAAAAGGGTGAAGATCATGGTGACCTATATTTCACATTCCAGTGATTTTGCTTTATATCTTGATGACTATTTATTGGAGGAATGTCATACCAGGGATATTAGTTCCATATGACACCATGATTGACCTCAAAATATATCTAGGTCACTGTGACCTATATTTCATGGTTCAGTGATTTTCCTATTATCTCGAATACTATTTGATGGAGAAATGTCATACCTGGATTATTAGATCCATGTTACCCAATAATTGACCACAAAATATATCTAGGTCATGATGACCTACATTTCACGGTCCATTGATTTTGCCAATTATCTTGAATTCTATGGAGAAATGTCATACCTGGGTTATTATTTCCTTCCGACTCCATTATTGACCTCAAGATGTATCTAGGTCATTGTGACCTATACATTTATTTCATGTTTCAGTGATTTTGCCTTTTATCTTGACTGAGAAATGTCATTCCGGGATTATTAGTTCCATGTGACCCTATGATTGACACATAAATATATGTAGGTCTTTGTGATCTTTTTTTCATGGTTCAATGATTTTGCCTTATAAATCAGACACAATCTGATTCTGAAATGTAATATCTGGAATATATGTTCCATGTGACCTGATTATTGCTCTCAAAATATATCTAGGTGAGTGTGACCTATATTTCATGGTTCAGTAATTTTACCTTATCTTGAAGGCGCGAAACAGGCGAGCTATGCTGTCATGTGAAAGCTCTTGTTTTGATTCTTGACAGGGAACATGGGATCACAATCCCCGCCTGAAAGTGATATTTGGCCTTGCTTTCACGTTGAGCTTTAAAATTATCATTTTGTTACACTGCAGTTTTTCTCCATCATAATTTCAAAACCGTTATAGGTATTCAAATGAAACTTGCTGTAGTTATTGATAGTAACAATACACACATGTAGCAAACGGTCTTTGATAATTGGTATGAAGCTTCACCTGTTAGACCACTAACAAGATTATTCAAATTATAGCCCGGGGCCAATAATGGCTCTCCCAGGGGCTCACTTGTTACTCGATGGATCAGGTGAGCGATCCAGGGCCATCATGGCCCTCTTGTTAAAATATACATGGTTTGCATTTGTATTCTTTCCCTAATTTTATTGAGAGAAAAAAAGAGCGACCTGATAGGCTAATACCATTGGGCAACACCTTTTTCACCCAAAATTAGGGGAGGAACACAAAAAAACTTAACATTCCGCAATAGAAAATGAAATAAAATACGCCATGTATGTGGTGGGTTAATATTCAAAGAAATGCATAAATGCTTTTAGAATAATAACTAGAGTGCGTAATAAGTGGCACACCATTGCAAGCAAATCCCCATCCTTCTGGCAGAGCCAAATGTAACACTGTTCTCGCACGCCCTGGTTGGTGTCATTGAATGTATCTTATCATAAGGATCAAGAAATACATGTATATGGTTTAGGAGTGGGGATCTGAACTGTTTGTTCTGAGATATAAGGCCTGAGAATCATTGATTCCAAAGGACTAGACTATAATAAATGGATAAACCTCGGCTCAGACTCAACCACTTACTCACAAGGGTTGTAGCTTAAGCAGCATACCACAGGGGCTTATTTTAAGGTCAGAGAAATGAAACCTGTCTTTTATTTAAATATCATTGCTCAGGACCTGAGGCCCTAAAGTGATGACTCTTAATCGTTAGGCCTCACACCACTGTGGTTCTGGCCTGGTTCGGGCCTCATGTAAATGAGATGTCAAGTTCAAGGCCTTGTCCAGCTGTAAGCCAATATCAGTTGGACACCCCTGTAATGCAAGCTGCACATGACCTTTGCCTCATCCAGCCATCATCAAATATTTTGGAGCTTATAAAATTTTGAAGCTCATTTTTTGTTATTTCTAAATTTTTCAGACTATGTAATCAGGTGGATGAACCAACATGGGTGTGGTCCTCCAGACGATAAAGAGATGAATTCAGCTGTCACACAACGGATTCACTATGCAAGACAGAAACTTCAAGGAAAAAAATAAATGGAGTTATATGATATAAACTTTTATCATATGACGTCGCGTCTGAGAGTGTAATAACGCCATGTAATATTTTCGATAATCCACTAGTGGATTAAATATGCAAATTAGCTAGATACGTCCCGTAACGTTACATGTACGGCGTACTTAATGACGTCGCGTTTACTAACGGCGGAATATTGACATTTTTTGTAAACAAACTTGAATAAAATGCGTTTTAAATGTCATATGATAAATAGAATCTTGCATTCGTGCTCATGTATTATTAAATTTATTAAACTCGTTGAGGAAAAGGAATAAAATGCTCGGCAAGCCTCGCATTTTATACCTTTTCCTCAACTCGTTTAATAAATTCAATAATACATGAGCACTCATGTAAGATCCTCTATGTCTCTTATTCTCATGTTGGGTCTGGCATAAAATGATTTACTGACCAAAGAAACTGCGAGGGTTTAAGGAGCGGTCTCACTTGTACCACTTTCCAGTGCAGGCTTGAACCTAAGCCAGTTCTCAGATTTCAGCTGTGCTTGTAAGCACAGTTAAAGCTTTTTCTCCTAACCTTGATTGGCAGTGACATGTTTTATTAAAAAGACATTATTAGGGACAAGGCTAATTTAAAATACGGTAATTAATCCACTTTGTGTTTGTTTGTTTTTTTTTCTTACAAAAGACTTATTTATATTTATATTTATGGATACATTAGACATGCCTTACTGAGGTTGTTCTAATTAGCCAAGGCTTGGAGAAATAGATTTGTCTGCATGATGCTTCCACGCAGAGCTGAAACTGACCACACACGAGTACTAGTAAATTTTTTGTTTGTTTGATTTGAGGTTTAACGTCTAAATCAAAACCCTCGGCCATTGGGGCTTGAAGAAATATATGGGCTGCATGATGCTTCCACGCAGAGCTGAATCCGGCCCACACACTAGAACTGAAAGACCGCTTAGAGGATCTAAGCCTGTCCAGGAACCGCAGTGCGAGGCGGACCGTCCATGCTAGTAAATCCTATTGGTTTCATTGGGCGACAGGGCTTGAGATGTCATTTCATCTCAGTGTCGGGTAAATGTCCCACAAATTTGGAAGCAAGTCTCCAAAATGACCTTTACAGTGTTGACAAGAACGTTAAACCTCAAATCCAACAAACAGATCATGTCCCCATCAACATAGTATAGGTCATTTTGGTGACGTTGCTTCCAATTTTGTGGGACTTTTACCCGACATTGAGATGAAATGACATCTCAAGCCCTGTCGCCCAATGAAACCAAAAGTGTTTATAAGCATGGACGGTCTGAACAATGCCCACTGCTTTGCCTTGTCAGGCTTAGATCCTCTAAGCAGTTTACCAGTAATCGTGTGGGGACTTGGATTCAGCCCTGTGTGGAAGCATCATGCTGTCCATATATTTCTTCAAGCCCCGATGGGCGGGGGCCGAAAAGTACTTGCAAACCATTAAGAAGGTCTAAGCCTGTCCAAACAAAGTTGAGCGAGTTGGACCGTCCATGCATTTAAACATTATTGGTTGGCAGGGACTGTGATGTCATTTCATCATAATGTCGGTAAAAGTCCCACAAAATTGGAAGCAACTAAAATGACCTAGTGATGACTAGGATGTTAAACATCAAATCAATCAATCATATCTAATCAGCCAAAAATCTGTATATGAAGTATGAATATAAAGAGTATGTTCTTGTAAACCCCATTTTTAGCTCGGCTGCTTTCGAAGAAAACGACGAGGTATTGTCATAGCTCTGGCGTTGTCGTCTGTGTCGTTATCTGCGTCATTGTCGTGCAAAAACTTGGACATTTTGTAATGTCTCTGTCATTACTGAACATATTTACTTGAAACTCGGACTAGTTGTTCATTATGAAAAGGGAAACTCATACCAATAGGTGAGGTAACCCTCAAAACATTTTTGGCACAGTTATGTCCCTTTTTCAACTTTTTTTTTAGAATTTTTGCTGCCAATCGCTGGCACCCACATGTGGTGCTCTGGTTTTCTTTAAAATATGGTGACAATTTACAGAGAATCTTGGTTCTTTAAAAAAGGTTAAATGCAACTGCATTTTGAAGTTTCTACTCTTTATTCTGTACCCATAATTCCAGGTGAAAAAATTCCTTGGAATTCCAGCTGGATTATTTCCAGACAGGAGGGAAAAATCCAGCTGGATTTTTAATTTTACAGATGGAAAGCTATATTTAGAAAAAAAAATGAGCTGAAGGCTCATAAATTTCCATCCCGAATTCCAGCTGGAGAAAAAATCCAGGTGGAAAAATTGCAGCCACCTGGATAATTTCTACAGCTGGAATTCGGGATGGAAATTTATGAGAATTTTGGGTGCAGTTTAGCTGCAATTGCATATGGATTTTTGGTGAAATTTCGCCTGGAAAAAAAATCCAGGCAGAAAAATTTGCATATTTTACCCTAATTTGTTACTTAAAATAGCTTTCCACATGCATTCCAGCTCATTATGAAGGAGAAAAAATCCACCAGTAATTTATAGGATTCCATGTGTAAAAATACACCTGGATTTCAGCTGCAACATTTCGTACAGGCTGGTACGTAGGTTCCTTTATTTGTGGTACGCACCTCGATCGTGCAACATGTGGGATGCCAAGTTCTGAAACGGAAGGCCAGGTTTTTTTTCTCCGGATACTCAGGTATTCGCCCATCTCTGATTAACGATCAGCTTGAAATAAGGGAACTAAGCTTGAAAGCGCCGTTAAACAAAAAACTTTGTTTATTGGCTATCATGATTGTCCAAATTGTAGCCCTGGGGCAAACCTTGCACCGCTACAGGGGCCGCTTGTTTTACCACCGCGCAACTAGCAATATAGCAATACAACATCTGTCGTCGGTTCACTGAAGTGCAAATACGTCAAAACACAATGACACGCCGAACAAGAATTTAACATATTGAATACCAGTGAATTCAGCTCCACATAGAAAGTTGGGGCGGAGCTAAGCGATTGTCAAAATCTATACCACTGCAATCCTACCGTCTTCAGATTTGCGCTGAATATTCAAAAACGCCATTAACATTACAACAATAGTTTGACGGTCTCGACCAATCAGCTGAGAAGGACCACTTACGCGGTTAACTGTCCACGTTGTGAACCTGTCCAGAAGCACATGCTAGAAAGTGCAACAGGATGCGTCAAAGTTTTAGGCGAGTCTTTGATTTTCGTTGCAAACAGCATCGAACAGTCTTATTGCTAAACTGCTGGTTGCGTGGTTGTACATAGACTTATACAGGGGGAAATATTTACAGTTCTTCTTGTTTGAGACCAGAAGGCATAAACGTTAAATGTTTAGTACCAAGCTTCATCTGGTGGACCTCTACCAAGGTTGCTCAAATTGTAGCCCCGGGGCCAAAAATGGACCATCTTAAGGGTCTTTTTTACATAGACTCTTATAGGGAAATGCTATGAACATCATCCTGACTGAAACCAGAAGCAACATTTCTTTGATATTTGGTATGTAGCTTCGTCTAGTAGACCTCTATCAAGATTGTTCAAATGATAGCCCTTTGATAAAAAAATGTCCCGCCCCAGGGTCACTTGAGGGGAAAATTTAAAAAATCTGCTTGTCTAAAACAAGTAGACACAGAGCTTCGATAGTCGGTCCGTATCTTAATCTAGTAAACCGCTACCAAGAGTATTGAGTTTAAAATGTCCCCGCTTTAGAGGTCACTTGTTCGACATAAACATAAACTTTTTTCTGGTCCTTTTGGCATCATTTATACTCATTTTGAAACTAGAGTTCTGCTTAAGCCGGTGCTAGAGGGCGTGGGCGGTGTTGCCCATTTCAGTACTGGTCATGAACAGACTCAATAAAACCGAGTATGCTATTTTCGTTTATTTGGTTTATTCTTTGCCCCCATAGGATCTAACAATTCAGAACATATTTATCTTCACTGTAGCTGGTGTTGTGCCCTGTGGGGGCCGTAAAAAGCCTCGCCGTACATCATCATAGTGCAGATTATATTTTCTTGTTCTGTGGGAGTGTTGAGTTTATTAAGAATCATTTTGAAAATAGAGTTCTGCTTAAGCCGGTGCTAGATGGCGTGGCCGGTGTTGCACATTTCAGTACTGGTCATGAACAGACTCAGTAAAACCGTGTCTGATATTTTCGTTTATTTGTTTTTTTCTTTGCTTCCAAAGGATCTAATTTTAGAATTTTTATATATTAGGGAAAACCTTTCAAAATCTTGTCTAAAACCAGCAGGTCCTGGCCTTTGATATTTGGTACAAAGCTTCATCTAGTGAACCTCCGAAGGTTGCTCAATTTGTAACCCTGGGGCCAACAATGACCCCGTCCCAGAACCCACTTGTTTTACATAGACTTATATAGGGATAAACCTTTATAATCATGTCTGAAAACAGCAGGTCCAGACCTTTGTATTTGCTACAAAGCTTCATCTGGTGGACTTCTGCCAAGCTTTTTTTTTTTTCAAATTATAGCCGGGGGCACAAAAAGGGCGCAACATAAGGGGTCACTTGTTTTCCATAAACCCATATAGGGAAAATCTTCTTTACTGAAACCATAAGGCACAGGTCTTTGATATTTGGCTTCGTCTAATGGACCTCTACCAAGATTGGTCAGATTTTAGCACTTGGGTAAAACATGGCCTAGTCCCAGAGTCATTTGTTTTACATAGAACTATACAGGGAAAAAAGCTTAAAAAATCTTTGTCTGAAACCAACAGGCCCAGACCTTTGATATTTGGTATACAGCTTGTTCTAGTAGCCCACTACCCTGATTGTTCGAATTATAGTCCTAGGATAAAAAATGGCCCGACTCAAGTTGTCACTTGGTTAATATAAACCCATATAGGGAAATCTTCAAAAGGTCTTCTCCACTGAACCCAGGAGTCCCAGGCCTTAACTATATTTTGTCTGTAGCTTCAACTAATAGACCCTTACTAAGATTGTTCAAGTTGTATCTCTGGGGTTAAAAGTGGCCACTTGTTTTACATAGACTTATACAGGGAAAACCGTAACAAATCTTCTGGTCTGAAACCAGAATGCCGAGGCCATTGATATTTGGCACGTATATTTATCTAGTAGACCTCTACCAAGATTATTCAAATTATCGATCTTGGATCAAAAATGACCCCCACCAAAGGGATCACTAGTTTTCGGACGAATAGGAAAAAAATCTTTTATTTTTCTTTTGGCTTTTACACAGCATTAATCATGTAAATACGCCCTTGTAAACCACACTTTTTATAGAATTAAAAACATTGGCAGCACTTGTGGGTCGATTGTCTCTGACTATAGGCTGGAAAAATGGTCAACTTAAAAGATAGGAATTCAAGGGTTTTAAACGAAACTCCCGGTCTCAGTTCATGACGAAAACACGCCTATATAATAATGACCCCCTTAACCCCACTTTTATAGAGGAAAATTTGGGGTCATGGCATTACGAAAACACGCCTATACAAAGACATTGTTAACTTTACCGCCGAAAAACTAAAATTTTAACATAAAAATTGTGATTTTTTTCTTATTTCTGCTCTAAAATATAGATTGTGTGTACTCGTTAGAACCGTCTCATTCAGGCGGTTCTTACGAGTACCCACAATCTATATTTTAGAGCAGTACTCGTTAGAACCGCCTCATTCAGGCGGTTCTTACGAGTACCCACAAACTATATTTTAGAGCAGAAATTAGAAAAATAAGGTCTACCCCCTAAGCCCCAGTTTTTCTATATAAAAGTGGGGTTCAAGGGGGTCAATATTATCTAGGCGTGTTTCGTGATGAACTGAGACTGGAAGTTTTGTTTGAAACCCCTGAATTCCTATCTTTTAAGTTAACAGTATAGACACCGATTAGACGAAGCATTCTGTAGCGTCTGATGTAGGTATACAATATATGACAAAGTCAAAGCATACGAGGACAGATAACCCTCTTTGCAGAGCACTCTGACGTCACACAGAAAGAACAGCGCGGCTTTACATTAGGAAAGCATGTCCATGTTAAATAATAGCGGCAAACGTGGGTCAGAAATGACAGATTAGGTAAAACTTGTAACATCTTTCTTCGTATTTCTGCTTTCTAATCGTTTGTGCTCGGAGGGGGTGTGCTTTGTTTGCCGGGTCTTGTCCATCATCCGTTTCGGTTTCAGAACTTTGGGGCTGAGACACACTGATGAAGATGTCTCTGTGTCACTAAATTTGGTATTGTTACGCCTTAATTCTACATAGATTGTGGGTGCTCGTTAGAATTGCCTCAATGAGGCGGTTCTAACAGTAACCAAAATATATGTTTTAGAGCAAAAGAAAAGGCAGATAATGTTTAACCGCGTAAACCCCATTTTTCTCTACATAAAGTGAGGTTTAGAGGAGTCTTTGTCTCATGACCTTGTTATCGTGATGAAATAATCGTTACGAGGAATTCGTACAGACGCAGTGTGTGCGCGGTTAAACTATATTGGCCAAGTCTAGATTACGTGACTGAGTAACTTTAGTTCCATTGCTAAACAATTGACCTTGATAGCGCAGTGGTTGTGCGTTCGATGCCGACACCCGGTATCGAGGTGTGTTCTTGGGCAAGACACGTAATGACACTGCCTCACTCCGCCCAGGTGTAAATGGGTAGCAGTGGTGTAATAGTCACTGCCTCTCTCTCGCGCGCGTGAAAACACACGGGATGAGTGTTCGAGAGGGATTAAATAAGTCTGAAGCTTCCATAGCAATCGAACTAAAAGAAATTAGTATAAACCAAACAATTGACCAAAAAGCTGGGAGTCACAAGTTTATATATGATTTTTTTTTGCAAAAACAGAGATTGTTTTTGTTTGTTTTAATTTGAGGTTTAACGTCCCCATCAACACTGTAAAGGTCATTTCGGACGGTTCGACTCGCACCGCTTTGCCTGGGCAGGCTTAGATCCTCTAAGCGGTTTACCAGTACAGTACTCGTGTGCCGGTCGGTTTCAGCTCTGCATGGAAGCATCATGCAGCCCATCCGTTTCTTCAAGCCCCGATGGGCGGGGGCCGAAAACAGAGATTGTCTGTACACATTAGAACCGTCTGACATGCGGTAGGGTACCATACGGTCTTCCATCCATGGTGGTTGTTTTTCTCCGGGTACTCCAGTTTGCTTCACGACGTTTGATCATAATACTCTTGAACAACATCTGTGCCTTCGATTACACACTTACATGTATATGTTATTTGAGCTTTCAGTAGTAGGTAATCGTAAATAAACATGTTTATACAAAATAAGAAGATTATACAGTGGAATTCCTCTATTTTGATCAACTGAAATAGAGACAAATTCTTCTTTGAAAACATATTTAATAGTTTCAGTTTTCCTTTCTTTGTGTTTCTACACCAAGTATCACCAGGCATCCGCCCATCAAGGGTTGAAGAAATAGATGGGCTGCATGATGCTTCCACCCAGAGCTGAAACCGACCCGTACACGAGTACTGGTAAACCGCTTAGTGGATCTAAGCCTGCCCAGGCTAAGCGTTGCGCGTCGGACCGTCCACGCATATTCACCCTATTGGTTTGATTGGGCGGCAGGGGATGAGATGTCATTTCATCTCAATGGCGGGTAAAACACCAACAAAATTGGAATCAACGTCTCCAAAATTACCTTTACCTTGTTGACGGGGACGTTAAACCTCAAATAAAACAAACAAACAAAAACAATCAGTATCTTGGACTAGTAAAATCCATCTTTGCAACTGTTCAAAGGCTGTCTTAGGTTCAGAAGTTAAGACCACTTCTAAACAGTCCCAAAGGTGATCTTAATGTAGGAGTTTTACTTCACATGCAAAGAAAAAAATGCCTTCTAAGGTACCGTCTCGGTCGGAGGCAGTTTCAACGAACACCTACAGAGTACAAAATAACATAGGTTTTCCTCTGAAAACTGCCATTCATTCTGCTTTGAAATACATCATTATTCACACTGATGTTTTCCAAATAAATGCATAGTTGAACAAGAAACTGTCCTAAATGTGCATAATTATCTCCATGTTCTGTTTGTTTAAGAATGATTATATTTAGGAACACGTCTTGTTGACTCGCGTTTATTACGCTGCAATAATAAGTATACTGCTCTGCTATATGATTAAGTTGGGTTTTCGTTATAAAGGTAAAGGGAAAAAAAAGATACTTCAAAGGTTTAAGTCAAACATTTGTGAGCAGTCTAGGTCTTTAAAGATGCTACATAGTATACGTTAATAAATTTGTTTGGCAAACCTACATACAAGGCACCCGCACTACATGACCTAATCAATTATTGTAGGTCCTCAAAGCCCGCAAACAGAGTGAGCGGAGTTTACTGTTTGACTTATCATTAAAACTGTTGCATCTTCGAGCCTATTTTGTTATAGTTTTATGTGTTATGGGGTATATATCGATTGTGACGTTTCTCCTCTGTCTTGGTTCTAAAGGTAAGTAAAGGTATGGAATTATCAAATTATGGCACGCTAAATACGTAAGTTGTATCACTGAATATTTTCTAAATAGGCCCGTTTTACAAAAACATGTTGTAGTCAAAGTTTAGCTGAACAGGCGCCATATTCTACGACGTTAGACCTGTGACTTCACTGTTTGTAGATATTCCTAATTGAGAGGCGATTTAAAATACCATCGCGAAAACACGCCTAATAGTATATAATTTTGACCCCCCTTGAACCCCACTTTTATATTCTAAAACTGGGGTTTGCAGGGGTGAACCTCATTTTTCTTATTTCTTCTCGAAAATATAGATTGTGGGTACTCGTTAGAACCGCCTCAATGAGGCGGTTCTAACGAGTACCGACAATCTATATTTTGCGCAGAAATAAGAAAAAATACCACAATTTTTCATCTTAAAATTTTCATTTTTTCGGCGATAAAGGTTATAATGTATTTGTATAGGCTTTTCGTAATGCGGATATAAATGCAGGTTTCCTGCATGTGAATTGTTCCTATGCTTGTTACTTACGCTGCAAATAGATGACAAAAAAAATACCTGACAAATATTTCCAAGAATGTTCCCCTTCTTACGTACTGGTCCCGATAGCTCAGTGGGTAGAGTGTCAACTCCGGGGAACGGGAGTCACGGGTTCGATCCCGGGCCGCGACATACCAAAGTCGTTAAGAATGGTACTAGCTGCTCCTCGCTTGGCACTCAGATTTACGGGGTAGAGCTAGGACTGGTCGACCCAGTGTCAGGATAATGTGACTGGGTGTGGTATCATGTAATGTGTCTGGGACATGATACTTCATCGAGGCAGCAATATAAAAGTGAGCATTGAGCTCCCTGTCGCAACCAGACACCGTCGTGATATGACTGAAAAATTGTTAAAAGCGGCGTTAAACCCGAATTCACACACACACACTCCAATTCATACGTTTGGACTTGCCCATTCCTCGATTTAGCTGTGTATGGTTTGTTTTAATTGTTCTTTACTCTTAGCAAAAAAGCAGACCCTAATCAAACGTACGTGAAAATACATGGTTGATCCCCATATTGGAAATCAGTGAACACTCACTGATTTCCAATATGGGGATCAACCATGTATATTCACGTACTGACAGAATGGTTCTTGTATAACTTAGGATTCCGGCAGCAAATTTTAACGCCCAAAGACTCCATTTAAACCCCTTATAAAGTCTTCAACTTCGACCGGCAAACCAACATGGCGGCTAGTTAAGAGCGTTGTTTACAATGACCTTGTTATGCAGTAACCCGCTGATGAAATCATAGAACCCTAGAACGTTACGTCCAGGGCGATAACGTTATGTCGCTCAACGTAACGTAAAGAAATCAAAGCCCATCTTGTCATACTGAAAGCTCAAATTCCATGTTCAAACAGCACGTGTACTACATGCTTTAAACATGGGTTTTGTTGTTTGATCACGGCTTTCGGTCCCTTTAACAATGGCTTCAAACAGCCATGCACATAGGTATTTTTTAACCAAAAGCTACGAATAAGTTGGCTGCTGCTCCTTGCTTTTTACGGGTAGGCACTTGAGTTACACCCGGTCCTTTGGACCAAAGGGGCTTAGCAGAGGTGGGCAGGGCACCCGTTGGGATATCGGACGATCAGGGCACGATTCTCGTTGCAAATTGGACGATCGGGGCCCGATATTCGTTGGTATTATCGGTCGATCTGGCAGAATACTCGTTAAGACGAGCAGGTGACGATGATTCATCATTGATTTCAACAGTCACCAGTGTGTCATTCCATATGGGCCCAGTCAAGCGATTTTGGTACTTATCGCCTATGCGAGCAGCGAAGGTTCAGGCGAGCCTGCGCATCTGCGCAGTCTCGCCAGAACCTTCGCTGCCCGCTGATACAAGCAGTGATTCAAGAGGAACTTTCAGACAGAAAGCCATATCCCTGGCCCCTCTGAATGGCTGGGCATGCGCAGTTAAAATTTGTCATGACGGAATGCTCGGAGACACAAATTCGCTTGGCGGCGCTCATATGATATAAGTCTCCATTGTAGTGTATAGTGTATGATCATACTGTGACTGTTATGACACTTCATGCTGATTTGTAGCCGGCAACTTTGTGCCTTTACTTTGTGTTAGTAATTGTGACATCACGTGAACAAATCCAGGAAATGAAGACCCCAATAAACCCCACTTTATATGCCAAGCGAATTTGTGTCTTCGAGCATTCCGTCATGACAAATTTTAACTGCGCATGCCCAGCCATTCAGAGGGTCCAGGGATATGGCCTTCTTTCTGAAGGTTCCTTTTGATTCACTGCTTGTATGAGCGAGCAGCGAAGGTTTTGGCGAGCCTGCGCGGATGCACAGGCTCGCCTGAGCCTTCGCTGCTCGCATAGGCGATAAGTACCAAAATCGCTTGACGGGGCCCATATAGAGAAAACTGGGGACTACGGGGGTATACATTACTTTTCTTATTTCTGCTCCAAGACATATGTTGTCGGTTCGCATTAGAAACGAGCACCCTCAACCTATATTTTGAGCATTTATAAGAAAAATATTTTGAGATGTGCAAAATGCACTTTATCACATGACGTCGTTGATAAGCGGTGAATAACGTCGTGTAATAAATATCGTATGACCACACGTGTAATAACACTTTGGCGGGATTAAGTAACGTCATGACGACGTCCATGTCAACAATGCATTTTTCGTAGAAAAGTTGTCAAATTACAAGGCGATAGAATCCAAGTTAAAGAAGTCATGTGATAAAGAGGATCTTACACTCGTGGTCATTTCATATGATATTTATGAAACTCGCCGAAGGCTCGTTTCATAAATATCATATGAAATGACCACTCGTGTAAGATCCTCTATATGTCTGACAGGTGTGTTATCGTAATGATTTGTTTCTATAATGTTTTCACGTCGCTGACGCGAGCACAAAACGACCGGCCCCGATAGCTCAGTTGGTAGAGTGTCCGCTCTGGGGAACGGGAGATCACGGGTTCGATCCCGGGCCGCGACATACCAAAGTCGTTTAAAATGGTACTAGCTGCTCCTCGCTTGGCACTCAGATTTACGGGGTAGAGCTAGGACTGGTCGACCCAGTGTCAGGATAATGTGACTGGGTGTTGTATCATGTAATGTGTCTGGGACATGATACTTCAGTGAGGCGGCATTATAAAAGTGAGCATTGAGCTCCCTGTCGCATCCAGACACCGTCATGATTTGACTAAAAAATTGTTGAAAGCGACGTTAAACCCGAATTCACACATACACACGCGAGCACAAAACTTTGTGTTGTCTTCAAAACGGCGCCGTGGTATTATATAGAAACATGTATTCTGTTGATGTTGCTTACGTTTATTGTTATTATTGCTGTAAATAGCTGTATGGAGACATAAATTAATAACTGATGTAATGCAAATGGGATCTTCCTTGTGGCTTGTCCAGGAATAGGTTGTTCATCTGTCGGAGATTGCCCTACATGTAACACTGTGTGAGCAGCATCTTCATCACGAAAACACGCCTGTATAATTTTGACCCCTTGAACACCTCTTTCATATAGCAAATATGTTCTATAAAAGGGTTATCCTTTGGAAGCAAGGAATACACCACAGAACTGAAAATATGGAGTGTACATGTTTTCTGGGCCAGACCAGCTAGTTTCGGCCAATTAGGCCTCACCAGTGACCCTCAGATATTTTCAAAATTCCACAATGGAATCAATGATCCCAAAGGACAAGAAAATATAATCTACACTATGAGGTAGGGCAGTGAGACGTTTTACCGCCGCCACACATTCCCACACACCAGCTGTAGTGAAGTTAAATTTTTTCTATAAAAGGGTTATCCTTTGGAAGCAAGGAATACACCACAGAACTGAAAAATATGGAGTGTACATGTTTTCTGGGCCAGACTAGCTAGTTTCGGCCAATAAGGCCTCATCAGTGACCTCTTACTGAGGTTTGCAGAAGTAAACCTTATTTTTCTTATTTCGGCTCTAACATATAGATTGTGGCGGTTCTAACGAGTGCCCACAATCTATATTTTGAGCAGAAATAAGAAAAGTACCCACAATATATATTTTAGAGCAGAAATAAGAAAAATATCACAATTTTTCATCTTAAAATTTCCATTTTTTCGGCGATAAAGGTTACACTGTATTTGTATAGGTGTGTTTTCGTAGTGCATCTGTCGGAGATTGCCCTACAGGTAACACTATGTGAGCAGATAAATTTAGCTAGTAACCAACCACTTGGAAATCGCCAAGGACCGCCACAAAGAAATGCATACTTCATGTTTTATACTGAGTTTATACTAGGCATTTTACATAGGATCATCATGTAAACACGCCTATACAAATACATTGCAAATTTTACCACCTTATAGCGAAACATTTTGACGAAAAAAGTGTGATATATTTCTTATTTCTGCTATATATATATAGATTGTGGGTGCACGTTAGAAGCGCCTCATCGAGGCGGTTCTAACGAGTACTCACAATCCATATTTTAGAGCAGAAATATGAAAATTAAGATTTACCCCTGTAAACCCCAGTTTTACCATATGAAAGTGGGGTTCAAGGGGTTCAAAATGATATAGGCGTGTTTTCGTGATGGGGCCTTATTTCACGCGCCTTGTTTGCTCTTTTTCCAGTCATTTTGTGTATAGTTTTGTGAATACGCTTTAAGGAAATGTACTCTGTACAAAGGTTAGTTTTTGCGCCGCCGCCCATCGGTGCTTGGAGAAATAGATTGGGCTGCACGGTGCTTCCGCGCAGAGCTGAAGCCGACCAAACTTGAATACTGGTAAACAGCTTAGGTCTAAGTCTGCCCAGGAAAAGTTGTGCAAGTCGGACCGCTCTTTAAACCCTAGCGGTTTCTATGGGCGGTAGGGCTTGAGATGTCATTTCATCTCAATGTCGAGTTAAACCCCACAAAATCGGAAGCAACGATTCCAAAATGACCTTAATAGTGTTGACGGGGACGTAAAACCTCAACTCAAACAAACAAAACAAAGGTTAGTGAAGTTGTGAGCTATAATTTCACCTTTGCTATTCTATCGACACGAGCTGGTTTTGAGCACACATTGCACTACTGGTGCGAAAAAAAAAACACTGTCATTGATTGTGGAACATCGTATTTATGCAATAATGCGGAAAATCATACTTATTATTGAATGTTGCTCGCAATTTAATTTCAGACTGTTTTGTTTGTGGATACAAACAGGAATTCGTAACACCCGCTGAAGAGAGCTACTTTTTGACTGAAGACTATGGACATTCGATCATCGGGAAGACATCATTTCTATTCGAAGTTCAAGCTTGTAGCAATGTCCGTATATTACTCATGCAAAACAAAAGTGACCTTGTTGCTAATGTGTATGAAATTGCCATAGGTGTGTATTGCCTGGGGCAGTCATATCGCTTACCTATCTTTGCTAACTAAGCTCTCAGTCATGATAAATAGAGATTATTTATCATATGGCATTTTTCATATCATACCCCATATCAGCCCGAGACTCCCATATCAGCCCGAGGGCCGAAGGCCCGAGGGTTGATATGGGTCGAGGGCTGATATGGGGTATGATATGAAAATTGTCATATCATAATCTATTTATCGTACATTTCACTTTTAAAAAAAAATTGATCAAAATAAATTATATTAATTATGTCGTCTGCTGATTTTTTTGGCAAACTTTTCAAAACTATTTTTGCATACAGGCAAACAATGTGGACCCAGATCAGACTGCTCCTAGAGGAGCAGTCTGATCTGGGTCCACACTGTTTGCAAAAAAAGAGACTTTTAAAGTCAGCAAAGACTCATCCAAACTGTTTGAACAGACGAAAATATTGCAAATTGCAAATGGCGTCCTGAACAACAAATGCGAACTGCCGCAAAAGGAAGAACGCCGCGTGTTCCGAATAGGGTGACGTCAGAGGTATGATAAAGGCTTAGGGGTGCGATAAAGGGTTGTGATATGGATTTTTGGGGTATGATAAAGGCCATGCGATATGGCAGCACGTGCAAGCGTGATACGTGCATTAGTGTCACGTTCGTATCGCATATTCAAAATCTATGTATTTTATACTAAATGTATGATAAAGATAAATAGGCAATTATGGAAATTGTAAAATCGGAATGTCCTATAATTATTACGTTACCTACTAAGTTGTATTACAGTTTTGTTTTTCCAACGAGATCCAAATATGGGTTTTCTTTTGTTCCAGCAATTCAGTTATTTCATGCTGTCGTCTCCTCATCCATCACAAAAACACGCCTTTATAATTTTGACCCCCTAGAACCCCAGTTTAATATAGTAAAACTGGGGTTTCCGGGGGTATACCTTATTTTTCTTATTTCTACCCTAGAACCCCAGTTTTATATAGTAAAACTAGGGTTTCCGGGGGTATACCTTATTTTTCTTATTTCTGCTCTAAAATTTGAGCAGAAATAAGAAAAAATATCACAATTTTTCATCAGATAAAGGTGGCAATTTGTTTGAATAGGCGTGTTTGCGTAATGATTGATTCATCTCTGTATTTGCTTGTTTTTTTTATGTTCTCGGAGAGGTTGCACTGATAAGTTAGAAATCCTCAATGCGGGCTGAACAAATTATTTGTCTTAATCACGACAGAACCAAGGGCGAGGATTGAGGCCACGTAGACATTAGGAAAACATGTCCGTAAGAAATAATGGCGTCCAACATGGTGTCAGAAAATGATAAATATAAGGTAAAAATGATAACATCTTAATTATTTCTGCTCTCAACATATATTGTGTGTGCTCGTTAGAACCGCCTCAATGAGGCGGTTCTAACGAGTACCCACAATCTATGTTTTTGAGCAAAAATAAAGCAGATAATGTATGCCCCCATAAACCCCACTTTTCTCTATATAAAGTGGGGTTTAGGGGGTATTCGTTTCACGGACTTGTTATCGTGATGAAATCGATTTATTTCGTTTTTTGTTTGATTCGAGGTTTAACGTCTCCGTCAACACTATTTAGGTCATTTTGGATAGGTCGCTTCCAAATTTGTTGGACTTCTACCCTACACTGAGATGAAATGACACCTCAATCCCAGCCGCCCAATGAAACCAATAGGGGCTTATATGCATGAACGGTCCAACTCGCACCCCTTTGCCTGGGCAGGGTTAGACCTTCTGAGCGGTTTGCCAGTACTTATGTGCGGTCGGTTTCAGCTCTGCGTGGAAGCATCATGCAGCCCAAAGTCGATTTAACCTCCCCTCCATCCCAGTAAATTAACATTTTATAGTTTGTCTGCTGTATGCGCTATAGAAGGCCATGATAGGCTGCCTGCGCTATATTGGTTAAAACCCATACAAAGCACGGTTTATTGCAAATTCAAGTTCTTGTACCGCTATTGATTTTTTACATTGTTAACTGCATGTCTTGCTACCTAAAAAGCATGTGACTAAATTTTGCAAACAAAGTCTATGAAAGATCGGGGATATATTTATTTTGAGCTATTGAAAATAGAAATGAGGTTTTAATAGGTTTTAATGCGGACTTCATGCGGGCTGAACAAACTATTTGTCAAAATCGCGACGGAAGTAAGGGCGAGGATTGTGGCCACGTAAAATCTATTTAAGCCCCAAAGTGGAGTTCGTTTCACTGACTGTTCCAACGCGGTTCTTCAGTCGCGGATTATTTTTGTTATGATTTGTCTTTGAGTGTTTGTATCGCTTATGTTATTTTGTTTTGGATAGCCAATTGGTCATTTTGTGGGAAAGTAACTGTCCTTTTGGCCTTCCGCTATTGGTGTTTCAATTAGGGTCTGTTGTTTCATGTTTGTGTTTCTTTCCCTTTGGTGTCTCTGATGGGAGCTGTGGGTTAAGTGTATCGATTCCTGATCCTTGTCTGCACTTCTATTTTTAATAACATTGCTTCCCTCTAATTGCACGCTGGTGGGTAGGGCCTCAGATTCTATGACAGCTCTAGCCTAAAGGCATACTTAGGTAATGTCAGTTGGTGTCTGATTCTCTGCCTCGGATCGGGCCCATCGGAGTCTAACTTTTGTTTTTCTTTTGTTCCAGCATTTCAATTATTTAATGTTTTCGAGTCCTCATCGTGGTTCCAGTTATTTAATGTTTTCGAGTCCTCATCGTTGTTTCATCTCTTTAGTCGTTCGGGTTTATATAACCTGATTTTACATTTAAAAGCTTTCGGTATATAATAGGTTATTGATTTTATATTATTTTGTGATTATTTGGCGCCCGGTCATATGGTGGAGATGTACTCCCATCATAGGCTTGCGATATACAGTAGAACTTCGATGGCTCGAACACCCCTGGCTCGGTTACCATGGCTGAGTCGAATCCTTTCTTGAGTCTCTAGGGAACTTCGCTACATAAGAAATAGTATGGGAAAAGTTAGGCTAGTTTCGTTCCTTATCTCGCAAATGTATGCTGTGTGTACTCATTAGAATCGCCTCAACGAGGCGATTCTAATGAGTACACGCATCATACATTTATATATTAGAAAATCGAAAAGAAGTCCCAAACTATCCCCTTTACGCCTCCTGGCAGTAACCCTCAGTGGCTCGAACTACCCCTGTCTCGAACAGAATTTCGTGGTCCCTAAGGTGTTCGAGCCATCGAAGTTCGACTGTATATCTATATAGACATGATGACAATCATCTTACTGATGCTCTGTCTCTGGTCGGGTCCATCGGAGTCTAGCTGTTGGTTTCTTTTGCTCCAGCATTTCAGTGGTTTCTTGCTATAGAGTCCTCACCGTTGTCTCACCTATGTGGTTCTTTGATTATTTGTGTTCACGGAGATGTCGCACTGATGAGTTAGGGGGCCTTCATGCGGACTGAACAAATTATTTGTCTAAATCGCGACGGAAGTAAGGGCGAGGAATGTGGCCACGTAAAATCGATTTAAGCGCCCCAGTGGAATTCGTTTCCGCTGACCGTTCCAAGGCGGTTCTTCTGTCGCGGTTTGTTTTTGTTATGGTTTGTCTTTGGATGTTTGTGTCGCTTATGTTATTTTATTTTGGTTAGCCTATTGGCCGTTTTATGGGAAAGCAACTGTCCTTTTGGCTTTCCGCTGTCGGTGTTTCCATTAGGGTCTGTTGTTTCACGTTTGTGTGTCTTTCCCTTTGGGAGCTGTGGTTTGATTTAACGATTCCTGACGATTGCCTCCACTTCTATTTATTGCCTTGACTTTTACTTACCATGCCAAATTCGTACGAAAGTAAACATTATTTATAATAAATTTTAAAATAGATATATGCACACGTTAAAATCATATTTTTAAACTTAAAGCAAGCTTCTCAACAAATTTCAAACTGACATTAAAATACTGATTTTACTTCTAATTCATCACATATCTTGAACATAACTGCTTTATTGCTCAATTTTGGTCTACATTTTGATTTTGCTGTGAACAATTATCCCCATCCCATTTCTAACGTTTGAGTCAGAGTGTTCCCTAAATTTGTAACAGCCTGACTAAAATCCTGAAAATTCAAAGCTTATTCTGGACGAACACTTATATTCATTGTACCCTTATCAACCTTAACACTTGCTTTATTCACTGATTTTATAGCAGACTGAGGCAAATTTAGGGAACACTCTGACTCAAACGACTCTACTCGCAGCGCAAAATTGTGGCGTAGCCATACAAGACAAAAGAAGGGAAAGAAAGTCAATAATCTATTTAGTGCAAGAGACTAAATTGTGTTTTGTTATTGGTGATGTTACCCTGTGTATTCGGCCATATAGGCCTGGGCAAACACTGTGAAAATATATAAAAATAGATGCCCAGGAAAAATCAAAATAAAAAATTACAGCCTACCAATGGCACCAAGAGGAAGAGTAACTAACAATGATAAAAACAACATGACGTGAACTAGTCTGTGAAAAGACGACCCCCTACACCCCACTTTATATAGAGAAAATGGGGGGTTTATGGGGGTATACGTTATTTTTCTTATTTTTACTCCAAGACATAGGTTGTGGGTACTCGGTAGAACCGCCTCATGTTCTAACGAGCACCCACGACCTATGTTTGCAGTATTTATAAGAAAAATATCAGGGATTTTCATCAGAAAAGTTCGGCCCCCGCCCATCGGGGCTTGAAGAAATATATGGGCTGCATGATGCTTCCACGCAGAGCTGAAACCGACCCGCACACGAGTACTGGTAACCCGCTTAGAGGATCTAAGCCTGCCCAGGCAAAGCGGTGCTACTGGGTCCGTCCATGCTTATAAACCCTATTGGTTTCATTGGGCGGTAGGATTGAGATGTCAATCCATCTCAATGTCGGGTAAAAGTCCCACAAAATTGGAAGCAACGTCTCCAAAATGACCTTTACAGTGTTGTCGGGGAAGTTAAACCTCAAATCAAACAAAAACAAAAGTAGCGAGTACCACTGAGGAGGTAAATCGATTCTATGGCCCAACCTTCACTCCAGGTTCTAATATTATTGACAACACACAAAATAATTGAACCCGGATGCTTGCCAACTCATCCAGAGTTTAAAACACAAGATTGGGTAGTAAATTGTACTTGTTCAAATTTTTTTTTTTATTATTATTATTATTTTTTTTTTTTTTTTTTTTTTTTCATAATGATTTTTTTTTAATAGCACATATCTTTTTTTTTTATAATGTCTGTTACATTTCACCTCTCAAACCCAGACAATTTAAGACGTGTTAATTCCAGACTTCCAAACACCACTTTCTCCATGACAGTCAGGATCATGAATCTGCTTAGCTAATAATTTTATTAAAGGGTGCTCTTTTGCTCCTTTGTCTCTCTCTCATAGATTCAAAACTTAGCATATACATGTATTTATAGTTTTATAATATAAAAGACATATAGAATCCAAAGAAAAAAAAAACAAAAAAGATCTGTGAGTATATTTTCCCTTGCTCCAAAGGCTGAGATGGCATAAATCTTTATTAAGTATATGATCAAACGTTCTGTTGTCTGTTATACTTTTCATAGTGGGCTAAATGATTGGGGGGGGGGTCTTGGATACAGTGTTAAATACTTAAATTATAAGAGATGATGACAAGTTTGA
Organism: Lucinisca nassula; assembly: GCA_963580285.1. Lineage (NCBI taxonomy): Eukaryota > Metazoa > Mollusca > Bivalvia > Lucinida > Lucinidae > Lucinisca > Lucinisca nassula. The sequence goes on from OY757010.1 coordinate 82,615,245, forward strand.
CTAAATATATTACTCCCTTAGCCTGAAATTCTATCCCAGGTGGTTCAGATTATGACATAACATCTATGTGTTCATGTATATTCTTGTCTGTATTCTTATCTTATATCATTTATTAATGTTTGATATGGGTACCAGTCTTTTTGGAACTCTGTTATATCATTGTTTGAAAGAGAAATATCCATCAGTGTTTTATACATAAGAAGCAATTTCTTCTTAAATACACCAAGAAACAGTTGTTGCTGATTACAACGGGTAGTATATATAAAATATTTGGCATATAGTATAATTATGTTTAGTGGCTTTGCTAAAGTGCTTCTGTCTAGACCAAAAATAAAAGAAATTCTTCCATTATTTTACATTCTATACCATTAGTTTTCAGCCATTGTAACAATTTGTCAAATTTTAGAACAAATATATTATGAAATTGTGGTGTCCGAATATTAAAGGGTAAATATGGTAGTTACGGAAGTAACGGGAATATCAACTATTTTAACTCAGGAGAAAGCAACAACACTCGCTCAATGATAAGAAGAGGTCGCAAAGATATCAACACAACGACTGTGGATCACACGCCATTAGACTGCAACAGGCTTCAGCCGTTCTGGATCAGTTGGGCTAATAACACAGTGAAAGCTGGTTCTGGTGTGTCGTCGGGAATCCACGAGTTTCTCTCATTCATCGATTTGGAACCCATATTTATCGAATTCCTTAGCATTTCTACTAGCAGATGGTCAAGTGGCCATTGGATTTTCGACAGAAGTAAGTGCATTCAAAGCATAACTTGCATCAGTATACTATGCCTGTTTCTCATGAACATATCAGTTACACGTAGTTGCGGAAGAAACACGTGATCTTCCAAGGAAACTTTGAAGCAGTGCGCCTATTATTTCACCACTTAGTAAATAAATGGTTAGTGCCTTTAATAATAAAATATAATCGGTGAGCCTTAGACAATTGTATTTAGACGAGATTCAGCGAGCCTGTATAAAATTGTCGCGGCGAACCGAATATATACTCATCGACTTTAAAAACGCATAGGTGACAAAAAGTTAAATGTTTCGAAAATTAAAGCAGATAATTTTGAACGCAAAACGTATAAAGAAAGAAAGATGTTTCTGCTACTTGCTGAAATCAAAGACTTTAAATTTCCACCATTCGTTACGTGTCAATCGATGCGCGAATGAACACACCCAAATTTAAAAAATCACAACCACAAAAACTGCATTAAAAACAAATCTCTTATTGTCACTGTAAAACGCGCCAAATTAACAATTTGTCGAAATTACACGTTCGCATAAACTTGGAATAAGGAATACTAATGTTTTTCAGGAAATCGTCGTTACAGACTGCCCTGAGCGAAAATGGCGACCCGAAGCTGTTTTCGAGGTTTTAAGCATATTTGAAAGTTCTGACGTTCATAGCATGCTTGAATTGGTACCAGTTTATCCAAAGATTACAGAAAGTGTCTTTTGACATGATTCTCTGAATGTTACGGTTTCATTCCACAGAATTGCACACGTTAACGTCACATCGACGTCAAATGCCTTAGGTGACGCTGACGTCATTGATGCTGTAAATGCAATTTTGAAAATATTTTTTTAAAGATTTTGTTTGACTGAAGACAAGCAAATATGCCAATGTGCTTTTGATCAGTAATGCACCGGTATTTAACAAGCTTGATAACATTTTAAGAAAAAACATAAACGTCAAACTTACGTTAGTACCTATGCGTGTTTTTGTCTCGTTAGACACGTTAGCTCCAAGAGGTCTGTCTTATGAATGTTCAGTATGCAAGTTTCGGGTTAGTTCATATTTATCGCATAAATATTCAAATTCAAAAAGTATGCGTTATTAAAGTCGTTAAGTATATTTTATCATTAAAGACACTAACCAGGTATTTAGTTTATACCGCAATTCAAAACAATCAAGGGTTTTGCAATATTTTAGCAAAGGGCTAGGGTCGATAAGGGCCATTTTTGGCCTCATCTTCAAAATCATTCAAATTTTGCCGAATGAAAAAATATTAGTTGCGATTTTGAAAAATGTAAATATTTGTAAGATTTGAAGTCTGTTGCCATGGCAACACGCGTTGAAAGAAAGACACCGTTTTCCCTAGCAAAAGATGGTGCTGTCTTCTTTTTGATTGTTAAACTGGCATATATATCATAAGGCTTTTATCCAAAGATGTAATGGTATATGCTGAACGAGGCTTTTAGTTAAGAAAAGTCTTATTATCCAATAAGAATACCCGCTGGAATTATGTCCCCCCACCAGAGGGGAGGGGACATATTGTTTTTGGTGCGGATTCCGTTTGCGCTGGCGTCGGCGTCAGCGTCGGCGTAGCCTATTTGAAGCATTATATCTCCTGAACCCATGGATGGATTTTGACCAAACGTGCATAGACACATTACTAGCATAAGAGAAAACAGTCTTTAGGTCATGATGACCTTGACCTCATTTTCAAGGTCACAGCGATCCAAAAACTGTTATTTTTGGCCAAAAAATGGCTTGTCTGCACTTTGTTTTATTAACAAATTAATTATTTTTCGTCAAACTTGGTACAATATATAATTACAACATTCCGCAGATTTGGTTAGAAATTGGTGACATTGACCTCATTTTCAAGGTCACAGCAACCCAAAAAACGGCCATTTTTGAGCCAAAAACGGCTTGTCTGCACTCTATCTCATTAACAAATTTATTAATTTTAGTCAAACTTAGTACAATATATCAATACAGCATACCAAAGATATGATAAGATTTTGGTGACCTTGACCTCATTTTCAAGGTCACAGGGACCCCAGAACAGTAATTTTTGGCCAAAAATGGCTTGTCTGCACTCTATCTCATTAACGAATTGACCAAATTTCGTCAAACTTGGTACAATATATCATTACAACGAACCGCAGATTTGATTATATTTTGGTGACCTTGACCCCATTTTCAACAGCGACACCAAAACAGTCAGTTTTTGGTCAAAAATAGCTTGTCCGCACTCTATCTCATTAACGAATTGATTGATTTTCGTCAAGTACAATACATCATTACAACAAAAAAAGAACAAAAAAAAAATGAAGATTTGGTGAGATTTTGGTGACCTTGACCTTTTCACAAAGAAGACTTACCGATAACCCTATATCAAAAGGTAAATCATTGTGACTCAGGCTCACGAAGGACGAATGCTTACGGGTGGACGGGTGTGCAATTACCGGGCAAAATAGTGGGTTATACATGTAACATCACACAAACCCACTATGGGTAAAAAAATGAGCTACTTCCATTTCACCAAAATTACAAAATTACAGTTAAAAGACCCAGCACAGAGAGAGAGAACCTTCAATCAGACGTGCGACTAGAGCCGATGCAGTTCATACCTGTCTGTTTGGAATTTTGTCCGGCTCTGGTGCATTCAAGAAAAACTCTATCTTGCAACTGTTAACAACATTGAAGGTCTTCTTTTGCAATGGTCGTGGGTGTGCTTTTACGGTCCTTTCCAGATACTTTTACTGCTTTCGAGCCGATCGTCAACCAGAGGACGATAAAACCAGAGTATCTGGTAAAAATAAACACCTGACCTTCCTTTGCAGAACTTGGCGTCTGACATGACCCGAGTGGGACTCGTACCTACAACACAGAGAGACCTTATCAATTAAGAGACAGCTAGCACTCTTACCCCATTAGCCAATGAAGTTTGTAACGACTTACGTGCCCTACGGTGCCCGAAAGCAGTTCTCTGTTTAAATAATCTCTGGTTTGACCGTCGTCTTGACTGGCCATGAAAAGCCCTAAGGCCTGTGTAATGAAAATGTATTTTATTCCTGTTAATGTTGCTGTTTTCAGCATCTCTATTCTCTGTCTGTCTGTCTGTCTGTCTCTCTCTCTCTCTCTCTCTCTCTCTCTCTCTCTCTCTCTCTTAAAATGTATTTTTTCTGTTAATGTTGCTGTTTTCAGCATCACTTCACTGTCCCTCTCTCTCTCTAAAATTTTTTTTTTCTGTTAACGATGCTGTTTTCAGCATCTCTAAAAACAGCATCTCTACATACAGTTCTCTCTCTCTCTCTCTCTCTCTCTCTCTCGCTCTCTCTCTCTCTCTCTCTCAAATGTTTTTTTTTTCTGTTAATGTCGCTGTTTTCAGCATCTCTACACACAGTCTCTCTCTCTCTCTCTCTCTCTCTCTCTCTCTCTCTCTCTCTCTCACACACACACACACACACACACACACACACACACACACATTGAAGCTATGGCAATCAGACGCCGCGTTCTGCTGCGTCTAGTCTGGATCTACACTGGTTGCCAAACCAAGTGCATGGCCCTTTTACACAATACTATGATCTCACAACGGAAAGAAAAGCATGACTATAATTTCCTACAAATCAGGGACAGTCACGTGGACATGATCAACAACGTTCGGCTAGTGTATAACAACTTTAGGTCGACTGACCAACAAACGACCCAGTCACAGTGCAGGCTGAAATCAGTAAGAATTGTCTATCCAAGAGAAAAAAAAGTGACCCGGGTATACATAACCAAAGCATACCCACATCCCGGCCATATCCTAATTAGCCTTGGTACACCCGCTTCTCTTGAAAAGCAAGACTTTGGCGTATCATAATAATTGTTTTATTTGAGGTTTCACATCTCAAGCCCTGTCGCCCAATGGAAACAAAAGGGTTTATAAGCATGGACGATCCGACTCACACCGCTCTGCCTGGGCAGGCTTAGATCCTCGAAGCGATTTTCCAGTACTCGTGTGCAGTCGGATTCGGCTCAGCCTGGAAACATCATGCTGCCCATATATTTCTTCAAGCCCCGATGGGCGGGCGCGGAATAATTTTGAGGTATATATTTACTTATTTACTCTCCAATCAGCCGGAATACAAGGGAAGTAACAAATGACAACAAGCGAAAAGAAAAATTAAATTGCGAAAAATGATGTAGGCCTAACCATCAGTGCGGTATGAGACAGATATCATTTCAGTGCATTGTGTGTTAAACTTTTTATCGTCTTAGCCTTCTAAGTAGAAATTAAAACTGTCTTTCACAAGAGCTTGCATGTACGAATAGTTTTTGTTTGTTTGATTTGAGGTTTAACGTCCCCGTCAACACTATAAAGGTCATGTTGGAGACTTTGCTTCCAATTTTGTGGGACTTTTACCCGACATTGAGGTGAAATGACATCTCAAGCCCTGCCGCCCAATGAAATCAATAGCGTTTATAAGCTCGGACGGTCAGACATGCACCGCATGTACGAATAGTAATAAAGAGAAAATAGCAGCCGATGAGATTCATATGCAAAATGAAACATGATTCAATGCAGAGGCGCGGGAAAAAATGAAAACCAGGTAGAGTCCTGAACCTCTACTAGATCAGTCAACATTTGGAAATTGATAGCCATGGGATTCTATATTTAAAAAAAAAAAAAAAACTTTCTTAACTCATCTGTTATGGAACAACATGTATATAACGAGCGCTGACAATTTCAAACGCGCAACCATGGTCTCTTGCACTAGTTGGTAGTTGTCAATATTATACCGTTCTGTTTGTTTGATTTGAGGTTTAACGTCCCCGTCAACACTGTAAAGGTCATTTTTGAGACGCTACTTTCAATTTTGTGGGCCTTTAACCCGACATTGAGATGAAATGACATTTCAAGCCCTGTCGCCCAATGAAGCCAATGGGGTTTATTGTGCATGGACGGGCCGTCTCGCACCGCTTTGCCTGGGCATGCTTAGATCCTCTTAGCGGTTTACCAGTAGCCTACTAGTGTAGGGGTCGGTTTCAGCTCTTCGTGGAAGCATCATGCAGTCGATATGTTTCTTCGAATGCCATTCAAATAGGTGCATCGAAAATGGAACGTGCACTTGCGTCTGATGTTAGAGGTTCCGGGTTCGATCTCCGACAGTGGAGATAATGACATAATTTGCAGCGATGAGTCCACAAAGTGCACACTTCGTTGGATCCGGATGTGTGTGTGTGGGGGGGGGGTGGTAGGGGTGGGGTGGGGGCTTTTACTGGAGGTCATGCCGGGACACAACGTCGTATCGCTCTCGGTCCGACGCTGACCAGCTGTTTGATGCTGGCTTGGCCGACCCCTGGTGCAAGTTAAAGATTTCAACTATAGTTAACGACCCCCGCCCATAGGGGCTTGAAGAAATATATGGGTTGCATGATGCTTCCACGCAGAGCTGAATCTGGCCCTCACACTAGTACTGGTGAACCGCTTAGAGGATCTAAGCCTGTCCAGGAACCGCGGTGCGAGGCGGACCGTCCATACCATACTAATAAACCCTATTGGTTTCATTGTGCGGCAGGGCTTGAAATGTCATTTCATCTCAATGTCGGGTAAAAGTCCCACAAAATTGGAAGCAACGTCTCCAAAATGACCTTTACAGTGTTGACGGGGACGTTAAACCTCAAATCAAACAAAACAATCTACAATAGTTAATAGGGCCTATGTGACGTAGCCTACGTCAAATGTGGTGGCAACTCCGGTTAAATACCGTGAATTGCAAGGGAGGCTATTCATGTACAGAAAACAGGAGCCGAAACAAAAAGATAAACCAGTAACAACAACAGCATATTAGAAAGACATCAGTTTAATTTATTGTAACTTAAATTCATTTTGTTTTTAGTTCAATGAGTAGGTTTATAAAAGTAGATATAATCACATGTAGATCTAGAAAAATGCAAATAGTAAGAGCTAGTCAGATTTATGCAGATTTATCCTTGATCTAGTTTGAAATATAATTCAATGCCGTGACAAAATATTTTAACGAAAATAAGCGAAATAAATTCTTCATGCATGTCAAAAATGCCTCAAAGGTCGATAAAATGTACGTTACACCAAGGCTTTGGGCTGTTGTCAAAGGGTCTCTACTTGTAATTTTAACTATCGCACCACCCCTCAACCAACACCAAACATTGGTGATAAGACGAACTGGACGTTATCTTTCTTTTGCGACATTTTTCATGTTGGTTGAGGGGTGGTGCGGTACTTAATTTTCCGTGGAAACATGTCAAAACAACTAAAAATTTCAGGAAAATGGCGTTTCGACCTTCCTTAGTGACGTCACCATAGCAATACACGCGCACGATCCGACGTTCTAACAGCATTTCTTGAAACTTTATATGGTGTTCTGTTTTAACATGTATAAACCTAAGTTAACATGTAATTTTGATTTTTCTGGAAAATCGAGGCCAAAAATGCACCTTATCGACCCTAGCCCTTTAAGCGAAAAAGACAACAGGCAGTGTGGCATGTTAATCGACATTCAGTTCAATGGCTCGCACACGTAGTATAACGTGACGTCAAGTAGTGCAAAGTTTATAACGTCACCGCGCCACAGAGACGTTCGAATAAAATTTTCTCAGCGCTTTACATTTTGTATGAAAATCTGCAAATAAATAGTTTATTTTAGTTTTGGAATTTATTTTCGAGGGTGAGACGAGACCGCAGTAGCAGTGCGCAATTATTGCAACGGACCATTCAAACCAGGAAAGCCCGAGAATGTAAGAATTTTAGCTGAAAGTTCTGAATATCTGTGAAAATAAATATTGCAAATATTATTACTTTTCTCTTGTATAAAGCGCTGCATGTTATTGTTGACACTTGCAAAATATGGACCCAAAATGTAGGTCCGGTCTATAGACGTATTTTATGTCAGTAGAAGGTATTATAGGTCACTACCGATTATAGCGTGCAGTTATTCGACCCCCTTTGTTAGGTTACCAGAATGCCTAATTTCGGTATTTAAATGTATTGAAACCACCGGTCTTACCTATAATCAGTCTTGGTTGAACCAATTAGCTTTCAAATGTTTGATGAAAGCATATCATGTTTAATTAACGTGTTTCCAACATTTTTGCATAATGCATGTAGATTTGTAGAGTTCTGTACGAATTATTTCATTTAAAACTGAACTACAGATGCATCACGCGAACAAGTCCGTGAAATTAGCACCACTTTAAATCCAACATTATATAGAGAAAACTGGGGTTATGGGGGTATACATTATTTTTCTAATTTCTGCTTCAAGAAAAAGGTTGTGGGTACTCGTTAGAACCGCCTCGATGAGGCGGTTCTAACGAGTACCCACAACTTATCATTGCTGTGTAAATAAGAACAATATCAAGGGTTTTCATCAATAAAGGAGCCATTTCGGCGATGTGATAAAATGCACTATGTCGCACGGATGTGTTATCGTAATGCTTAACGTTTGTTCATCATAAAACTTATACATACGAATTTAACAATTGTTTGAACATTGGCTGTTGATTGTTTGTTTGTTTAATTTGAGGTTTAACGTCCCCGTCAACACTGTGAAGGTCGTTTCTTCCAATTTTGTGGGACTTTTACCCGACATTGAGATGAAATGACATCTCAAGCCCTGTCGCCCAATGTAACCAATAGGGTTTTAAGCATGGACGGTCTGACACTCACACCACTTTGCCTGGACAGGCTTAGATCGTCTAAGCGGTTTGCCAGTACTCGTGTGTGGGTCGGATTCAGCTCTGCGTGGAAGCATAATGCAGCCCATATATTTCTTCAAGCCCCGATGGGCGGGGCCGTTTGGCTGTTGAAACTTTATGATGAATGTATATTGATAGCTTACTGAACGTGATTCTGACTAGACTACATGTAAATGTTGAGGACACATAAGTAGATCATATATGCCCTTTACTTTAGATGACTTAACGAACGATTGTTGCGCCTATGAACCAAGAGACTGTTTGGATATCCATCATTTCGGCTCTGCACACTCTGGGGTTTACTACATAACGCCTGCTGGAACGGATTCGAGCTTTAAAATCTTCTGTGATATGACGACAGAAAAGTGTGGCTGGCTGGTATGACTTCGAACCCGTACAGTAGTATAAAGCACGGAGGTATTTGGAAACCTCACTGGTGTAGTCATTGCATATGAAAGAAGCATTCGGTTTGAAATGCAGTGAGCACGAATATGACATTCTTTCTTTCTATGGTACTGCAATCGGTCACATCTGACCATTACTCGCAGGTGTATATTACATACACTCCAGGTGTTGCAGGATGAAAGCCTACACAGTAATCATGTAATTACGGTAGGGTTCTTTAACCTGCACAGGGGATGGTTCTCCCAGCAAAGTCGGGGGGGGGGGGGCAACAGTTCACGTGCCCAACCGAAGGACGGTGCATTTTATGACATCCATCCGGACACCGAAATTTTATCGCCGCTGCCGGGGATCGAACCCGGAACCTCTTGCATCAGAGGCAAGAGTACACTAACCACTGAGCTATCACGCTCCCTTTCTTAGTTTTCAGTAGGATGACACTCTTCTGTATGACAGTAAAAAAAAATTTCAGATCTCAAAAACTGACCTTTTTCTGGGGACCGTCTGACATTTTGTCTTATTCCTTGTGTTATTAGGTTAACAAGTCCGTGAAATGAACACCCCTCTAAACCCCACTTCATATAGAGAAAACTTGGATTTACGGGGGTATATATTATTTTTCTTATTTCTGCTCCATGACATAGGTTGTGAGTACTCGTTAGAACCGCCTCAATGCCTATTTTAGCAGTATAAATACGAATTATATCACGGGTTAGAAAGAAGCCATTTTTGGAAATGTGAAAAAATGATCTATGTCGCACGGTGTGTTATCGTAATGCAAAAATAGATTGTGCATGGTCCTTAGAACCACTTAATTAAGACAGGAACAAAGAAAATAACATACTGTTGCTAACCCAACTTTTTACTTTATAATATTACGAGCCAGGCATAGCAGAAAGAACAGCCACGAGTTTAAAATAGTAAACACAATTTTGTTGCATAATGTGTAACTGGGTCTTTCGGATATGAATAAACACGTTTTAGTTAGATGTGCCCTCAAATGTTATTAAATAAAGTTCTCATCTTGGTCCGAACTAAGTCCGAAATGAATACACATCCATTAGTAATATCATTACGATAATGCCTCCGTGCGCGAACATGGCGTCTTTTTATCTCTAGAACTTGCAATTTTCGGATGAAAATGTTTATACAGAATAAACAGGAAAATAATAAATACCCCCGTAAACCCCATTTTCTCCCTATATAGTGGGTTTAGATGGGTGTTCATATCGAGGACCTGTTAACGTGTTGTATGAGAATTTAGAATTTAGTCGTCTTATATAGCATCATGCATTATACTTGAACCTTCCAGATAAAGAATTTGTTAGATCTTTCTAGAACGTTTCAGGTGCAGAATTGGCTAGGATTTTGCTAGAACTTTCAAGATAATGAATTCTCTCATAATCTAAAAATAGCGCACAGTTACTAAAAAGTAGAGAGTATACACCTTTCCTGTAAAAAGACTGTTTTTTCCAACATGTAAAACACGCCTATATAATTTTGACCCCCTTGAACCCAACTTGTATGTAGTAAAACTGGGGTTTACAAGGGTAAACTTATTTTTTTTTATTTCTGCTCTAAAATATAGATTGTTGGTACTGGTTAGTGGTTCTAACGAGTACCCGCAATCTATATTTTGAGCAAAACTAAGAAAAATATCACAATTTTTCATCTTAAATTTTTCCATTTTTCAGCGATAAAGTTTACAATGTATTTGTATATGCGTGTTCACGTAATGCAGTTTGCAATGAAAAATCTTTAGCATTCCACATCTTTTTTCCAGATACATTAATACACACAGTGGGCATAAATGCGTTACCAAAATGGCTGACAAGAAATTAGGGAAAATTATGGTGTGAAAAAAAATTACAGTTTTCTACCAAATTATAAATCATACTCAAATGCTAATAGGCCCATATAATCATTAAGGGTACATGTTTACATCAGCACCTAGTACAATGATGATGTCATCAGTTGCCATTGCAACTTCAAACAGCATACAGATAAGGACCTTTATTTTGAAAAATCAGGGTAGGTGTACAAAAAGAGTTATAAAATTTTTTTAGATATAAATTGGTAGAAATGTTGGCAAAATACTGGAAAACAATCTGGTTGTGTATAATATTACCTAGAGCAAATATATTATGGGAAATTTAATATGCTTTCGGATGGAACATAAATTCGTCAAAATCACCGAAATGCAATTGATAATAGACACAAAGAAAACAGACAGAGAATGGCCTTTGTTTTATATCTGATTTGAAAAAAAAATGAATCATAGTTTCTAGCAAAAACTGTTGGTTTGATAATATCTTAGGGGGAGATCATGAAGCACATGGCTTATTTGAACAGCCGTGCACTCTTTGCGCATCATAAAACAAGATAAAAATACGTTATAAAATTTTGTAAAAAATATTGTAAATAAAGAGCACCATTTTAAACTATATTTTCACAAAAGACTTCATTTTTATTATAACAGTGTCCACTAAATTTGTTTTATTATAACAGTGTCCACTAAATTTGTTAACCTCTATGGGTACCCGCATAAAGAAAAACACCCATCTTGACATTTATCCATTGCTGATAATTCCATTTCCTATATGAAAGAAAGGTACTTCTTTTCAATGATTGTTGCTATAACATTAGAAAGTGTGCCAAAAATTTAGATAGAAACTATGCAGCCTACTTACTTAATGTTTCCACCTCAACCATAAATTTAGATAGAAACTATGCAGCCTACTTACTTAATGTTTCCACCTCAACTATTTTTCTGTCAGGGTAGAATTACCCCACCCACTTCTAATATTGTATTAATTCCTTTGGGAAAATGTGAACATATTTGATTCATACTGAAATGACATCAGAGTAACCAAAATTATATAGAGTATAGGAGAAAATCTTAATCATTCAGAATAAGAAGAAACCGGTGAGCCAGTCCTGTGTTTGAAGCCATTTTTAAAACAGCATTTCTTTTAATTAGGAGTAGACCTGAGCTATGCATGGCAAGATTGCTAAGAAAAAAATGCTATATTTGTTATTGGTAATGAATAAACAATACCATCTAGTGAACATAACATGCGTTGGTTCTTTTATGTTTTTGTAATTTGATCTGAAATGTAGTTACAGATTTACATTCATCACGACGTCAAACAGTTTTGGGAATATAGAAGTGAAGGCATTGATCAGGAATACAATTAACCCACAGCTCCCATCAGAGATACCAAAGGGAAAGAAACACAAACATGAAACAACAAACCCTAACGGAAACAACGGAAAGCCAAAAGGATAGTTACTTTCCCACACAATGACCAAATGGCTATCCGAAACAAAACAATATAAGCGATACAAACACTCAAAGACAGACCATAACAAAAATAAACAGCGACTGAAGTATCGCCTTAGAAGGGTCAGTGATACGAATTCCACTGGTGTGTGTGTGGGGGGGGGGTGCTTAAATCGATTTTACGTGGCCACAATCCTCGCCCTAACTTCCGTCGCGATTTAGACAAATAATTTGTTCAGTCTGCATGAAGGCCTTCTAACTCATGAGTGGAACATCTCCGTGAACACAAAAAAATCAAACTACCACAGAGATTAAACAACGGGGAGGACTCGAAAGCAAGTAATCAATGAAACGCTGAAGCAAAAGAAACCCAACTCTAAAGACTCCGATGGGCCCAAACAGAGACATAGCATCAGGCATAAACCAACATTACATAGAATTAGATTCTCTCTTATTCTCTGTAAGTCTTTACGCTGGAACCGTCATAGAATCTGAGGCCTGACCACCCGGCGTGCAATTAAAGAGGGAAGCAAAGTTGTCAACCTTGATTGGGTTAACTACCATGCATGCAGTCTGCCGTATAACATTTATGTTGTACCCTTTCTTTTAATATCGAAGAATGATTTTACGAAATTGGCTGCTGAAGTCATTGCGGTTATATATATTTCTGAATTTATATACTAAGTCACCATAAAATTCGGGTTCCGATAGACCTTGTTGGAGAAGAGATATAAGTTCAATATTGAATTTTGAAATAAAATCATAATGACGTTTATAAAATTTTGAAAAGGCTTTGCATAGTTTATAGTACCTATAACCCTGATTAAGAAGTTTAGCAGTTAACAATTTATTACGGGTGTTGAAGTCAGTTACATTACTACACACTCTGGCAAATCGAATTAATTGCGAAATATAAACGCCATAGGATGGCGCACGAGAAACTTCACCATCCAAAAAAGAAAAAGTTTACAATCTAAAAATCAAAATCATCGCGTTTATCATTAAGTTTGCAAGAAACAAACCCATCTACAATAGATAGATGTAAATCCAAAAACGGAGTTTCGGTATCAGAAGAATGTGCTTTATATAACTGAAGCTCTGGGGGTATATTTGACTGATCAAACCCTCGAAATAGGTATTGTCAATATTTAATAAATAATCCAAATATCTAGAAGTTTAGCTCAAAGCTTCAATGATTTCCGACTAGTTTTCAGCAGACAGGGACATCATAAAGTCTATCCGGTAACAAAACAAAAACAGATCGGCCACAAGGGGTGCGCAATCAGTACCAATCGGAATACCCACAACTTGTCTAAATAACTCAGTACCAAATTTTATGTAAATATTGGCAAATAGAAAGATGAGATCTTCATACACTTTCTAACACGATCATAAACTACATTTTTTATGCTCTTTTGAAGTGGAAAAAAGAATTTCTTACATTACATGCAAGATAGAGGTAGTCCTCCCTATGAAATGTCCACTCAATCAAATCACTAGGTTTTGCTTTTATGAGATTATGAGGAAGTGTAGTGTAAAGGGTAGAAAAAATATAAGTAGACAGACTTGAAGCACGAAACCGTCTGCATTTCAAGTTATTTAAAGTTTCCTTAGACTTTTTTATAGACCAAAACAGATTTCTACCCGATCTTTCAAAATAGAAGTGGAGGCAATGATCAGAATCCATACAACTAATCCACAGCTCCCATCAGAGACACAAAAATGAGACAAAAGATCCTAATGGAAACATCAATAGCGGAAAGCCAAAAGGACAGTTGCTTTCCAACAAAATGGCCAATATGCTATCCAAAATAAAATAAAATAAGCGATACAAACACCCAAAGACAAACCATGACAAAAATAAACCGGGACAGAAGAACCGCCTTGGAACGGTCAGCGGAAACGAACTCCACTGGGGGTGGGGGGTTCAAACTGATTTTACGTGGCCACAATTCTGGCCCTTACTTCCGTCGCGATTAAGACAAATAATTTTTTTCAGTCCGCATGAAAGCCTCCTAACTCATCTGTGCAACATCTCCGTGAACACAAAAATCATACAACCACAGAGATGGAACAACGGTGAGGACTCGACAGCAAGAAACCACTGAAATGCTGGAGCAAACGAAAACCAACAGTTAGACTCCGATGGTCCCGACCAGAGACAGAACATCAGGCATAAACCAACATAAGCCTTTAAGCTGGAACCGTCATGGAATCTGAGGCCTGATCCACCGGCGTGCACTTAAAGAGGGAAGCAAAGTTGTCAACCGTGATTGGGTTAACTATCATGCATGCAGTCTGTCGTATAACATTTATGTTGTACCCTATCTTTTTTACCGAAGAATGATTTTACGAAATAGGGTGCTGAAGTTATTGCGGTTATATATTTTTCTGAATTTATATACTAAGTAACCATAAAATTCGGGTTCCGATAGACCCTGATGCAGAAGAGATTTAAGTCCAATATGGAATTTTGAAATTGAATCAGAATGACGTCTATAAAATTTGGGAAAGGATGTGTTTAGTTTATGGTACCGATACCCCTGATTAAGAAGTTTAGCCGTTAACAATTTATTATGAGTGTTGAAGTCTGTTACATGACTACAAACTCTGGCAAAACGAATTAATTGCGAAAATATAAACGTCATTGGATGACGCAAGAGTAACATCACCATCCAAAGAAGCAAAATTTACACTCTCAAAACCAAAATCATCGCGTTTATCATAAATTTTAAAAGAAACAAACCCATCTACAATAGAAAGATGTAAATAAAAAAACCGGGCTTCGGTATCAGAAGAATTCGCTTTATTTAACTGAGGCTCCGGCGGGGGTGTAAATTTGACTGATCAGACCATCGAAATAGGTATTATCAATATTTAATTAATCATCCAAATATCTAGAAGTGGAGCTAAAAGCTTCAATGACTTCAGGCTGGCTTTCAGCAGAAAGGGATATCATTAAGTCTCTCTCATAACAAAACAAAAACAGATCAGCCGCAAGTGGTGCACAATTAGTACCCATCGGAATACCCACAACTTGTCTAAATAACGTAGTATCAAATCTAATGTAAATATTTTCAAGTAGAAAGGTGAGAGCTTCACACACTTTCTGACATGGCCATAAACTATAATTGTATGCTCTTCAGAAGTGAAAAAGCATTTCTTACATTACATGCAAGATAGAGGGAGTCTCCCCTATGAAATGTCCATTCTTTGCCGCAATATTTTATCACATGTATTTGATGGCAGTAAAACATGAAGTAAATAACTTGGAGATTTCAGTGGTGGTACAAGAGCTTGGGTTTGCAATAAACCGTGCTTTGTACGGTCTTTTATGAAGTTTAAGTAACCAATAAAACGTAGGAAGCTTGCATTCGCCTTCTGTAACACAGACAGCCAACTTGGTGGCTGAATGACAAATGTGGTCATCAACTAAAGCCCTCTCTACAGCTATAGGCTGCAGTTCATAGGTCTTAATACCACCAAGTTCTAGCTGAAGAGTGTTATCATAGTGAAGCCGACAAACAACGACCTCATTATTAGCGGCCTTATCTGCTGGAGCCAAAATAAACTTCTTATGAAATTCTTGAAAACCTAGTTTCAGGTGACGTGAATACGCATTAGGTTTTAGAGGTAAAAAGTTCGTATTTTGAGAATAAAAAGAAATGCGTTTGTTCACTAGTTTCAGAATGCTCAGTTTCCATTCTTTAACAGCTTTATGCTCAACATACTCTAGTTTACACCATCGGTTACCAAATTAATTCAAGGCAGCAGCGATTTCATCTCTACACTAATAGAAATCAATTTTAGAAGGAAATCTATATTTTGGTCCTTGATAAATTATATTACGTATCCTAGAATTAGGAAAAATTTTAAATCGCCAGTAATAATATGACCAGCAGCAGGATAGCAATACACTGAATTTTTCCACTCATGTATCAGGAGTGTTAGTGTCAATATCACAATCAGACACAAGTTTATTGAAATAAAAATTATAGATCTAATAGGTGTATTGTATTTATAGCAAATAATGGGTGTTTCAGTATGATGAAAATAACTCATTTATGGCCACTGAGTGTAGTATAATCAGCGCGGAAAGTGTCCCAGTCATGTTAATCAAACGTTTAACAGATAAGCACTCGCAATACATAACATTAAAGATGTATAAGGGTATTCATTGCACGGACTTGTTCGCTTGATCAAAATCATTTTTCTTGTTTGAACTGCAATTTTGAGGCGTTAACAAGCTCCCATAATATATATGCATTTGAGCATAGTAACACAGCAAAACTGTATCATCCAGATATGCCAAGAACAGATCTGATACATTAAGGTCAAATGATTAGAGGAAGCAGCAAGATGTATTGCTGGAAAGTGACATAACATACTCGGGTGCCTAGACATTCGGACATAAACAACTACCAGATCTGAAAATAGCCCCCCACCCAACCCCACAACATACACACATACACAAACAAAGAAGACGCGATATTTCTATTATTTAAAGGGAGACTTCAATCACCATAAGACCGATTTCCCATTTACCGTTGTTGCTTCGAACAGGTTGTTGAGCCCCTATAAATGATTCCTGTCTAAAGCAAATATTTTCAGTCCTGAAGGTGTTCAAGGCAGTGAAATTTGACTGATATATCAACTTTCGATTTTAAGTATCGATACAATGTCATCTATCGATACCTATGAGCCATAACAAGACCCTGTCAATCAACCTTTAAATCATCGATTTACGCTACTTATACACATGTAGCATTTGGGTTTAAAATATTTATTATTATAGCAGTGACATCATTACAATACGTGACAAGTCGATATAACGGCAAAACTCGTTATAAACACAATTTCAATGGAATGAATTCTTAGGTCAAAGTTTAGCCTCAATTCTGGGCGGCTTTGGCTTCACTCGGGCTGGAAATGCCCAATTCTAATCCAAAGTCGTGAACAATTCTTATAATTTAATACTCCGAGAAACAAATGTTATAGACATTTGTTAGAATTGCCTCGATGAGGCGATTCTAACAAATGTCTCTTTGAGTTATGATGTAGAAAAGACCTTTTATAACCTATCATAATCCTTACTGGGATGCTTTATAACGGCAAATTCATTATAACGCCACATTAATAGGGAGCAAATACTGTAGTTATAACGCGGATCCTCTGTAGCATTTTGTTTTGATATGCTATCTTAAAATCTTTTATCATTAGGAAAACATGTCCGTGTGAAATAATGGCGTCCAACATGGTAACAGAAGCTATACATTTTGGGTAAAAATGATTGCATCTTTGTTATTTCTTCTTTCAACATAGATTGTGAGTTCTCGTTAGAACCGCCTCAATGAGGCGGTTCTAACGAGTACTCACAATCTATGTTTTGGAGCAAAAATAAGGCAGATAATGTTCTCTATATAAAGTGGGGTTTAGAGGGGTCTTTATTTAACGGACTTGTTCACGTGATTCAATGTTAATAGAAAGTCATTGGAGAAAGTATATTACCTATGACGTGTTACATGTACCTTGCAGGTGTCAAGACCTGCAAAGCGATGAAAGTAACATGTTATACTCTAATACGTTTAGGTATTTCAGAGGAGAGTCGATGGCTCCGAAAACTTCTACAGAAACTGGTCTGATTACAAGACTGGCTTTGGTGATCCGTCACAGGAATTCTGGCTCGGTAAGTCCTGTCACTCTATTTTTCTTGGGCCACCTTGGCTTGTTCTGATATTAGAATATATAAACTGGCTGATAATGGACAATACGTCAAAACTAAGTATACTAGCAAGCAGTCAAAATTTTCAAAGATTCATGTCATCACCAAGGGTAACCTGATTACAATATTAGGCAAGAAGTGTACTTTAGGAATAAATGGAAAGAATTCAGATAAACAGAGAAAATGCGATAGAAGAAGGCTTACACATGTTGTGTATAATAATTGATGCATACCAGGTAAAGGTTAAAATAGCAAAGCCACAACTTGCACAGACCGTGACAAGTTGGATACCTGTTTTCCAAATCCAACGTTTTATTGCAGTCCAGATTCTTTAGATAATCCTTTTACGCTACGCTTAACTCTGACCACACAGCGATAAGAAAGTCGCAGCTATTTTCTATAAATAACCATTACTTCGATTTCCTACGAATAGTGAGAATCAGTGGACATCTGCACTCGTCGCAACCTCGCATTTTATCCCTTTTCCGCAACTCGATTAATGAATTCAACAATGCATGAACACTAATGTAAGATCCTCTATGTAAATCCCACTCTGTCCTGTATGAAGTTGATTCTTTATTCATTATTCATTTCATAGGTGATAAGCATCCGCTTCGATTATCTATATCTATAAAATATATATATTATGTGATACAGGGCGCCCCTGCCTAGGGCTTGGAGAAATAGATTGGGCTTGCTGATGGTTGTGTATTTTCATTATTATTATTATTACTTATTTAATTTTCATTATTTGTGTCTGTTGCACCTTGATCACCTCTTGTAGGGAAGAGGGAACTGGTTGCTGTGCTGTATGTGATTGTTTTTTTTTTTTCCTCTGTTTTCTCATCACGAAAACGCGCTTATATGATTCTGACCCCCTTGAACCCCACTTTTATAAAGTAAAACTGGGATAGGGTTTACAGGGGTAAACCTTATTTTTCTTATTTCTGCTTTAAAATATAGATTGTAGGCACTCGTTAGAACCGCCTCGATGAGGCGGTTCTCACGAGTACCCACAATCTATATTTTTAGCAGAAATAAGAAAACTATCACAATTTTACATCTTAAAATTTTACATTTTTTTCGGTGATAAAGGTTACAATGTATTTGTATAGGCGTGTTTTCGTTATGCTCATTGTTAGTTACTCTTCCTCTTGGTGTCATTGGTAGACTGTAATCTTTGATTGTGGCTTCTCCTGGGCATCTATTTCTATAATGTTTGGGTACTGGTAAAACCGCTTAGGTCTAAACCTGCCCAGGAAAAGTGATGTGTGACGGATTCTACGGGCGGTAGGGCTTCAGATGTCATTGCATCTCCTTTTCTGGTAAAGGACCCACAAAATCGGAAGCAACGTCCCCAAAATGACCTAAATACTACTACTACTACTACTACTACTACTACTACTTCTACTGCTACTACTTATTTTTATCTGGAAAATTTATGTTGTGTTTACTCATTAGAATTGCCTCATTTCTACTCATTTGAATTGCCTAAATGAGGCAATTCTAATGATTACATATTAACTGCTTTACCGTATGGAAGATCGAAAAGATAATAAAAACGTCACATATACACAAACGTCATCTCCATAATGCCGACGGACCTGGCGCATATTTCAACACTCAGTGGCTCAAACTAACTCTATATCGAAAACATTTACATTATCTTACAGGGGCCAGTTGTTCAAAGAATTGTTAGCTTAACGAGCTCGTTAGTGGTCATATTGTTAACTGTTCTAGCAAGTACAATATCGAACATTTTGTTATTTTTGCTGAAAAAATGTGAGCAGCTTTTGCATCCGCAAAAGCTGTTCACATTTTGTCAGCAAATATATAAGCATATTTGCCATATTTAATGATCAAAGTTTTAACGATACGTTAACTAACGACGTCGTTAATTTTGAACAACTGGCCCCAGGTAGTTTGACTATGCTAAATCTAACGTATGGAAAATCGATTAATCTGGCGATATATTCCTCACAAATGATTATCATTAGAGATTTGCTTGTAATCGATTATTTGATAAGTACAATTTACTACCAAAAGTTGTGCCTAAAATATCTTACAGGTGTTTGAGGTATTGTAGTTTGACTATGTTATATCTAACCTATGGAAAATCGATTAATCTGCCGATATATTCCTCACATAGAGGATCTTACATGAGTGTTCATGTATTATTGAATTTATTAAACGAGTTGAGGAAAATGGATAAAATGCGAGGATTTGCCAAGCATTTTATCCCTTTTCTTCAACGAGTTTAATAAATGCAATAATACATGAGCACGAATGCAAGATTCTATTTATCATATGACATTTAAAACGCATTTTATTCACGATTGTTTCCAAAAATATCAATATTCCGCCACTCGTCAACGCGACGTCGTTAAGGACATGTAACGTTACGGGACATATCTAGCTAATTTGCATATTTAATCCACTAGTGGATTATCGAAAACATTACATGGCGTTATTACACTCTCAGGCGTGACGTCATATGATAAAAATGATTATCATTACTGATTTGCTTGCAATCGATTATTTGATAATTACAATTTTACTACCAAAAGTTGTGCTTAAAATTGCTAGGTGAGTGGCAAATAGTGCAGACCCTGATGAGACGCAGCGTTCTGCGACGTCTCATCTGGGCCTACACTATTTGCCCAGTTCGGTTTGTTCGAATATACATATGGTAATGCACAACGTATGGTAAGAGTCATGCTCAGACAGAAAACCAAACAGGTAAACATATGACAAAATCTTTAGTGATTACTAATCGATTATCGATCACAATGGCGGGGATGATAATCGATTATATTTTCTGATCCGATAAGCCAGCCCTACTCATGGGACAAGAACATTCATTTCCCTGGCGATTTCAGGTTTTCTGAATAACATTGCTCGTCACAGAGTAATGGATTTAAAAATTAATTGAATATGCCTTACTATGTATAGCTGGGGTCGATTTCAAAATTGAGGGTTTTGAGTTATTTAAAAACAAAAACACTTTGAAACTGGCACAGCTGCTCCAGAAGGGCTGTCTTAACCTTATGTACGAGGGCAAGTCAATAAGTAACCAGCCTTTCTCATTTCCAATTAACCGAGACAACCAAGATTTCCATGCCTTGTTTCAATACATGTTTAGGCATGATGGTAAATTGCACCCTTATCGTCCATTCGCTCATAAAATATTGAACCAGGTCTGGACGTCCATCAGATGCCACCGATGAAGAAATATGTAACAAAGGTGTAACAAAGCACGGGATCTGGTGTATTAAGGTGCAAAAATTAGAGAATGCATTACACATTTCACATGGTAGCGTTTCAACAATTTTACTTGATCGCTTAGGTTTGCGCCGTTTGGTAAAAAAAATCCCCTAGCGACGAGCAAATGACAACAAAAGCATCAGTATGCAGCGCATTGTTGAAGCGGTTTAGGTCAAAGAAGATGCTTTTCTTTCACGTCTGGTGACTGTAGATGAGACATGGATCCATTGTTATGGGCCAGAGAATAAAACTCAGAGTCGCCCGTGGGTGGAGTCGGGGTCTCCGAGGCCAAAGAAGTTCAAAACACAATTCTCTGCTGGCAAGGTGATGGTCACTATATTTTGGGATGCAAAAGGCGTTATTATTTTGGACTTTCTATCAAAGAAAAGTACAATAACAGGTGAGAATTATGCCAATTTGCTCGATTAACTGAGAACTGCCATCCGTGAAAAACGCCGAGATACATTTTAAACTCTCCAAAGGGATTCTGCTCCAACAGGACAATGCACGAGTCAACACATGCAAAATTGCAATGGATGCTGTTGAGCGGAATGGATACGAGCTAATACAGCACCCCGCCTATTCTCCGGACTTAGCTCCTAGTAACTATTTCCTATTCCCAAACTTGAAAAGGATATCTGTGGACGTAATTTTTGGTCCAACGAAGAAGTCGTGACGGCAGTTAAGGAGTGGGCCAGAGACAAGGACCCTTGCATCTTCAGTTCTAGGCTGATGGTACTGGAACAGCGTTGGCCCAAGTGTATCATTCTAGTGCGCAATTACATACTCAGTTAGACAGTGCTCAAAACAGAGCTATCAGATATTTTCTTGGGGACAATCGATTTACGCCAAATATGGCAATATTAGGTGATACTGGCTGGCTACCACGTTGGTTTGCTATCTTAAGGTTCTGGAATAGGTCATCGCGAGAACGCGCCTAAATAATTTTGACCCATTCAACCCCACTTTATCGTAAAAGTGGGGTTTACAGGGGTACACATTTTTTTTCTTATTATTTCTGCTCAAAAACATAGATTGTGGCTACTCGATAGAACCGCCTCGCTGAGGTGGTTCTATCGATTAGCAACAATCTATGTTTTGAGCAGAAACATGAAAAATATCTGGAAATTTATTTGAAAATTTTCAATTTTTGGTGGTTAAATTTTACCAATATATTTGAATAGGCCTGTTTTCGTAATGTTAATCCTTCTTGACGATTCACTGATAACCAAAAAAAAGTATTCAATTTCGACAACGAAATAAATCACAGTAGCTGGTGCACATATGTAAAAGACATTATGGATAAATTGAATTTGAGCGATTACTTTGAGAATAAAGCAGTGGTTGACAAGGGTTTAGTACAGGACAAAATACATGATCATTTTGCGACATCTTGGCCAGAAAAGTGTAGAAATGTACCCAGTTACGAACATATACTCTATTTTGACCATTCGTTTAAAACGGAAGAATACGTTACAAAAAACCTTAAGCGTAACGAAAGATCGATAATGGCCCGGTTTCGCTGTGGCGTCTTACTTCTGCGGGTGGACACAGGAAGATTTATTGGTGAACCCGTCTAAAAAGACTCAGTCAGATATGTAATTTGGGCCTGATAGAGGGTGAGGGTGAACTCTTCTGTCCATTTTCCGTTTGTTGCAGAGTAACAGTATTCTAAATGATAGCTTATTGAAAAAGACGCAACGTCATGTTCTATAGACGAGAAATATAGACGAGAAATATTTGATTTCAGTAGCACATTGCACATCTATAAGAATGAAACCTTATTTAACATTATATATATATATATATATATATATATATATATATATATATATATATATATATATATATATATATATATATATATATATATATATATATATATTGTAGTTTTTGCATTATACTGACTCTTTGTATTTGCTAGTGATTTGTAGGCCCATTGGGCCGGGCGCTTATTATTTTTTATATGCCCTGTTATGATATGATAGCGTATGTCACTATAATAAATAATTACTTATTTATGTAAGTCTCTGATGCTCTGTCTCTGGTTGGGCCCATCGGAGTCTAACTGGTGGTTTTCTTTTGCTCCACCATTTCAGTGGTTTCTTGCTATCGAGTCCTCACCGTTGTCTCACCTCTGTGGTTCTTTGATTTTTGTGTTCACGGAGAAGTTGCACTGATGAGTTAGGAGGCCTTCATGCGGACTGAACAAATTATTTGTCTAAATCGCGACGGAAGTAAGGGCGAGGATTGTGGCCACGTAAAATCGATTTAAGCCCCCCCCCCCCCCCCCAGTGGAAATCTTCCACTGACCGTTCCAAGGCGACTCTTCTGTGGCGATTTATTTATATTGTTGTTTGTTACTTACTGTGTGTATCACTTGTGTCTTTTAATTTTGGATGGCCATATAGCCATTTTGTGGGAAAGTAACTGTCCTAATGGCCTTCCTTTGTTTAGGTTTCCATTATGGTCTGGTCGCTTAATGTTTGTATTTATTTCCCTTTGGAGTCTTTTATGGGTGGAGTAAGTTAATTGTATCAATTCCTGATCTTTGTTTTACTTCTACTTTACTTACTTACTTACATCGACAAAAAAGAGATCGATCTCACCCAGAAATAAGTTAGGCTATTTTTTATTGACTCACCCTCGTATAATTGAATAATACAAAAGATGAAAATAGTTCACGAAAATTGGTTTGTCGGTGTGTGCTCGGAGGGATGGGGGGTGCTGTGTTTGCCGGGTCTTGTCCATCTTCCGTCTCGGTTTCAAAACTTTGGGGTTTAGACACACTGATGACGATTAAATATCAGAAAGGCCTCTGTGTCACTTAATTTGGTATAGTTACGCATTAATTGCAACCACTGGGTATCTCTGCTGGTGAATGATTCGTTCGTCCCCGAGGGTATTATCAGCTCAGTTCAGTTCCTTAGTGCTGAGACTGCGGTGTTGACGTCAGTACTCAAGTACTGATTTAAATAACTATATTATATCTTTATATTATATCTTTAATTTTTGCAGTATAAATTTCTAATTTTTCTATAACTAAGACGTGACTTGTCAGGTGGGACTTGTATCTTAACGGATTTGGTTGCCATTTTTTGTAATATTATAAATTTTGAAAGTCTTGCTACTTTGGGCGTCTCCTTCCTGATGCCCAGGACTTCCGTGAAGTTTGGGCCATGTTTGCTGATTTTGGCTCGGTGGGGGACGCCTATGGAAGGCGTCTCTTGCCTGATGCCTCCAGTTGACCTGTCTCATGAGCTACGTCGGTCGGTGTGTGCTCGGAGGGGGATGTGCTGTGTTTGCCGGGTCTTGTCCATCATCCGTTTCGGTTTCAAAACTTTGGGGTTTAGACACACTGATGAAGATTAAATATCAGAAAGGCCTCTGTGTCACTTAATTTGGTATAGTTACGCATTAATTGCAACCACTGGGTATCTCTGCTGGTGAATGATTCGTTCGTCCCCGAGGGTATCATCAGCTCAGTTCAGTTCCTTAGTGCTGAGACTGCGGTGTTGACGTCAGTACTCAGTACTGATTTAAATAACTGTATTATATCTTTATATTATATCTTTATTTTTTGCAGTATAAATTTCTAATTTTTCTATAACTAAGACGTGACTTGTCAGGTGGGACTTGTATCTTAACGGATTTGGTTGCCATTTTTTGTAATATTATAAATTTTGAAAGTCTCGCTACTTTGGGCGTCTCCTTCCTGATGCCCAGGACTTCCGTGGAGTGTGGGCCATGTTTGCTGATTTTGGCTCGGTGGGGGACGCCTATGGAAGGCGTCTCTTGCCTGATGCCTCCAGTTGACCTGTCTCATGAGCTACGTCGGTCGGTGTGTGCTCGGAGGGGGATGTGCTGTGTTTGCCGGGTCTTGTCCATCATCCGTTTCGGTTTCAAAACTTTGGGGTTTAGTCACACTGATGAAGATTAAATACCAGAAAGGCCTCTATGTCACTAAATTTGGTATAGTTACGCATTAATTTGACATATAGTGCTTATAACAGCTGGGAAATTGGTATTTTTAGGAAACGACTATCTCCATTACATAACATCACAAGGATTTTATCAACTCAGAATTGACCTTGAAGACTTTGAGGGAAGTAAACGGTATGCAGTTTATGACAGTTTTAAGATTGGAGAAGAATCAGACATGTACAAGCTTGCTATTGGTACCTTCTCCGGTGATGCAGGTATGTTAGAAAGGTCCAAAATTTCGAGTCTGCCGAACGGAAACCATACATGAATCAGTAATGGATGTCGTTTGACGTCAGACTGTTGCTCGGTCAACAACTCTGATTCATGGTTAAACGTTTCTGAATTCATTAATGGTCGTTTACTCCGTATTTTTGCTGCCACGACTCACTGTCAAGTTAGGAAGCCACTATGCTGATCAGTTTGGTATTGCTTTATGCATTATACTGCATTTGAATTTTGGATCAATTATTGTTATATTTCTTTTTCGTGTGCGTATTGCTAAGATCTTGATTTTTTGGATAGCCGTTTGGCCATTTTGTGGGAAAGTAACTGTTTCTTTTTTGTTTTCCGCCTTTGACGTTTTATTATTATTATAGTGATTATAATTTATGTTCGTGTTTATTTCCCTTTAATGTCTTGGATAGGAAGTTTGAGGTACTTGTATCGATTCTTGATCATTGCCATCACTCCTTTTTTGTCATATAAAAGGATACTTACATCAGGAGTGTTGACTTAATGAAAAAAATAACGTTTAGCAGAATATACTTCAGTGGTTATAAGTATATAGAATATGAGTTGGCAAAACGCATTTAACTTACTTTGTCTTTGCTTTGCGCCAGTGACGAAGATTGTGTAGAGGCCTCAATTTAAACAAATGTTATTGATATAATTATTTTACATAGGCAGGCTAAGAAAGGCAATGTTATGACGATTAAAGGAGTGTCAAGTTTTGAAAAGTTATAAAGATCTTGTTTTGTGTGAAATTTTCGAAGGTTTAAAAATACAACATGATTTAAAAATACAAAAGTTAAAAAGATCTTGTTTTGTGTGAAATTTTCGAAGGTTTAAAAATACAACATGTTTTTAATAGCGCATTTCAAGCATTGTGAAATGGTCAAAACTGTGAAATAAAATATCTCCAATATAGAAGAAATAGATGGGCTGCACGACGCTTCCACGCAGAGCTGAACCGACCCGCACACGAGTAGTGGTAAACCGCTTAGAGGATCTAAGCCTGCCCAGGCAATGCGTTGCGAGTCCGCCCGTCCATGCTCATTAACCCTATCGGTTTCATTGGGCGGCAGGGCTTGAGATGTCATTTCATCTCAATGTCGGGTAAAAGTCCCACAGAATTGAAAGCAACGTCTCCAAAATGACCTTTACAGTGTTGACGGGGACGTTAAATCTCAAATCAAACAAACAAAACAATAAAGAAGCAGATTCATTTTTATTAACTATTTAGATACCCATACAGTGCTTATTATGTTGTCGTTTATAGTTTGTTGATATTTGAAGGAAACCTGACGACGTGAGAGATACGAGTGTTATATCCTGCAAAAAATTACTAGTGCTCAGCATCGAATTTCAAAACTGAATATCTGTTCTATGAAACATTCAAGATCACATTGTTTTCAACAATGAAAAACAAATTTCAACAAATTTGCGCAAATATCCTATTGTTAATCTGAATATTGGTTTTGTTTGTTTGATTTGAGGTTTAACGTCCCCGTCAACACTGTAAAGGTCATTTTGGAGACGTTGCTTCCAATTTTGTGGGACTTTTACCCGACACTGAGATGAAATGACATCTCAAGCCCTGTCGCTCAATGAAACCAATAGGGTTAATTAGCATGGACGGTCCGCCTCGCACCGCGGTTCCTGGACAGGCTTAGATCCTCTAAGCGGTTTACCAGTACTAGTGTGCGGGCCGGATTCAGCTCTGCGTGGAAGCATCATGCAGCCCATATATTTCTTCAAGCCCCTATGGGCGGGGGCCAAATCTGAATATTGGCAAGAATTTAAATGTATAGAAATAAGAATGTTTGCTGTGACGTACTTTGAGTAAATATTATTCGCAATGTTGTAACGCAACTACTAAACAATGATTATGTAGCTGTTCCCTGACTTGGCCACATTAATTAAACGCACTGATATTTGCGACACTTTGTGCCACACCACCGTAAAATATTTTCTGCAAAACATCTCAGACCAATTACTCGTTATAATCTTGAAAAATACATTTACATTTTTGTTTCCGTCTTAAAACCGAGTTATTGGGAATAGAAATAAGAAATTAACAGATAAATTTCAATTAAATTCGGTTACTGTAGCAGCTGTGACTTTCCACAGAAACTGTGGATTCATATAAAAAACACTTTATTCTGGAAGTATTACTTTACTAAAATCAGCTCCCATCAACCAGGGCTTGGGAAAATAGATTGACCTGTATAGTGCTTTCGCGAGGAGCACTGAACAAGAGTACTTGTAACCCGCTTAGAATGTCTAACCCTGCCCGGGCAAAGTGGTTCGCGTTGGACCTAGCGGCTTCTTTGGGCTACAGGGCTTGAGATGTCTTTTTCAAACTGGAAGTAACGATTCCAAAATGACATAAATAGTGTTGACGAGAAGATAAAACCGCAAACAAACAAAATACTTATACTAAAAGTGCTTGACGAGCCTCCGTAGAAACAAATACCATTGTGATGTTATACAGGCCGTTACATTCTGCTACACAGTTGTTCTTATATGAAAATATAAGAACGTTGTAAACATACTAAATGTGGATCAAAGGAAACGAAAATGGAACATATTGAATCTATATTACCCTGGCAAAGGTCAGTGAAAGACCTCTGCCTTTGGTATTCATTAATTAGTAAAATAGAAGTGAAGGTAATGATCAGTAATCGACACAATCACCTTACATCTCCCATCCACGACACAAACGGCAAAGGAACACCAAGATAAAACAACTTCATTATTAGGCCCATGTACTCCCTAGGCCGACATGTGTCAACTTATTGACAGCATATGCTACAAAATTTTCAGAAATGCCAGGGTTTTACCCTTATCCTGTGCATAGGCTTTAAAGTCCACAGGTCCCTTTGGTTCTAGAAAACTTTTTGAAGTGTTTAAAAGATATATAGGGATCGCTGAAAAAAAGAAGTGAAGGCAATAATCAGATAGCAATCGATACAACTACCTTACACCTCCCATCAGAGACACCAAAGGGAAAGAAACAAAAAATGAAATAACAACCTAATGAAAACATCATACCGGAAAGCCTAACGGACAGGTACTTTGCCATGAAATGGCCAAAATACATACAAACAAAAACAAACTATAACAAAAATGAACCGCGACAAAAGAACCGCCATGGAACGGTTAGTTAAAATTATTTCCCCTTGTTGGGGGTGGGGGGGTCTTAAATCGAGTTTACATGGCCACAATCCTCTCCCGGTTTAGATAAATAATTTGTTTAATCGGGATGAAGGCGTTCTAGCTCGTCAGTACCCCATAAAAATCAAACGACTACAGAGATGAAACAACGACGAGGACTCGAAAGCATAAAATAACTGTTCAAAGTACTGTAGCAAAAGAAATTTGATAGTCAGACTCCGGTGGGCCCGAACAGAGATAGAGCATCAGGTATCAGTCGACATTACCTTAAAATATAAGTAAGCCTTTACGCTAGGGCCGTCATAGAATCTAAGGCCTGACCCGCCGGCGGGCAATTAAAGTGGGAAGCGAAGTTATCAGCCGTGATTGGGTTAATTACTATACATGCAGTCTTACGTAAAACATTTATGTTGCACCCATTGTAGTGATTTGCTACATTAGGTATTAAGCATACAATTTTCTAAATGTATATACTTAGTCAAATTAATAATCGGGTTCCGAATGGCCTTTTTGCAAAAGAGATTATGTCCTACATTGAAGTTTGAAACTAAATCATAATGATGCCTTTAAAATTTGGACAAGGCTTTTCGTAGTTTATGATAACGATAACCATGAATAAGAAGTTTAGCAGTTAACTATTTATTACGAGTATTAAAGTCAGTGACATGTCTAGACACTCTGGCAATTCGAATTAATTGCGGATCATAAACACCATAGGGCGCTGCACAAGGAACATTATCATCAAGAAAGGAAAATTTACAATCTCAAAATCATCACGGTAATCATAATTTTTGCAAGAAACAAACACATCTACAATAGATAAAATTGCTTTATTTAACTGAAGCTCTGGAGGGTAAATTCGACTCTTCAAACTAGCGAAGTAGGTATTGCCAGTATTTAATATATCATCCAAATATCTAAACGTCGAGCTGAAAGTTTCAATGATTTCAGATTGGTTTTCAACGGAAGTTTCATAACAAAACAAGAACAAATCAGCCACACGGGGTACGCAATTCGTAGCCATCGGAATCCTTATAATTTGTCTAAATAACTAAGTTCCCAATCTTCTATAAATGTTGTCAAGAAGAAAGGTGAGAGCTTCACACACTTTCTGCCGTGACCATAATGTGTAGTTTTTATACTCTTCAGAAGTGAAAAAGCACTTCTTACATTGCATGCAAGATAGACAGCATCGTCTCTGAGGAATTCACATTCAATTAAAGCATTAAATGTTTAGCTTACCAGAGCCGAAATCTCCGGTTAAGTTTATAGGATAGGCAGTTGTCCGTCGTTGTCCATGTCTGGCGTCGTCTTGTATCGTCTGACAACAACATTTTCAAAAGACATCTCCTCTGAAGCCAGTGGGCCGATAGAGCCCACATTTCATCTGTAGCATCATTGGACTAGGGAATTGAAAGTTGTTTTTATGACAATCGGCGTTTTAGTTTGGTTGCTATGGCAACTTAGTTTCTATAGACTTATAATGGGGGAAATTGAAAAATTGCATTTATTGCCAAGTCATTGCATATATTTTGACAAAACCTTTATAGAAATGTCATCTTTTTGTTTATGAGTAAACTTCACTCAAGCATATGCTTTTATGCCAAACTTGAGGGTCCCCCAGGTTCTACTGGGGTCATGCCCCACCCATCCACTATATAAATGGCCATATATCTCAGAAACCATTCAGGTTCCCAGCCTAAACAATATATATTCGTGTTCCTAATGATAAGATGCGCTTGGGCAGTGCCCCAGCCCTCCACTTCATTAACGACCTAATATCTTGGAAACCTTACAGCTCCCCACCCCCAAACCATTTATACTCTTGTTTCTTATGATAAGACACATTCAGTGACATCAACCTAGGGGTCTGCCGGGGTTAGCCGGGTCCATGCCCCACCCCTCCACTTCACAAAAGGCCATATATCTGAGAAACTGCTCAGAGCCCTAAACCATATGTATTCATGTTCTGTATGATAAGACACATTCAGTGACACCAACATGGGGCCCCCAGGATGCCGTGGGTCTACCCCATCCCTCCACTTCACGAGAAGTCATATATCTCAGAAACAGTTCAGTTCCCCACCCATAAACCACATATATTCTTGTTTCTTATGATAAGACACATTCAGTAATAGCAACCTAGGGGTCTCCAAGGTTGTGCCCAACCCACCCCACCACATAACAAAAGTCCAACTATCTGAGAAACTGTTCCGAGACCCACCCTCAACCATATACTAGCATATTCATGTTTCTTAAGATAAGACACATTCAGTGACACCAACCTCGAGGTCCCCAGGGATGCCCCGGGTAAAGCCCTACCCCTCCACTTCATAAAAAGCCATATTTGTAACTCAGAAACCATTCAGATCCCCACCCCCTTAACCATATGTACTCTTGGTCCTTTTGATAAAACACATATAGTGGCAACACTCTTGGGCTTTTCTGGGATCTGCTGTGGCCATGCCCCAGCCCCTCTACTGCTTAAAAGGCCTTATATCTCAGGAACCGTATAGATCCCAAACCCTATACCATATATATATTCTTGTTCCTTATGATATGCTGCATCCACTTATAGCAACCAGTCCACCACTTCATAAAATGCCTAATATTTCAGATACAGTGTCAACATGGGTGTTCATTTGAGAATGGGGGTTTGTTCTAGAGACTTTAAAATCGGTAGATTAAATTCATATCATGTTGAAATACATGGCTGCCAGTGGGCAGTGCGCAGCTGGGCTCTGGTGAGCATAATAGCCTATGGGTCTCTTGTCCTTTTTGTAAGATTATTAGGAAGTGTAGTGTAAAGCGTGGAAAAGTCATAGCACGAAAATGTCTGGATTTCAATTTATTTGAAAATAGAAGCGGAGGCAATGATCAGGAATTGATACAAGCAACCCACAGCTCCCATCAAAGACACCAAAGGGAAAGATACAAAAACATAAAACAACAGACCCTAATGGAAACACCAATAGCGGAAAGCCAAAAGGACAGTCACATTCCCACAAAATGACCAATAGGCTATCCAAAATAAAATATTATAAGCGACACAAACACCCAAAGACAAACCATAACAAAAATAAACCGCGACAGAAGAACTGCCTTGTAACGGTCAGCGAAAACGAATTCCACTGGGGGCATAAATCGATTTTACGTGGCCACAATCCTCGCCCTTACTTCCGTCGCGATTAAGACAAATAATTTGTTCAGTCCCCATGAAGGCCTCCTAACTCATCAGTGCATTATCTCCGTGAACACAAAAATCAAACAACCACAGAGATGAAATAACGGTGATGACTCGACAGCAAGAAACCACTGACATACTGGAGCAAACGAAAACCAACAGTTAGACTCCGATGGGAGTCATTGAACCTCATAAGAATTTTGACAGATCAGCACAGATTTCTTCCTGGTCTTTCAAAGACTTTTAATCGCATATTTTAATGGTTGTAAGACATGAAGTTAGTAGTCGTTTTACAAGACATTGAATATGCAATTAACCGTGCTTTGTACGGTCTTTTAAGAAGTTTAGGTAATCATTATAGCATAAGAAGCTTGTATTTGCCTTCTGTAACACCTACAGCGAACTTGGTGGATGAATTACAGATATGATTATCACCTACAGGCCTCTCTTCAGCCAAAGGCTGCGGTCTATAGGTCTTTGTAGCATCAAGTTCTTGCTCAAGAGTGTTTACATAGTGGGGACGACATTGTTAGCGACCATGTCTGCCGGAACAAAAAAACGCCCTACAAAATTCTTGAATTTCTAGATTAAGGTGACGTAAAGACGCCTAAGGTTGAGGAAGTAATAAGTTAGTCTTTTTAGATTAGAAAAAAATGCGTTTGTTTACTTGTTCCACAATGCTAAGTTTCCATTCCTTGAGAGTTTTATGTTCAGCATACTCTCTCTTACACCATCAGATACCGAAACCATTCAAGGCAGCCGCAGTTTCTTAGCTACATTAAATGAAATTAATTTTAGAAGGAAATCGGTATTTCGGTCCTTTAAAAGCCTAGAATTAAGAAATATATCAGCTCTAGCGGTGATTTGAGTAATAAATCACAGTTTGGAGGTCAGTTGTAAAATAGATAAAATCACGAGCGCGTAGCGCGCGTGATTTGTCTGCTTACAACTGACGGACAAATCACAGACTAGAACTGATCTATTTCGATTCTAACACGCTGAAAATCGGCAATGATGTTGTTGTTTCCTTCAAAATCTCACAACCTTTCGCCATTGTTAGAAAAAAATCCGCTAAAATTATCAACTGAAACACATGCATTTATATCCTTTTCTAACGTTTTCGATCCGAGAAAATGACTTTACACCGTCTAACGTAAAGGAAATCGATAAGTGACGTCATAAACTGGATGTTTTTAATGGCGTCATTCGGTACATTCTTCCGAGCTGTGATTTGTTGCAGAATAAAACAGTTATTTTCCAATGCCTATATAGGCGTGCTGTGTAAGAATCAGAAATAATTTTAAATTGCCAGCAATTACATCACCAGGAGCAGGATAGCAATACACTGAATCTTTACAATCCCGGGCAAGTTTGGTTATGTGCCCCAATTCCTTAAAATATACATGGATTACGTCAATATACCAAGGCTGAAATCCATCTGCTTAGAGGGTTCTGGTAATGGAAATTTGTAGTACTGAATGGGAATGTCAGGGCCAACGCCCCGAATGAAATTCACCATTTGTATCCTTGATGATTTATTTACCCATTTAGCTAGCTACATGATCATACCAACTTTGATATGACCGGTTGCAATGGTTTGCGAAAAAAAACTGTTTTTACAGTTTTCATAAAATAACACAGGAGACTACATTTTACTTCACTGAAAAAAGGTCAAGGTCAAGGTCAGACTATGTTCTTTATTGAATAAACTGTGTAGTCATCGTGTCTTTGATATTAAATATTTACTAGCCATCAATACAAGATACCTTTTTAGTTCAAAGAAGACTTTCAAGGCAGTGCTGTTGACATTTAGGCATCTTGAACAATGCCCTCATTTTTCATGTAACCCAGACTCCACAACTAAATGTTATCGTTCCCTATCAAGTATGTAGGCCTCAGCAAACTGCATTTCTAAATAGCCCAATAGCTTAATGTCAGAAGTGAAAGTGTGCTTGAATGAAATCATGATATCCATTAGGTTATGAACAACCTTCATGTAAAGCTTGTGCATTATGTACTGATGAAATAGCTAAATTGAACATCTGCGTACAATTTACCAAGTTCAGCAAAACTATCGCATATTAATTTTGCAATATTGATAACTCAAAAATTTAAAGCTTTGTTAACCAACAAAGCGTTTCGGGTTTTGTTTTGTTTTTTTTTTGTTTCGGTTTTACGGCCGTTTCAATATTATTTCACTCATATCGAGCCGATCGTTAATCAGAGGTGGTCAAAAACCGGAGTACCCGGAGAAAAAAACAACTGACCTTCCATTGCAGAACTTGGCTTCTCACATGTACCCGAGCCAGGCTCGAACGACAGCGTTGAGAGATCTAATGATTAAGAGTCAGCGCTCTTATCCACTAGGCCACGTGGCGCGTAACAAATCATTAGTTTTGAACAACTAACCCCAGATACGGTAATCAAAAGATCAAGCCTGCCTAACAAAATCATTTCATTTCGCAAACACGCCTATACAAATACAGTGCCACCTCTATCGCCAAAAAAATGAACATTTTATGCTGAAAAAATGTGATATTTTTCTTATTTCTGCTCCAAATATAGATTGTGGGCACTCGTTAGAACCGCCTCATCGAGGCGGCTCCAAATATAGATTGTTGGCACTCGTTAGAACCGCCTCATCGAGGCGGTTCTAACGAGTAAACACAATCTATATTTTAGAGCAGAAATAAGAAAAATAAGGTATACCCCCAGAAAACCCGGTTTTACTATATAAAAGTGGGGTTCAAGAGGGTCAAAATTATATAGGCGTGTTTGCGTGATGACTTCTTTTCGACAATTTTGCAGAGAATTCGTTCAGTTTTCATAACGGGGCCGTATTCTCTACTTTCGACAAAGACAATGACTGGGATAATGATGGAAGCTGTGCACAAAAATACGACGGCGCATGGTGGTATAAAAACTGCCATACCTCAAACCTCAATGGACTTTATCTCGGTGGGAACTTCTCTACTAACGCAAATGGTGTTGTCTGGGGACGCTGGAAGGGATACCATTACTCTCTAAAGACGACAGAAATGAAAATAAAACGAACATAAGTTTACAGAACATAACGATAACAAGTCCGTGAAACGAAGACCCCCTTAACCCCACTTTATATGGAGAAAGTGGGGTTTACGGGGGTATACATTTTTTGCTTTATTTTTGCTCAAAAACATAGATTGTGGGTACTCGTTGAGGCGGTTCTAATGAGCACCCACAATCTATGTTGAAAGCAGAAATAATTAAGATGTTATCATTTCTACCTAATATTTTTTTCATTTTCTGACACCATGTGGGACGCCAATGCCTCTTACGGACATGTTTTTCCTAATGTATAGAAGTGATGGAACTGTCGGAGAGTTAGGAACTAGAAGAACAAGTTAACTTTTGAACAATTGTAAAATCATATCTGTTAAATATTGAAGTTAGATTTGGTGTGAATCTTTATATCGCATTCCTGCATTTGCTTTCTGGTCATGTAAGACATAATGTTTTTGCACTATTCTACGTAGAAACGCCAACATTGTAATCTACCGTCATTATCAGGTTACATAGTGTAAAACAGAGTTTTACATGATCTATTTACATTTTAACCAAAAAAATAAATAGAGACAAACATAAAAAAGTTCAAAAGCGCACAAACTGATAATGAATGCATTCAGAGTAATCTATACACATTTAATGTGGAAAATTCAGAATTTAAAATAAAACGGAATTGAATAAAGACGCCGTTTTCGGGCCCATAGGTTTGAATGGTGGTCAGTAGATTAAAGGCGGCCAGACATTAAACCTTTTTTATGTTTGTCTCTATTTATTATTATTATTATTTTTGTTCAAATGTAAATAGATCTTTGATGTAAAACTCTGAAGAAGGCGAAAGCCGAAAGCGCTTAGTTTTTTTCATTTGTTTTGCACTGATTATGATTATATACAACCTTATACTTACCTAAAATCATTACAGAATCCTATCATAGGATCCAGTGCCACCGAGTAGATTTTTTGTTCATTTGTTTGTCTCAAATATGAAGGAGTAGGATCAACTTATATTATTTTATTGTAGGCTGACCGGTTTCATGTTAAGCAATTTTCAAAGCCTTTGTAGAATTATACATGTACTTGATGTGAACTAAATGGTTCACGGCCATGATATATTTATATTTTTTTCTACCGTTTCACCTTCTCTCAACCAATTTCCCCGACTTCCACAACGAGACACCTTGTCGTTGGTGCCGGAGCTACACTGCAAATTGCAGGCCAAGATGTATAGACGCTGTGGCCTTATAAACGACCGTTTGAACATGTTGAAGAAGACAGCCTACCAGCGACACCAACTTAAAGTCACGATCAAAAGCATAACTTGTTACATGTAAAATCAGTGTGTCAAGAAAAACTGTTGTTGCCCTGTCATCCGATCAATAAAATAAAGTAAAATTCCACAAGATATCTATTTTAGATACGTTCTGTTAAGCAATGGAATACTGCCACAGTACAGGCTGGGCGTAAATATTACTTCATAAAAGGCACGTGGGGATGTGGTTACATTAAAACAAGCATAATATACATTTGTTCTCAAGAGTCCGGCCTCCGTAGTTCAGTAGGCTGCACATCTGACTGGTGATCAAATGTCCCGGGCTCGTTGCATTCCGGGTTGGCAACTTTCCTTTGTGGCGATTGATCAAGAAATCTTTTCTACGGATCTCTCTCTCCCTCTCTCTCTCTCTCTCTCTCTCTCTCTCTCTCTCTCTCTCTCTCTCTCTTTCTCTCTCTCTCTCTCTCTCTCTCTCTCTCTCTCTCTCTCTTTCTCTCTCTTCCATTATAGAATCCTCCGTGATGTAGTGGATAAGCTACTCGCCTCGAAACTAGGTGTCAAACATTCTCTTCCTGACTTTCGAATGAGTCTTTAAACCGAGGCCCTGTCTCTATATGACCTTTGGTGTTGTTGGGTCGTAAAACCCGAACACACACACACACACACCCTTAAACTGATTCTAGAAGACCAGTACAGATTGTGCACTGTATTGAGCAGAAATTGACTTATATGCCAGTCAAATGTGCGTGCGTGTGTGTGTGTTTAGAGGTTAACATCCCACCAACAGCTAAGGTCAAACAGAGACAGACCTCGGTTTAAAGAAGTGCGGTCAGATAGCCTAAACTGACGGTCACCAGTGCGATATAACCTATGTAGAGAGCCCCTGTCCATCGGGACTTGGAGAAATAGATTGGGCTGCACGGTGCTACCATGCAGAACTGAAACTGACTGCACTTAAGTCTTGGTAAACCGCTTAGAAGGTCTAAGCCTTGGCAGGCAAAGTGTTGCGAAGCGGATCGTCAATAATAGGTTTCATAGGGTGGCAGGATTTGAGAGTCATTTCATCTCAACGTCGGGTAAAAGTCCTACAGAATTGGAAGCAACGTCTCCAAAATGGCCTAAATAGTTAAATAGTGTTGACGGGGACGTTAAATATGTTCTAGAAAGGGTTATCCTTTGGAAGCAAGGAGTTCACCACAACACTGGAAAAAACAGAGTGTACATGTTGTCTGGGCCAGACTAGCTAGTTTCGGCCATTTAGGCTTCATAAGTGACCCTCTGATTTTTTTTTTTCAGAATAGCTAGTTTCGGCCATTCAGGCCTCAATTCAAACAAATAACCAAACAAATAAAACCTACGTTGTGTGGACTGAGCCATACATTTCCAAACAAACAAACAAACAAACAGAATATTCAGAAGAGTTTCAATCGATATGAAATTTTTATGCCCCCGGAATCAACGATTCGGGGGCATATAGTTTTTGGTCTGTCTGTCCGTCTCTTTCTCTGTTTGTCTGTCCGCAAAAACCTTAACATTGGGCATAATTTTTGAATGATAACTGATAGGGCTTTAATATTTCACATGTGCATTTCTTATCACAAGACCTTTCAAGAAGTACCATAAATTTTGACCTCGTGACCTAGATCTTGACATTTTACCTACTTTTGACCTCCTTTATAAAAACTTGTCACAAGCCCTTTCTTGTGGTACCATAATTTTTTACCTCGTTACCTTGACGTTTGACCTACTTTTTAAAACTTTAACATTGGCCATAGCTTTCGATTGGCAATTGGTAGGGCTTTCATATTTCACATGTGCACTCCTTGTCACAAGTCCTTTCTAGTGGTACCATAAGTTTTGACCTCCTGACCTTGTCCTTAACATTTGACCT
The DNA here is from genome assembly GCA_963580285.1 of Lucinisca nassula. Lineage (NCBI taxonomy): Eukaryota > Metazoa > Mollusca > Bivalvia > Lucinida > Lucinidae > Lucinisca > Lucinisca nassula. The sequence continues at coordinate 82,653,155 of OY757010.1, forward strand.
ACTTTTTAAAACCTTAAACATTGGCCATAACTTTTGATTGGTAAGTGGTAAGGCTTTCATATTTCACATGTGCATTCCTTGTCACAAGACCTTTCTAGTGGTACCATAATTTTTACCTCGTGACCTTGACCTTGACATTTGACATACTTTTTAAAAACTTTAACATAGTCCATAACATTCAATTGGTAAGCGATAGGGCTTTCATATTTCACATGTACATTTTTTTTTTCACAAGACATTTCCAGTGGTACCATAATTTTTGACCTCGTGACCTTGACCTTGATGTTTGACCTACTTTTTAAAAATCTTCCACATTGGCCATAACTTTCTATTGGTAAGTGATAGGGCTTTTAAGCTCACCAGAGCCGAAGGCTCCGGGGGAGCTTATAGGATAAGCAGTTGTCCGTCGTCGTCGTCGTCTGCGTCTGCGTCGTCGTCTGCGTCGTATGTCCGTCGTCAACACTTTCAAACGACTTCTCCTCTGAAGCCACTGAGCCGATTGGGCCCAAATTTTATTTGTAGCATCCTTGAGCGGGGAGATTGAAAGTTTGTGTTTTTTATGAAAATCGGCTAATTAGTTTGGTTGCTATGGCAACTTAGAGTTCCCATTTACTTATAATGGGGAAAATTAAAAACTGGCATTTACTGCCAAGCCTCAGCAGATATTTTGACAAAACTTTCATAGAAATGTTTCTTAGACAACCTACTCTCTGACATATGAATTTAGGGCTGCTGCTCATTTGGAACCCAAAATCAAAATATAGAAAAAAAAAATACCAAAAAAAAATAATCTCCTCAGAAACCGTATACTCTATGCGGCTGAGAGTTTATGGAAATATTCACCATATTAGCCTTTACAGGTTTTTTGTTTTTTATGAAATTCTGCTCTATAGTTTGGTTGCTATGGCAACTTAGATTTTCCATAGACTTATGATGGGGAAAATTGAAAAATTGCATTAACTACCAAGCCTTTGCAGATATTTTGACAAAATTTTCATAGAAACGTTCCTTGTGTAAACTTCTCTCAGCCATATGCTTTTATGTCAACCTGGGGGTCCCGTAGGTTGTGCCGGGGCCATGTCCCGCCCCCTCCACATCATAAAATGCCTTATATCTCAGAAACCTTACAGATCCCAAACCCCTAAACCATATATATTATTGTTCCTTATGATAAGATGCATTAAGTGACACCAACCTGGGGGTTCCCCCGGATGTGCCGGGGACATGCCCCATCCCCTCCACTTCATTAAATGCCATTTATCTCAGAAACCATTCAGATCCCCAGCCCTAAACCATATCTATTCTTGTTTCTTATGATAAAACGCACTCAGTGACAGCAACCTGGGGGTCCCTTGGGATGTGCCTGGGCCATGTCCCACCCATTCCATTTCATAAACGACCCAATCCTTATGATAAGACGCAATCAGTGACACCAGCATGGGGGACCCCCGGGGTGCCACGGGCCATGCCCCACCCCTTTACTTCATTAAAAGCCATATATCTCAGAAACTGTTCGGTTCCCCACCCCTTAACAATATATATTCTTGTTCCTTATGATAAGTCCCCACTTCATAATAGGCCATATATCTCAGAAACCATTCAAATCCCCACCCCATAATCACATAATTATATTCTTGTTCATTGGTATTAGACACATTCAGTCACCCCCATCTTGGGGGGTCCGCAGGGGCCATTTCTCTGCCATCCACTTCATAAAAGGGCCTCATATCTCAGAATCCGTTCAGCATTCAGTGAAAACAATCTTGGGCTTTTCTGGGATCCGCCATGCCCGAATCTCTCCCTGCTTAAAAGGCCTTACATCTCAGGAGCCATACATATCCCCACCGCTTAACCATATATGTCTCTGTTCCTTTTGATAAGACGCATTTAGTGACACCAACCAGGGCTCCATTGGGTTCATGCCCCACCCTCTCTACTTTATAAAACACCTAATATTTCAGATACAGTCCACATGAGTGCTCATTTGGGTATTGGGGTTTGTTTGGGAGACTTTATAATTGGTAGATTAAAATCATATCATGTTAAAATGCATGGGCAGTGCCCACCTGAGCTCTGGTTTATGAAATTTGGCTCTTTGGTTTGTTTGCTATGGCAAGTTAAGAATTTCCATAGACTTATAATGGGGAAAATTGAAAAATGACATTTATGTCTTTCAAGATATTTTGTCAAACTTACATAGAAATGTTCCTTTAATAATGTTCTTTTATGCCTGTTAGTTGCCACAGATGGGAAATTGTCAATTGTCATCTGTTGTCCTGCAACAACACATTCAAGCGACATCAAACCTCTGAAGCAACTAGGCTGATTGGGTCCAAATTCTATCTGTAGTATCCTACGGTGCATGGCTTCCATGGTTAATTCAGTATGCAGTGCCCCCTGAGCTCTGGTGGGCATAGTGGCATGTTTATATTTAACATGTGCAGTATATGTCATTAGACCTTTCCAACGATCACATATTTTTTTCTTGTGGCATTGACCTACTGTTTTAAGACTTGAGCATTGGCCATACCTTTCGGTTGCTTAGTGATACTGCCTTCATATTTAGCATGCGCTGTCCGGGGGCATCAGTGTTTCACAAACACATCTTGTTTATTTTGCTTTTTTTTTGTTGTATACTTTGGTATTCTATAATGTAAAACATGTACATTTCTAGAAACACGGTGTACCCGGACAGCAATGAGCCTGTGTGTACAAGGTTTTATGTTTCAATTTATATGTCATATCAGATTAACACACATTCATGTATAACTTACCGAATCTTTAAACAAGTCCATTTTTAATTTTTGGTGTGTACACTTTTTATTATGTAAGTTTTACTTGACTTAAAGCTCTAACTTAAAGCAAACATTAATAGCCTAGATCAGATGAGGCATTTTACGGCATCTGTTCTGGGTATTTGCTGATTGCCAATGTTTCTTTTAAAGTTGCTTCCGATCGTTAATAAGAGGTTGGCTAAAAACGGAGGACCCGGACAAAAATCATTGACCTTGGCGTTTCACGCCGCTCATACAGTAGGCCACGGAGGTCCGTATATAGGAGTAAAATCACAAAAGAATAAATAAGAGTATAAATACGCAAATTCCGCAGGGAATGTATGTCCCCGTTTTTTCTGTCAAGTTGTTTGTCACTGACCTTCTACATCAAACTGCACACACATAAGACCGAAGATGCCCCTTTTCACCGAATAAGTGAGAAAAAAATCAGGAATCCGTTCAAAGTATATGCAGAATTTAAATCCGTTCAAAGTATATGCAGAACTTAAAATGATATAGGTCAAGATCATCCAGTAGTCACCATTTGAACAAACTATGATTGGCTCGCGTCACCAGTGTTCCATATACATAGTTTCATGTCAATTAGCCAAGTGGTTCTGGAGAAGATTTTAATGGGTTTTTACCTTATATGGACATGTCGGCCTCAGTTAGGACAAGAAGCCCAAACACGTCAAAATCGTGCTCATTTCACAAGAGCAGGTACTTTGTACTGCTCAATCATTTGAAAATGCCAGCTTTATTTTGCTGTTGATCAAGACAAAAATGATTCGCGTCTTATTTGGGGAAAAAAGAAATATTTCTTTGATAATTTATGTGGATGAGCAATAAATAAATAAATAAAATAAATAAATATATAAATAAATAAATAAAAAATAAGTACTAGAATGCGGTCGCTGGCAAATCCGATTGCTTTCGCCACCGAGGCTACGTACCCAATAACAACATATTGCAAAAGTACACGTCCCCTCCCACGACCCCCACGTCCAAAGTCCGACCCCTGAGGCATGGTCACAGCCAAATTCCCGTTCAGTAATATTCAAATATTCCATCACTTATTATTTCTGCGAAGGACATAGACGAACTGACGGACGCGATTTTAGTATATCCTTTGCTTTTAAAAAAAGCGTGGGGATAATAAAAGTATGGAAAGGGCTATTGCCAGTTAATAGCGGTTTTATGTTAAAATTGCTTTTGCCAGTTAACTGTCAATAGCGGTTTTTCGTTAAAATCGCTATTGCCAGTTAACTTTCAATAGCGAGTTTACGTTATAGCTAGTTGGCTTACCGAATTATTTTATTCCGGTTATAACTTTTACAGAGGGGTATAAATTAGTATTCTTAGAAGCCACCGTGGTGTATTGGTTACGCGACTGGCCTTGTAAACCAGGGGTCGCAGGATCGATCCCGGGCTTCTCCAGACTTTCTGATGCGTCTTGAAACCGAGGTCCCGTCTCCTTAGCTGTTGGTGGGATGTAAAACTCAAACACACACTCACTCAAATTAGTATTCTTATTCCTTCTCTTAAACATAGAATGTTGTTCCTCGTTAGCATCTCCCCGATAAAGCGGTCTTACTTGTACTCAGACTGCTTTTAGCATAAAAGAGAATATCATAATAATTAATTTGCATATTTCTGTTTACAAACTGAAAAAAACGAAAGAAAATTCAAAGTAATATAAGATTTACTGAGTCATTTTTGGCCTGAAGAGCTTTAAAAATTGCAAAGAAAGAAATAAAAATCGATGAGGCAGTTCCAGGACCCACATCATACCCACATTATATGTTTTAAAAAGAAATTGGAAATTATTGTTTATCAATTTCACCAGAAAATACTGTAGACAACAAGCCTATATAATTTTGACCCCATTTTTAATAGAAGTGAAGGCAATGATCAGGAAACGATTCAATAAACCCACAGCTCCCATCAAAGACACCAAAGGAAAAGAAACACAAAAATGAAACAACTAGACCCTAGTGGAAACCACTAATAGCGGTAGTAAAAACTAGGGTTTACAGGGATATACATTATTTTTCTTATTTCTGCTCAAAAACATAGATCGTGGTACTCGTTAGTTCCTAGAATCTATTTCTGGGGCAGAACTATGAAAAATATCGGAATTTTTATCTGAAATGTTTTTATTTTTGTGGTGGTAAAATTTTCCACTACAGTTGAATAGGCGTGTTTTGGTAACGAATATTGCATTGCATTGAATAGCTGTGTTTTAATAATGTTATGTCTTAGCGAGTAGCAAATACTGATATTACATCAGAATGAACCACTTTGATCTGCTATATTTGACTGAAAGTCAATGGATATTGAAAATTGAAGTAATAGAAAACATACCGAGAGTCCTTAATCCATTCGCATACATGCATACAACAGGCAGTTGATCTCTTCAAGCTGCATTTTTGGTGGCATATATTTTTTTTTTTTTTTTTTTTTGTTTTTTGGTTTGGGTTTTACGGCCCTTTCAAGATTATTTCACTCATATCGAGCCGATCGTTAATCAGAGGTGGGCGAAAACCGGAGTACCCGGAGAAAAACCACCTGACCTTCCGTTGCAGAACTTGGCGTCTCACACGTGGCCCGAGCGAGGCTCGAACCTACGGCGGTGAGAGACCTAATGACTAAGAGTCAGCGCTCTTATCCACTAGGCCACGGAGGCCCGTTTTGGTGGCATATATATTGCTGTATTAGATGCAATAAGATATTGTCGAAAGATATTTTTAAAACCATTTAACTGCAATAGCGATTTTACTATACATAGATTATAGTTTTTAAAGATATATGACCTGGTGACCTAGTTTTTATATGACATGACGCGTCGTCAAACATGAATGACATATCATCAAAACAAACATTCTGGTAAAGTTCAGTAAGATTATTGAAAAACTGTAGGCTCTCTAGTGAGTGAAATAGAGGATCTTACATGAGTGTTCATGTATTATTGAATTTATTAAACGAGTTGAGGCAAAGGGATAAAATGTGAGGCTTCGCCGAGCATATTATCCATTTTCCTCAACGAGTTTAATAAATTCAATAATACATGGGCATGAATGCAAGATTCTGTTAATCATATGACATTTAAAACGCACTTTATTCACGAGATTGTTTACAAAAATATAACTATTGCGCCATTAGTAAACGCAAAGTCGTTAAGGACGTCGTACATGTAACGTTACGGGACGTATCTCGCTAATTTGCATATTTAATCCACTAGTGGATTATCGAAAATATTACATGGCGTTATTACACTCACAGACGCGACGTCATATGATAAAATGTTTAAAGAAATCTGACCTAATGACCTTGTTTTGACCCCTGGTGGCCCGTTTTTTTAAATCTGAACAAGATATCATTAAGACAAACTGTCTGGTACAGATTTTGAACAAGGTTTTAACAGTTTTTGACCTAGTTACCCAGTTTTGATCCGATTTGACTAACATCCAAACTTGACCAAGATGTTGGTCAGACAAACATCCTGGTAAACTTTCGTATAGAGTGGCTTAAAACTGTTGCCTCTAGAGATTGCACAATGTAAATGTTGACGATGGACGACGTTCGGCGGACACAGGGTGATCGCAATAGTTCATCTCGAACGATTGTTGCCCAAGTGGGCTTAAAAAGAAGAAAAGAAAGGAAGCACGATTTTGTTGGATTATAGCGACACGTCAACCCTTGTGAGCCGTTTTGTGTTGTCTCAAAGAGAAAGGGAGACAAGAGATAGGAGAGATAGTAGAGGAGATGAAAGTGAGGAACAGGGGAGAAAGAGGAAAATAAATGATTGTGTAGAAACAGAAGAAATAACAATATTCATTATCTCATCCATACCTGCTGCAATTAGGGCAGCATGCCTTGCCCAACTGTAAAATAGAAGCGAAGGAATTGATCAGTAATCTATACAATTAACCTACAGCTCCCATCGGAAAGAATTACAAACATGAAACAACTAGACGCTAATGGAAACATCAATTGCAGAAAGACTTTCCCACAAAATGGCCAATTGACTATCCGAAACAAAATAAAATAAGCTATACACACACACTCAAAGACATACAATAGCAAAAATAAACCGCGACAGAAGAACCGCATTGGAACGGTCAGTGAAACAAATTCAACGTGGGGGGGGGGGGGGGGGGGGGCGATTAAATCGATTTTACGTGGCCACAATCTCGCCCTTATTTCCGTCGCGATTTAGACAAATACTCAATCCACATGAAGGCCTCCTAACTCACGTAAGCCTACATCACTTAGACGCCCCAGTGACGCAAGATACACGGCACCTCCCCGCCCCCTCTCCCTCTCCTCAACCTCCCTACCCAAATCGAGCACCTTATTTATTTTACCGCATGTTCATAACTCACCACACGTTAGTGGTGGTGTATTATATAAATATTACATTACTGAGTAGGTGATAGTGAAAAATGTCACCCTGAGGAATATGAATATCAATCGAGGCGCAGCCGAGGTTGATATTCATATTTCGAAGGTGACATTTTTTTATATACCTTCCTGTATCTGTCCATCCTTCCACGCAATTTACGATCGATAATTTGAGGATTTGTTTGTCATTAGCATACAAATTTATTCCATGAATTGCGTTTTGGGATTGTTAATGGGAAAATCCGTCAAAGTTTGACAGAGTTATGACCCTTGTCAGTTCCTAATAAGGTTTTTTTGGCGTTCCTATCATTAAATTGAGTATTTTTCACGGATTTTCATCAGAACGAACTGTTAAGAAATGTTATTGGTGACACGTCAGATGACATTCATACACCAGTACCTGTGATATGGGAAGTAAGTCTCTAGCTCACACCAAAGAGGTGAACTTAGCTACAGTAAATTTTGCATATACATTTATACCGGGACTGCGTTTGTTTGTTTGATTTGTGGTTTAACGTCCCCGTCAACACTGTATAGGTCATTTTGGAGGCGTTGCTTTTTGTGGGACTTCACCCGACATTGAGATGAAATGACATCTCAAGCCCTGTCGCCCAATGAAACCAATAGACTTTATAAGCATGGCCAGTACGACTCGCGCCGCTTTGCCTGGGCAGGCTTAGATCCTTAAAACGGTTTCCCAGTACTCGTGTGCGGTCAGTTTCAGCTGTGCGTGGAAGGATCGTGCAGCCCATCTATTTCTTCAAGCCCCGATGGGCGGGGGCCGCTTGGACTTTGTGATGTGGGATTGTTAATGTCAGTTCCTAATAAGGGTTTAATTTTCGAAATTCCGATCGATAACTTGAGTCATGTGTTGTTTGGGTTTGTTAATTAACAAAATCCGTTTATGGTCGTTATCAATTCCTTAAATTGTTTTTGAACTCGTATTCCTTTACTAAATTGATTATATCCTTTCTTTCTTTCTGTCTTTCTTTCTTCCAGTTAAACGCAGGAGAGACACAGGCGGTGTACATTATATACACTTCAGATTTGAAGGTTGAAAGCCTTCACAGTGATCATGTAATTACGGTAATGGTCTTTAACCTGCAGAGAGTATGACTCTCCCTGCACAAGGGGCCTCCAACGGAGGACCTTGCACTTAATGGCATTTATCCCTGCAAATGATGCCAATGGAGCATGTTCGGACGCCGAAATTTTATCACCACTGCCAGGGTTCGAACCGGGGGTTTGTAGCATCTGAGGCAAGAACTAACCACTGAACTATCACACTTACTCTAATTTCCCATCCAAGGGACTTGGCCTGTGGACAAAGATTTTAATCTTATCAAAATCAGAGGGAGGGAAAGAGAGAGAGAGAACGTGATAGCTCAGTGGTTAATGCATTTACCTGGGATGCTAGAGGCCCCCGGTTAGATCACCGGCGGCGTTGATAATTTCGGTGTCCGAACACGCTCCATTGGCATCATTTGCAGGGATGAATGCCATAAAGTGCGCCGTCCTTCGGATCGGGCCGTTACCTGGAGACCCCCCATCCCAACCCTGTGCAGGAAGAGCAATCTCTTGTGCAGGTTAAAGAACCCTACCGTAATTACATGATTACTGTGTAGGCTTTCATCCTACAAAACTGGAGTGTATGAAATATACACCGTCTGTGTCCCCTCCTGGGGTTAAGGCGAAATTGGCAGAGAGAGAGAGAGAGAGAGAGAGAGAGAGAGAGAGAGAGAGAGAGAGAGAGAGAGAGATGCTTTGTCAGACAATCAATCTCACCCTAGGGCACACATACTATCCCAAGTTAGAACACAGTCGCGTCGTTCCGTGTTTTACTCTGACAATTCAGGGCAATGGAATCACGTAATGATGGAATGACGACGTTACTCTGATATTTAGGGCCCCGCAAGTTTATTTGCGGGTGCCCTATAGGAATCAGCCTGTCTGTCCGTCTGTCCGTCCACATTTCTAATGTTTTTTTCTTAATAACTTACAAACCGGCAGACGTATCAACTTCAAACTTTAAATATAAGGTCACAATGTCATTACACAATTTCATGGCAAGTTACGTAACTCTAGCTACAATAATGTTAGAGTTATGGCCCGTTGAAATACTTAAAAGTGTCCACATTTTTCATTTTTTTTCTTAATAACTTACAAACCGTCAAACCTATCAACTTCAAACATTAAATATATGGTCTCATTATCATTACACAATTTTATGGCAAGTTACGTAACTGTAGCTTCAATACTCCCAGAGGTATGGCCCTTTGAAAAACTTAAAAATTCAGCTTTTTTCGTCTTTATTTTAAAACCGCTGTAGATATTCAAATGAAAGTTCCTGTAGTTATTGACAGTTGCCCTACAGTAATGCCCTGTCTGTCCGTACGTCCGTCCGTCCGTCCATCAGTCCGTCCATCTGTCTGTCTATCTGTCCATCTGGCCGTCTGTCCATCCATATTTTTCATGTTGTTTTTTTCTTTATAACTTACAAACCTTCAAACGCATCATTTTCGACCTTTAAAGGTAAGATCACATCAATATTAAACAACTTTATGACAAGTTACTTAACTCTAGTTTCTTTTCCCCTCGCGCAGAAATTTCAATACAGCTGCTGCCGAAGAAATAGCCTATATATACATGTCGATTATAATAACATTGACCATAACACAATTTAATGAGTTGCAACGGGCTAAACAGGTGCGTTTAATGTTTTTGTCGCATGAAGCTTAGAAAATGTGTTCTTATCGATGAAATCCAAGAACTAAGGCACTGAAAATGTCGATGTTGCTAAGGATTATGAAAACATGCCAGAGTGTCTGTTTTTCAAGGCTCAACAGTCTTAGATGCTGATTTATTGCTTTAATTGGGCGACAATTGAAACAGCCACCATGGCTCTTGCGAAAATTCTTAAAGTTACGAATGCCTACACCCCAATTACGAAAACACGCCTATACAAATTCAGTGTAAATTGTACCGCAGATAAAAACAAAAATTTTAAGATGAATAATTGCGATATGTTTCTTATTTCTGCTCAAAACATGGATTGTGGATACTCGTTAGAACCGCCTCGACGAGGCGGTTCTAACGAGTACCCACAATCTATGTTTTTGGTCAGAAATAAGAAAAATAATGTATACCCCTGCAACCCCAGTTTTACGATATAAAAGTGGGGTTCAAGGGGGTCAAAATTCTAAAGGCGTGTTTTCGTGATGCTATCGTAAAGTTACGAACAAACTTACGAAAATTCTACACTCTGTCATAAAGTTACGAACAAACTTTCGGAAATTATACACCCTATCGTAAAGTTACGAACAAACTTACGAGAATTCTTAAGAATTTGAAGCTAGTGAGACGAAAAGTTTGAGTTACGAATTCGTAAGATCAATCTTACGAAAATCTTAGACTTAAGAAATTTAGTGAAACGGGGCCCGGGAGTCAAATTGTCTTAGTTATCATCGGCGGGTTTCGTATTAATTTAAAATGCAAGACCTCAAATTGGCGAACTACGGGGAGACGTTATACCATCATCACAAGCTACTGAACACCAGCTGCAGGATCTTTGTATTTATGAGATCGAGTAAGTTCTGAGGTGTATATTGTAATTTTAAAGTAGATGCTTTCTCACACAGGTTGAGTAAATAGGACAGACGAGACAAATTAAAATAGCAGTGAATGCAATGATGAGGAATCGATACAATCAACCCACAGCTCCCATCAGAGACACCAAAGGGACAGAAATAGGCATACAAACATAAAAATAACTAGACTCTAATGGAAACAGCAATAGCGGGAAGCAAAAAGGACAGTAACTGTCCCACAAAATGGCCAATTGGCTGTCCAAAACGAAAAACAAATATAAACGATACACACACTCGAAGACAAACCACACCAAAAATAAACCGCGACAGAAGACTGCCAAATAGAAGTGAAGGCAATGAGCCAAAAGGACAGTTACTTCCCCGCAAAATGTACAATTTGCTGTTCAAAAAAAAAAAAAAAAAAAAAGAAAAATGAGCCAGCGCACGACAAAACCTTCAATAAGACATGTTGTCCCAGCGAAGACTCAGATCAGCCTGCACATCCATATAGTCTAACCAGAGACTTCTCTTGCTGTATGGCGGAGCGTTGGGCCCTTAGCTATACTTAGTGCGCACAACGAAGGCTCTGATCAGACTGCGCGGATACGCAGGCTGATCTCAGTCTTCGTTGGGCGCACATTGTAGGTTTTGTCGTACGCTGGCTCAAATATAAGCGATACACACTCAAAGACAAACCATACCAAAAAATAAACCGCGACAGAAGAACCGCCTTGGAACGGTTAGCGAAACGAATTCCACAGGGGTGGGGTGGAGGTTGGTAGGGGCTTAAATCGATTTTACGCGGCCGCAATCCTCGCCCTTACGTCCGTCGCGATTTAGACTAATAATTTGTTCAGTCCGCATGAAGGCCTCCCAACTCATCTGTGCAACTGCGAACACAAAAATCAAACAACCAGATCTATGAAACAACGTTGAGGACTCGACAGCAAGAAACCACTGAAATTCTGGAGCAAAAGAAAACCAACAGTAATACTCCGATGGGCCGACCAGTGACAGAGCTTCAGGAACCGACCAACGTAACATAAAATTAAAGTCGCTCTAATTCTTGGCAAGCCTTTACACTGGAACCGTCATAGAATCTGAGACCCGACCCACCGGCGTGCAATTAAAGAGGGAAGCAAAGTTTCCAACCGTGATTGGGTTAACTACCATGTATGCAGTCTGTCGTACAACATTTATTTTAAGCCAAATCTTTTTTTTAATATCGAAGAATGATTTTACGAGACTGGAAAAGCCACAAAATTGTTTCGTTAACAATAACACAGGCTACAGAATTAGCCAAATGTCCCATCTGCATGACTTTGAATCAATTGTCGTTGTGTGCTAATTCAGTTGGATCAATATTTAAACAGTTTGAAGACATATCATTAAATATCACTAAATTGCCTTTGCTTTCAATGCATATCGAATATGCGAAGTTGTTCAAAGTAAGGTTTAAGTATGGCTAGATTCAAAATAATGAAACCTACATGCGGGGTAACTATCGTGAAGAACCGGCTACTGTTCAGACGAAACAAGTGACTTTGTCCTGTCGGATGTATTTAAGAAATATGTGATTCATTCTCTGTGCAATCATGGTTTATGAATCTATTTGGCAGTTTCTCCTGTACATTGTTTTTCAAGGTATGTGTAGTCCGTGGCCTAGTGGATAAGGTCGCCGACTCTTAATCATTAGGTATCTCACCGCTGTGGTTCGAGCCTGGCTCGGGTCACATGTGAGACGCCAAGTTCTGCAACGGAAGGTCAGGTGGCTTTTCTCCGGGTACTCCGGTTTTCGACCACCTCTGATTAACAATCGGCTCGATATGAGTAACATAATCTTGAAAGGACCGTTAAACCAAAACCAAAAAAAAAAAAAAAAAAAAAAGAAAAAAAAAACATGTATAGCTATATTCTTGGTATTCTTGTATAAGGACGAGAAACACTTTTGTGTTTCGTTCCGAATAAACTGTTTTGTATTCTATTGCATTTTTTTCTTAGTGCACGAACAGAGAACTCTTATAGTCAATTGTTTAAACGCACTGGTCTTTACATTACGATAACACACCTACACAAATACATAGTAACATTTATCGCCGAAAAAATGAAAATTTTAAGATGAAAAATTGTGATATTTTTTCTTATTTCAGCTCAAAATATAGATTGTGGAAATCCGTTAGCATCATAGAGGCGGTTCTAACGAGAACCCACAATCTATATTTTAGAACAGAAATAAGAAAAAAATAATTTTCGTGATGTACTTCGGTGAACACATTGACTCAAGCGATGTCACAAGATCATTAAGTGACGCCAAAATAAACCAGAATAATAAATTCATTTTCTGTCCACACACCCATGTGAATAATGCACTTTTTCATATCTCCAAAATATTTGCTTTTCTGGCGAAAATTTGTGATATGTTTCTTATTTAACTGCACACATTAGAACACCACAATTTTAGTTTTAATGAAAACAGTCCTTTTTTCATTCCAATGTTACTCAGAATTTCGGCCAGTGAAATGATATTAATAGGACGTATATTTAAAAGAAAGTAACGATATGTTTTGGTATCAATTTAACGTGCAATTCAATGGCCATAACTTTTCACACCCAATAAAGCTTCCTCTCAGCACCACATTTCTCAGGTCATAAGTGGTTCTGATTCTCTGGTGGTTCGAGCCTCGCTCGGGTCACAAGTGAGACGCGAAGTACTGCAACGGAAGGTCAGGTGCCTTTTCTCCGGGTAGTCCGGTTTTCGCCCACATCTGATTAACGTTTGCCTCGAAATAAGTGAAACGATATTGAAAGGGCCGCAAACAAAAAAAAAAAAACAAAAAAAAAACAGTACGAATGTCTTTATCGATCATTGGGTTATAAATGGGCCCCGTCAAGCGATTTTGGTACTTATCGACTATGCGAGCAGCGAAGTTTCAGGCGAGCCTGCGCATCCGCGCAGTCTCGCCAGAACCTTCTCTGCGTGCTCATACAAGCAGTGAATTAAGAGGAACCTTCAGACAGAAAGCCATATCCCTGGCCCCTTTGAATGGCTGGGCATGCGCAGTTAAAATTTGTCATGACGGAATGTTCGAAGACACAAATTCGCTTGGCGGGGCTCAAATATTTCTGTCGGACAAGTTTTTAACCCTTAGCATGGCTGGCGGTAATAGGAAACCACGCCAGGGCCTCAGTACTGGTCTGTCTGCCGTTCTTTCGCGTGAAAAAACGGGCTTGACATAGAGTTATATGAGAACCCATTATGGCACCTGGTATTCAGTGGCAAACACCTTTTCTGTGCATGTTGTTAAAGGCTGTTCTAACGAGTACCCACAACCAATGTATTGATTTTGTTTATATGTTTGAGTTGAGGTTTTACGTCACCGTCAACACTATTAAGGTCATTTTGGAGACGTTGCTTGCGATTTTGTGGAACTTTTACCCGACATTGAGATGAAATGACATCTCAAGCCCTACCGCCCATAAAAACCGCTAGGGTTAAAGGAGCGGTCCGACTCGCATCACTTTTCCTGGGCAGGCTTAGACCTAAGCTGTTTACCTGTCCTCAAGTTCGGTCGGTTTCAGCTCTGCGCGGAAGCACCGTGCAGCCAAATCTATTTCTCCAGGCCCCGACGGGCGGGGGCGCCAATGCATTGATTAGAAGCAGAAATAAGATGAAATATTCTTGCACACTAGACAAGAAAATCGGTGATTTTACCCTGGGATAGAAATTTATGTTCTGACCCTGGCAACTAACATAAATGCGCTTCAATTCTATTCAACTGCCGGAACTACTTCCGCACTACTTTTATTTTGCAAACAATATACATGTGCGAGCTGTCAAAACTAACCGGAGGTGTTGTGCAAGAAAAAGAATCCAATATGGGGTTCTGTTGTAGATGGGCGTTTTCAACCCTCGGGATGACCGTGCTGAGCGGAACCTCGGCGTAGCCTCGGTTCCGCTCAGCACGGTCATCCCTCGGGTTGGAAACGCTCATCTACAACAGAACTACGCCGAGGTTCCGCTCAGCACGGTCATCCCGAGGGTTGGAAACGCTCATCTACAACAGAACCCCATATCAGATTCTTATAATGTATACCCCTACAAACCCCAGTTTCCCTGTAAAACGTGGTGTTTACCAGGGAGGATCATTACATGGACTTGTCAGCGTGATTGTGTGCATTTCAGGTTGCTTTGTAACGGGATATAAGCAAATATTCTTTACACCTGCTGAAGATATCTATTACTTGATGGAAGACTATGGACATTCTATCAACGGAAAGACGTCGTTTCTGTTTGAAGTCCAAGCTTGCAGCAACGTGCACATACTACTCATGCAAAGTAAAAGTGACACTGATGCCAATGGTTATGAAATTATCATAGGTACAATTTTACTTGAGGTCTGTTTGTTTGAATTAGTTTATACTAATTTGTATTTTAGTTCGATTGTGTGTGATGAAAACTTCAAGCTTGTTGAATCGCTCTCGAACACCCATTCCGGGTGTTTAAACGCACGCACGAGAGAGAGAGAGAGAGACAGAGACAGAGAGAGAGACAGAGAGACAGTGGCTTGTTTCCGCAATTCCCAAAACACGGTTTACGGCATATATATTATAGACATGTTCCACATACTGACATTGTCAAGAACTTAATAAGTAAAGCATTCGTCAGGCCGCCACAGGGTTACGCTCCAACATCCAGAGTGCTAACATGTCTCAATCTTTAAGGTCTACAATTGGCTTTCAGAATATTATACCCTCAAAAACTCCCACATATGGTACAAGGTGGGGGGGGGTCTATTGGCACCTGAAGGTCTAAATAAGGTAATGACAGGATGTTGATTTTTGTAACTTTGTAAATCTCTTTTATCCTAGGAGAAAACAGTAACACTCTCTCCAGACTGCTGAAAGAACACCAAAATACAGCTGAATTTAGTCATTCTCCTTTAAACTGTAATAAACTACAGCCTTTCTGGATCAGCTGGGATAACAATGTTGTGAAGGCTGGTTCCGGGGTGTCTCTGGGACTCAACGAGTTCCTTTCATTTGAGGATACGGAATCTATTTTCGTCAATTTCTTCAGCATATCCACTGGTAAATGGTCTAGCGGTCATTGGATTTTTGACAGTAGTAAGTAAAAAAACGCGATCGTCTTGACCTCACATTTTATAGACTTGAGGAAAATGGATAAAATGCTAGGCTTTACCGAGAATTTCATCCCTTTTCCTCAACGAGTTTAATACATTCAATAATATATTAGCACGAATGCATGATTCTATTTATCATATGCCATTTAAAACGTATTTTATTCACGATTGTTTACAAAAATGTCAATATTCCGTCGTTAGTAAACGGGACGGCGTTAAGGACGTCGTACCTGTAACATTACGGGACGTATCTAGCTAATTTGCATATTTAATCCACTAGTGGATTATCGAAAATATTACATGGCGTTATTACACTATCAGACGCGACGTCATAAGATAAAAAAAAACCTTAATAATATTGACAACTAGAAGTAGTAGCCCATTAAGAGGTTAAGTAGCACATCAGTTCAAGCGGTAGCTTGTAGTTCAGACTGGAAGTTGCAGAACATAATTACAACAGCTACATTCCGAAAATATTTTGAAAATAGTCGACATTTTAGTAAAATCCTTAGAAAAGGTGAGTCCAGAAAAATCTTAAATCAGAAATACTCTAACCGACAAAAGGATGGTATTTAAAAGACACATGGGCAAGAAGACATCGACACATGTGTGTAACAACAGCACAAAACTAACAGTATATAAATTGAAAGGCATGTAATGCAACCGTTCGGAAGGGCAGACATAGCTGTCGAAATGACAACTCTTAGTTCATGTGCAGTTGGGTGATTTCTCACTTTGAGTTTTTGAGGCACTGAAATGTCTTTCTCCTTTGGCACCAGTGTAGCGGACAGACAGTCAAATCATACGATAGCTCTTGTTATTTGTCAGGAATTGTTATCAAGAAATGGGGTAACAAAACCCCACGTAAAGACATTAGACGAAACTATTAGACATTCACAGTTCATATCCACAAACAGTTTATTGGAAGGGAAGAGTAAAATATTACTATTTTAATTCGATCCAGCGTCTTACCTATGAAAATATACACTTACCAGTCTATTTACTTGTTTTTTGTGTAACGCAGATACCATGATGATTTGAACACAATATAACGGCTAAAACGTGATACACAGGCTTATTTGTAAGAAAATGCCTTTCTGACTTCTGAATGTGATTCTATCTGCCTAATGACAGGACAAACACGGACGTTTTAATGAATCAGCTTATCAGTCACAAGTTTCAATGTAAAACAGAAGTGAAGACAATGATTAGGAACGTTACAATTAATCCAGCAGCCGTCAGAGACACCAAAAGGGAAATACACACACCCATGAAATAACAAGACCCAAATGAAAACATCAATTGCGGAAAGGAAACGGAACACAAACATGAAATAACTAGATCCTAATGGAAACACCAATAGTGGAAAGCCAAAAGGGCAGTCACTAAATGGCCTATTGGGTATCCAAAACAAAACGATATATAAGCGATACACTCAAAGAGAACCGCCGAGAATTTCACTGACTTACTCTTAGGAAGTGCAGTTTTTTCGCACCCAATTTCGTAAAGTCAATTCGATATAAAAAGATTGGGTACAACATTGATGTTATACGACAGGCTGCATGCATGGTAGTTAACCCAATCACGGTTGGTAACTTTGCTTCCCTCTTTAATTACACGCCGGTGGGTCAGGCCTCAGATTCTATAAAGGTTCCAACGTAAAGGCTTATTGAGAATTAGAGAGATCTAATTCAAGGTAATGTTGGTTGGTGCCTGATCCTCTGTCTCTGGTCGGGCCCATCGGAGTCTAACTGTTGGTTTTCTTTTGCTCCAGCATTTCAGTGGTTTCTTGCTGTCGAGTCCTCACCGTTGTCTCACCTCTGTGGTGCTTTGATTATTTGTGTTCACGTAGATGTTGCACTGATGAGTTAGGAGGCCTTCATGCGGACTGAATAAATTATTTGTCTAAATCGCAAAGGAAGTAAGGGCGAGGATTGTGGCCACGTAAAATCGAATTAAGCTCCCCAGTGGAAATCTTTCCACTGACCGTTCCAAGGCGGTTCTTCTGTGGCGGTTTATTTATGTTGTTGTTTGTTACTTACTGTGTGTATTACTTGTGTCTTTTTATTTTGGATGGTCATAAGGCCATTTTGTGGGAAAGTAACTGTCCTTGTGGCCTTCCTTTGTTTAGGTTTCTATTATGGTCTGGTCGCTTCATGTTTGTGTTTCTTTCCCTTTGGTGTCTTTGATGGGTGGAGTAAGTTAATTGTATCCATTCCTGATCTTTGTTTTACTTCTACCTAAGTGTACTACTCGAGCTTTGGTGCAGCAATTTGTATACGAAATAAATCTGTTGCACCTGTTATCGAACGCAATAAGCAGTTTTATCTCGGCCCTTTATTGTGCTTGGTTGTTTTATAATAAATACGAATTGTCTATACATTTACAAAACGTCATTGGTTAAATCGCCCATTGATTCTGATCTGTTTGCAACACATGATACATTAAATTCGCAGAGCTATTTCGAGAGAAAAGTGTTCAAAGATTAGTGTTTGCGGAAGTAACACTGTTATGAACAAAAATAATAGGGCACGCTTTGATAAAGCTTAAGTCATATCTTTATGATTTTTGTATGTAAGACATTGACTGGAAAAAGAAAAGAGTTGTTAACTCCAGCACCCAACAAATAATTGGGCATGTATGCATATAACCATGTGTTGTTTCCTGATCTAGGTGAATTCGCCAACGAGTGTTGCACGTATGAATTCAGAGACTGTCAGGATGCTGTACAATTTGGCGCCGAGGTGTCTGGCGTTTACAGTGTGACTCCTGTTGGAATGGATACAAGCTTTGCTGTCTTTTGTGATATGTTAACGGATAATTCTGGATGGCTGGTAGGTTTTTTTTTATTCAGTAGTTTAGCGGATGACAAGACAAATTGAGCCGTGTCTAACGAAAATGTCTCAGCTTTTTTCGCTCAGTAAATACTTGAATCAGACTGAGTACCACAGCCCTTCCCTAAGTTCATGAACGGCGACAACATTGAGTCGTTTCTAGGTACAAATGTATTGAGTGTGGTTCATTAGTATATAATCAAATATATAGTGTCTCGGATGCCTATACACTAGCAACCAAATACGGTGTCATAGAGGTTTTAAGCGTTATACATATCAAACATCAAACAGTTGACATGTATTGAAGAAATGGCATCTGTGATTTGACAGTGTGTATCTTTTTCAAACCCGCTGTGACATTTCAAATGCTTCCTTTATATCCTGACCTATCGACTGTGCTATACATTCCGTTCGAGGGGCCCCACCCATCGGGGCTTTAAGACATAGATGGGCTTAAACCGATCGCACACATGTACTAGTAAACCGCTTCGAGGATCTAAGCCTTCCCAGGCAAAGCCGTGCGAGTCGGACCGTCCATGCTTATAAACTCCAATTGGTTTCATAAGGCGACAGGGCTTGAGAAATCATTCCATCTCAAGATCGGTAAAATCCCACAAAATTGGAAGCATCGTCTCCGATTCTTTTATTGCTTTTTATTTTAATTTTAAAGGTCTTTCAGAGAAGACTCGACGGCTCCGTGGACTTTTTTAGAAACTGGAGTGATTACAAAACTGGGTTTGGTGATCCTTCACATGAATTCTGGCTGGGTATGTTGGTATATTAACGGCGCTTGTTTCATTTCAGTAACTACAAATATAGGCAATGATCAGAATGCATTCACATTAAGCATATTCAATATTATAAAAGAGAAACTTTTATGTTCAACAAACCATTTAATGCTAGAAACAAATTGATCTCAGCAGCAATGCGTAAAGTGTGAATTTTGTGATTAAGCATAGAAAAAGAAATGGTCAAATAAAACATACATCTGTATGCAGGTTTCGATTTAAGCCCCCCACAGTGGAAATCATTCCACTGACCGTTCCAAGGCGGTTCTTCTGTGGCGATTTATTTATGGTGTTGTTTGTTGTGTATCACTTGTGTCTTTTTGTTTTGGATGGCCATATGGCCATTTTGTGGGAAAGTAACTGTCCTTATGGCCTTCCTTTGTTTAGGTTTCCATTATGGTCTGGTCGCTTAATGTTTGTGTTTCTTTCCCTTTGGTGTCTTTGATGGGTGGAATAGGTTAATTGAATCGATTCCTGATCTTTGTTTTACTTCTACTTCTTACAACTGCGTCTACATTATTCGTTTTACATGCAGTCATGTTGAATCGGTTTTGCCTGCAAAATCCACAGATGCTGGGGGTCAGGTTAGCATTCTGGTTTCTTGCAAACGTTTTATGTCTTTTATAAAATATATGTATTTTGTTATAATTAGAACACTTTCCATCATCATAAAACATCTTCGGAAGCTTGTAATTATTTACAAAACTTCCTTTTAAAATCGAGTTGATAAGTTTTAAAATTAAAAAAAAAACTTTCTTTTTACTATCAAGGCTTAAATATGTGAAGAATAACACTCTTTTAAACGCGAAACTAGGAGTCCATGTAAAACCAAAGAAGAATGTACAAAATTGTCGAACGAAATCACAACTCACCTATATCGATCTATCGGATAACTATTAAGCGTATGGCCCCCTCCCCTCTTTAGGGGCTTGAAGAAATATATGGGCTGCACGATGCTTCCACGCAGAGCTGAATCCGGCCCGCACACTAGTACTGGTAAACTGCTCAGAGGATCTAAGCCTTCCAGGAACCACGGTGCGAGGCGGACCGTCCTTGCTAATAATCCCTTTTGGTTTCATTGGGCGACAGGGCTTGAGAAGTCATTTCATCTCAATGTCGGGCAAAAGGCCCACAAAATTGGAAGCAACGTCTCCAAAATGACCTTTACAGTGTTGACGGGGACGTTAAACCTCAAATCGAACAAACAAAACAAATCATCCCCAAGTAAACGGTATTTAAAGATCTTGCCATGTCGGAGAGAAACCAAGGTCAAAAATAGCCAAGGCAGTAACAACGTTTATCTCAATCTCGGATTCATTGTGTGCTTTCAGAGTTCGGTCCTTACCATCGACATACCCCGAGAGGGCGTGTAACAAGTATAGACGAGTTTTGCAGAAACTAATTCACTTTATACCACTGGTCTCCATCCGAAAAGGCTTGTAAATGTAATCTTGCAGGCGGTTGTTTTATATATCTGAGTTTCAGTATAGTACCTATATTATATTTACTGATATGTCCAAACGGGTTTAATCATTGTTTACACTTCACTTCTACTTTTTGTTACTCGTACTTTGCATTGTATTACGTTTCATAGGGAACTTCTGTTCGGTTTTGGGTAAATTGTGCAATTACAATTCTTTGCTCAAATTGCTATTGATGTTTCCATTAGGGTCTGTTGTTTCATGTTTGTGTTTCTTTCCCTTTGGTGTCTCTGATGGGAGCTGTGGGTTAATTGTATCGATTCCTGATCATTGCCTTCACTTCTATTTTGTACCCAGGCAGTTCAGCAACAAAAAGAATGGCGTGTCGTATCTTGATTGAGATTATTGAAGTCTATGTATATAATTCTAGTTAATTACTGTACCTAAAGAACGGTTTGAAATAACCGAGATGTCATTTTACTTTCCTTTCCGAAATATAACAATGCAAACGCATTTTTGTCTAATGTTTAGTTTTCTTAACTTGTTGTTATTTTACATTACGATAACACGCCTATATAAATTTGACCCCCTTAAACCCCGCTTTTATATACAAAAACTTGGGTTTGCAGGGGTGAACATTATTTTTCTTATTCCTGCTCAAAAACATAGATTGTGGGTACTCGTCAGAACCGGTTCGTCAAGGCGGTTCTCATAAATATCCACAATCTATGTTTTGAGCAGAAATAACCGGGCGGTTCTGACGAGTACCCACAATCTATGTTTTTGAGCAGAAATAAGAAAAATATCGAAATTTTTCATCCGAAAATTTTCATTTTTTGGTGGTAAAATTTACATGTATTTGTAAAGGCGTGTTTTCGTAATGTTAGGAAACGACCACCTGCATGACATCACATCACGAGGTTCTTATAAGCTGAGGATAGACCTGGAGGACTTCGAAGGAAATAAGCGATACGCTGTCTATGACAGTTTCAATATTGGCGATGCATGTGACAAGTACAGACTGACAGTTGGAGCATATTCTGGTGATGCAGGTGCGTGTATTATAGAAAATAGAAGTGGGGGCAATAATCAGGAATCGATACAATCAACCCACAGCTGCCATCAGAGACACCAAAGGGAAAGACACACAAACATGAAACAACAGACCCTAATGGAACACCAACAGCGGAAAGCCAAAAGAATAGTTACTTTCCCACAAACTGGCCGATAGGCTATCCAAAATAAAATAACATAAGCGACACAAACACCCAGACAAACCATAACAAAAATAAACCGTGACAGAAGAACCGCCTTGGAAGGTCAGCGGAAACGAATTCCACTGGGGGCTTAAATCGATTTTACGTGGCCACAATCCTCGCCCTTACTTCCGTCGCGATTTAGATAAATAATTTGTTCAGTCCGCATGAAGGCCTCCTAACTCATCAGTGCAACATCTCCGTGAACACATATAATCAAACAACCACAGAGGTGAGACAACGGTGAGGACTCGACAGCAAGAAACCACTGAACTGCTGGAACAAAAGAAAACCAACAGTTAGACTCCGATGGGGCCGACCAGAGACAGAGGATCAGGCACCAACCAAAATTACCTTGAATTAGATCTCTCTATTTTTCATTAAGCCTCGCCACTTGTATAAATTCATTTGACAAAGGACTCGACTCAGCGAAAGCAAAAAATATAAAGAACTAGAAATTGTGTTAATAGAACACTATGCCCCAAACCATATATATCACCCTAATGCCAAACTTTTCAAATTGGCCAACACTGAAAAAACAATATTTCATTCAACTTTTTTCAAAGGGCTATAACTCAGGAAATGGGCATAATTTTTCAAGAGGAATCCATACTTGAAATTTCACAACTCGTGCATATACGGTTCTAAAGTTATGATATGCATCACAATATATGCAGTGTGCAAATTCCAAAGCTTCAAGGGCTAATAAAGTAGTTTTATGAAGTGTGTTTATTTTTGTTATGGCCTGTCTTTGGTTGTGTGAATCGCTTATAATATTTTTACTTTGGATAGCCAACTGGCATTTTTGTGGGAAAGTAGCTGTCATTTTGGCTTTCCGCTAGTGATGTTTCCATTAGGGTCTAGTTGTTTCGTGTCTAAGGTTCTTTCCCTTGGTGTCTCTAATTGTAGCTTTCGTTTAATTGAATCGATTCCTGATCATTGCCTTCACTTCAATTTTAGGAATTTCTTCAAAAGTCATTTACTCATCATTAGCAATCTACATATCAACATTCAAGGCTCTGGCTTTAATAGTTTTAGATCGTCTAACGAATGTTGGAGGGGGGGGGGGGCTATTACCATACACCCGGCGTCCGTTGTCGGCGCCCCCGTCGGCGTCCGCATTTGGTTAAAATTTACCTGCATGCTCTTATTTGCAATGTTCTACAAATTTATTTTCAAATATAATTTACAATGATGAAAAATAATATTTTATTATGTACTAATTTTTTGTAGATTTTAAATATTTCCCCTGTATTACCTAGTCCCTTATTTACCTTGGTTTAAGTTTACCTGCAAGCTTTGCAATGTAGTGGATAGAGCTTAGGACTATGAGACAAAGGGTTGCGAGTTCACATCCCGCTGGAGGATTGTTTCATCTTCTTTTTTTCCTTTCTAAAATTAGATAAACAGTTATTATTATTTGGAATTTTGTAGATTTTTTTTTCAAATATAGATTTCTTATTCATAGCAAAGGCTTGAAAACAGGATTTATTGTTCATTTGTTCTAAGAGGTACTTTTTTGGTTCTCTTTCATTTGCTGCAGTCTGGTAAGCTCTTTTACTTAAGAAAATGATTTTTATCGGGCAACAACCTGCATAACTTGATTTGTATATTTTAAATACAATCACAAAACAATATTTCTTCTTCAGTGGTTCTAAGGGGCACTATCACGATCTCTTTTAATTGCTGCAGTCTGGTGGGCTGTTTAACAACAGAAAATTTCATTTCAGATAACTTTCCCCCATCCAACTTAAGCCCCAAAAGGCGAGTTATGTTGTCTTTTGACAACTCTTGTTGAGATATAGGGATGGCAAAATTTCATCCATTTTTTCGAAGGGCCATTAACAAAATGAGGGGCATAATCCTGACTAGAATGAAATAAGCACCAAGTATTTTTATGAGGTATCCATAAATGCAATTTTAAAATCCTAGCATACATGGTTATAAAGTTATGTTATGCATTTCAAAGCATGCAATGTACAAATGCTAAAATTTACAAAAGGCCTACACTTGAATAATGTTGCATGAGGACTTCATATATGAAATTTCAAAACCCTAGCATGTATGATTCAGAAGGAATACTATGCATCTAAAAACGTGATGGAGGGACGTACATACGCACGCAAAACCTCCCAGTAGCAATATGCCCCTCCATATTTTTCGAAGCATAATCAGGTCATCTACTCATAATTACCAATTTATTCACCGCATTTCAAGGCTCTTAGTCTAATAAATTTCGAGATAGTCTGCAGACTATTGTTTATGAACAAAATATTTTTCAAAAGGCCATAACAATCGAAAGGGGCATAATCTGGATGAGAACAATATATGTTTCAGCCATTTTGTCATGAGGAATGTATATATGAAATTTCAGAAACCTAGCATACATGTTATGTAAGTTATGCTATGCATCACAAAGCATACACTGTACAAATACCCAAAGTTACAAAGGGAAATAACTAATGAACACATAAGTCTACTAAAAAAAATGCGACCAGAAGCATTTTTTGGAATTCTAACGGAAGTTAATCGGGTCATCTTCTCATCATTACCAATCCACTCACCGATTTTCAAGGCTCTAGCTCCAATAGTTGTTTTAGATATTTTGCTGACAGGATTTTATGAGTTTTTTCAAAGGGCCATAACCCTTGTAAAAGGACATAATCCGAATGAGAAGAAAATATGCATCCGTTGTTTTGTTTTCTTTTTTCATTGGAAATCCGTATATGGAATTTCAAAACCCTAGCATACATTTTTTCTTTTAAACTTATGCTGTGCATCACACAGCATACACTGTACAAATATCCAAGTTTACAAAGGGCCATAACTCATGAAGTGTTTATCAGAATTTAGTAAAAAATTGATCAGGTCATCTACTCATCACTACAAATCAATTCACCAACTATCAAAATTCAAGGTCCAATAGATTTTTTTGACATTGCTGACAAGACTTTATCTTTTTTTTTTTCAAAGAGCCAAAACTCTTGAAAGGGACATATTTCGAAAGCGATCAAAACGTGTCAGCCATTTTGTTATGAGGAATTCATGTAAGAAATTTCAAAACCCTAGCATACATGATTTCACAGTTATGCTATGCATCACAAATAATACACTGTACAAATGCCCAAAATTTACAAAGGGCCATAACTCTTGAAGTATTTTCCGGAATTCAGTCAATAGTTAAAGAAATCGTCTACTCATCACTACAAATCCATTCACCAACTTTCAAAGCTCTAGCTCTTATCAGTTCTTGATATATTTTGCTGAGATTTTATCATACAAATTTCAAAGGGGCCATACTGCTTATAAGGGGCATAATCCGGATTAGAAAAATACGCCTCAGCAATTTGTCATGTAGGATCCATATATGAAATTTCAAAACCCCTAGCCTATATGATTTATATCAACAAGTGTAACGGATAGGCAAACGAATGAAAAGACGGATGGACGACCGCCAAAGAAGCAAGATGCCCCACTAATTTCTTCGAAGTTGCGGCCATAAACATGTGGGCAAGTCACATTTTTTTTTTCTTTTTTCTGTTAGAACAAAATAATACGTGAATGGCAATTTTGTACGCTTAAGTAGTTTGTCTAAAGGAAACAAAACATATTGAGTACAACAGAAGTAAAAGCAATGATCAGGAATCGACACAATTAACACACAACTCTCATCAGAGACACCAAAGGGAAAGCAACACAGACATGAAATAACTAGACCCTTATAGAAACATCAATAGCGGAAAGCCAAAAGGACAGTAACTTTCCCACAAAATGGCCAATTGGCTATCCCAAACAAGAATATAAGTGATACACACACTCAAAGACAAACCATAACAAAAAATAAACCGCGTCAGAGGAACTGCCTTGGAACGGTCAGTGAAACGAATTAAATCGATTTTACGCGGCCGCAATCCTCACCCTCACTTCTGTCGCGATTCAGACCAATTGTTTGTTCTGTCCGCGTGAAGGCCTCCTTACTTATTAGTGCAACATCTCCGAGAACACAAAAATCAAACAACCACAGAGATGAAACAACGGTGAGGACTCGACAGCAAGAAACCACTGAAATGCTAGAGCAAATGAAAACCAACAGTTAGACTCCGATGGGCCCGACCACAGACAGAGCATCATGCACCAATCAGCTGTACATAGAATTAGAGAGAATTTAATTTTCAGTTATCCTTTACGCTTGGGCCGTCATAGAATCTGAGGCCTGACCCAACGGCACGCAATTAAACTCGTCAACCGTAACTGTGATAGTTTGTTACAGTCTGTGAATGAAAAAACGTCTCTACACTGAGCGTTGTATACAATTGTAAGAAACATTTGGAAAACTGTCGCAGAAGTGATGTGAATAGCTTTCAGCATATCACGATATTAACAAATGTCGCAGCTGATACAAGGGAATATAACGATATCGTCGCGTATTTTGCAAAACACCTTTGTACTGTACCTTAACACGACTACAAACTTTTTGGTCAGACTACCGGATTAAATTTGTGGCGATGCTTCAAATATTTGCAACATTTCGAGAAACCTTATTCTGGTGTCAATAAATATCTTTATTCTTGAAGATCAGACATAGTTTTAGCTCACCTGAGCACGAAGTTTGTCATGGTGAGCTGTTTTGATCAATGAATGTCCGTCGTCCGTCGTGCGGTATGCGTCGTGCGTCGTCCGACGTCAACAATTGGCTTTAAATGCGAACTCCTCCAAAACCCTTGGGCCAATCTGATTCTAGCTTCACGGGGGAATGTTGCCTGGGTGGCTCTCTTCCGAAATAGCTTAAATCTTTCCGCTCCAATGAACAAGATGGCCGCCATAGCTGAAATAAAAAAAACCTTTAAACACCAACCCCTCCTGTACTCTTGTGCCAATTTCATTTAAAATGCATAGGAATGTTGCTTAGATGACTCTTAACAAAAATAGCTAAAAGGGCTCCGCTCCGATGAGCAAAATGGCTGTCAGAGCTAAATATAGAAAAACTAAACATCGTAAATTTGCTGCAAACTCCTCCTAAGCCCTTGGGCCAATGGGATTCAAACTTAACAGGAATGTTGCCTATGTGACTCCCTACCAAAATAGTTTAAATAGCCCCCCCCCCCCCCTCTGACGAACAATATGGCCGACAGAGCTAAGAATAGAAAAAATCTTCAAATGACAACTCCTCGTGTACTCTTCGGACAATTTCATTCAAACTTCATAGAACGTTTACTTAGATGACCCTCTACCAAAATAGCTAAAACGATCCCTCTCCGATGAATAAAATCGCCGCCAGAGCTAAAAATAGAGAAAAAAAATAAATTTGCTTCAAACGGGAAATCCTCCTAAACCCTTGGGCAAAATTTAACTCAACGTCACAGGAATGTTGCCTAGGTGACTCCCTACAAAAATAGCTAAAATCGTTCGGTCCGCTCTGACGAACAAGATGGCCGCCAGAGCTAAGATTTGAAAAAAAATATCTTCAAACGACCACTTATCCTGTACCTGTTGGCCAATTTCATTCAAACTTCATAGCAATGATGCTTAGGTGACTCTCTACCAACTTATCTAAAACAAATCCGCTCCGATTAGCAAAACGGCCGCCAGAGCTAAAATAGAAAAACATCGTAAATTGGTTTCAAATGCGTACTCCCTCTAAATACTTGGGACAATTGAATTCAAACTTCAAAGGAATGTCGCCTATGTGACTCCTTACCAAAATAGTTATACTCGTTTTGCTCTGACGAACAAGATGACCACCAGAGCTAAAGATAGAAAAAATCTTCAAACTACAAGTCCTTCTGTACCCTTGAGCCAATTTCATTCAAACTTCATAGGAATGTTGCATAGATGACCCTCTTCTAAAATAGCTAAAACAATCCCGCTCCGAATAACAAAACGGCCGCATGAGCTAAAACTAGAAAAAAATCTCCAAACGACAACTCCTTCTGTACCCTTTGGCCAATCGCATTCAAACTTCATAATAGCTAAAATCATTCCGATCTGATGAACAAGCCGCCAGAGCTTAAAATAGAAATTTCATTCAAACTTCGTAAGAATGTCGCTTATGTCAACCCGCTGTTAAAATAGCTAATTGGTTCAGCTCAGATGAGCAAAATGCCTGCCAGAGCTAAAATAGAAAAAAATGTCAATGGTTTGCTATAAATGCGAACTCCTCCTAAACACTTGGGTCAAATTTTGATTCAAAATTTCACCGGAAAGTTGCCAAGATGGCTCCCAACCAAAATTAGCTAAAACGGGTCTGCTGCAATGAACAAGATGACTGTCAGAGCTAAATAAAGAAAAATGGCCAATTTCAATCAAATTTCACAGGAATGTTGCTTGGATTACCCTGTACTAAAATAGCTTAATGGGTTTGTTTCTGATTATCAAAATGTATACCAGATCTAAAAATAGACAAACCTTTAAGCGACAACTTATACTGTACCCATGGGCCAATTTCATTCAAGCTTCATTGGAATGTTGCTTAGGTAATCCTCTACCAAAATAGCTAAAATGCTTCTGTTTTTATAAACAAAATGGTTGATATTGATGAAAATAGAAACTCTTGAGCCAGTGTTATTCAAACTTTGCAAGAATGTTGCAAAGTGATCATCTATCTAAGTGCAACAGTTATGCTTCGTGGAATGGCTGTCACCCACATGACTTTCCGAGAAGCTATATGACAATTTGATATCAGGTGAGCGATTCAGGGCCATCTTGGCCCTCTTGTTGACACATCTGACTGATACAACTTGGTTTCTTTATTCATTCGAAACGCAGAATGCTTTGAATATTCAAGAACGCAACTTATATTTGGCTGAAATGATAAATGTGACATTTTTAAGGGAACCAGCGGCGGCCGTAAAAACATTACGAAAACACGCCTATACAAATACATTGCAAACTTAACCCCCGAAAAAACGACAAATTTAAGATGAAAAATTGTGATATTTTACTTATTTCTGCTCAAAATATAGATTGTGGGTACTCGTTAGAACCGCCTCATCGAGGCGGTTCTAACGAGCATCCACAGTCTCTATGTTAGATCAGAATAAAAAAATAAGGTTTTCCCATGAAAACCCCAGTCTCACAATATACATTTTTGTAAAAGTGGGGTTCAAGGGGGTCAACATTATATAAGCGTGTTTTCGTGATGACGGCTCACTGTTATCCTTACAGTATGGGTTATTTCGTCCAGCCTTTTTTATACATTAATCCTATTGTGGAATCGTGAATATATTTGAAAGGTTACTGCCGATGCCTTATTTGCTAGTTTAACTTAATTTATTATACATTTGAAAGGTATTTTGCGAAGAAAACAGCTGGTCTTTTTACACAATGTTTATAAATAAAAATGATTAATATACTGCATGACAACTCATACGATATTTTACATTGCCATTTTTGAAGTGTCCCTTTACGACAAACTGTAACATGAAAATAAAAGTGAAGTCAATGATCAGAAATCGATACAATTATCTCACACCTTCCGACCAAGACATCAAAGGGAAAGTGGCCCCCGCCCATCGAGTTTGAAGAAATATATGGGCTGCATGATGCTTCCACGCAGAGCTGAAACCGACCCACAAACGAGTACTGGTAAACAGCTTAGAGGATCTAAGCCTGCCCAGGCAAAAAGTGCGAGTCGGTCCGCCCTTGCTTATAAATCCTATTGGTTTCATTGGGCTGCAGGGCTTGAGATGTCATTTCATTTCAATGTCGGGTAAAAGTACGAAAAATTGGAAGCAACGTCTCCAAAATGACCTTTATAGTGTTGACGGGGACGTTAAACCTCAAATCAAACAAGAAACATAAATTAACATCACTATAATAAGAACGTCAAAGTTGGAAAGCCAAAAGGACAATTGCTCTCCCACAAAATGGCCAAAAAGTATCCAAAATATTAAATATTATTTATACACTCGGGAAAAGACGAAGTATGAGGGATGTTCGAAAATAATTGCGTATTGTCCTCTAGCTCGATATATACGTGGGGCACGATCAAAACCAATTCATACTTGTTTTGGGCTATTCAATATCTACACAATGGTGTATAAATGTACATGTTAGACTAAGTGTAAGACATATAATTTGTCATTTGAATACATGCAGTCATCGACCACGGCAGTAAAAATGGTTGTTAGAAGCGTCGACTAAAGAATGAAATAAGGGCTTACATCAAAGCTTGCTCAAACCTTGGGTGTTCTTTGAAGAAGCTGACGACTGAAATTTCTACTGCTTTTGGACCTTCTTGTGTGTCTTATGACACAGTTCGGCGGTGGAAAAAGAAATTTCAGTCTGGTGTAGAGTCCATAAAAAATGCACCGAAATCAGATAGGCCAAAATCTGCATCTCGTAAAGAAATTGTTTCCAAAATAAAAGAAATCATTGAAGGAGATGCCAGATTTACAGTTCGTGATATAGCACGAAAGGTAGGCATATCACTGTCAACGGTTCACCTTATTTTGAAGACGCATTTGAAGTCAGAAAGATTTCTGCTAGAAAGGTGCCACCGTTGTTGACTGACGAGCAAAAGAGGTAACGGGTTAAAGTGGCCAAAAAGCTGCTTCAAAGGTTTCCAAAATATGACAAAAAGCAGTTTGCCAATGTCGCCACAGATGATGAAACCTAGGTCCAATATTGTGAGCCCGCCAGAAAGGTCAGCAATAAGATCTGGGCCATTGAACACAGGAAACGCCCAATAATTGCCAAACGTTCCTTGAGTACAAAGATGGTTTTCTTCTCTGGTGAAGGAATTGCAGTAAAAGAGTCCGTGAAAAAGGGAAAAAGCATCACCGGAAAGTACTACAAAGACGTAGTACTGAAAAACCTGAAAAAGTATTATCGGAAACGACGCCCTGTCCCTGATTTTAAACATGTCCGTCTTCTACATGACAAAGCAACCGCTCATACCCCCGCAATTATTACGGCGTTTTTTGAAGAAAGAAAAAGGAACGATTTTGCCTCACCCACCCACCCCCCCCCCCACACACACACACGTATTTCCCAGACCTTGTGATTTCTTTTTGTTACCGAAATTGAAATCATCATTCCTTGCTGGGGGAAAATACCAGTCCCGACAGGCACTTGGATCTGCTATTCATAAGTACCTTATTACTATGCCCATGGCGCCTTCAAAAAGTGGATACATCGGCTGAAACTTTGCATTTCTAGCCACGGTGAGTACTTCGAGGGCATGAAATGAGCAATTTTGGGCTAACTTGAAATTTGAACTCTCCAGATAGAAATAAGCAGTACTTTTCGAACATCCCTCGTATAAAAATAATTAACCACTACAGAAGAATCGCAATTGGACGGCCATTAAAACGTATTTTACTGGAGCGTGGTGGTAAGGGGTGGGGGCTTAAATATATAACATTGTTATACAACCAGTGGTAAAACTTTATTACGATGCAAATTCTACATCTAGATTCAAAATAATCAAAAGACATGAAGCTGAACTGAAATGGGTTAAATTTTTACAGACCCCTTTTCCACTGGGATTTAATGACAGCATTTATCATGAGGGTAATATTTCCAGAATGCCGGACTTTGATATTTTCTCACTCCCGGAATGTCGAAAACGCAGAACTAGATCTCACGGCACCAGGAAAAATGGTAACTTTAAACGTAAATCACGTGCGTTTAAACGAAACAATACTAGACTGAAGTGACTGTCAATTATATTATTAAATCATGGACGCCACTCTATGCTTTCATTTTTAAGTTCATTACCCGTTTCTGTTTTACGTCTTCTGGACACCGAGGCGAATAAATTCTACGATAGTTCTCATCAGTTATATGATGCGGCTCTCTTAACTAGAGGCTATACTCAGCATACTCTCCGTCCTTACATTGATTCTGAAATTAATCATAAACGCCATTTCTTCGAAATATCCCACATTAATAAGGGTATGGATTTTATAGATTTGCCCAGTATCTTCCGTGAGAGATCGGTGCTTTCTTCCATTCCTGCTTATTTTCAAAATACTGAAACACCTATAATTTGCTATAAATATAACAAACCTGTTAGATCTATCATTTTTAATTCCAATAAACTTGTTTCAGATCTTGATATTGATACTAATACTCCTGATTCATGTGATTGTAAAAACTCAAAGTATTGCTATCCTGATGCTGGTCATGTAATTACTGGCAATTTGAAAATTATTCCTGATTCTAGGATAAGGAATATAATTTCTAAAGGACCGAAATATCGGTTTCCTTCTAAAATTGATTTCAATAAATGTAGAGATGAAATCGCTGCTTCCTTGAATGAATTCGGTAATCGATGGTGTAAGCGAGAGTATGTTGAGCATAAAGCCCTTAAGGACTGGAAACTTAGCATTTTAAAAACTAGTGAATAAACGCATTTCTTTCTATTCTCAAAATACTAACTTATTACCACCTAAGCCCAAGACGTCTTTACGTCATCTTAAACTAGGTATTCAAGAATTTCATAAGAAGTTTGTTTTGGCCCCTGCAGACAAGGCCGCTAACAACGTCGTCGTTGTGTGACGGCTCCACTATGTTAACACGCTTAAGCAGGAGCTTGGTGGTACTAAGGCCTATGAACTTCAGCCTTTAGCTGAAGAGAGAGCTATAGTAGATAAACATGTTTGTCTTTCAGCCACCAAGTTTGCTGTGTGTGTTAACGAAGGCCAAGACAAGCTTCCTACGCTATACTGGTTACCAAAACTTCATAAAAAACCTTACAAAGCACGGTTTATTGCAAATTCTAGCTCTTGCACTACCACTGAACTTTCATAATTATTAACTTCCTGTCTTACTGCTATTAAAACGCATGTTATTAAATATTGTGATTAAGTCTTTGAAAGATCAGGAAGAAATCTGTTTTGGTCTATAAAAAATTCGAATGAGGTTTTAAAAATTGAAATCTAGACATTTTCGTGCTTCTAGTCTGTCTACCTACGATTTTTCCACTCTTTACACTACACTTCCTCATAATCTTATAAAAGAAAAGCTTAATGATTTAATTGAATGGGCTTTTCACAGAGAAGATTCTCTCTATCTTGCATGTAATGTCAGAAATGCATTTTTCACTTCTAAAGAGCATAAGAATTATACACTTTGGTCATGTCAGAAAGTGTGTGATGCCCTCACCTTTCCACTTGACAATATTTATATTAGATTCGGTACTAAGTTATTTAGACAATTGTGGGTATTCCGATGGGTACTAATTGCGCACCTCTTGTTGCTGATCTGTTCTTGTATTGTTATGAAAGAGACTTCATTTTGTCGCTTTCCATTGATAACCAATCTGAAATTATTGAAGCTTTTAGCTCTACTTCTAGATATTTAGATGATTTATTAAATATTGATAATACCTATTTTGATGGTTTGATCAGTCAGATTTACCCCCTAGAACTTCAGTTAAATAAAGCAAATTCTTCTGATACCGAGGCCCCGTTTTTGGATTTACATCTATCTATTGTAGATGGATTTGTTTCGTGCAAAATTTATGATAAACGCGATGACTTTGATTTTGAGATTGTAAATTTTCCTTTTTTGGATGGTGATGTTCCTCGTGCGCCATCCTATGGCGTTTATATTTCGCAATTAATTCGATTTGCTAGAGTGTGTAGTCATGTAACTGACTTCAACACTCGTAATAAATTATTAACGGCTAAACTCCTTAATCAGGGTTATCGGTACCATAAACTACGCAAAGCCTTTTCAAAATTTTATAGACGCCATTCTGATTTAATTTCAAAATTCAATATTGGACTTAAATCTCTTCTGCAACAAGGTCTATCGGAACCCAAATTTTATGGTGACTTAGTATATAAATTCAGAAAAATATATAACCGCAATGACTTCAGCACCCAATTTCGTAAAATCATTCTTCGATATAAAAAGATTGGGTACAACATGGATATTATACGACAGACTGCATGCATGGTAGTTAACCCAATCACGGTTGGCAACTTTGCTTCCCTCTTTAATTGCACGCCGGTGGGTCAGGCCTCAGATTCTATGACGGCTCCAACGTAAAGGCTTATTGAAAATTAGAGAGATAATGTTGGTTGGTGCCTGATGCTCTGTCTCTGGTCGGGCTCATCGGAGTCTAACTGTTGGTTTTCTTTTGCTCCAGCATTTCAGTGGTTTCTTGCTGTCGAGTCCTCACCGTTGTCTCCCCTCCTTGGTTCTTTGATTTTTGTGTTCACGGAGATGTTGCACTGATGAGTTAGGAGGCCTTCATGCGGACTGAACAAATTATTTGTCTAAATCGCGACGGAAGTAAGGGCGAGGATTGTGGCCACGTAAGGTCGATTTAAGCCCCCCAGTGGAAATCTTCCACTGACCGTTCCAAGGCGGCTCTTCTGTTGCGATTTATTTATGTTGTTGTTTGTTGCTTGCTGTGTGTATCGCTTGTGTCTTTTGGTTTTGGATGGCCATATGGCCATTTTATGGGAAAGTAACTGTCCTTATGGCCCTCCTTTGTTTAGGTTTCCATTATGGTCTGATCGCTTAGTGTTTGTATTTCTTTCCCTTTGGTGTCTTTTATGGATGGAGTAAGTTAATTGTATCAATTCCTGATCTTTGTTTTACTTCTACTTTAAATCGATTTTACGTGAAAGCCGACTAAAGATTATACCATTTTACATTACATGAAATATAAAGACGACGTACTGAGGACAAACCAAAAGCGAATAAAACAATTCTCTCCCGCAACCGAAAGAACATAAAAACTATACATATTGTCATTTGAAATAAAGATCACACGCACAAGAATTTATCACTAAATTACGGGTTTATGACCAGACTAGCTAGTTTCGGCCATTAAGGTCCCATCACTGATCTTTATATCAAATATCATGACCTAGAATGGGATCGATGGTCCCAAAGGCAATACAATATAAACTACACTATGTTATAGTACGAGCATACGTTCCTCCGCCAACATACGGCACTTTCTTGCACACCACATAAGGAAATCCATTGTTCTAGCTTGGGATAAAATTCTGTTCTAACCCTGGTGTTCTTACCCAAAATCGAATACTCTCGTGTGTTTGATAAATGCACTGGTTGAATACCACCTCTTATGCGCCGCCGTTAAGGTTGACGTCACAGCACGTTACGTGACGTCACTAAACATTCCTGACGTCTGTAACGGAAGTAACTGCAGCATTATAAATCCACGCTAAGAAATGGAAGGTATGCAAGAAAAAGAATCCTATATGGGTGTGAGGGGCTGATTGAAAAATCCGTCCCTCGTGATCACCGTCCGGCATCACTCGGCAAGCCTCGTAATGCCGGCAGTGACCCTCGGGACGGATTTTTCACCCATTAAAGATTCTTATATTACATAATCTAAAGAATAGTCAAGTAAAGCTATATGGCTACTTTTGGACGCAAACAGCCTACACACGTGAATAAGAATTCAAATGTGAAGCTTTTTTGGCCAGTCTTACCAACACAACGGCACAAATAACTAACACGACAATACAAATAATGCGTACACGAGATAGGCATACCAACAGCACATAGCCAGTTAACATGTGACCGACCGCTTTAGGAGGGTCAGCAGTATAACGACTAGAGGTAGCCCCAAGCAGGCACACGTCGCAGGGGCAACGTCAAATCAACGTCGGTGCAACGTCACGACGTTGCACCGACGTTGATGTGACGTTGCATAAACGTCATGACGTACCGACGTTGGTGTGACGTCATAATTACGTCATGTGCCTGCAGGGCCGTTGCTTCACTTTGAAGTTTACTTACTTGTTACTCATGCTAAAACACGTATTTCTAGGAAAATACGCACACGACGAATGATCCCTAGATGCTTGCCATCATACACTTAAAAGTTTGTCTGAATTTATATCGCTTAAATATTTTGTTTTGAATAGCCAATTGGCTATTTTATGGGAAAGTATCTGTCATTTTAGCTTTCCGCTTGTGATGTTTCCATTATGGTCTAGTTATTTCATGTTCGTGTTCCGTTCCCTTTGGCCCCTCTGATGCATTACGACAACACGCCTATACAAATACATTGTAATCTTTATCACCGAAAAAAATGAATTTTTTAAGATGAAAAATTGTGATATTTTTTCTTATTTCTGCTCAAAATATAGATTGTGGGTACTCGTTAGAACCGCCTCATCGAGGCGATTTAACGAATACCCACAATCTATATTTTAGAGCAGAAATAAGAAAAATAAGGTTTACCCCTGTACAACCCATTTTTACTATATAAAAGTGGGGTTGGAGGGGGTCAAAATTATATAGGCGTGTTTTCGTGATGGGTAGTTGTGGGTTAATAGTATCGATTCCTGATCAATGCCTTCACTTCTATTACAGGAAAGGTATCCGACATTCCCATGCCTACCCGAACAAAAAAACGTAGACATCTTTTTGAAAATAATGTTTGTCCAAAATCGAAATATATTAAGATAAATTCCGACGGTCAATTTCCAAATAAACACTAGTTTATGACAATTATCACCTTAAGTGATCATTCCGAGGCGTAAAGTACGATGATTTACCGCATACCTACATTGTTGTGGATCTAAGGAAGGAGGATATCTTAGTGACGTGTTTGTGCAGGTTGGTTTCTTTTCAGATATTTTATTGAGCTGTCGGTTTAAAAAATAACGCACATTTTTAAAATTTCATTATGATCATTTAGACTTAATATCTTCGGAGCACATGTCGGCGTTTGACTGATATTGTGTTTATACGCTTGAAAGATTATTTACCCTTATCTTGCTGTTCATTTGCAAAAAGTGTAGACCCAGATCAGATGGCTTCTGGAGAAGCCATCTGATCAGGATCTACACTGTTTGGCATTCAATTTACGAATTTGTAGCAATAAATTACATCAAGTAATTTGATTGGTTGATAGACAGAAATGGGTGTGGCTTAAATGCATATTCAGCAAGATAGGGGTTAAATAATAATTTTACCTTGCAGTTGAGGAAACGTATTGCTAAGTACACAGCGATAAAAAAGGATTGCCTTATCATGGATGTTTTGCGACAGACAGCATCCTTTGTTGTTCACCCTTTATAAAAGTCAATTAAGCTTCGCTTCTTGATTCAGGGCGGTTAATCGGACCGGATTCCGTGAATGTCTTAACTCACGGAATCCGGTCCGATTAACGGCCATGAATCAAGAAGCGAAGCTTAGTTGACTATTATAAGAGGAATGAAGACAGATGTTTTATGTCCTATGCTCGGGTCACCGTGATCACCTTTGTTATTTTCTTCAACGTACCTCAACGCGAAACTGAAACACGTTTTCTTCTAGACCAGATTAGCTACTTTCGGCCAGTTAGGCCTCATCAATGACCCTCGATTTCTTCAACTGCCTTAGTGGAATCATTGTCCCCAAACGACTAGAAAATATAATCCATACTATGATGAAGGGCAGGGAGACTTTTAACAGCCGCCACACATTCGCTTAACACCAGCTGAGGTGAAGTTAAGTGCTCTTTGAAAAGGGTGCTGGAAAAAAATGAAAATCAGCCGTCAGACTCCGAGACAGAGCATCAGACACAACCGTCATTACCTTAGATTTAAATAAGTCTTCATGCTGGAACCGTCATAGAATCTGAGGCCCGACCCGCCGGCGTGCAATAAAAGAGGGAAGCAAAGCTTAACTACCATGCGTACAGTCTGTCGTATTACATTTTTGTTGTACTTAATCTTTTTATATCAAAAAATGATTTTACGAAATTTCTTTCTAAAATCATCGCAAGAATATAATTTTAGCCCACCTGTCACGTAGTGACGAGGTGATCTTTTGGGGTCACTTTTTGTCCGACGTGCGTGCGTCCGTCCGTGCGTGCGTCCGTAAACTTTTTCTTCAAACGTCATCTTCTCCTAAACCACTGACCGGATTTTGACCAAACTTCACAGGAAAGATCCTTAGGTGGTCCCCTTTCAAAGTTTTCAAATGGTTCCAGTCCGTTGCACATCTAGGTCACAGGAGCTAAAAATAGATTTTTTTACTGAAAATTTTAAAAATCTTCTTCTCTGAAACCGCATGGCCCAGGCCTTTGATATTTAGTGTGAAGCTCCATCTAGTGGACTTATACCAAGATTGTTCAAATTATAGCCCTGGGGCCTTTGGTTTTATATAGGCTTATATAGGGAAAATCTTTAAAAATCTCCTTCTCTGAAACCGCAAGGCCAAGGTCTTTGATATATGGTGTGAAGCTTTATCTAGTGGACCTCTATCAGGATTGTTCAAATTATAGCCCTAGGGCTAAAAATGCCCCCGCCCCTGGACCCTTTGGTTTTTTCATAGGCTTATATAGGGAAAATATATAAACATCTTCTCTGAAACCACAAGGCCCAGGTCTTTGATATTTGATATGAAGCTTCATCTAGTGAACCTCTACCAAGATTGTTCAAATTATAGCCCTGGGACCAAACATTATAGGCCTAGTGCGAAAAATGCCCCCACCTGCGGGCCCTTTGGTTTAACATTGGCTTATACACGGAAAATCTTTAAAAATCTTCTCTGAAACCGCATATTTGGTGTGTAGCTTCATCTAGTTGACCTCTACCAAGACTGTTCAAATCGTAGCCCTTAGGCAAAAAATGCCTCCGCCCCGAGGCCCTTCGGTTTGACATTGACTTATATGGGGAGATTAAAAAATCCGTCTACTCTGAAACCGCAAGGCCCAGGCCTTTGATATTTGGTGTGAAGCTTCCTCTAGTGGATCTCTATCAAAATTGTTCAAAGTATAGCCCTAGGAAATAGAAGTCAAGGCAATGAAAAAATTTAAAAATCTTCTTGTCTGAAAGCAGAAGGCCAAGGTCTTTGATATTTGGAATGAAGCTTCCTCTTGTGGATTTCTACCGAGATTGATCAAATTATAGCCCTGGGGCCACAAATGGCCCGCCCGGGGACTTTATATAGACTCATATAAGGAAAACCTTTAAAAATCTTCTTGTCTGAAACCAGAAGGTTCCGATCGTTGATATTTGGCATGAAGCTTCGCTTTTTAGACCACTACCAAGATAATTCAAAGTATAGCCCGTGGCCAATAATGGCTCTCCCAGGGGCCCACTTGTTACCCTATGGATCAGGTGAGCGATCCGGGGCAATCATGACCTTCTTGTTCTGAATGTATATACTAAGTCTCCATACAGTTAACGTTCTGTAAGGCCTTGTCGCGGAAAAGATTAAGTCCAACACAGAAATTTGAAAATGAATCGAAACTACGCTTATAAAACTCAGAAAATGCTTTGCCGAAAATAGAAATGGACGCAATATTCGAAATCGATACAATTAACTCACAGCTCCCATCAGAGGCACCAAAGGGAAAGAAACACAAACATGAAACAACAGACCCTAATTGAAGCATCAATAGCGGAAAGCCAAAAGGACAGTTACTTTCCCACAAAATGGCCAAATGGCTATCCAAAACAAAAAATATAAGCAACACAAACACGCAAACACCAGAACAAAAATAAAACGCGACAGAAAACCGCCTTGGAACTGTCAGTGAAACGAATTCCTCTGGGGGTGGGGGGGGGGGCTTTAATCGGCCACAACAATCGCACTTACTTCCGTTGCGATTTAGACAAATAATTTGTTCAGTCCACATGAAGACCTCCTAACAAGTCAGAGTGCAAACAAAAAATCAGAAAACCCTGATTAAGGAGTTAATCCATTCATAGTTTAGTACGAGTGTTAAAGTTTGAACCCCGCCCATAGGGGCTTTAAGAAATATATGGGATGCATGATGCTTCCACGCAGAGCTGAATCCGGCCCGCACACTAGTACTGGTAAACCGCTTAGAGGATCTAAGCCTGTCCAGGAACCGCGGTGCGAGGCGGACCGTCCATGCTAATAAACCCTATTGGTTTCATTGGGCGACAGGGCTTGAGCTGTCATTTCATCTCAATGTCGGGTAAAAGTCCCACAAAATTGGAAGCAACGTCTCCAAAATGACAGTTTACAGTGTTGACGGGGACGTTAAACCTCAAATCAAACAAACAAACAAACGAGTGTTAAAGTCAGTTACACTACTAGACACTCGGGCGTACCGAAGTAATTGAGATATATAAAAAACATATGAATCCGTGTGTGGAACATCACCATCCGAGAAAGGATAGTTTACAATCTCAAAATCAAAATCATCGCGTTTATCATAAGTATGATATAAAACAAACCCATCTCAAAAAAAGATAAATGTAAATTCAAACACGGGGTTCAATTATAATTCTGAAGTGTATATTTGACTGATGAAACCGTCGAAGTAGATTTTGTAAACATCTTTAAAATGATCCAAATATCTGGATGTCGAGCTGCAACCTACAATATTTTGAATTTGCTTTTCAACAGAAACGATCATCAAGACGTTTCTTTCATAACAGAACAATAACAAATCAGGCACAAAGGGTGCGCAATTCATACCCATTGGAATCCCCAATAATCTTAATAATATAGTATCAAATCTTTCGTAAATAGTGTCAAGTGTAGAAAGGTGAGAGCTTAAGCACTTTCTAATATGACAATAATGTGTAATTTTCTTTCTCTTCGGAATTGAAAATAAAACATTTCTTACATTACATGCAAGATAGAGGGACTTTTCTCCATGTAATGTCCATTCAATTGAATAATTATTTCTTTTTATTTTTCTCTATGGAATGCCCATTCAATTAAAAAAAAAAGTATTGCTCTTTATAAGATTATAAGGTGTAAATGTGGAAAAATTATACGTCGACAGACTAAATTCACGAAAACGTCTGGTTTTTAGTCTATATCATGTTCTATAGAAAGGGTAATCTATTGGAAGTAAGGACCTCAACACCAAACTGCAAAACATTGGAGTGAGCAAGTTTTCTTCTGGGCCAGACTAGCTAGTTTCGGCCAGTTAGGTCTCATCAGTGGCTCTCAATTTCTTAAAATTTCGACTGGAATATGTACTGAACCGAAAAAGAAACGCAACTTTTTAGCCCAAAAGATTTTCATGCAACCATCATGTTGACTGAAAAATCATTTTGCGATTTACTTTCATACTTTTTAAACTTTCTTATGCAGAAAACATTTGGGCGATATCTGTACAGTTTAATGCTCCACTTGGCAATTCGTTGTTTTCAACATTTTCCTCGTGCAGTACATTAAATGTGTACAGTAACCTCATCATATTGGCATATTGTGTTACCTGGAGTTTAGGTTTCAAAAGTCCGGTGAAATTTCTTTGCGGAATATGGTACGTTTGACGCAAGATCAACGTAACGTAGCGGTCCATATGCTTCTACATGGGACGTCTCAGGCTGTCATCGCCAGGAGCTTCCAAGTGAGTAAATCGACGATAACTCGCTTGTACCAGCGTCTACGTCAAACGGGAACGACAAATGACAGGCCCAGAAGTTGACGTCCACGCGTCAGGCCACGTCGACAGAACCGATACATCCGTCTAACCCACCTTCGTAATAGGTTCCGTACAGCCGTCGAGACGTCTCAGGTGACACCAGGAACGCACAACAATCGAATAAGTGCAGATGCTGTCAGGAATCGCCTTCGAGAGTTTGGCTTACGTCCTCGTAGCTCGTACGTTGGTATGCCATTAACACCACGACGACGTCAGGTTTGAATGGCGTGGCTCACACAACATAGGCCAATTCTGTTTTCCCTTTGTCAGTGGCGTAACGTAATGTTTTCTGACGAGTTCATGTACTTGTTGTACAGAGCTGACGGCCGTCTGCGTGTGTATAGGCGTGGCGGAGAGCGTTATCGTGACAATTGTTTGGTTGAACGTGACCGATTTGGAGGCGTTGGGTTGATGGTGTGGGCTGGCATATCTTATGGTCATAGAACGCCCCTGGTATTCATTGATGGATCTTTGACGGCTCAGCGTTACGTTAACGTCGTTTTACGACCGGTAGTTGTTCTATATGTACGACAGCACAACGTTACGTTTCAACAGGATAACACTCGGGCGCATGTAGCAAGGCTCAGCATGGCGTTTCTTCAGCAGAACAAAGTTGACGTGATGCACTGGCCTCCGTATAGTATAATACATTTGTGGGACGTCTTGGATAGGCGCGTACATAACCGCCCCCGGCCGCCAACAACGCGTCAAGCCTTGCGTCTCGCGCTCATACAAGAGTGGAATGCTATTCCCCAGGCAGAGATCAATCGTTTAATCCTGTCCATGACCAGGCGTGTGCGTGCAGGACTGAATGCAAACGGAGGACATACTCGCTATTAAGTGCTTATGTTTTGAACTTGTGAAATGACTACCTCTATGACAAAACGGATTTGTGTTCCAAACATTCTCACTGACAATTGAACTCTCTATGGTAGTTACATTCAGGAATGATTATATTATTGCGTTATTAAATCGATTTTTTGCAAACATGATTATTTCTGCAAATACTCGCATTTATATTTGGAGTTGCGTTTCTTTTTCGGTTCAGTATATGATCTCATAGAGCTAGAAAATACAATCCACACTATGAGAGACTTTCACGGCCGCCACACATTACCTTAAGCGGCCCCTGTCCATCGGGGCTTGAAGAAATGGAACGACTGCATGATACTTCCACGCACAGCTAAAACCGACCCGCACACGAGTACTGCTAAGCCGCTTAGAGAATCTAAGCCTGCCCTAGCAAAGCGGTGCCAGTCGGCCCGGCAATGCTTATAAACCCTATCGGTTTCATTGGGCGGTAGGGCTTCAGATGTCTTTTCAACTCAATGTCGGGCAAAAGTTCCTCAAAATTGGAAGCAACGTCTCGAAATGACCTTTACAGTGTTGACGGTGACATTAAACGGAAGTGGGGGCAATGATCAGGAATCGATACAATTAACCCACAGCTCCCATCAGAGACACCAAAGGGAAAGAAACACAAACATGGCACAACAGACCCTAATGGAAACATCCAAAAAGACAGTTTCTTTCCCACAAAATGGCCAATAGTCTATCCAAAATAAAATTTTATAAGCCACACAAACATCCAAAGACAAACCATAACAAAAATAAACCGCGACAGAAGTACCGACTTGGAACGGTCAGCGGAAACGAATTTCACTGATCAAACCTCAAAACAAACACATTCCCTTAACACAAGCTGTGGTGAAAGAAAATGTTCTATAAAAGGGTAAGCAATTGGAAGCAAGGACCTCAACACAAAACTGGAAACAATGGAGTGAGAGTGAATAAGTTTTTTTTTTTTTTTTTTTTTTTTTTTTTTCTGGGCGAAACTAATTCGAATTGTAATAGATCAGAGCACTTTTTTCTCCCTGATCTATTATAGACTTTCGCGTGCATTATTATGGCGGTCAGACACGAGGTTACTAATTTAAATGGTCTAACTGGGGTAGTATATGACTTTTGTCTGTGATCAGTCACTTAAACAGATTTTTTTTCTAACGAAATGGGTCTTATGTGACTGAATAAACTACATGTGACTGGAGTCACCCAAACATAGAGAAGTAGAGTCACATAAGCATCATTTCGTTAGCCCGGACGGACGGACGGGCGTGCGTGCGTCCGTGCGTGCGTCTGTGCGTCCGTAAACAATTTCGTAAACAATTTCTTCATACGACATCTCCTCCTAAACCACTGATCGGATTTTGACCTAACTTCACAGGAATTAGTATTAGGTAGTCCCCTTTCAAAGTTATTCAAATGGTTCCTGTTCGTTCCACATCTAAGGAGCCAAAAATAGATTTGTTTTTTTTTTTCTGAAAACTTAAAAAATCTTCTTCTCTTAAATCATAAGGCCCAAGCCTTTGTTACTTGATATGAAGATTAATCTAGTGGACCGCTACCAATATTGTTCAAATTACAGCCCTAGGGCCAACCGGTTTTACATAGACTTATACAGGGAAAACATTTAAAATCTTGAAGGACAATGTGTCTGATATGTTGTATGAAGTTGTATCTAGTGAACCTATACCAAGATTGTTCAAATTATAGCTCTGGGGCCAAAAAATGCCCACCTGCCGGGGCCCACCGGTTTTACATAGACTTATATTGGGAAAGTCTTTAAAAAATCTTCTTGTCTGAAACCAGAAGGCCCGGGTGTTTGATATATGGTATGAAGTTGTATCTAGTGGACCTCTACTGAGATTGTTCAAATAATAGCCCTTGGGCCGAAAATGTCTCCGCGCCGAGGCCCACAGGTTTTACACCACTTCTATTTTTTATATACGGCAAACTTCTAAAAGTCTTCTCGCCTGAAACCTGAAGGCCTAGGTCTTTGATACCTCGTATAAAGCTTCATCGAGTGGACCTTTACCAAGACTGTTCAAATTATAGCCCTTGGGCAAAAAATGACCCCGCCCCGGGTTCACCTGTTTTACATGGGCCTTTATAGGGAGAACCTTTAAAAATCTTCCTGTCTAAAACCAGAAGGCCCATGTCGTTGACATTTGGTACGACTCTTCATCTAGTAGACCTCCACCAAGAATGTTCATATTATAGACCTGGGGCTGAAAATGGCCCCTCCGCCCCGGGGTCCACTGGTTTAACATGGACT
This sequence comes from Lucinisca nassula, assembly GCA_963580285.1. NCBI lineage: Eukaryota > Metazoa > Mollusca > Bivalvia > Lucinida > Lucinidae > Lucinisca > Lucinisca nassula. The sequence continues at coordinate 82,697,817 of OY757010.1, forward strand.
TATATATGGAAACCCTTTAAAAATTTTCTTGTTAGAAATCACAAGGCTTAGGTCTTTGATGTTTGCTATGAAGCTTCATCTAGATGACTTCTACCACGATCGTTCAAATTATAGCACTGGGACCAAAAGTGTCCCCACGCTGGGGCCCTTCGGTTTTACATTGACTTATATAGGGAAAACCTTTAAAATCTTCTCGTCTGAAACCAGAAGGCCCGGATCTTTGATATTTGATATAAGCTTTATCTAGTGGACTTCTACCAAGATTGTTCAAAGTTTAGCCCTGGGGCAAAAATGGCCCCGCCCCGGGGTTCACCGGTTTTACATAGACTTATCTTCTTGTCTTGTCTGAAACCAGAAGACCGAGGTCTTTGATATTTGGTATGAAGCTTCATCTGTTGGACCTCTACTATGATTGTTCATATTATATTCCTGGGTCCAAAACTGGTCCCGCCCCGAGGCCAACTGGTTTTACACAGTCTTATATAGGGAACCTCTTTAAAAATCTTCTCGTTTAAAATAACAAGGCCTAGGTCTCTGGTATTTGGTATGAGTCTTCATCTAGCGGATCTCTACCAAGATTGTTCAAATTATAGCCCAGTGGTCAAACATGGCCCCATCCCGATTCCCATTGGTTTTACTTCGACTTATATAGTGACTGTAGCCCCTACATTTATTGATGGATTTTAATGTAACTTCACGCAAATGTCGGATATGATATTATCTCCCGCAAGTTAGACTCTCAGGGTCCCAGGTGCAGTGGCTATTTTCAGAAAAATCTTTGTCATCACTCTAGCGCCTACATTTATCAAAGGATTTTATGTAACTTTGCACTAATGTTTGGTATGATAATATCTTAAGCAAGTTTGACTTTCAGTATTCTGGACTCAAGGTCAAGGTCACTGTGACAATTTTATAGAAAAAATTGATATATCGCTCTAGCGCCTGCATTTATGGATGGATTTAAATGTAGCTTCATACAAATGTATGGTATGATAATATATGAAGCAAGTTTGACTTTCATGGTCCTGAGCTTAAGTCAAGGTCACTGTTGCTGCTTTTAGAAAAAAAAAAAACTTTTTTCATGGCTCTAGCTAGCACCTAGATTTATCAATGGATTTTGATGTAACTTCACATAAATGTTAGTATGAAAATATTCTCAAGCAAGATCAACATTCATGGTTTTGGGTTGAAGGTCAAGGTTACTATATCTTTTTTTAGAAAAACCTTGTTATGCCTTATGGAGCGATTTTGCTAAAATGAACATGAAAGCCACCAGAGCAAAAATATACAAACCCTAAAATGACTTAGTCATAAACAGCTAAATTGATTTTGAAAATTTCCCAGAAATGTTCCTTGGGTTGCTGTCAAGCAAAATTGCTAAAAACCCTCCTCTTCATCTTACTATATTGCCTACCATTTCATACGTACGGTATGGATCAGGTGAGCGATCCATGGCAATCATGGTCCATTTGTTTTTTAGACTTGGGCCCCGTCGAGCGATTTTGGTACTTATCGCCTATGCGAGCAGCGAAGATTCAGGCGAGCCAGCGCATCCACGCAGTCTCGCCAGAACCTTCGCTGCTCGCTCATACAAGCAGTGCATCAAGAGGAACCTTCAGACAGAAAGCCTTATCCCTGGCCACTCTGAATGGCTGGGCATGCGCAGTTAAAATTTGTCATGACGAAATGCTCGAAGACATAAATTCGCTTGGCGGGGCTCAGTTATCCACTGCAAAGTTCAGGTGCATGGACACATTGGGGTGACTGGACATTGCTATGTAGCAGCATAGTAACACATACGATTAATAAAGCCTTGCAAACACTGTAGTATATAGGGGAACGGGTTACAAGGACATAAGTTATGTCTCCTAGAAATATAGAATGGTATACTTTTAACCGCCTTACTTGCGAGCAGGCATTTAACATTAAATCAACTTTGAAGGAGTATTATTAAATAGAGTTTATTACTCAGCCCATTTTAAATATGGGATTTTTAAACCGAGGGAGGTTGAACATCCGATAAAGAAACGAGTGCGCTTCTTTATTGGATATTCTACCTCCCGAGGTTTTTAAATCCCATATTTTAATTGGCTCAGTCAATAAACTGTATATTGCATGCCTTTGATAGAGCTGGTGGAAATTTGAAATCATCACTTTGAATCTAATCCTATGTACAGTTCACTCTTAACATTAAGGCTGACACGATTAATCGTATAACCGATTAATCGATCGATAATCTCCACAAAAATGATTATCATTTCTGATTTGCTTTTAATCGATTACTTGATAGGTACAATTTACTACCCAAAATTATGCATAAAATAGCTGGATGAGTGGCAAACAGTGCAGACCCTGATGAGACGCCGCATTATGCGGCGTCTCATCTGGGTCTTCACTGTTTGCTCAGGCCTGTCTGTTCAAATATACATATGTTTGAGTGCATCATATGGTAAGAGTCATGCTCAGACAGAAAGCCAGACAAGTAAAATAATGACAAAACCTTAGCGATTACTAATCGATTATCGATCGCAATGACACGACCGATAATCGATTATCTCTTCAGCTCCGATTAGCCAGCCCTACTTAACATACAGTCCACGCAGAAGGTTTTTGTTTGTTTTGTAACGGTTATGGATAAATACCACTTCTACAGCCGTGCTGTAGGAGCCGGTGTAGCGTGAGATCTTTAAACCCGTGAGAACCTTATTACTAAGGCATATCTGCGCATGCGCAAGAAGGCCGTGAGAAATGTCATCCATTTCCTGTTAGCCCCTGGCCCTTTGTTTTAAATGCCAATGGAAATCTGCTTACATTACGAACTTTAAATAGAAGATTTTTATTACAGGCTTTATGTCTTTATTTTTATTTATTTATTTATTTATTTATTTATTTACTTATTTATTTATTTATTCGAAAGATGCCCGTATTAAATATGCCATAAATAGGCTTCCGTGTGTTCAAAAAGAACAAAGTATATATGCGGGTACATGTATTTTCTTGAAATTATTACGAAAACATGCCTGTATTTTAAACCCCATTAAACCCCACTTTTATACAGTAAAACTGGGGTTTACAGCGGCGTATTCCGCTGGAAAACAAAGATCGTAGGCACTCATTAGAACCGTCTCGACGAGGCGATTCTAACCAGTACCTAAAATCTATGTCTTCCAGCGGAAGTATGAAAACTATCAGAATATTTTATCTAAAAATTTGATGGTAAAATTTCAATATATATTTTAATGGGCGTGTTCTCGAAATTAATACTTTAAAAAAAAGTTCTGTGGAAATTTTAAAATTATTTTTCTTACTAAATGGATTGGAACACTGTAGCATAAGCCTGATCTCAATATAAGTGCCCTTTTACAATAATAATAATAATAATAATAGCAATTGTAATAAATAATAATGATAATATTAATCATAATCCGAGGCTTAGAGAAAACATGTAGACTCTTACTTTTTCAGTTCTACGGTGCATTCCTAGCATCCAAAGGATATTGAACCCTTCATGTTGTTGTTGTTTCCAGTTTCCCCGTGTCGCGGGTCGTCAGCTGGTGGGGTCCCAGGGAACGAATCCATTCTGGCACTACACCGTAGCCGTTCGGTGCTATCCCCATTCCACGTTGCCGGTGAATGGGGAGACCATCGCTCGGCTCCAGCCCCGTCCGTCCGTGTCTATCGTAAGTCCGCTGCAGTCGGTCCATTTTGTCTTCTACTCGACGTTATAATTTTTTGCTTGTCAATATGCCGAACCGTGTTATAGCAGGAAAGGGTCAATTTTGATATTGGTATTGTTTTTTTTTTTTTTTTTTTTTTTTTGATTTTTGTATATTTATGTAACGTATGTACATTTTTACATTGTTTGGTCTGTTTCCCCAGCTTGTTGAGTGGTCTATTTTTTAAGTATACATGCGGGCGAATGTGCTTACCCCGCCACGGACCTGTTTTGTTTGTTTTTCTTGTGCCTTAAGGGTGATGTTGTCCGTTTTAGGGCAAGTCCACCCGCTCACAGTTGCTGGGGAGGACAGCTTTTGTACCTGCAAGATTAACCTAGTGGTTTATATTTTGTGTGTGTGATTTTTTTTGTTTATCTGTACATACAATATATAACATAATAACATGAAGTGCCGGCCTACGCCGTCTCGGGCTTGAATTCGTATTTATTTTGTAAGTGAGTGACTTCTATCGCGGAGGATGTGCAAAGTAGGTCTATCCCTTTTTATGCATTTGCCGTTTTAATGTAAGAAAAAGTGATGCCTTCCTCGACGTAGGATGCCGCACTCTGCGGGACCATAAGTGGGTCAGTCGCCATGTTTGCCTATCATTAACGCATCCTACATGAAGGAAGGCACCATAGGAGGAAAGTGTATTCCTGCCTAGCCATTTGGAGGCCCGAGACAACGTTTGCCGATCTCATTTGTGGTGTTGTCCTTTTTGGGACAGGCCCATCCGCCCACAGTTGCTGGGGAGGACAATTTTTGTACCTGCAAGATTGTGCTTGAAGATTATATTTGTGTTTTTTTTTTTTTTTTTTTGTTTATTCTGTACATACAGTATATAACATAGTAACATGGTGTGTTGGCTTCCGCCGTCTCGGGCCCAAAATCGTATTTATTTTAGTTAGTGGGTGACCTCTATCGCGGAGGATGTGGAAAGTAGGTCAACCCCCTTTTATGCTTTTTCGTTTGAAGTTAAGAAAAAGTGATGCCCTCTTCGACGCAGGATGCCGTATTCTGTGGGACCGTAGGAGGGTCATTTTGTGCCGCCATGTTTGCTTATCATTATCGCATCCTACGTGTAGGAAGTCACCATAGTAGAAAAAAAATGTATTCTTGCCTAGCCGTTTGGGGACCCAAGACAACGTTTGCCAATCTCTTTAGTCAAAGTGGTTAGTGCAAATTGTTATATAATCATGTAGGTTGCATACAAGCGTCCGCCTGCGCACGTGCGCAGTCGAGCGCTCCTATGCGATCTTGTTTTTAATGTTTCATATTTACACAAATAAATTTGTTTGAAATCGCTTTTTTGAGAAAACTCTTCTTCTTCTTCTTCTAACTCCAGGTTTTTTATCTCTCTTTTCTATACTATCCTCTCTACTGTATTCCTATCCTACAACTATCACTATATCTACCTACCTAGTGTGGTTGTATGTTGTTTTAGTTTCGCGTGGGTGGTTGTGTGTGTTAAAAGCCTTCCTTCAGGTTGCGCTAGTTAGTTAATTGCCCTTGTCTGTATTGATATGTGGCCATCTTTTTTGGTTATTTAATATTTATTTCTGTAAATACATTTTACAAACATATTACATTCAAACAATATATCAGCGTATACTATATAAAACAGATATCTATAGACATGTTTCAATTATTATAAAGATGTTTATGTAGATGTACGTGCAGTTTTGTTTATTGTATTGTACAAAATACTATACTATCTTTAATACGTCCATATGATGTATTTCCAGAAACGTCTAATTAAGTCGAAAAAAAAAAGAAAAAGGATATTTTCGAGAAAAAAAAAATTAAAGAGAGGTGTACCATTTTGAAGATGATTTCAGGGAAAAAATCATATACATAATGCTGCCTTCCTTTATATCGGTTTAATGTTATTTTAAAATTTGTTAAACTATGAATGTATTAAATTTCTCCCATTTGTTTTCGAATTGGGCAAGTCTGTCGTTCATGAAGTAGATTTCTTTTTCTATTTTAATTCTGTATTTTAGGAATGATTTAAAATGATCCATGGTAGGTATGATTTTCAAATATTTTTTCCTGAATATGAAATATTTTCCAAGTAGAATGAGAAAGTTTTTTAGCTGAATTTCTGGCTTTCCGGTCGAAAAGGTAAGTCCAAATGTTATGTTTTTTTAAATTTTTTTAAATTGAGATTAACGTTGATATTAAAGTTTGCAAGAAAGTGGGAAAATTCCACCCAAAATGCTTGTACGTGTATGCATTGCCAAAATAGATGATCCGTTGTTTCAATGTCCATGTTGCAGAAATCGCAAAGAGCCGATTCCCCTAAACCACATTTTAATAAAAATTTGTTGGCAGCTAGTGTATTGGTGTAGATTTTCTTCCAATTTAAATTCTGGTTAGCAAATTTATCATTCCATTTTTGTTCTGCTTTATTTATTGGCGTCTGGTTGTTCAAAATATGTTTATAAATATATCGGTTGGCTTGTTTTGCATTCAATATTTGACTTATGAAAGTTGGTTTTATGGGTATATCTAAATTTTCATTTTTTATAGTTGATTTCCAAACTGTGGGGATACTGTGCAACAAAGTTAAGTATTTTAAAAAATCGTTACTTGATAAGTCGTATTTTCTTGTTAAACTAGCGAAGGTCTCTACTGTTCTTTCGTTAATTATATCTTTAAAATATTTAATCCCTTTATTGCACCATTCAGTGTATAATATTGTTTTATTATCTGCTCGTATATACGAATTGTTCCACAAGATTTCATTTCCATAGCTGCAGATCGTGGGTTTCCAGTTTTCACTACACCATGCTTTCATAACCTCTTCGAAAAACCTGTTATTAAAATTAAGTTTATCTATTTCTTTTTCGGACAAGTTGCATTCAAAGAACAATTTCCCACCATATTGTTGTAATTTAGACAAGTAGATTTGAATAAGCATTCCTGTTTCTGATGTTTCCAGTATTCGCTTTATCCAGCTAATTTTGAGCGATTTTATAAAAGTTTCTAGGTGTATCATTTTGAGACCTCCCATTTCATATTCTTGTATCAAAATGTCGCGTTTGATCTTATCTGGTTTTCCATCCCAAATAAATTGGTACATTAGATTTTCTTTTTTTTTATGGAATCTTTCGGAGGGTTTTGTAATGAAGAAAGAGCATAAATAAGTTTTGGGAGGGCAAACGATTTTATCACTGTTATTTTCCCCATCAGGGTAAGTTTTCTATGTTGCCACTGTTTTAAACACTTTTCGAAATCGGATATTTTAGGTTCTAAGTTTACTTGAAAAATAGAGTTTTTGTTTGTTGTAAAAGTCATTCCAAGAGCAGTTGCTTTTGAGGAGTTCCATTGAAATTTTCTATGCTTCAAATACATAACTTCATTTTTTGTAAGTGAACTCTTTTCGCAGAACTTGGCATTTCTTGGCATTTAATTTTAAACCAGAAATATTTGCAAAGCTATCTAGTATATTAATACGAGTTTCGAAGGATCTGGGCGAACCATCTAAAATAAAGGATGCATCAACAGCAAAGAGTGATTTTTTTAATTCTTTTCCAGAGATGCTTAGACCTTTAAGCTCATCTTCTGATCTTATCTTATGGGACAGTAATTCGATACAAATTATAAATAAATAGGGAGAAAGGGGACATCCTTGGCGTACTCCACGTTCAATGGGAAAATAATTTGACATGTGTCCATTGTTTGCTACACAACTTTTGACGTCGGTATAGAATAACTTTATCCATCTAATTAAACTGTCTCCAAAATTTAGATGTTTTAAACATTTAAACATGTATGCATGGTCCAGACTATCGAAAGCCTTTTCAAAGTCAGAAAAGAATATTAAACCGGGGGTATTTTGTTCTTCTGCCATTTCTATAATATCGAAAAGAAGTCGTATGTTTTCTCCTATGAATCTTCCTTTTATGAATCCAGTTTGAGAATTATCAACGATGCTCTTTACTATTGATTTAATTCTATTTGCTATGGCTTTTGTTGCAATTTTATAGTCTACATTTAGTAAGCTAATAGGCCTCCAGTTTTCAATCTTTTCGATGTCTTTTTGAGGTTTCGGTATCAAAGTAATAATGCCTTGTTTTTGCAACTCTGTTAACGAACCATTTTTAAAGGAATAATTTATCGATTTAATGTAAAATGATTTTATATCATTCCAAAATATTTTGTAAAATTCGGCAGTGATGCCGTCTGAGCCAGGACTTTTCTGATTTTTCATCTCTTTTAGGGCTATTTTACATTCTACTTCCGTTAACAGGCCATCACAAGATTCTTTTTCTGTTTCGTTTAGTTTTTTCATTGTGTCATCGAAAAAGTTGTAAGCAGAGGCTTGTGCTTCTTTTGTTTTATAAAGGTGAGTGTAAAATTCCTCGGTAGCTTTTAAAATTTCTGTTTGATCTGTTGTTATCTAATTTGTTACCGCTAGTCTTGTTATAAGTTTTAATTCGGACCGTTTCTTTTCTAAACTAGCAAAATACTTACTGTTTCGTTCATTTTGTTCGATTATGTTTGCTTTTGCTCTAAGAATAGACCCATTGATTTTATTTTCCATTATTGATTCTAGTTCGCTAATTTTTTCGTTCAAATTATTTTTTATAATATCAATTCTGTTGGTGTCTGAAGCTTCTATCATATCTTGTCTAAGTTTTTTAATATCGTTGGTCAGCTGTTTTTCTTGCTTGTCATTTTCTTTTTTCCTTTTCGCAGCATATCTTATTGTTTCATTCCTTATAGTTCCTTTAACTAGTTCCCAAAGAGTATTTGGATTGGCTTCAGCATTTATAGTTGTGATTACGTTTATACTTTCCTTTATTATTTCCTGATAGTCTGTGTCCAAAAGTAAACTGTTGTTTATCTTAAAATAACCCGGACCTCGGGAATGTTGTAAAAGATCAAGCGTTATAGTTACAGGACAGTGATCCGATTTATAACTGATTTTGTGTTTAAATGAGATAATAGAATTTCTGACGTTTTCTGAGACAAGAAAATAATCTAATCTACAAAAAATTGGTGGCCTATGTGATGAATGCCAAGTGTATTCCTTAATGTCAATATGTTTTTCTCGCCATATGTCTATCAAACTATATGTGTCAATTATATGATTAATTTTGTTTCTACAATGTTTGTGCGTGTCGGTTTTGCCATTATGTTTATCAAGTTTTACGTCCAGCACTGTATTAAAATCTCCGCCTAATATGAAGCTTTTGTCGTCATTTTCGTTTATGTAATCATCTAACTTGCTGAAAATTCTGACGTCATCATTGTTTGGACTATATATTGATTATGGTTAATTCTTTTCCGTTTATTATTATTTCAAGGGCTTGCATTCTACCGCTTATTATTTCGGTATAATTCTGTACCGTACATGACATTTTTGAGCTAATTAATATCCCTATACCCTCGCTGTTGTTGTTTTGTCCGCTAAAAAAGGCTTCGTTGCCCCATTCCCGTCGCCATATGTCATGTGTTCCTTTCCCTGAATGAGTTTCTTGAAGTAAGCATATATCAAAGTTATTCTTATTAATCCATGCGAATATTTGTTCGCGTTTAGTTTTATTGCCCAGGCCTCTAACGTTATAAGAGCATATTTGTATATTCATTATATTTTATTTTAGTGTATATATCTACAAATTTTGACTGGAAGGCAGCATTAGTAAGGTGAAATGATTGATAAAAAGGGCATGAAAAATAATTGAGATTCATAAACAGTCATGTGAAGAGGGTGTAGCGTGACTGAACTTTATGGTACTGCTGTATGCCTGTGTTGTATAAAGTTTTCCTGATTTCCAGCTAAACTGACAGTGATACATGTTTGTTTTGTGTTTTTTTTTGTTGTGTTTTGTGTTTAAACTATTTCAAGTAAAAAAATCTGCTTGTGATTTGCTCCAGATTTTAATTCCTATTTATACTATTTCCTATGCATTTACTAGGTAGCAAGACTGATATTTGTAACAACAACTACGACAGTGATAATAATAATAATAATAATAATAACAATAATAGTAATAATAATATAATAGTAATAATAATAATAATAATATCGATACTGATAAACAAATATATAGATATAGATACGAATTCAAAAACATATATTATAAAATATAATATAAAAAGGTTGCTAACTGTTTTAATATACACATATACAATACATGTACGGTCTATCAAGGACATGAATTTTGAATGATCTACATACTTCTATCTTCGTTTGGAACACAGATGGTTGGTGTTCTTTAAAAGTACTTCCCCCGGAATTCACACTCGTTTACGAACATGTGTGTACCTCGTTGGAGGGTGTAATATAAGGGGTATTTATTTATTTTCTATTCATTTATTTATTTAGTTTCTGAAACCATCCACAGCATGCCCACCGAAGCAGAAATTGTAAACATATTAATGTCTATATCTGAGGATCAAACATACTACAGAGCGCGAGGCGGTGAGAAGAGATACCCGCCGCCTGTTGTCTCGTCGAGGCGGTTCTAATGAGTAGTCACGACGAAAAACACGCCCATTCAAATACATTGTCAGTTTTTCGTCCAGAAATTGGAACTTTTAAGATGAAAAACTGGGATATTTATCTCATCTCCGCCCAAAACACAGACTGCGGGGACTCTACAGAACCGCATAAACGAGGCGTCTCCATCGAGTACCCACACTCCATGCCTCCGAGCAGATATAAGCAAATTATTGGCATTTTTAAGATGAAAAATCGGGATATCCCTCTCATCCCCGCCGAAAACACAGAACGCGGGGATCCGACAGAAACCTCGACGAGGCGACTCTATCGAGTACCCTCAATCTATGCTCCCGAGCAGACATAAGAAAGATAATGTTTACCCTTGCAATACCCAGTTTTACAACATGAAAGTGTGGTTAAAGCGGGTCAGCATTGTATAGGCGTGTCTTCGCAATACCACAATCCATACTCCATAAGAAAAAATAAGAAAAATAGGGTTTACCCCCTAAACCCCAGTTTTACTTTAAGTGGTGTCTGAGGGGGTCCGATTAGCATGGGCGTGCCTTTACGATGCAGCCTTGTGTTCAAAAATCATGGACCTGTTAGACACCCATTTCGCCTGTCGTTTATACACATCCATTACAAGGTATTACTGGCTGGGTTTGTTCGTCCTCACTACTTCTTCTTTGAGGAATAAAGAAGAGAATAAGGAGAACATTTTGCAATATACCCACGTTAGATCTTACACTGACGCCTTTAGCGAAACGAAATTCTAAAGGCTGACAGTGATCGACTCTAACGAGCAGATAACTTCAAATCCTGCTCCATAGCATATGCGAACAGCATTAGCCCCGGTGGAACTGTACAGTCTCGCTAGGGCCATCGCTGCTCACACAGACGTACTACAGAGCCAGAAAATTATTCGACTTTTCTTAGACGACTGGGCTTGCGTATATGAAGTATTGTTAGTAGGTTTATAGGTTCCACCATTCTGTGCGACGGCTCTTTTGTCACATCATTCAGCTTCGGTTTGATTCCTAGAAGCCCCTGTGGTGCAGTGGTAATGCTACTCGCCTTGTAAACCAAGGATCGCAGGCTCGATCCCGGGCCCCTCCAGACTTTCGGATGAGTCTTTTAACCGAGCTGTTGGTGGGACGTAAAACTAAAAACTCACTCACACTCACTCGGTTTGATTCCCGGTACTAATCGTAGGTTCGTACTAACAACAGTGGTCAAAACTGTAGGGCCTGGGTCACTAGGTTTGATCCCCGTGAAGCACTTTGCTCAGGGTTCATTGTTCATCCTTCACACCAACCCTTGTATATTGTTTCTAAGGTAATTGTTTAACAAGTGCCCGCCTCAGCATTTGTAACATTAATTTCATCGGTAAGCATAACATGTATACATGTATTTGAGATATTTTCAACAAACGATGTGACGCTACCAACCATATTATGTAATAATAATAATAATAATAATAATAATAATAATAATAATAATAATAATAGGTGATAGTTAAAGTAACAGTATGAACAACCTTAATGGTGACAACAGAGTTAAGCCTCGGTGATATTCATCCACCATCGGGTGCCAAGTTGTACTTTACACTGGACCGAGCAGTGCTAAAAAGATTTTCATAAGCAACTAACCTGAAGATATTAAATTGATTCTTATTTCTAGTTAAAACCCGGATCAAGTGCTCGTTAGAACCGCCTCGATGAGGCAGCTATGCAGAACACCCACAATCCATCTTTTGAACAAATTTTGGTAAATAGCGACCCCGTCCCACTCTATTCAATATCAAGTGGGACTCAGCAGGGGTATTCATAACCCGATGGTATATGGAAGTTCACGATTCATATTGTCCAAATATATTAACCCCTGTCCCGCCGAACATCCATTTAAGCCACACCCACTCGTGGCTTCAACCAATCAGATTGTTTGATTTAGATTCTTGCTACAAGTTCATAAACTGAATGTTGAACAGTGTAGATCCTAATCAGATGGCAGAAGCAGAAGCCATCTGATCTGGAACTACACTGTTTGCAAAGGTAGGGCTTGTCGTGAACAGCAAGATATGGGTTAATAGAAGGTATGCAACTGCCTACATTGATAACCACCCAACCGTGTGCGCAAACATTCGTACACAGTCAGGCTTCCACTCAGAAATAGGACTGGTTGTACAATGCTTAATTTGTATACAGTCAACAATTCGGAAGCTCGAACATTCCCGAAACCGTTAAATATATGTTCGGGACAGGGGCAATTCATTCCTTTAATTGTTAGTACCATCGTCATAACATGTAGAGCACAATGGTAATATCTTTCATATTTTTCCGTGGAAATAAATGCATGTTCTGCATTCTCATCCGAAGCGATTCTAATGAGCACACACAACATACAATTTCAAAATTTAAATAGTATTTATTACGGTCATGGCGCAATTTGCTGTTTTTTGTGATTTTTATGTTATGCGACAAGGGCAGTACGGAGGGCTGTATGATATACCAGGCGAGATGCGGTTTTTCAGTCGTGGTGGTATGCAAAAGGCCCTTTTGAGGGCCCCAAGGTCATTCCGTTTGGGTAACCTTATAATGTACATCCTTTATTCGAAAGCGAAAGTTGCGAAAAAAGAAAGAAAAAGATGTGATAAGGCGTCTTGTTTCTTATTTCTGTCCCACTTTTCTATATGCGTTCCTGAAGGAGAGGCTTTGTTTGCTAGTGTGCTGTTGTGCCGTTCTCCTATGGGTTGTGTGGCTCTCGATCTGCCAGGATTTTGATGCAACGCTCCTAACTGCAAAGTCCAAGGACCGCAACCACAGCGCTACGTCTCGTTCTGACTTCCCGTTTGCCTCACCCCCTCAGGACGGGCTGGGCGATGGATTTTCCTTGTGGTGGGTCCATGCTCAGTCCCGGCGTGCTTTCGTGTGGTCCTCTTTCGGACTGTGTGGCTCCCGATCAGCTAGGGCTTTGGTGCAGCGTTCATAAGTGCAAAGCCAAGGGGGCCGCAACCACAACGCTACACCTTGTCTTAACTTCTCGCTTGCCAACCCCCTCTGGAGGGTGGGTCGGGGCTATGGATTTTCCTTGTGGTGGGTCCATGTCCCGTTCAGCTATGGTCTTCTAACAGTGATCCAGGGATCGCTGTCACCGATGGGCACTCCTAAGTGCAAAGCCGAGGCCGCAACCACAGCGCCTATCGCTGACTTTGTTCCCCTTTTCGCTGTGAGACGGCCGCCCTTTGATCACTACGGCCCTTTTTGGTTGGAAGCGTATAAGGTGCGGTTAGAATATTTATTTTTACTGTTCTGAACTCCGGTCTCTAGAGATTTTGGTTTAAAGTATGTATTCTCGTACGGGGTGTGTTTTACGGTACAATGCGATTAAATTTAGTCTGCGCCCTTAGTGTTCCCTATATTTTGTCCAGGTAGTTTGTTTTCTCAAAGAATTTGAAGACCGCGTCCCTCATTTCCTGTGAATTTAGATTGAGTAGAGAAACCGCGTTTATCTCCCCTTGGTATCCTAATGTTGTCAGTTCTCCCTTTAGTTCCCTTCTGGCGGGGCCGTGTGCGGGGCACTCTGCGAGGTAGTGTTGAACACACTCCACCCCGCCACAGTGCCCGCATAATGGATCGGCCTCGCTATAGAAGATGTTGTGTGCATTTAGTCCGTTGACCCCGAGTCTTAGTCGTGTATATATGCGATCGAGCTTTCGGCTGTCGCTATATTGTACCAATTTCGGAGTCAAGGACTGACAGATCGAGTTGTCCCTGCCATATGCGCGCCCATTCCTTTTTGATGCTTGCCTTAATGATTGCGTATACTTCTTGTGGGGTTGGGAGGTAGTCAAGTGCCTTTCCCCGGGTCAGAGCTTCTTTGGCCAGTGTGTCTGCGCGCTCATTCCCCTGCACGTTGCAGTGGGAGGGGATCCGATCTATGTTCAGGGTGATACCTTGTTTTAGAATTTTGTGTATTAGGATATGAATGTCCTGCAGTATATCCGGTCTTGTAGTGCTATTCCCAGAGTTTATGCTTTGTATTGAGCTTAATGAGTCTGTTAGTATAACAACACTATCGGGTTTTTGTTCCTGTATCCATTCCAAAGCTTTTTGTATGGCTATAAGTTCTGCAGTGTAGACTGTGAGGTGCTGGTTAAGTTTGAATTTTTGGTCGAAGTTTAATTCTGGTATTGTGAAAGCACACTCAGTTTCTTTTTTGTCAGCATCTTTGCTTCCATCAGTGAAAATTTTAAGCGCTTGCTTATAGTTTTCATCTTGTGTGATTCTGCGATCTCATTGCATTTTTTCTTTGATGTTTCCTTTTTTCTTTATGACGCCCGTTAGTGTTGTTTTTGCGCATAGGCTTCTTAAGTTAAAAACTTCCGGATATGTTTTCTTCGCTGTTTTGACCTGCTCGAGGTCATGGTTTTTAATTAGGTCCTGGATTTTGATAATATAGGGGATCTTTCCTCTTAACCTATCTCTTTTAACATGATTGGGCTTGTCGGCGATCATTTCGTTTATAGGGAGACTTTCCCTAAGACTGCTTGAGCGGGCCCAGTGCTTGAGTTGCAGTTAATCCCTCCGCAGGTGCAGGGGCATGACGCTGCATTCAATCTCCAGGTCCAGGTCCCGCGTTCCCCTGTATGCCCAAGTAGCGATTCGGAGGGATGTGGCCTGTATGCTATCTAGTTTTTTTTTCAGGTGAGAGGGCGCCGCAGACGCATATGCTTGGCAGCCATAATCAATTTTGCTTCTTATGAGTGTTGTGTACATTTTGATTAGGGTTTTCTTGTCTGCTTCAAAGTTTGCCCCCGAGACCGCCCTGAGCACATTTAGGTCCCGCTGGGACCTGGACACCAGGTTTTCAATGTGCAGTCTCCATGTTAGATTGCTATCAAAGTACATGCCCAGGAATTTGGCATGACCGGCGTACTTTATTTCCTGCCCGTCATACGTCAGCCTGGGCATGCCCTTTGTATGTGCGAAATTTCTATTGTAAACTACAACTGTTGTTTTTTCAGTTGACAATTTGAAGCCCCAGTTTGTAGCCCAATCATGAATGGCATTTAGCGCTTTTTGTAATGCAGGAATGGCACTTTTCGGTTTTTTCGCGGTTTTCCATACTAAGCCGTCATCCGCGAACATGGATATTTCCAACGGTAATGCATTAAGTGTTTCCTGCAGTGTGTAAATAGGTTGAAAAGGATAGGAGATAGCACCGACCCCTGGGGGGGAACCGTTCTCGCATTCATAAAAACCGGACACCTCGCTACCTATTTTTACGTTCATTTTTCTATCAGTCAAAAAGTCTCTGATCCAGGTTAACATTTTTCCTTGAATTCCGAATTTGTTTAGTTTAAGGAGGACCCCCCTAGTCCATAGTAGGTCGAAAGCTTTTTCTAAATCCAAAAATATCGCTACCAGTGAGTGTTTCATTAGTTTTGCCTTTCGGATGGCGGATTCCAGTCTGGTGATTTGATCAATGGTAGATCTATGTTTCCTAAAACCTGATTGTTCGTTTGCTAAGAGGTTGTTTTTCTCAATGTGTGCTGTTAGTCTAGATGCTACCATGGTTTCCATGATTTTACATATGGTTGATGTGAGTGAAATCGGCCTATACGATTTCGGCTCGTGGGGGTCCTTGTCTGGTTTTAGTCTTGGAACGATGGTGCTCTCCTTCCATTGTCTAGGGAGGGTCCCCTCGTTCCAAGATTTATTTATTAGTGCGAGAAGTTGATTTTTTCCCTTTTCTGGTAGATTTAACATGTCGTAGTGAACGGTGTCTGCCCCGGGGGCGGTGCTCTTTTTCTTATTAAGCGCGCTCTGTAGCTCCCTATGGGAGTTCGCATTGTATGCACGGCACTGGCCAGCGCGATCGGCGTCTTGAACGGCCTGCTCAATCATTGGGTCCTGCGTTTCCCTAATGCGCCTAAAATTTGGGTCTAAATTTTCGTTACTGCAGACTTTCCGGTAGTGTTGTGCTAAGATTTCTGCTTTTTCATTGTTTTCGTGATATCTTACGTTTCCTTGTTTTAAAACTTCTACCGGTTTTAGTGGTTTTTCATTAAATCTTTTTATTGTGTCCCAAATTTTCTTAGAATTTGTTTTATATGTGAGGGTAGACACAAAATCCCTCCAGGCTTGTTGTTTTGTTTGTGTTAAAAGGTATTTTGTTTCCTCCCTTACGCGTCTATATTCTTCTAAAAGTGCGGCATGTTTTTTTTTTGTTCCTGTATTCATAGTATATTTTATTTTTCTTTTTGACTGCCTCGCTACAATTTTCATCCCACCATGGCAGGGTGTTTTTATGCTTATTTTTTGGTTGCGTTTTTGGTATTGATTTTTCACATGCCGTCATTATTTCCGAAACAAAATCCTCATTGCTTTTATCGATATTTGTGCCTTCGAGGGATATGTTAATGTGTTTACGTTGTTGCCTAAAGAGGTCCCAGTCTGCTTTGTCTAATTTCCAACGTCGGACAGGCCGTTGCGTTACGCATTTGTGAGTGACATTGAGCGACGTCAGGATGGGGAAGTGGTCGCTTCCCATCGTGTCGTCTCCCACGTGCCACTCACTAGATCGGCATAGTTATGCGCTGACCAGATTTAGGTCTATGGCGCTCGTGCTTTCGTGCTCGACGTTGAGTCGTGTGCCACACCCCGTGTTTAAGATTACGTAATCTGTGCTATTTATGAACTCGACCAGTTCTAGGCCTCGCCGTTTGTCGTATGTGGGGTTGTGGTTTGTCTCCCATATATCATGTCTGGTATTGAAATCCCCCAAGAAAACTGATTTTTTCCCAACTTTTTTTATAAATTTCATCATAATCGTCAGACGTTACATTTGTTTGGGGTGCTGCATAAAAGTTAACGATGTCTATGTTTTCATTTTGTCCAAAAAGTCTGACGATCACCACCTCTATTTCTTTTTTTGTGTGTCTAAATTTGATTTCTTCCGAATCTAGTCCTGATTTGATAAATGTGGCTAGTCCTCCCCCATTGGTCGCTTCCCATCGTGTCGTCTCCCACGTGCCACTCACTAGATCGGCATAGTGATGCGCTGACCAGAGTTAGGTCTATGGCGCTCGTGCTTTCGTGCTCGACGTTGAGTCGTGTGCCACACCCCGTGTTTAAGATTACGTAATCTGTGCTATTTATGAACTCGACCAGTTCTAGGCCTCGCCGTTTGTCGTATGTGGGGTTGTGGTTTGTCTCCCATATATCATGTCTGGTATTGAAATCCCCCAAGAAAACTGATTTTTTCCCAACTTTTTTTATAAATTTCATCATAATCGTCAGACGTTACATTTGTTTGGGGTGCTGCATAAAAGTTAACGATGTCTATGTTTTCATTTTGTCCAAAAAGTCTGACGATCACCACCTCTATTTCTTTTTTTGTGTGTCTAAATTTGATTTCTTCCGAATCTAGTCCTGATTTGATAAATGTGGCTAGTCCTCCCCCATGTTTCCCCTTTTCCCTACTAAAACTGACCGGGGTTTTATATCCTGGAAGTTTTGTTGGTTTACTATCTTTTTTGAGAAAGTTTCTTGAATAGCTATTACCTCCGGTGTGTAGCCTAAAGTTTCTAGATAATGGCCTAAGGCCCAAAGTTTTATTCGGTTTTCCTTGCCAGACAGACTACGGGCGTTCCACTGTAACACGCGGATTTTAGCAGTGGTGCTGGGATCCATAATTAGGCAGAAATATATTTTTTGTTTTAACGGCGTGAGTTTTTACGTCCACCCTTGATCCTTGGTCTAGGATCGGTGGAGCAGTAGTCCGCGTTTTTCCTTAAGAGCTCTTGTGTTTCGCGTTTGTAATGTTGCCTCCTTGGGATAATTGTTTTCCGCCTATTTTGTGCGGGTGCAGGTGCGGTGCTTAATTCCTTTTCTTTCGTTGCTTCTGTAGGCGATTGGGGGTTCTCGCTTTTTGCGGTGTGTACCCCTGTGGTGCCCGACGTATTCATGTTGTCGGTTTCCATTACGTTTGCGGTGGCGTTTTCGACGACGAGGTCTATGACCTAATCTGACGCCTTGGTGCTCAGCAGATTTTGTTTGTTGAGCTCGTGCAAGATTGAGCTCGTGGCTTTTTTTATCGCTGCGGCGATTAGCGTTTCGACTTCCATTTTTGTGTAGGTCTCCTTTGTGTTGTGTGCATGGGAAGCGGTATGGGCCGCACTGGGTGTTGCGGTATAAGCCGCACTGGGGGTGCGGTATAAGCCGCACTGGGGGTGCGGTATAAGCCGCACCGGAGCTCCTGATGTCTTGCGCGGTGTTTTGTGTTTGGGCTTTTTTTTGTTCCCAATCTCTGGCTATTTGACCATTTATTTGGTCGATTTACGCCTTGTAATTGAGGAAAATGTTGCACCCGCGCCATGCTACTCCATGGCCGGCTAATCCGCAGTTTGCGCATTTTTTATTATATTTAGTTTTGCATTCATTGTGTTTATGGACCCAAGCACAGTGCGGGCATGTGTTTTTTACTTCTGCAGTTTTTTTTCCGAGTGTCCATATTTTTGACATTTTTGACAGCGCAAATACGGTAAAAAGCATGGTTGCAGAGGATAAGTGATATCTGCTGTACTGGTTAGCTCGAAAGTCGGTGTTTCCTTATTAAATGTCAATTTGACTAAATCGAGATCTTTGCCCCTGGACGCTATCCTACGTGCATCGCAAATCTGATAGCGCCCAAAGTCAAACATCTCCCTGAGTTTTTCCTGCCTGATATTTGCCCAGATGTTCAGTGTTGCGTATGTCATTTTTGTTGCTGTTTATTGCGCGCGTTCTTTGCGCTACCTTGTAGTTCCGCTAAGCTTGTGCTTATTGTAATTTTGAGTTCGAGCCCCTGGTGGTGAAAACCCTTCGCTTTTACTTCTTTGGCAGCCGGTATTTTGAAAATGGGTCCCTTTCCCTTCCCCGGGGCATGGGCTTCTATGACCTCCCCTATGTAGGTCTTGAAGCTGGTCGCAAACTGTTCCATTTTCTGTATGGGGAAAGCGCCCCCCACCAGCACGAACATAACGTAAACGTACGTCATGCCCGTCGTCGCTGTTTGGCGCGCCTCCGTTCTCTCCTTGCTTGAGGCGGGGGTAGGGACGTGGGATTGAACCCTAGCCCTAGCCATGCTCTCCTCTTTGTGGGTCCTCCCATTTTTTTGCCCACTTCCGTGAAGCCCTCTATCTCTATGTCCTCCTCCTCGGTCCCAGAATCAATGACCAGGACTGAGTCCAGGTCTTCCACCCCCTCCCCCAATCCAAGGTTTATAGCCTTAGGTAATGGGCGCCCCTGGAAGGACTCCCCCTCTGAGTCGCTTGACAGGTATGTCCTATCCCGCTTCTGACCTGCTGCCTGGCTCTGATCAGCCTGATCAGGGGCCACCTTCCCTTTAGAAGACCCGGGTTTGGGGGTAGAGGTCATGTTTGACCCCAGGGATCCCGGCAGGGCGAGGGTTTTTTGTCTTATCTGGCCCTCCCAGTCCTTACCCTGAGGGGCGGGCCCTCCAGGGAGGAGCTCAGAGACCTCTGTCTCCAAGCTCTCCCCTGCAGGGCTCGCCACCAGGTCCGCAACCATATCGCAAACATCCCTGGTGTTGTCCAGGCCCTCCCCCTCCAGCTGCCTTGGATCAGCAGAGTCCACCCCCGGGCCCGTACCCTGGGCCCCTGAGCCTATCGCGACCTCATCATGTGTATTGGTTCTCATTTTTCTACTAATCAACAATACTAACAATACTAATCAACGATATACTAACAATATACTGACAATATACTAATCAAGATGTCACTTTTTGACACTTCTAGAAGCCAATTTTCACAGCTTGGAAAGGTGTGAAATTAGGTATGACACGGGGTATTGTGTCAAGAATGCAAGATAAACGCAAAAAAATAATAACTGAAGAGAGAGATTAATACGTCCTACCTGTCCGAAGACTGTACCTGGAGTGGAATTTAAATTTTAGTTATATACCAAGGTGATTAATATGTGTGATTTATGGTTTGACATTTCCTGTTGTCCCCATGCTTATCAAAACACACTGACTAATTTTCACACCTTTCTGCTTATATGGGACAATAATGCTAATGTCAACCAAACAGGTTTTCTCTTAATCGTTTCAATAATTAAAAACAACAACAGAAAAAAAAACAAAAAAAAAACCAGACTGATGTAATTACCGAACCCACTGCCCACTATCAACCAATCAAAATCGACCCCACCCAACGGGGCTTGAAGAAACAAATGGACTGCATGGTAGCTAGGTATGCAGGTAGGTAGGTATGTAGGTAGGGTCAACGGTCTGGTGGGCAGGCAGGTAGGAAGGTATGCTTACTTTTAACTTCTTCCTTCGACGTTGTTTGTTTGTTTTGTTTGATTTGAGGTTTAACGTCCCCGTCAACACTGTATAGGTTATTTTGGAGACGTTGCTTCAAATTTTGTTGGACTTTTACCCGACATTGAGACGGAATGATATCTCAAGCCATGTCGCCCAATGAAACCAATAGGGTTTATAAGCATGGACTCGCACCGCTTTGCCTGGCCAGGCTTAGATCCTCCAAGCGGTTTACCAGTAATCATGTGCGGTCAGTTTCAGCTTTGCGTGGAAGCACAATGCAGCCCATCTATTTCTTCAAGCCCCGATTGGCGGGCCCAACCTTCGACGTTGTAGGTAGGTAGGAAGTTAGGTAGATAGATTTTGTTTGTTTGTTTGATTTGAGGTTTAACGTCCCGGTCATCATGGTACAGGTCATTTTGGAGACGTTGCTTTCATTTTTGTGTGACTTATGCCCGACATTGAGAGGAAGTAGTTTAGGTCGTAGTACCAAAGCGTTAATCCAAAATCGTTAATCCATAGACAAAATGGCAAATATCAATGTTCATATCAACAGACATGGATTTCAGAAGAGTGTAATCAGGCGTCCGCGGATATTAAGCATTACATGGTAAGCAAGCTTCGCCCACCATGCCCATCGACCCGAACGAAGAAAAGGTGTAAATGCCGAGAAGGGTATGTCCGAGATTTTGGAAGTCTTCCTATGGCTTTCCATTGGCAAACATATCAGAAATAATTCTGGAAATGGCCACATTGTACGGATCTACAAGATCATGGTGCCTCCCTTAGAACTTCTTTAGTGTTGATACCAGTTTGGTTTTTTGATACCCCTGGCATAACAACCTGGTAGTGAGCACCTTCCCACGTTCCATAAAGTCCTGATACTTGGAACAGGCTCTAGCATAACGGCGCCCATAGGGGCTTGAAGAAATATATGGGCTGCATGATGCTTCCACGCAGAGCTGAATCCGGCCCGCACACTAATACTGGTAAACCGCTTAGAGGATCTAAGCCTGTCCAGGAACCGCGGTGCGAGGCGGACCGTCCATGCTAATAAACCCTATTGGTTTCATTGGGCGACAGGGCTTGAGATGTCATTTCATCTCAATGTCGGGTAAAAGTCCCACAAAATTGGAAGCAACGTCTCTAAAATGACCTTTACAGTGTTGACGGGGACGTTAAACCTCAAATCAAACAAACAAACAAACTAGCATAACGGATTAACTGTGAAACGTTAAATGACATCTCAAGCCCTGTCGCCTAATGAACTCTATAGGGTTTATAAGCATGAACGGTCCGACTCCTCCGCTTTGCCTGGGCGGGGGCGACAGGTAGGTAGAGTGGTAGGTATATCACGAAAACACGCCTATTTAAATGTATTGATAAAATTTTACAACCAAAAACGAAATTTTTCAGATAAAAATCTTGATATTTTTTCCTATTTCTGCAAAATACATAGATTGTGGGTACTCGTTAGAACCGCCTGTTTTTGAGCAGAAATAAGACAAATACTAAATATCCCTGTAAACCCAAGTTTAACTATCTAAAAGTGGGTTTAAGGGGATCAAAATTATACAGGCGTGTTTGCGTGATGAAGTAGGAATGGTAGGTTTGGGCGAGTGGCGATGGGTAGGTAGGTAGATCTATAGGAAGGTCGTAGGTAGGATCGTAGATATGTATGTTGGCCCCGCCCATAGGGGCTTGAAGAAATATATGGGCTGCATGATGCTTCCACGCAGAGCTGATTCCGGCCAGCACACTAGTACTGGTAAACCGCTTAGAGGATCTAAGCCTGTCCAGGAACCGCGGTGCGAGGCGGACCGTCCATGCTAATAAACCCTATTGGTTTCATTGAGCGACAGGGCTTGAGATGTCATTTCATCTCAATATCGGGTAAAAGTCCCACAAAATTGGAAGCAACGTCTCCAAAATGACCTTTATAGTATTGACGGGGACGTTAAACCTCAAATCAAACAAACAAAGATATGTATGTTTTATTAGGTAGGTAGGCAGGCAGGAATGTAGGTAAGTAAGTATTACGTACGTATATCGATAGGAAGGTATGTAGACATATAGGTAGGTAGGAATGTAACTAAGTAAGTATGTTTTTGTTTGAATTGGGGGTTTATTGTCCCCGTCAACACTATTTAGGTCATTTTGGAGACTTTGCTTCCAATTTTGTGGGACCTTTACCCGACATTGAGATGAAATGACAGCTCCAGCCCTGCCACCCAATGAAAACAAAAGACATTGGACGGACTGACTCATACCACTTTGCCTGGTCAGGCTTACTCCTTCTAAGCGGGTTACGAGTACTCATTTTAGGTCAGTTTCAACCCTGCAGTCCATCTATTTATCCAAGCCCCGATGGGCGGGGGCGACTAAGTCGGTATGTACGTAGGTAGGTAGGTATGCAGTCCGGCCCCGCCCACCGGGGCTTGAAGAAATATATGGACTGCATGGTAGCTAGGTAGGCAAATAGGTACTAGGTAGGGAAATGGTCTGTTGGCTTTGTGGCTCGGTGGGTAGGTAGATAGGTAGGTACGGACGGACGAGGAAAGTGGGTAGGCAGGTAGGTAGGAAGGCAGGTAGCTATAGGTAGGAATGACAGGTTTGGGTTGGTGGTGAGGAAAGTGGGTAGGTAGGTAGGTAGTAATGCAGTTAGGTACGTAGGTAGGTATGTAGGAATGCAGTTAGGTAGGTAGGCAGGTAAATGCGGGATGATAATGTGGTAGGTAGGTAGGTAGCGCGGGACAGAGGGAGGAAGGCCGTAGGTAGGTAGGTAGGTAGGATCGTAGGTAGCTAGGGTCGTAGGTATGTTAGTGAGTGAGTGAGTGAGTTTTACGTCCCACCAACAGCTAAGGTCATGAGACGGGACCTTGGTTTAAAGACTCATCCGAAAGTCTGGAGAAGCCCGGGATCGATCGTAGGTCTGTATGTTTTGGTAAATAGGTAGGTTGGTATGCAGGTATGTAGGTAGGTGGTGGGTGGTGATGATGTAGGTAGGTAGGACGGTCGTAGTTAGGATCGTAGGTAGGTAGGATCGTAGTTATATATGTTTTGGTAGGTAAGAATGTAGGTAAGTAGTTATGTACGTAGGTATATCGATAGGAGATAGGTGTATAGGTAGGAATGTAGCTAGGTAGGTAGGTAGATGGTGTGGTAGGTATGTGGAGTTGTAGAGTGGCTAAGTATAGGTAGATAGGTGGGTAGGTCCGGACTGACGGCAGGACGGACAGACAGACATTAATTTTCTAATTTCGAACTTCTTATTTCTAACTTCTATTTTTTATTCTGTCTTCAACGTTGTAGATAGGTACGTGCGTACGATCGTAGGTACGCACGTACATACGTAGGAAGGAAGGTAGGTGTGGTGGGTGCGTGGCTGGGTGGGCAGGGAGAAAGGTATCCCTAAATGGAGGTAGGTAGTTAGGTGTGGGTTGTTTGCGAGGTAGGTAGGAATGTTGGTAGGTTCGTAGGTAGGTAGGTATGTAGACAGGATCGCAGGTAGGTAGGACAGTTGGTAAATATGTTTCGATAGGTAGGCGTGGGATGGTGGTGCGGTAGGACAAAATGTTGGCAGGCAGGTCGGTAGATAGATAGGTAGGTAGGTAGGTAGGTAGGTAGGTAGGTAGGTAGGTAGGTAGGTAAGTAGGTAGGTATGATCGTACGTCAAATAGAAGTGAAAGCAATGATCAGGAATCAATACAATTAACCCACAGACCCTGATAGAAAGATCAATGGCAGAAAGCCAAAAGGACAGTTACTTTCCTACAAAAAGGTCAATTGGCTAGCCAAAACAAAATAATATAAGTAGTACACACACTCAAATACAAGCCATAACAAAAATAAACCGCGACAGAAGAACCGCCTTGGAACGGTCAGTGAAACGACTTCCACTGGGGGGGGGGAGGGTGGCGGGCGGGGTCTTGAATCAATTTTACGTGGTCCCAGTCCTCACCCTTAGTTCCGTCGCGATTCAGACAAATAATTTGTTCAGTCTGCATGAAGGCCTCCTAACACATCAGTGCAACATCTCCGTGAACACAAAAATCAAACCACAGTGATGAAACAACGGTAAGGACTCGACAGCAAGAGTTTGTCAATCAGTTTTACGTCCTACCTACGGAGATGGGACCTCGGTTAAAAGACTCATCCGAAAGTCTGTGAAAACCCGGGATCGAATATGAGACCCCAGGTCTATGAGGCCAGTAACATAACCACTACACCACGGAGGCTTCTTTTCGTAAGGGAACGGACGGTCAGACAATCATTTTCTTATTTCCACCTACCTACCGGCCTACCTACCTACCTACCTAAGTACCCTATTTGTTTCATAAGGCGGTAGGACTTGAGATGTCATTTCATCTCAGTGTCGGGTAAAAGCCCAACAAATTATTCGCAATTGGTCGCAATGTCTCCAAAATGACTTTCACAGTGTTGACGGGGACTTTAAACCTCAAGTCAAACAAACAAACAAACACCTACCTGCCTTCCCACCAAGACACCCCCTTGTCTGCCCACCTAAATCTATCCCGCTCATCGGGCTTTGGTCAAGTCTATGGTGTACCAAAAGGGTCAAAATGACCGATACCGGTCTACCTGCATTTTAGATATACGGGTACACTACGATATTTCTTTTTTTTCCTATTATCCAATCAAAATGCCGCTTACATGCTGTAGTCTTTCGTTATTAACTGCGGATCTATATTAAGATTGCGGCGCCCATGGAATTCGGTGATGTGAGAATTAGAATCTTCATTTTCTTTCTGACTTTCTTTCCATAATGCCATACGCACTCGCGGACATCCTAGGAATGTGTACATTACATGCACTCCTGATTTGCAGGCTGAGAGCCTACACAGTATCCATGAATTTACGCTACGGATCTTAATCAAGCCTCACATTTTACCGCAGGTGTACATTACATACACATCAGGTCAGGTTTATTTGTTTGTTTGAGGTTCTGACACTATTAAGGTCAATTTAGCATTTAGTAGTACTCTTGAGGTCGTTTTCAGCTCTATTCGGGAGCATTGTGCAGCCCAGTCTATTACTTCAAGCCCCACTGGAATATGAAATGTCCTGAATGTCCTTTCTTTCTCTCTACTGATACTCATTCTGTCGCAGTTGAGCATTACAGGTAGCTCAGTGGTTAGTGCACTTGCCATTGATGCTAGAGGCCCCCGGTTCGATTCCCGACAGCGGTAATAAAAACGCTCCACTAGCATCAGTTGCAGGGATGAATGCCACAAGGGCATCGTCCTTTGGATAAGGGCATTAACTGGAGGCGCCCTGGCCCCCATCCACAAAGGCTTGAAGAAATAGATGGGCTGCATGATGCTTCCACCATAGCTGATCCTACCACCTACAAGTACTGGTATCTAAGCCTGCCAAGGCAAAGTGGTACGAGTCGGACCTTCGTGCTTATATCCCTATTGTTTTCATTGGGCCATAGGACTTGAGATGTCAGCTGCACAGGGGGTCTCCAGGGTCTTATAAACTAGTAAGAAAATGTCACTCAGGAATGGTCACAATCAATGAACGTAACCGTCTTAAGTCACCATGCACTTTATGACATTCATCCCTGCAAATGATGCCACTGGAGCTGTTCAGATACCGAAATTTTATCGACGCAGCCGGGGATCAAACCCGGGACCTCTACCATCAAAGGCAAGTGCACTAACCAGCTAACCACTGAGCTATCACGCTCCATATCAGTTTTCGTTTGTTTGATTTGAGGTTTAACGTCCCCGTCAACACTATAGGTCATTTTGGAGACGTTGCTTCCAATTTTGTGGGACTTTTACCCGACATTGAGATGAAATGACACCTCAAGCCCTGTCACCCAAAGAAACCAATAGGGTTAATAAGCATGGACGGGCCGACTCGCTCCATATCAGTAGAAAGAAAGAAAGGACACCTTATGGTGTGACACTATATAAACACTTAAAGACTTAAAGACGCAAACTTAAAACACAGTAGCCTATACATACACTTAGAAACTATTTTGCTACTGGCACTTACTCTTTCGTTCAGAACCTTGAGCAAAATTCGCCCGAAGTCTCTAATGTTATCGAACGACGTTCCCATCCACTCCACATTTCTGTATAGCGCTGTTATTCGGTTTTCTTCCGTCTCTAGTATACTGCTGGAATGCTCTGAGTCCATCAGTGTGCGTACGCTAGCCTCTAATATTCTGACAGCATCTTGAAGAAAGTCCATGTGCGCCATCTTTTTGAATTCCTGGACCGCTTACTTTACTCCTCAGTAAATACAGAGTTATTTTTAATATACGTTGTTCGTAAAGACAGGTTATTTATTTAACCATTTTTTTAAACAGTTAATCTTAATTTGGGCCAAAGGGATAGACTAACAGGGCAATTTAAAATTAAAAGACATTTTTTTTCTCAAGAAAGCCAAACACAAATGTGGATATGTAAGCGGCATTTTGATTGGCTAATTATAAAATAAGTAATAGCGGTCAACGGATAGACCTGCATTTATGGGTACACTCCTATTTTTACGGGTATAACCGCATTTTAAGATGCGGGTACACCCGTAAATTTAGGGGTGTACCCGCAAATATAGGGGTGTACCCATAAAATGCAGGTGTACTTGAAAAATGCAGGTTGACCGCTAAATGCGGGTGTACCTGCAAATTTACGGGTACACTCGCATTTAAAATAGGGGTGTACCTGCAAATTTAGGGGTGTACCTGCAAATTCACGGGTATACCCGTATATCTAAAATGCATGTAGACCGGTATCGGTCATTTTGACCCTTTTGGTACACCATACAAGCCGGACCATAAGTTCAGTTTGACAGAATTGTCTTTAATCAAGATAATATCGATCTACATTCTATAGTATATGTTTGTCATTGGCCCCCCGCCAATCGGGGCTTGGTGAATAAATAAATAAATAAATAAATAAATAAATAAATAAATAAATAAATAAATAAATAAATAAAATCACTAGTAACACAGTTTCTAACTTCCTTAGATAGGCCCTCCAGCATAAAATTAAAGTTTAATTAATGTGCCAGCATAATTTATCATTTAATATACTAAGAGAGTTTCGATATCCCAGTATCTTATAGAGTTATTGTATTACAATTCTCACGGCTGAATTCTCTCACACCCCTCCGTGAGGGATTTCAGCCACTTCCGGTGCGACTGAAGAATCTCACGGGATCAATAATCTCACGCTAAACCGGCTCTTTTAGCGACGCGGGTAGAGTGGTTGGCTTATTCACGAAGTTAAGCAACGGAGATTGCGGTTAGTACCTGGATGGGTGACCGCGTTGCTTGAATTTGTGGACGACCCGGTACACGCTACGTTGGTGGCAGCGGTGGGATAGAAGCAGTGCCGCTGGGTTGTTGCATAGACTCCGCCCTCAGGTGTAGCCTTGTGAGGCATGTGTGACTTCGGGTCGAAAGAGATGAGGGAGAGAAATGTAACGGTTATGGATAAATACCACTTCTTCAGCCTTGCTGTAGGAGCCGGCTCTTTTAGCGACGCGGGTAGAGTGGTTGGCTTATTCACGCAGTTAAGCAACAGAGATTGCGTTTAGTACCTGGATGGGTGACCGCGTTGCTTGACTTCGTGGACGACCCGGTACACGCTACAGTTTGTTTGATTTGAGGTTTAACGTCCCCGTCAACACTGTAAAGGTCATTTTGGAGACGTTGCTTCCAATTTTGTGGGACTTTTAACCGACATTGAGATGAAATGACATCTCAAGCCCTGTCGCCCAATGAAACCAATTGGGTTTATTAGCATGGACGGTCCGCCTCGCACCGCGGTTCCTGGACAGGCTTAGATCCTCTAAGCGGTTTACCAGTACTAGTGTGCGGGCCGGATTCAGCTCTGCGTGGAAGCATCATCCAGCCCATATATTTCTTCAAGCCCCTATGGGCGGGGGCCACCACGCAGAAGGTAGTGGGCACAGTGACACATAAGCTGACTGAAACAAAAACTGAGTAGACGCCATCTGGAAATCGCTCCTATTGTAATGAATGAAAATAGAATAAATAAAGTTACTACAGTGATAAAATAATTAAAATGCGTTAAATGCTAACTAAACGTACCCCTCCTTCAGTAGTTATGTCGTGATAATCTTTATTTCAACGTTTCATTCGACTCAAACTTCACACATTCTGAAAGTCTGTTGATATCGTCTCAGACGCCATAGAGATGACGTCATGAATAACGTCGATGTGTCTGAAACTTTTTCGCGTTTGAATGTAGCGATTTCATTGCAAAGCAGTACCTTGCATCTTGTGTCAAAAGTAGTTCCAGCTGCAAAGATTTATTTCCCCGGCTAAGACTTAGCAGAAAAGGAATATATCAAGTTTATGTCTGATAGAAATCATGGTATTTCTCTGTTATGCATGTAAAATTATTTATTAACATGAGTCAACGTTAATTTCAGGTTGGCAACGCAACTATTAAGATGACTGACTGTTCGGATGTATTTCAGGTGACTCTATCACAGCTGTCCATTATGAAGGCGCGTGGTGGTATGGCGGTTGCCATAGCTCTAACCTGAACGGACGTTACCTAAATGGCACTCACGTCTCATATGCGAATGGTATTAACTGGTACACGTGGAAGGGGCACTATTACTCTCTGAAATCATCTGAAATGAAGATAAAGCGAAAATAAAACCTTAGATTTTCAGCATCAGGAATTAGGAAGCATTGACTATATGCATAAGTCATTTATCGTTATTATTAGATCCGCATGTTATAAGTGCTCATTAAGTTCGCTAGATCGAACACTACAGCGAATTATTAGCCTCACATATATTGATGCTTATTGCTTATTGGGGTATTTGGCATTTCGAAGATGACCATTTATGAACTTTATGTTGTTTCTGCTCCAAGCATAGATCCTAAATGCATATTGCTGTCTTTTGTGGCAGTGGTAAGTACCGGATGTCTGTTAAGAGTTGCTGACCTTAGATTCATATTGCTAACCTTTGATATTTATACAATTTATTCCTTTATTCCGATTTCATTTTGGATTGTCAAAAGTACATGCAACATTTGAACAAGCTAGGGATGGTCTCTTACATCTGGTCACTGGATATAGAAACCACACAGAAGGAATAATTGAAACATTTATACAGAGGATCTTACATGAGTGTTCATGTATTATTGAATTTATTAAATGAGTTGAGGAAATGGGATAAAATGCATTTTAACCCTTTTCCTTAACGAGTTTAATAAATTCAATAATACATGAGCACCAATAGCAAAATCCTATTTATCATATGACGTTTAAAACAAATTTTATTCAGGTATATTTACATTTCCAGTGTAAAGTCTAATGTAAACCTATAGAAAACAATTGCGTTCATACGTCAATGAACGCATCGAATCACATGATTTTCAGTGACGTTAAATGACGTCATTCTAAACCATTGTTCTCTACGGGCGTTGATGACGTCAACGCTGCTCCGCTCTTTGTAGATAAACAGCGTGTAAATGTTTTTCAGCTTTAAAAGTTTGCCCTACAAGCAGTTTTATCGCCCAGTGATGAGGGGCAAATAATGTAAATATAAAAAATAAACTTAATTTTTCTGCTTTTCATGAAAGTATGAACGACAGTGGGTCGCTAGCAAAGTTTACATGAACCCCTTCGGGGTTCATTTACTTTGCTCGCGACCCACTGCGTTCATACTTCCATGAACTGCAGAAAAATAAATTTCATTTCTTAATTGTTTTATAAAAACGTCAATATTCCTACATTAGTACGGGGCGTATCTAACTAATCAGCATATTTAATCCACTAGTGGATTGTTGAATTTATTACATGGAGTTATTACATTCTCAGGCGCGACGTCTTATGATAAATTGAAATATAATTTTATAAGCAGAATGAGTCTTAAATTTCGCTTGACTTAAAAGTGGAATTTCACTGTTTTTTTCCTCCCGCATACTTTCCTTCAAATTCGTGGCATCCGTGGTTAAACGTCAGATAAATTAGTCAGTTAAATGTTCTATTCACGCCACTGTATGGAGAAGCCCCTCCAATGTTTTGGCTTATAATATAATGTTATTAATCAAGAAATCTCGTATTGGCCCAAAATTACTTAATTAATGATCATTTTATTAATTGATTGACACAGTTAAAAACATAATTATTGATTTTTGACCTCAGTGTAAATATAGATGACCTCCGAACAATACAGGATAGTCTGTTAATAGCATCAGATAAAACGGGCCTCCGTGGCCTAATGGATAAGAGCGCTGACTCTTAGTCATTAGGTTTCTCACCGCCGTGGGTTCGAGCCTCGCTCGGGTCACGTGTGAGACGCCAAGTTCTGCAACGGAAGGACAGGTCTGCGGGTACTCCGGTTTTCACCCACCTATGATTAACAATCGGCTCGATATGAGTGAAATAATCTTGAAAGGGCCGTAAAACCCAAACCAAAAAAAAAAAAAAAAAAAAAAGCATCAGATAAAACTTATTTTGCACAACTATCACTTAATCGTCGTAAATTATCATCACGAAAAGACACCTATATAGTTTTGACCCCCTTGAACCCCTATTTTATATTATAAAACTATGGTTTACAGGGCCAAACCTTATTTTGTCTTATTTCTGCTCTAAAATAAACATTGTGGGAACTCGTTAAACCGCCTCGACGAGGCGGTTCTAAACAGCACCCACAATCTATATTTTGAGCAGAAATAAGAAAAAATATCATAATTTTTAATCTTAAAATTTCATTTTTTTTTCGGCGGTAAAGTTCACACTGTATTTGCATAGGCGTGGTTTCGTAATGGCATTTTTTCTTCTAAAAGTTTTAAGATTTTTGGCGGTAATATTTTCAATGTATCTGTATAGGCGTGTTTTCGTAATGGCAAAACCAATGTAAAATTAGAATCATATATCATTGTTCAAAGTTTACGATCAAATGATGAAATAGTGGATCATACATTAGTGTTCATGTATTATTGTATTTATTAAACGAGTTTGGGAAAAGTGATAAAATGCAAGGCTTTGACGAGCATTTTATCCCTTTCTACTCAACGAGTTTAATAAGATTCTATTTATCATATGACATTTAAAACGAATTTTATTCACGTTTGTTTTATAAAATCGTCAATATTCCGACATTAGTAAACGCAACGTCGTTAAGGACGTCGTACATGTAACGTTACGGAACGTATCTAACTAATTGGCATACTTAATCCACTAGTGGATTATTGAATTTATTTTATACTGAGCAGTGATAACAATGCATATCTGAAACAAATAAAAGTGACATTTTCACAATGTGAAATATAAATGGTATTTTTACACTGTGAACAATAACAAGATCTTGTTATTTTCACAGTAGCAGCCCCGTCTACTTTTTTCGCCAAAGTCATAAGTTATCGATGAAATAGTTCTTAAAAATACCTTGAAAAAGCATCCTTTGAACTGTAAAAATGCTGTATTAAAATGGCGATCTGTTTATGTTTAGCAACTGACAGTTGTGACGTTATAGCCAATTCAAAAACTGTGACGTAAGATCCGATGATCAAGTACAGTAAGTGTCCTAAAATATTATAGAATAAAAAGAAAATGTACTTGTTTTCGATAAATATAAAAAAATATTTCACCTCGTGTGTTGAAAACATCAAAATTTTTACTCGTGATTCGCACTCGTGAAAATTCTGATCTTTTCAACACACTCGATAAAATATTTTTGGTATTCATCTCAAAAAAGTAAATATCCTCTATTTATTACATGGCGTTATTACATTCTCAGCCGCAACGTCATATGATAAATTGAAATATGCTTTTATAAGCAGAATTATTCTTAATTTTCGCTTGTTTTAACAGTGGAATTTCACTGTTCTTCCTCCCGCATACTTTCCTTCAAACCCGGATGACCCCGCCCGTAAAGGCTTGAAGAAATAATTGGGCTTTATGATGCTTCCACGCAGAGCTGAATCCGGCCCGCACACTAGTACTGGTAAACCGCTTAGAGGATATAAGCCTGTCCAGGAACCGCGGTGCGAGTCCATGCTAATAAACCCTATAAGTTTCATTGGACGACAGGGCTTGAGATGTCATTTCATCTCAATGTCGGGTAAAAGTCCCACAAATTGGAAGCAACGCCTCCAAAATAATCTTTACAGTGTTGACGGGGACGTTAAACCTCAAATCAATCAACCATCCTTCAGACCCGTGGTATCCGTGGTTGAGCGTCAGATACATTAGTCAATTAAATGTTAAACGCCGCTGTATGAAATAGCCACTCTAACGTTGTGGCTATTAGCTCAAAATTCCTTTATTAATTACCAGTTTATTAATTGACACCGTTAAAAACATAATTACTGATTTTTTTACCTCAATTTCAATACAGACGACCTCCGAACAATACAGGATAGTCTATTAATAGCATCAGTTAAAACTTTTTTTGCACAACTATTACTTAATCGTCGTAAATAATCATCACGAAAAGACATCTATATAATTTTGAAACCCTTGAATCCCACTTTTATATAATAAAACTGGGGTTTACAGGGGTAAATTTTATTTTTCTTATTTCTGCTCTTAAATATAGACTGTGGGTACTCGTTAGAACCGCCTCGATGAGGTGGTCTCAATGAGTACCCACAATCTATATGATGAGCAGAAATAAAATAAAACTCACATTTTTTCTTCTAAAAGTTTCAGATTTTGGCGGTAATATTTACAATGTATCTGTATAGGCGTGTTTTCGTAATGGCAAGAACAATGTAAAATTAAGATTATACATCATTGTTCAAAGTTTACGATCAAATGATGAAATAGTGGATCATACTTGAGTGATCGTGTATTATTGAATTTATTAAACAAGTTGGGGGAAAGGGATAAAATGCGAGGCTTTGACGAGCATTTCATCCATTTTTACTCGACGAGTTTAAAGTAAGATTTTATTGAAAACGAATTTTATTCACGTTTGTTTTATTACACGACATTATCCACTGCTTATCGACGACGTCATATGATAAATAGTGTTTTCAAAGATGAATGAAGTGTTATCTAAAATCCAGGCAATATTTCATCGACGGCCACTATGTTTATCATACTGTCAAATTCAACCCACGAGGATACACGTATCGAATTTTGGAATGAAACGTTTTCAAGACATATATCCAGCTTTCAAAAATGAGAAAAAAACTAGGAAAATATTTGACACCGAACACTTTGAATGACGTAAACATACTATGTCACATTTAATTATATAAATAAAACTATAAAAGTTGCCTTTAGAATTTAGAAAACAAAGAACGCAGGAAGATGAATGACGTTAAACACAAGGGGCCTGGGGCCAGTTGTTCAAAGCATCGTTAGCTTAACGAGCTCGTTAGTGGTCATATTGTTAACCGTTCTAGCAAGGTTAATATTGAAAATTTTGGTATTTTTGCTGAAAAAATAGGAGCATCACATTTTTTCAGCAAAAATATTAGCATATTTGCCATATTTAATGATCAAAGTTTTAACGATACGTTAACTAACGACGTCGTTAGCTTTGAACAACTGGCCCCAGATGTTCAAAACTAACGACATCGTTAGGTAACATATTGTTAAAACTTTGATCATTAAATATGGCAAATATGCTAAACTTTTTGCTGAAAAAAATGTGAGAAGCTTTTGCATCTGCAAAAGCTGCTCACATTCTTCAGCAAAAATACCAAAATTTTCGATATTGTACTAGCTAGAACAGATAACAATATGACCACTTATAACGAGCTCGTTAAACTAACGATGCTTTGAACAACTGGCCCCAGAACTCTACTTCTACTACTACTACTACTACAACTACTACTGGTTTTGTTTGTTTGATTTGAGGTTTAACGTCCCGTCAACACTGTGAAGGTCGTTTTGGAGACGTTGCTTCCAATTTTGTTGGACTTTTAACCCGACATTGAGATGAGATGACATCTCAAGACTTGCCGCCCAATGAAACAAATAGGGTTTATAAGCATGGACGAGCAGACTCGCATCGCTTTGCCTGGGCAGGCTTAGATCCTCTAAGCGGTTTACCAGTACTCGTGTGCGGGTCGGTTTCAGTTCTGCGTGGAAGCATCGTGCAGCCCATATATGTCTTCAAGCCCCGATGGGCGGGGGCCGAAGTACTATTGGACGTTTAATGAATATGCAAATCGCAGTTTTCGGGGCCAGACTAGCTAGTATCGGCCAATGAAAGTAAATTAATTAAGACAGAAAAGTATACCGTTTATGAGGTGTTTTCATGTATTAAAATAAAACTTCCGTTGTTATGGAGAAATAAAGGAATATCTCCACGACACGTAGAGATACCTATGCAAACAATGATGATCCAGATGACCTGATACATGATGAACCATCTCAGCAAGAACTACATTCATCGCGTGAACAAGTCCGTAAAATGAGGGATACACATTATTTTTCTTATTTCTACTCCAAGACGTAGATTATGGGTACTCGTTAGAACCGCCCCATTGAGCCGGTTCTAACGCGAACCCACAACCTATATGTGCAGTAAAAATAAGAAAAAAATATAACGGATTTTCATCAGAAAAATATTCATTTTGGAGAAGTAAAAAATGCACAATGTCGCACTGGTGTGTTATCGTAAGGGCTTGCCATCCTGTCAATGAACCATATTTCGGCCCCCGCCTATCGGAGCTTGAAGAAATAGATGGGCTGCTTGTTGCTTCCACGCAGAGCTGAAACCGACCCGCACACGAGTACTGGTAAACGCTTAGAGGATCTAAGCATACCCAGGCAAAGCGGTGGGAGTCGACCCGTCCATGCTTATAAGCCTTATTGGTTTCATCGGGCGGCAGGGCTTGAGATGTCATTTCATCTCAGTGTCGGGTAAAATTCCCTCAAAGTTGGAAGCAACGTCTCCAAAATGACCTTTAAAGTGTTTAAGGGGACGTTAATGTCTAGGTCACATAGCCCGGCCGATGAAGCGATGCGACTTTCGCCAAACACCTGACAGTTGTGACGTTATAGCCAATTCAAAAACTGTGACGTAAGATCCGATGATCAAGTACAGTAAGTGTCCTAAAATATTATAGAATAAAAAGAAAATATACTTGTTTTCGATAAATATAAAAAATATTTCACCTCGTGTGTTGAAAACATCAAAATTTTCACTCGTGTTTCGCACTCGTGAAAATTCTGATCTTTTCAACACACTCGATAAAATATTTTTGGTATTCATCTCAAAAAAGTAAATATCCTCTATTTATTACATGGCGTTATTACATTCTCAGCCGCGACGTCATATGATAAATTGAAATATGCTTTTATTAGCAGAATTATTCTTAATTTTCGCTGGTCTTAACAGTGGAATTTCACTGTTCTTCCTCCCGCATACTTTCCTTCAAACCCAGATGGCCCCGCCCATAGAGGCTTGAAGAAATAATTGGGCTTTATGATGCTTCCACGCAGAGCTGAATCCGGCCCGCACACTAGTACTGGTAAACCGCTTAGAGGATCTAAGCCTGTCCAGGAACCGCGGTGCGAGGCGGACCGTCCATGCTAATAAACCCTATAAGTTTCATTGGACGACAGGGCTGCAGATGTCATTTAATCTCAATGTCGGGTAAAAGTCCCACAAAATTGGAAGCAACGCCTCCAAAATAAACTTTACAGTGTTGACGGGGACGTTAAACCTCAAATCAACCAACCATCCTTCAAACCCGTGGTATCCGTGGTTGAGCGTCAGATACATTAGTCAATTAAATGTTCAACGCCGCTGTATGAAATAGCCACTCTAACGTTGTGGCTATTGGCTCAAAATTCCTTTATTAATTACCATTTTATTAATTGACACCGTTAAAAACATAATTACTGATTTTTTTACCTCAATTTCAATACAGACGACCTCCGAACAATACAGGATAGTCTATTAATAGCATCAGTTAAAACTTATTTTGCACAACTATTACTTAATCGTCGTAAATAATCATCACGAAAAGACATCTATATAATTTTGACACCCTTGAATCCCACTTTTATATAATAAAACTGGGGTTTACAGGGGTAATTTTTATTTTTCTTATTTCTGCTCTTAAATATAGACTGTGGGTACTCGTTAGAACCGCCTCGATTAGGTGGTCACAACGAGTACCCACAATCTATATGATGAGCAGAAATAAAAAAAAAACACATTTTTTCTTCTAAAAGTTTCAGATTTTGGCGGTAATATTTACAATGTATCTGTATAGGCGTGTTTTCGTAATGGCAAGAACAATGTAAAATTAAAATTATATATCATTGTTCAAAGTTTACGATCAAATGATTAAATAGTGGATCATACATGAGTGATCGTGTATTATTGAATTTATTAAACAAGTTGGGGGAAAAGGGATAAAATGCGAGGCTTTGACGAGCATTTCATCCATTTTTACTCGACGAGTTTAATAAGATTTTATTGAAAACGAATTTTATTCACGTTTGTTTTATTACACGACATTATCCACTGCTTATCGACGACGTCATATGATAAATAGTGTTTTTCAAAGATGAATGAAGAGTTATCTAAAATCCAGGCAATATTTCATCGACAGCCACTATGTTAATCATACTGTCAAATTCAACCCACGAGGATACACGTATCGAATTTTGGAATGAAACGTTTTCAAGACATATATCCAGCTTTCAAAAATGAGGAAAAAACTAGGAAAATATTTGACACCGAACACTTTGAGTGACGTAAACATACTATGTCACATTTAATTATATAAATAAAACTATAAAAGTTGCCTTTAGAATTTAGAAAACAAAGAACGCAGGAAGATGAATGACGTTAAACACAAGGGGCCTGGGGCCAGTTGTTCAAAGCATCGTTAGCTTAACGAGCTCGTTTGTGGTCATATTGTTAACCTTTCTAGCAAGGTTAATATTGAAAATTTGGTTATTTTTGCTGAAAAAATAGGAGCAGCTTTTGCATCCGCAAAAGCTGCTCACATTTTTTTCAGCAAAAATATTAGCATATTTGCCATATTTAATGATCAAAGTTTTAACGATACGTTAACTAACGACGTCGTTAGCTTTGAACAACTGGCCCCAGATGTTCAAAACTAACGACATCGTTAGGTAACATATTGTTAAAACTTTGATCATTAAATATGGCAAATATGCTAAACTTTTTGCTGAAAAAATGTGAGAAGCTTTTGCATCTGCAAAAGCTGCTCACATTCTTCAGCAAAAATACCAAAATTTTCGATATTGTACTAGCTAGAACAGATAACAATATGACCACTTATAACGAGCTCGTTAAACTAACGATGCTTTGAACAACTGGCCCCAGAACTCTACTTCTACTACTACTACTACTACAACTACTACTGGTTTTGTTTGTTTGATTTGAGGTTTAACGTCCCGTCAACACTGTGAAGGTCGTTTTGGAGACGTTGCTTCCAATTTTGTTGGACTTTTAACCCGACATTGAGATGAGATGACATCTCAAGACTTGCCGCCCAATGAAACAAATAGGGTTTATAAGCATGGACGAGCCGACTCGCATCGCTTTGCCTGGGCAGGCTTAGATCCTCTAAGCGGTTTACCAGTACTCGTGTGCGGGTCGGTTTCAGTTCTGCGTGGAAGCATCGTGCAGCCCATATATGTCTTCAAGCCCCGATGGGCGGGGGCCGAAGTACTATTGGACGTTTAATGAATATGCAAATCGCAGTTTTCGGGGCCAGACTAGCTAGTATCGGCCAATGAAAGTAAATTAATTAAGACAGAAAAGTATACCGTTTATGAGGTGTTTTCATGTATTAAAATAAAGCTTCCGTTGTTATGGAGAAATAAAGGAATATCTCCACGACACGTAGAGATACCTATGCAAACAATGATGATCCAGATGACCTGATACATGATGAACCATCTCAGCAAGAACTACATTCATCGCGTGAACAAGTCCGTAAAATGAGGGATACACATTATTTTTCTTATTTCTACTCCAAGACGTAGATTATGGGTACTCGTTAGAACCGCCTCATTGAGGCGGTTCTAACGCGAACCCACAACCTATATGTGCAGTAAAAATAAGAAAAAAATATAACGGATTTTCATCAGAAAAATATTCATTTTGGAGAAGTAAAAAATGCACAATGTCGCACTGGTGTGTTATCGTAAGGGCTTGCCATCCTGTCAATGAACCATATTTCGGCCCCCGCCTATCGGAGCTTGAAGAAATAGATGGGCTGCTTGTTGCTTCCACGCAGAGCTGAAACCGACCCGCACACGAGTACTGGTAAACGCTTAGAGGATCTAAGCATACCCAGGCAAAGCGGTGGGAGTCGACCCGTCCATGCTTATAAGCCTTATTGGTTTCATCGGGCGGCAGGGCTTGAGATGTCATTTCATCTCAGTGTCGGGTAAAATTCCCTCAAAGTTGGAAGCAACGTCTCCAAAATGACCTTTAAAGTGTTTAAGGGGACGTTAATGTCTAGGTCACATAGCCCGGCCGATGAAGTTTCGATGAGCGAGCGATGCGACTTTCGCCAAACACCAGACAGTTGTGACGTTATAGCCAATTCAAAAACTGTGACGTAAGATCCGATGATCAAGTACAGTAAGTGTCCTAAAATATTATAGAATAAAAAGAAAATGTACTTGTTTTCGATAAATATAAAAAAATATTTCACCTCGTGTGTTGAAA
Source organism: Lucinisca nassula (assembly GCA_963580285.1). Lineage (NCBI taxonomy): Eukaryota > Metazoa > Mollusca > Bivalvia > Lucinida > Lucinidae > Lucinisca > Lucinisca nassula. Next base: position 82,736,967 of record OY757010.1, read on the forward strand.
ACATCAAAATTTTCACTCGTGTTTCGCACTCGTGAAAATTCTGATCTTTTCAACACACTCGATAAAATATTTTTGGTATTCATCTCAAAAAAGTATATATCCTCTATTTATTACATGGCGTTATTACATTCTCAGCCGCGACGTCATATGATAAATTGAAATATGCTTTTATTAGCAGAATTATTCTTAATTTTCGCTGGTCTTAACAGTGGAATTTCACTGTTCTTCCTCCCGCATACTTTCCTTCAAACCCGGATGGCCCCGCCCATAGAGGCTTGAAGAAATAATTGGGCTTTATGATGCTTCCACGCAGAGCTGAATCCGGCCCGCACACTAGTACTGGTAAACCGCTTAGAGGATCTAAGCCTGTCCAGGAACCGCGGTGCGAGGCGGACCGTCCATGCTAATAAACCCTATAAGTTTCATTGGACGACAGGGCTGCAGATGTCATTTAATCTCAATGTCGGGTAAAAGTCCCACAAAATTGGAAGCAACGCCTCCAAAATAAACTTTACAGTGTTGACGGGGACGTTAAACCTCAAATCAACCAACCATCCTTCAAACCCGTGGTATCCGTGGTTGAGCGTCAGATACATTAGTCAATTAAATGTTCAACGCCGCTGTATGAAATAGCCACTCTAACGTTGTGGCTATTGGCTCAAAATTCCTTTATTAATTACCATTTTATTAATTGACACCGTTAAAAACATAATTACTGATTTTCTTTACCTCAATTTCAATACAGACGACCTCCGAACAATACAGGATAGTCTATTAATAGCATCAGTTAAAACTTATTTTGCACAACTATTACTTAATCGTCGTAAATAATCATCACGAAAATACATCTATATAATTTTGACACCCTTGAATCCCACTTTTATATAATAAAACTGGGGTTTACAGGGGTAAATTTTATTTTTCTTATTTCTGCTCTTAAATATAGACTGTGGGTACTCGTTAGAACCGCCTCGATTAGGTGGTCACAACGAGTACCCACAATCTATATGATGAGCAGAAATAAAAAAAAAACATTTTTTCTTCTAAAAGTTTCAGATTTTGGCGGTAATATTTACAATGTATCTGTATAGGCGTGTTTTCGTAATGACAAGAACAATGTAAAATTAAAATTATATATCATTGTTCAAAGTTTACGATCAAATGATTAAATAGTGGATCATACATGAGTGATCGTGTATTATTGAATTTATTAAACAAGTTGGGGGGAAAGGGATAAAATGCGAGGCTTTGACGAGCATTTCATCCATTTTTACTCGACGAGTTTAATAAGATTTTATTGAAAACGAATTTTATTCACGTTTGTTTTATTACACGACATTATCCACTGCTTATCGACGACGTCATATGATAAATAGTGTTTTGCAAAGATGAATGAAGAGTTATCTAAAATCCAGGCAATATTTCATCGACAGCCACTATGTTAATCATACTGTCAAATTCAACCCACGAGGATACACGTATCGAATTTTGGAATGAAACGTTTTCAAGACATATATCCAGCTTTCAAAAATGGGGAAAAAACTAGGAAAATATTTGACACCGAACACTTTGAGTGACGTAAACATACTATGTCACATTTAATTATATAAATAAAACTATAAAAGTTGCCTTTAGAATTTAGAAAACAAAGAACGCAGGAAGATGATGACGTTAAACACAAGGGGCCTGGGGCCAGTTGTTCAAAGCATCGTTAGCTTAACGAGCTCGTTAGTGGTCATATTGTTAACCGTTCTAGCAAGGTAAATATTGAAAATTTTGGTATTTTTGCTGAAAAAATAGGAGCAGCTTTTGCATCCGCAAAAGCTGCTCACATTTTTTCAGCAAAAATATTAGCATATTTGCCATATTTAATGATCAAAGTTTTAACGATACGTTAACTAACGACGTCGTTAGCTTTGAACAACTGGCCCCAGATGTTCAAAACTAACGACATCGTTAGGTAACATATTGTGGAAGAACAAACATATATTCTGAATGTCTGGGTCACATGACCAAAATGTCCACCATGCCCATATATGGTAAAAACCTTTGAAATCGCCCGTTCTCAGGAACCAATAGATCGATGACCTTGAAACTTGATATTCAATATTGGGGACCCGGTCCCTTTCACATTTGTTCAAATGGTGACATTTAATTTACCTTGACCTTTCTTACGTCAAGGTCACATACGGTCACTTAGGGTTTTGTATGGCAAAGACAGGATTTTCTGTTTCTGTTGCAGCTTATGACATCAGAGTTGATATTTGCAACCAGCTAAATGATCCTGGGGCCATAAGATTACATACATATTTCTTTTATTTCCTTAACTACTGTGCTAACTGATACCAAATTACATATACTGCATCAGTGTGGTCGAGAAATCAAAGTTTGTTTCAGGGGTCTGTGTGATTGTCACACCAATATAAGGCCAAACGTGATTTTGAATTCTGCATCTCAGGAAATACAAGACCTAGGTATGCAACATTTTGGACTGTACACCTGCTGAAATTGTTCAAAATGCGACGGCAACAAAAAATGGTTGATTTAAAAATAATTTGGCAGCAATGGTCCTGCGATTGGCCTCTACTAAATTATTATGGTAGATTAAAATACATGGCCACCAAGGTGGGATAATTTATGCCCACTAGAGCTCTGGTGAGCGTATGGGCTGCTTGTTTATAACTTTGTGTTAAGGGTAGTTATTAAAATTCGCGTGATGGCAAGCGTACACCATATTTATTTGGTGTTGTCATGATAAAGCAGCTACAGTTTTCTGCTATACTGGTTGTGCTTGTTTGGTTATCTTTTATTGCTTAGCTGCATTTTCCAGCCTTTTCATAACCAGTGGTAGTTTGGTATGAAGTTACCATGACAGGACGACAATGTTCAGTGAATTTAACAACGCGACCCTATTTCAGTCTTTTTTCCAAAGGGTTGGCAGAATTTCGTCGCAATATTTCATAATTCAAGGAAAGACGTATTTTAATCAGTTTACGCCTCTGAACAATCCAGCCTCCTTTTGACTGAAGGTCTTCGCAATTTGTCTGCAAACAAAAAAGAAACATTACATAGTATTTGTATGGTAGAACGACGATTTTACAAAAATGTATTTATAGGTTTGTATTGGTCTCGTACTCTACTTAATTTAAATATCAGCATCTAATTCTCCAACTGCGGATTTGATATACTTCAGCTTATTTGCTGATTGAATGACTCTGGTTTTGGTTGATCTTTTTGGTAAACATGCGCAAATTGTGGTGACCAGGTTGTATGAAGATGCAGAAAAGGTCAGTCGAGAGTCTGTGTTGAACCCGATGTTCCAACCCTTCTTGACAAAGGTGTAGAAGAAGAAGCTTGATTTACATAGGAATTGTTACATTTATTATGTCAAACCTCGTCCCTGTTCAAAATATCTGACCTATAAGGTGTCAACCTCAAGTGAGTTAACCTTTCATTCAGTTCCTTTCATAAGTACGAATGCATATCCGCCAGAACTCTTGAAGGTAGGTGTCTGATGCTCTGTCTCTGGTAGGGCTAACCGGAGCCTAACTATGGGTTTCCTTTGCTGCGGCATTCTAGCTATTCCATGCTGTTGAGTCCTCGTCGTTGTCTCATCTCCTTATTCGTTTGATTTTTTGTTCGCAGAGATGTTGCATTGATGAGCTAGAAATCCATCATGCAGACTGAACAACTAATAGGTTTTAACCAAGACAACCAAGGGTGAGGATTGAGGCCACCTTAAATCAATTAAAGTGTCCACCCCAAACCCCAACATCCGTAAAACTTCTGACTGACTCCATTCCAAGGCGGTCCTTCTGTGGTAGTTTCTTATTTTTATAGTTGGTCTTTAAGATGTATGTGTTGCTAATGCCTTTTTTACTGTGGATAGCTGTTTGGCCATATGGGGAGATAACTGTCCTTCTGGCTTTCCATTCGTGACGTTTCATTTTGGTGTTTTGAATGGGAGGTGCGAGGTATTTTGTATAGGCTCTTGATCATTGCGTACACTCTTTTTTGTCAAATCATGATAACTCCTGATGGCTTGACATAGACGGCCCTTTTGGCAAATCTGTATGGGACAATTTGGGTGATTGGATGAGGCAAATGTGACGTTTATATTGCGTCAATAGGGGGTCCAACTGATATTGGCTTACAGCTGGACAAGACCTGCTTTCCTTTCAGCAGGAAATGGTAGAGGGGAATACTGTTATTTCTTCTGTTTCTGCACTTATATTTATTTTCCTCCTTCTCTTCTGTCCCTCACTTTCATCTGCTCTACTATCTCTTCTATCGCTTTTCTCTGGGAGAGGACACAAAATGACCAACAAGGGTGGACGTGCCTTTAAACTCAAAACAATCAATATATGGGACAAATATCAGTAAAAGGAAGTTGTAAAAAAGTAGATGAAGAACAGGTTAATCAGTGCCTCACGTGAACAAGTCCGTGAAATGAAGACCCCTAAACCCAACTTTATATAGAGAAAACTGGGGTTTACGGGGTAAACATTATTTTTCGTATTTCTGTTCCAAGACATAGGTTGTTGGTACTCGTTAGAACCGCCTCAGGCGGTAATAACGAGCACCCTCAACCTATGTTTTGAACATTTATAACAAACATATCAAGGATTTTCATCAAAAAAGTAGCCATTTTGGAGATTAGAAAAATGCACTATGTCGCAGGGGTGAGTTATCGTAATGTGTGACAAGAGACAAAGGATAATTAAGAGCTAATGGTGAATAGAGGGACAAGGTTATCGAAGGCAGGTTGTCCAATGAAAAGGTAGCAAGTAAGTGGAGGTGACATCTTAAGATGCACGTGTACAGGTTATACCACTACCCTAAGGGATGGCTTTACATTACATTAAAGCTCGGTTACTCTTTATTTTTAATTGTGCGACTTACCAGAAAATAAGGTACCCAGTAAGGTTTCAAAAGAGACCTTGTAGAGGCCAGTAACGTTTACGTGTTTAAAATATAATAATGCCGATGTTAGTTTGGGAGCTTCAGCACAGACTTGAAACTTTGGATAATGAATCTTGAAATATCAATGTATTTATTAAATGTTGATAGATTCAACTCATTAGTTTAGAGAATCACTTGCTAGTTCATCGCTGACAAATATGCTTCGTGATGTATATTCACCCCACTAAATAAAAACCAGAAGGAAATGGTTATCAGTAATTTTTCAAAAATATATCTGTTGGCCCCTGTTATGATACATCTGTGACCAGCAAGTGAAATAATTTATTTTATATATGTTTTAATATGCATTTTTATCACGATCTGTGGCACAGCAGGAAAAAACAGCAGAATGGTCCATAGGTATCTGAGTCCCTTGTTTATGCCCAGATTGACACAGAGTCGTCAAGTTTCACATGCATGTGCAAAAATAACCGTCCTGCATACTGACGAAAAAGAAATTGTTTAAAAAAAAAAAGCAAAAATCCTTTAGCGCAAAAATAGTGTAAAATTTACAAATTTCTGGGGGTAAAATTTCAATGGTCAAAATTTATGGCAACACCGGATGTAGTTACGTCATATCATGAATTTTGGTATCTTTGAGTATTGACAAATATTTTGGCTGATGCAATAAATCAACATTCAGTTGTAAGCGCAAGCTACACATAACTAAACTTAATCAAACTATACCATTCGCATGGGGGTGGGTGTAAACTCATAGAATTTTCAACCTCTTTTCCCCACCAGATTTGCTTAATAATAACATGTCACATAGGTTAGGCTTCTATCTCAATGAAACAGCACAAACAAAGCGTGAGAATTTTTGATGCATTAAATTTTGCGAAATCTGGTCTCAACTCCCGTCAAGTTTCACATGCATGTGCAAAAATAACCGTCCTGCATACTGACGAAAAAGTAATTGTTTAAAAAAAAAAAAAGTAAAAATCCTTTAGCGCAAAAATAGTGTAAAATTTACAAATTTCTGGGGGTAAAATTTCAATGGTCAAAATTTATGGCAACACCGGATGTAGTTACGTCATATCATGAATTTTGGTATCTTTGAGTATTGACAAATATTTTGGCTGATGCAATAAATCAACATTCAGAAATTGAGAAACAGCACAAACAAAGCGTGAGAATTTTGGGTGCATTAAATTTTGCGAAATCTGGTCTCAAATCCCGGACTATAACGAGCTCGTTAAACTAACGATGCTTTGAACAACTGGCCCCAGAACACTACTTCTACTACTACTACTACTACAACTACTACTGGGTTTGTTTGTTTGATTTGAGGTTTAACGTCCCGTCAACATTGTAAAGGTCGTTTTGGAGACGTTGCTTCCAATTTTGTGGGACTTTTAACCCGACATTGAGATGAAATGACATCTCAAGACTTGCCGCCCAATGAAACCAATAGGGTTTATAAGCATGGACGAGCCGACTCGCATCGCTTTGCCTGGGCAGGCTTAGATCCTCTAAGCGGTTTACCAGTACTCGTGTGCGGGTCGGTTTCAGCTCTGCGTGGAAGCATCGTGCAGCCCATATATGTCTTCAAGCCCCGATGGACGGGGGCCGAAGTACTAATGGAAGTTTAATGAATAAGCAAAATGCAGTTTTCGGGGCCAGACTAGCTAGTATCGGCCAATGAAAGTAAATTGATTAAGACAGAAAAGTATACCGTTTATGAGGTGTTTTCATGTATTAAAATAAAACTTCCGTTGTTATGGAGAAATAAAGGAAGATCTCCACGACACGTACAGAAACCTATGCAAACAATGATGATCCAGATGACCTGATACATGATGATCCATCTCAGCAAGAACTACATTCATCACGTGAACAAGTCCGTGAAATGAACATCCCTCTCAACCCCACTTTATATATAACGAAAACAAGGATTTAAGGGGATACACATTATTTTTCTTATTTCTACTCCAAGACGTAGATTATGGGCACTCGTTAGAACCGCCTCATTGAGGCGGTTCTAACGCGAACCCACAACCTATATGTGCAGTAAAAATAAGAAAAAAAAATATAACGGATTTTCATGAGAAAAATATTCATTTTGGAGAAGTAAAAAATGCACAATGTCGCACGGGTGTGTTATCGTAAGGGCTTGCCATCCTGTCAATGAACCATATTTCGGCCCCCGCCTATCGGGGCTTGAAGAAATAGATGGGCTGCTTGTTGCTTCCACGCAGAGCTGAAACCGACCCGCACACGAGTACTGGAAAACGCTTAGAGGATCTAAGCATACCCAGGCAAATCGGTGGGAGTCGACCCGTCCATGCTTATAAGCCTTATTGGTTTCATCGGGCGGCAGGGCTTGAGAAGTCATTTCATCTCAGTGTCGGGTAAAATTCCCTCGAAATTGGAAGCAACGTCTCCAAAATGACCTTTAAAGTGTTTAAGGGGACGTTAATGTCTAGGTCACATAGCCCGGCCGATGAAGTTTCGATGAGCGAGCGATGCGACTTTCGCCAAACACCGGCCGGAATCCCGTGGTTACCGGTCGGCGTTTTGGGGCTTAAAACCGCATAGGTGGGCAGCTCGACGAAATTTAACTTCGGAGTTAAAATTCGACGGGTGCTAACCGAGCCCCTTCATCGCAGCCCCATCCTTACCATATCGGAATACGCATCGGCCGGTGTACGGCTGATTATCGGCCGGTGTCCCGTGTATCTGAGGCCACCAGAGGAAAGCTTTTGTGAACGGACACCGACCGAGTTGGGACCGATCGATGTGGGACCGAGCCTTGGAAAATATAGTACCGATGGGTGACCGATGGTAGACATCGGTCTCGCCATGCACCCGCGATGAGCTGGTCCTGTTGATCTTCCCGGTCGAGGTCGGCATTCTGAAGGTTGGGGTAAGGTCATGCAGGCCTTGACGATCTTGGTAACTTTCGACGGTCTCATTCCCAGGGTTGTTAGCATACATCTGAAGCGATTGGCGAGTATACCAAATGCGTTTTCAACCACACGACGTGACCTGGAACACCGGTAGTCGTAGATCCGCTGGTCCCATGTCAGGTGCCGATGAGGGTAGGGCTTCATCATGTACGGTCGGGGGTAAAATTTCAATGGTCAAAATTTATGGCAACACCGGATGTAGTTACGTCATATCATGAATTTTGGTATCTTTGAGTATTGACAAATATTTTGGCTGATGCAATAAATCAACATTCAGAAATTGAGAAACAGCACAAACAAAGCGTGAGAATTTTGGGTGCATTAAATTTTGCGAAATCTGGTCTCAAATCCCGGACTATAACGAGCTCGTTAAACTAACGATGCTTTGAACAACTGGCCCCAGAACACTACTTCTACTACTACTACTACTACAACTACTACTGGGTTTGTTTGTTTGATTTGAGGTTTAACGTCCCGTCAACATTGTAAAGGTCGTTTTGGAGACGTTGCTTCCAATTTTGTGGGACTTTTAACCCGACATTGAGATGAAATGACATCTCAAGACTTGCCGCCCAATGAAACCAATAGGGTTTATAAGCATGGACGAGCCGACTCGCATCGCTTTGCCTGGGCAGGCTTAGATCCTCTAAGCGGTTTACCAGTACTCGTGTGCGGGTCGGTTTCAGCTCTGCGTGGAAGCATCGTGCAGCCCATATATGTCTTCAAGCCCCGATGGGCGGGGGCCGAAGTACTAATGGAAGTTTAATGAATGAGCAAAATGCAGTTTTCGGGGCCAGACTAGCTAGTATCGGCCAATGAAAGTAAATTGATTAAGACAGAAAAGTATACCGTTTATGAGGTGTTTTCATGTATTAAAATAAAACTTCCGTTGTTATGGAGAAATAAAGGAATATCTCCACGATACGTACAGAAACCTATGCAAACAATGATGATCCAGATGACCTGATACATGATGATCCATCTCAGCAAGAACTACATTCATCACGTGAACAAGTCCGTGAAATGAACATCCCTCTCAACCCCACTTTATATATAACGAAAACAAGGATTTAAGGGGATACACATTATTTTTCTTATTTCTACTCCAAGACGTAGATTATGGGCACTCGTTAGAACCGCCTCATTGAGGCGGTTCTAACGCGAACCCACAACCTATATGTGCAGTAAAAATAAGAAAAAAAAATATAACGGATTTTCATGAGAAAAATATTCATTTTGGAGAAGTAAAAAATGCACAATGTCGCACGGGTGTGTTATCGTAAGGGCTTGCCATCCTGTCAATGAACCATATTTCGGCCCCCGCCTATCGGGGCTTGAAGAAATAGATGGGCTGCTTGTTGCTTCCACGCAGAGCTGAAACCGACCCGCACACGAGTACTGGAAAACGCTTAGAGGATCTAAGCATACCCAGGCAAATCGGTGGGAGTCGACCCGTCCATGCTTATAAGCCTTATTGGTTTCATCGGGCGGCAGGGCTTGAGAAGTCATTTCATCTCAGTGTCGGGTAAAATTCCCTCGAAATTGGAAGCAACGTCCCCAAAATGACCTTTAAAGTGTTTAAGGGGACGTTAATGTCTAGGTCACATAGCCCGGCCGATGAAGTTTCGATGAGCGAGCGATGCGACTTTCGCCAAACACCGGCCGGAATCCCGTGGTTACCGGTCGGCGTTTTGGGGCTTAAAACCGCATAGGTGGGCAGCTCGACGAAATTTAACTTCGGAGTTAAAATTCGACGGGTGCTAACCGAGCCCCTTCATCGCAGCCCCATCCTTACCATATCGGAATACGCATCGGCCGGTGTACGGCTGATTATCGGCCGGTGTCCCGTGTATCTGAGGCCACCAGAGGAAAGCTTTTGTGAACGGACACCGACCGAGTTGGGACCGATCGATGTGGGACCGAGCCTTGGAAAATATAGTACCGATGGGTGACCGATGGTAGACATCGGTCTCGCCATGCACCCGCGATGAGCTGGTCCTGTTGATCTTCCCGGTCGAGGTCGGCATTCTGAAGGTTGGGGTAAGGTCATGCAGGCCTTGACGATCTTGGTAACTTTCGACGGTCTCATTCCCAGGGTTGTTAGCATACATCTGAAGCGATTGGCGAGTATACCAAATGCGTTTTCAACCACACGACGTGACCTGGAACACCGGTAGTCGTAGATCCGCTGGTCCCATGTCAGGTGCCGATGAGGGTAGGGCTTCATCATGTACGGTCGGAGGGGGAAGGCGTCGTCTCCGACCGTGTATTAGGGCGTGTCTTGGTCGTCATTTGGCAGTGGATCCGGCTGGGGTAGACCGATTTTTCCCTCACGCAGACCTGGCTCCAGTCGCGACCGGCTAAAGATGCCGGCGTCGGAATACGACCCTGGTGACCCCACATCCGCCCAGATGAACTTGTACCCAGAGTCTACCACCGCAAGCATGACGATGGAAAGAAGCCTTTGTAGTTGTAGTAAAGGGAGTCGCTCTTGTGGGGCTTCTTGATGCCGACATGCTTCGATCGCGCCACAATAGCTCGGAAAGTTCCATCTGTCTCCGAATCCCTCGGCCACCAGGCGCCACTCATCTTCTGTCTGGGAAGTGGCACACATCTCGTCCTCGTATTCGTCGTAGATGGCCTGATACACCTGGGGGACGAACAGAGAGATTGTTGTGTGTGGGACACGAAACGCGAACGCTAGATCGCGGTAGCTGCTTCCGGTCGCCAAGAACCTCAAGGTGATCGCCAGCTTCAGCCCAGGGTCCAAGGGGGTTCGATGCCTACAACAGGAGGGTGAAATATGATTAAAATCAAGCAATAATAAAAAATGTTTGGAAGACATGTGTTTGCAAATTAAGAAATGAAATTAGTACATTCAGTACAATTTCACACTAAGTTCACAAAGTGTAAAGTTACCTTGTGGTCTTGGCAGTGCGGGGGCCAACTCGGTGGAACAACTCTCGGAACATCTGTGGCTCCATGCGGCGGTAGGCCTTGAAGTCGGCAGCGTGCTCGGCCTTGGTTCCCTCATGAGCGTCTCTTATTGGCCAAAAAAGGGGTCTGCGTAGGATCCACTCTCGCACCCACCAACGTTTTTCTCTTCTGCCGACCCTCTGTCGCTCCCTCTCGGCTTCTTCGAGTATTGCCGCCAGGACCAAGTTGTACTGGAACCTCGCCTGACCTAGCTCGTGTTCTAACAACGCCAATCGAAGTCTTCTCGGTGTAGTCAGAGTGATGAACTGACCATTGCCAGGCAGGTTGGATATATATACAGTGAAGTTATAGCTGACCATCCCCCCCCCGCCCCCGCCAAGTCCGTGTTACAACGGCCGAACATCGGCCGGGCAGTGTTCAAAGACCGTTTACAACCCGTCCGGTGATCGCACGGTGTCCTGTAACCTGCTCGGGTACCGGCCGTATACACCTCGATGTCCGATCGACAACCGGCAGGCAGTTGCTACCATAAAGGCCGAAAAAAATCTCCCCTGTTAAGACAGACTGCGTACAGTCATCGACCGGTGTTTGGACGGTCGCCTGTAGATTTCCGGACGGAGCCCGTTCACGTCACCGAGCTATGCCTCTGATGAGGGGAACTCGGCGACACCCCAAAAATCTACCGGTCGGGCTATGTGACCTAGGCTTAAACCTCAAATCAAACAAACAGACAATGAACCATATTTAAAGAACGGACCGTGTCGAAATTCAAAGGTGAAAGAGCTCGTGTTCCTTAAACGGACAGTTAGTACATGCATTTAGAACAGGGAAATCATTGAGTACAACAGTTCCCCGCCCCCCATTGTCCACAGAATGTGTAAATAAACAATGGGTTACTTGGGGCACAATTTTGTCAACCATGTTGATCAAAGTGGGTGAAGACAGCGAAGATCTATATGCGACGGCTCATACGTCTTGTTGCGGGCTTCCGTGGCCTAGTGGATAAGAGAGGTGCTGTCTCAATCATTAGGCCTCTTACCGCTTTGGGTTGCCTGAATCGGGTCACATGTGAGACGCCAAGTTCTGCAACGTAAGGTCAGGTGGTTTTTCCTCGGGTACTCCGGTTTTCGCCTACCTCTGATTAACGATCGGCTCATTATGTGTGGAATAATCTTGAAATGGCCGTAAAAAATACAATGGTACGTCTTGTCGAGGTCCATACTGTCACCCTTAAGTTTATTTGAGTAATTGTTACCTTTGCAATGTAGAAGCCTCCGTGGTGTAGTGGTTACGCTACTCGCCTTGTAAACCAGCAGTCGCAGGATCGATCCCGGGCTTCTCCAGACACTTTAAACTGAGGTCCCGTCTCCGTGTGACCTTAGGTGTTGGTGGGACGTAAAACATAAACAATTGCTAACTCACCTTTGTAATGCGTGTTTCCAAACTCAGTGATGGAAGAGTCCAGTACATATTACTATGTGATATATCCAATAAAATGACATTCCTGGATGAAGTCTCTTACCAGTGTTATTTCTGCTCAAAATATAGATTGTGGGCACTCGTTAGAACCGCCTCGATAAGACGGTTCTAAGGAGTACCCACAAGATGAAGCGGTTTTAACGTAAGGATTTGGAAAAATAAGAGCATCAAAATAATGTACAGGAAGACCATTTACAGCCACCACACAGCACCAACAAAGCAGCCCTCATGCTAAATAGACGTGAAAACAGTTATCCGACATCGATATACTAAGTACACCTTACAGCAGGGGCATTTTTCCACTATTACTTTGTGTATCATCGCCAACTTTACATCAAATTAAATGTAAGACATTAAGGTTTTTATCGGGCTAACTTGACGATATCTTCTGATTAAAATACGAATTTTAGCAACGGTGTGGCTTAATTGTATCAATTTATGATCATTGCCTTCACTTCTATTTTTCCTATTCAACGGGCATGTACATGTTTACTTTGTTTCAACGTTGCATCCGTCTCAAATGTCACGCATTCTGAACGTCTGTTCATATCTTCCCAGACGCCAGTGCGATGACGTCATGAACCATGTCGACGTGACTGAAACTTTCCCGCGTTTGAATATAACGATTTCACTGCAGAATCGGTATCTTGTATCTTATACAAAAAGTAGTTCAAGCTAAAGAGATTTATTTCCCCGGATAAGAGGAAATATTACTTCTTAACCAAAAGGAAAATACTAAGTTTATGTCTGGTAAAAATCATAGTATTTCTCTGTTATGCGTGTAATATATGGCGTTGTTTTCATTCGCAGATGCGACGTCATATGATAATTTAAAATTTCATACTCTCGTAAGTATGTGCAGCCGAGTACCACCATTGTGAACTGTTACATGTGGGTTTCGTCGTCCCGCAAACCCCCATGCTGACAAGACAACCGAGCGTGTTCTCTGACAGGTGTACGGGCAGCTGTGGGGTAAGGCACAAGAAAGATATTAGATGAATGACATGAATTATTTACAGTATCTATATACAACACTTACTAACACAAAACATCACAATTTGTTGCTTCTGTAGCCAACTCACGACGTCCGCTCCGAAGGCAAAACAATGTTCTGTGCTCGGAACGGGTGACGTGAATACCTACAGAAGCAAACAACAAAAACAAAAAAAGAAACAACACAAGACGCGACTGGCCAGTTTATAACTTAGGGTGAATTCCCCTCTCGCGTGAATCTTCCTCTCGCGAACTAGTGTAAACAAGTCTATCGACATTGTTGCCGACCACAGGTTGATATGTATTATTGAGCGATCGCACGAATCTGATTCGTCTGAATCACCTGCAGGTTATTTAATTGACCTCTTCCATTTGAACGGTCTCACATTCGTTCACAATGGACAATGGTATGAGCTGCTTATGGTGGTCCGTCCGCCCTTGCTGGACCCTAACCCCCAGCGTCGTACCAGTACCTGCTGCTATAGTGCAGGGAGCAGCAGGTCACCACACATTGTTGTGCCTTTCAATATACTTTCACTTTCCCGACACAATGTTGTGGATACTCGTTACAACCTGACCTGCTGCTAAAGTGTTCGTTTTTCTCAGGGTTTTTATATCTATGAATACTACCGGAAAATCATGCATACTCATATTAGCTTGCTAAAATCGTGGCGAGGTGGAGAAACCGTCCACAATATTGAAGCTAGATAGCAAAAATCGAGTAGATAATGGATTTGCGTTCAAATAGTATATTTCCCATAGGAAAAAATGATGAAACGACCCTATAAATCAATGCCATGACTCTTGTCAAAACGAACACCCACACAATACGTGACGGGAATGAAAATCATATATGGCACAATTTGGCGGTTGGCGATTTTTAGGCAAATTTTATAGAACTCAGCCTTATAGCGGCCCCCTGTATTGCAAAAACAGATCTCCACAAACCACTCATGCATACATCGTATGATATGTGCATGACTTGTGCATGGAGCAGCACATTTTGCCTACCATATTTCACCTAAAATATTTCACTCGCACCGCCCTACCATATATCTACTAAAATAATTTAGATGTGCATAAGCACCAGAGAGGTTTCCTATTCCATCTCGTAACAAAGGTTTCCCCTTTTAGAGAAAAACAATCAAAAATGTTTTTTCTTTGTGTACAGAGATGGGATAGGATGAAACCTATCTAAAGAAGACAGCTATTTACACAACAACGGTGCGAAAATTACCTGCTAAGGTAGTCTGCCCCCAAATTTTCGCTAGTAAAATTGCTATTAAGCTATGGTGGTTTGCCCCAGAATTCTCCTGCTCCCCTGACATTCTGTTGTTTGTTAGAAAACGGATATCGTTTTAATCTGACTGGCGGTTGCCTTTCTGGCTTAACTGATTTGATTGTTTTCACAGGTTCTGACATAAACGTGGTACATATAATTTGGTCTGTCTGACATGTCAGTCCTGCAAGGCGCTGTTCTCTCAGCCCTTCTGTCTCCTCACTCTCCTCTGACGTTAGTGTGTGTGGGACGCTAACGTCACCGTCACTTTCCGGTTGCTCTGCAGTTTGAAAACTGCTGTCTCCTAAAGAAGACTCGTCGACGTCATTTCTGTCATGACTGTCTGTCGACATAATAGGTTTAGAGATCAGACAATGAGACGTCACAGTCTGACGCTCAACATACTGTTTTAGTATATTAGCGTGATATGTGTTAACATTTCCATTGACGTCAATCTTATAATCCATTCTGTTCACTAGATCAACCATTTCATAAGGACCTTTCCATTGAAGCAATAATTTATTACTGTCTGTCGGTAGTAACAACAGCACTTTATCGCCGACGTCAAATTTACGCGACCTCGCGCCTTTATCATAATAAGCTTTCTGCTTAATCTGAACCTTCTTTAAATTATCACGCGCTAATTTGCATGTCTGCTCTAACCGTTCCCTTAGCTCAATAACGTACTGATACGTCGAAAGAACTTGCTCATCGCGTACCTCTTCAGCCAATAATTCTCTTAATATTGCCATTGGACGTTACGTCCATATAACAACTCAAAAGGGGAGTATCCTAAAGACTCTTGTGGGACTTCCCTAACCGCAAATAATAAAGCTGGAAGATATTTATCCCAATCTTTTGGACGTTCAGCACACATGCGACGTAACATCTGCTTTGACGTAGCGTGGAAACGCTCAATCAAGCCGTTGCAAATTGGGTATCTCGGACTACACGTTAACTGTTGAAGAGAAAGAAGTCTGCTGACTTCTTTCATTACCTCAGCAGTACACTGTGATCCACAATCAGTCAACATTTCATCAGGAATGCCAACCCTACTAAACATTTCAATAAGCGCTTCCGCGACACGTTCCGTCTCAATACTCGGTAAAGCTATCGCCTCTGGATACCTTGTCGCATAATCTATCATGGTTAAAATATACCGAGATTTCCTATCAGATCGAGGCTCAATTGGACCAACTATGTCCACTGCCACCCTCTTAAATGGCGTATCAATCAATGGCATTTTTCCTAGAGGTACTTTAGTGACCCGACCTTTCTGAATGGTTCTCTGATAAATATCACAAGATTTACAAAATCTAGCGACATCACCGCAAATACCGGGCCAGTAAAACTCAGTTACAACTCTATCCAATGTCTTCCTAATACCCATATGTCCAGACATAAGCGTTTCATGAGCCAGTTTCAACACCTTTCCTCGGAAACTTTGAGGGACCACAAGTTGGAAAGAGACTTTGTTACCCTTTGTGAACTCCCTATATGCCAAACCCTTTTTCTCAATAAACCTAGTTTCACCTCGGTTTAAACCACGACTCACAGTCTTGTTCCCAGATACAACCCTTTTCCTGATGTTTTCCAAAGTTGGATCATCAACCTGAGCTTGCTTGAAAGCCTCCTTGTCATCGTTAATGATCTGATCGGGAACCTTAAGTTTTCTGTAAGGCTTCTCATCCTGCCTAGTTTGAGACCTAGTTACAACCGCAGCTGAGAAATGAGACATATCAGGAAGTTTTGATCCATCAATGTTACCGATAACCAAATCGTACAACGTATCATCCATACACAAAGCTTCAGTTTTCCCAGTGAAAAAAGGACAATCAATGTCAATCATTGCCAAAGGATACCTTTGTGTGGATTCATCAATCAATGTAACATTTGATTCCATTCCTATTAACTGACTATCCGAAACCAAACTTCTCCGAACAACACAGCCTGTACACCCAGTATCTCTTAATACAACCACCTTTTTATTATTAACCAATCCTTGTGCCGTCGGTAACCTTGCCTTTAAGAAGTAACAGACACCTGCCCTAGTTTCCTTACTACACTCCTCCCTATCCGAAATCAAAGGATCACCAACCTTATTTTCAAAAATACGTCCAATCTCATCACCTTTCCTAGTTACTTCCGTTTGACAAAAACTAACTTGGTGTGCTGCGCCACGTGTTGATATTATTTTTACCGCGTCCGCGAAAAGACCCTCTAAAATTACCACGACCACGTGTATAACCACGACCTACATTCTGCGTATTCTCATTCTTAACCTGAGAACCTTGAGTCTCTACGCGCGTGTTAAAATTTTCCTTAACACCGCTTTCCCCAACTCCAGTTGCTCCTAACCAATCTGAAATTATTGAAGCTTTTAGCTCTACTTCTAGATATTTAGATGATTTATTAAATATTGATAATACCTATTTTGATGGTTTGATCAGTCAGATTTACCCCCTAGAACTTCAGATAAATAAAGCAAATTCTTCTGATACCGAGGCCCCGTTTTTGGATTTACATCTATCTATTGTAGATGGATTTGTTTCGTGCAAAATTTATGATAAACGCGATGACTTTGATTTTGAGATTGTAAATTTTCCTTTTTTGGATGGTGATGTTCCTCGTGCGCCGTCCTATGGCGTTTATATTTCGCAATTAATTCGATTTGCTAGAGTGTGTAGTCATGTAACTGACTTCAACACTCGTAATAAATTATTAACGGCTAAACTCCTTAATCAGGGTTATCGGTACCATAAACTACGCAAAGCCTTTTCAAAATTTTATAGACGCCATTCTGATTTAATTTCAAAATTCAATATTGGACTTAAATCTCTTCTGCAACAAGGTCTATCGGAACCCGAATTTTATGGTGACTTAGTATATAAATTCAGAAAAATATATAACCGCAATGACTTCAGCACCCAATTTCGTAAAATCATTCTTCGATATAAAAAGATTGGGTACAACATGGATATTATACGACAGACTGCATGCATGGTAGTTAACCCAATCACGGTTGGCAACTTTGATTCCCTCTTTAATTGCACGCCGGTGGGTCAGGCCTCAGATTCTATGACGGCTCAAACGTAAAGGCTTATTGAAAATTAAAGAGATAATGTTGGTTGGTGCCTGATGCTCTGTCTCTGGTCGGGCTCATCGGAGTCTAACTGTTGGTTTTCTTTTGCTCCAGCATTTCAGTGGTTTCTTGCTGTCGAGTCCTCACCGTTGTCTCACCTCTGTGGTTCTTTGATTTCTGTGTTCACGGAGATGTTGCACTGATGAGTTAGGAGGCCTTCATGCGGACTGAACAAATTATTTGTCTAAATCGCGACGGAAGTAAGGGCGAGGATTGTGGCCACGTAAAATCGATTTAAGCCCCCCAGTGGAAATCTTCCACTGACCGTTCCAAGGCGGCTCTTCCGTGGCGATTTATTTATGTTGTTGTTTGTTACTTACTGTGTGTATCACTTGTGTCTTTTAATTTTGGATGGCCATATGGCCATTTTGTGGGAAAGTAACTGTCCATATGGCCTTCCTTTGTTTGGGTTTCCATTATGGTCTGGCCGCTTAATGTTTGTATTTCTTTCCCTTTGGTGTCTTTTATGGATGGAGTAAGTTAATTGTATCAATTCCTGATGTTTGTTTTACTTCTACTATACAATTGTTTCCTGTCGGGGTTCTTAAAACATTTAATTGTTAAATGCCCCTTACCGCATATGCTACACTTGATATCCGATCTACCACTCGGTTTGTTCGAGTCAACTTTGTCCTGTTTACCCTGCGCTGCGCCTCTATTATCGCGTTGCCCCTTATTAATGCAACTATATACACCCCCGCGCGCTTCTGCAAACAATTCTGCCTCCCTAGCCATTTCATCTAAATAACCAAATTGTTTTGGCTTCAGATGTACATACAGTTCTCTATTACATGACTCCAGGAACTGATCCCTTGCCATGAAATCACAGACAGCCGGAAAAGATTTTTCTATCTTTGCCATATTAAGCCATTTTTCTAACTAACTTCTCAGTCTACTACTGAACTGTATGAACGTTTCTGATTTCTCGGGCCTACTAAAACGAAACTTCTTCCTAAATCCGCGCTCTGTCATGTCAAAATTCTTGAATAAAGCGTCCTTTAACTTATCATAATCCGCCGCACCCTCATTTGACAACTGGTCATATACATCAAGTGCGCGCCCTTTGAGCAATGCACTTAAATACGCGGCCCAAACACTCTTATCCCATTTATTAGCCGTAGCATATTTCTCAAACCTAGATAAATAACTATCCATTTTATCTTTACCCTCTTCAAAATAAGGTAACTTAGGATCCCGGGCATGAGCTACCTTCTCAACTTTTTGCTTTTCAAATTCTAGTTCGCTTTTCGTTCTCTGCATTTCTAATTGGTTCCTTAATTCTTGGTGCTGTAGCTCAAACCCATGTTTTATTTGTTCTAAATGGGCCTCACTAATCTCTTTTGCCTCCCTTTCACTCTTAATGCGTGCCATTTCAAGTTCCTTATTAACATTCAACATAGCTAGTTCATGTGCCCTTTCCTTTTCCTTGTCCTCCCTTTCCTTTTCTTTTTCTGCCCTTTCCTTTTCCTTTTCTTCAGACCTTAACCTTTCTAAATCCCTTTGCTCTTGCCTTTCTGCCCGCTCAATATCTTGCTGCTCCTTAACAAAACCTTGTAACTCCTTCCCCTCATAACCTAAGTCCTTTCCCATTTGCATTAAACGCTCCATAATAGATAACGTAAATCTCACGTTACTATCAAAACCACTATAAACTGATCAGTTATGATCAGTGATGATTGAATGAGCTTAACTAAAACGTTAAGATATGTGTTATACGCGTTAATCTAACTAAAACGTTAGTTATTAAAGCACACGCGATTTGAAATGTCAAATGCTTTCAGCAAAGTATAACGTTGCGTACTGGTAGTCTAATATGACGTCATAAACTGACGACGTTTACAGTAAAATGCTACAATCCGAAGTTTCATCACATTACAAAACTCCGATCATAACAAGTCACCATTAATGTTTCTATTACGTCATACCAAACCTCAAGCCACAGCGTAAATATTAACGCTACCGTTATGTCAACGTCAGTAAATTGTTAACGTCACTACGTCAGAACCATGTGTGGGTAAGATCAATTAGTAACTCCAGTTTAACTTAGTAGAATGTCAGGTAACATAATTAAGTGGGGTCTACTTAAATTTTTCGTTACCAAGAAAAAGTGGGATTTGCCTTGCCTTCCTGCTCAGAAATTATAAACTTGTCAGTATCCATTTAGTTGAATACATGGGTTTCGCACTTCATCAACGCAGGAAGGAAGATTCAAGTTAATTTCTAAATGTGGCTGTCAATACATTTTTTTTAATTGATGTTTCAGAGTATCAATGTGCTGTTCCACAGCCGGGAACACCAGCCAGAGATCAAATCCTCACTTCACTGACACCAAATGTTACATGTGGGTTTACGGCGTCCCGCAAACCCCCATGCTGACAAGACAACCGAGCGTGATCTCTGACAGCTGTACGGGCAGCTGTGGGGTAAGGCACAAGAAAGATATTAGATGAATGACATGAATTATTTACAGTATCTATATACAACACTTACTAACACAAAACATCACAATTTGTTGCTTCTGTAGCCAATTCACGACGTCCGCTCCGAAGGCAAAACAATGTTCTGTGCTCGGAACGGGTGACGTGAATACCTACAGAAGCAAACAACAAAAACATCAACAAAAAAAAAAAAAAAAAAAAAAAAGAAACAACACAAGACGCGACTGGCCAGTTTATAACTTAGGGTGAATTCCCCTCTCGCGTGAATCTTCCTCTCGCGAACTAGTGTAAACGAGTCTATCGACATTGTTGCCGACCACAGGTTGATATGTATTATTGAGCGATCGCACTAATCTGATTCGTCTGAATCACCTGCAGGTTATTTAATTGACCTCTTCCATTTGAATGGTCTCACATTCGTTCACAATGGACAATGGTATGAGCTGCTTATGGTGGTCCGTCCGCCCTTGCTGGACCCTAACCCCCAGCGTCGTACCAGTACCTGCTGCTATAGTGCAGGGAGCAGCAGGTCACCACACATTATTGTGCCTTTCAATATACTTTCACTTTCCCGACACAATGATGTGGATACTCGTTACAACCTGACCTGCTGCTGAAGTGTTCGTTTTTCTCAGGGTTTTTATATCTATGAATACTACTGGAAAATCATGCATACTCATATTAGCTTGCTAAAATCGTGGCGAGGTGGAGATACCGTCCACAATTGAAGCTAGATAGCAAAAATCGAGTAGATAATGGATCTGGTTCAAATAGTATATTTCCCATAGGAAAAAATGATGAAACGACCCTATAAATCAATGCCATGACTCCTGTCAAAACGAACACCCACACAACACGTGACGGGAATGAAAATCATATATGGCACAATTTGGCGGTTGGCGATTTTTAGGCAAATTTTATAGAACTCAGCCTTATAGCGGCCCCCTGTATTGCAAAAACAGATCTCCACAAACCACTCATGCATACATCGTATGATATGTGCATGACTTGTGCATGGAGCAGCACATTTTGCCTACCATATTTAACCTAAAATATTTCACTCGCACCGCCCTACCATATATCTACTAAAATAATTTAGATGTGCATAAGCACCAGAGAGGTTTCCTATTCCATCTCGTAACATGAACCCCGAAGGCAGCCAGGTTTCCTCGAGTTGGGGCCTTTATATCTATTTCACAGTTTCACACTACGGCTTATGCATATTTACACCACAGCACACTTCAGAATTTAGCTTCTCACGTCATTTTGTCGAATTTCTGTTATTCGTTACATGTCCATTCTTCACGTGCCTCCGGGGCCCAGTGCATAAGAGAAAAAATGTCCTTTGCAGTTTTTGTGACTCTGTTACTTATCTTATGGCTTCTAGTGTCCGGAATGGTCATGTCCGGAATGTTTGTTTGTTTGATTTGAGGTTTAACGTCCCCGTCAACACTTTAAAGGTCATTTTGGAGACGTTGCTTCCAATTTTGTGGGACTTTTACC
This sequence comes from Lucinisca nassula, assembly GCA_963580285.1. Classification (NCBI taxonomy): domain Eukaryota; kingdom Metazoa; phylum Mollusca; class Bivalvia; order Lucinida; family Lucinidae; genus Lucinisca; species Lucinisca nassula. The sequence continues at coordinate 82,758,609 of OY757010.1, forward strand.
CGACACTGAGATGAAATGACATCCCAAGCCCTGTCGCCCAATGAAACCAATAGGGTTTATTAGCATGAATGGTCCGCCTCGCACCGCGGTTCCTGGACAGGCTTAGATCCTCTAAGCGGTTTACCAGTACTAGTGTGCGGGCCGGATTCAGCTCTGCGTGAAAGCATCATGCAGCCCATATATTTCTTCAAGCCCCTATGGGCGGGGGCCTCATGTCCGGAATGATCGGCAGTCTTGAACAGTATATCAATATTAAACACTTTTCAAACGGGCCTCCGTGGCCTGGTCATGACGAAAACACGCCTATAAACTTCTGGCCCTCGAACGCCACTTTTATACAGTAAAACTGGGGTTTACAGTGGTAAACCTTATTTTTCTTATTTCTGCAGAAATAAGAAAAATATCATAATTGTTTATCTTAAAATGTTCTTTTTCATCAATAAAACACGCCTATATAATTTTGACCCCCTTGAACCCCACTTTTATATAGTAAAACTGGGGTTTCGGGGGGTATACCTTATTTTTCTTATTTCTGCTCTGAAATATAGATTGTGGGTACTCGTTAGCACCGCCTCGATGAGGCGGTTCTAACAAGTGCCCGAAATATATATTTGGGGCAGAAATAAGAAAAATATCACAATATTTCATCATAAAATTTTTTTTTTTTTCGGCGATAAAGTTTACAATGCATTTGTATACGAGTAGGCGTGTTTTCGTAATGTGGATGAGAGCGCTGACGGCTTACTCACCGCTGTGGTTCGAGCCTACCTCGGGTCACATACGAGATGCCAAGTTCTGCAACGGAAGGTCATGTGTTTTTTTCTCCGGGTACTCTTGGTTTCACCAACCTCTGATTAACGATCGGTTCGAAATAAGTGAAACGGTCTTTAAAGGATCTTAAAAACAAAACAAAAAATACCTTTTCAATCCTGTAATCAGGTACATGTGCCTATTGCAAACAGGGACGATCCAGATGAAAGGCCATCTCATCAGGATCTACGCTGCTTGTCAGCCTGTAAATGACCCCATCGGGTCCAATTATCACGCCTTTGTTAAACGGGCAGTTAGTATTTAGATCACGGAAATCACTGAGGATAACAGTTCTCTCCCTTCGACCATGGATGAGGGTCAAGTATATATGCTCAGATCACCACTGAGAGCTCATACGTCGTGTCGGGGGTCCATCCACACTGTCATCTTATACTGGAATTTGATAGAAGAGTACACAGCCTGAGATTAATGAGCCATATAAAATCTATTCCTCCAAGCCCCGATTGGCCGGGCGACTCTTTGAATTAATGTTTTTTTTGTGTGTTTAAACAGTTGATTTTAATGAGTACTCACAAATTACCACTTTTCACAAAATACCATTTTAAGATGAAATACGAAAATATATTTTCAAAATTATCCCAATCTTATTAAAATCTTCAGCTTTATTTCCTAGGGACTGAAGAACAACTTAAAAAAACAACCATGGTAACGAGCCATCTGCGCCCTTTTACTATTTATTCCCTATTTATAGATATCCATAATTATTTATGGATATCCATAATTCGAATTATGGATATCGATATATCGAAAAATAGATATCCATAATTCGATTTATGGATATCCATAATTCGGATCGATTCATGGATATTCATAATTTGAACTATGGATATCACGATATCCATAAGTCGGTCCATTTATGGATATCCATAATTCGATTTATGGATATCCATAATTCGTCTTGGCACATAAATACAATAAATAATGACTGAAACCAAAGGCTTTTGCGGTGAATTATGGATGTCCATAATTCGAAATATGGATATCCATAATTCAGCCCGATTTATAGATATCCATAATTCGTATAGATATCCATAATTCGAATAATGGATATCCATAAATCAGCGGAATAATGGATATCCATATTTTGTTTTATTGATATCCATAATTAGAATTATGGATATCTATAAATATGGATTAAATAGTAAAACGGCACCCAATATATTTGAGCCATTGAAGTTTAACTGTATTTATCATATGACAACGCGTCTGAGAGTGTGATAACGCCATGTATTATTTTCGATAATCCACTAGTGGATTAAATATGCAAATTAGCTAGATACGTTCCGTAACGTTACATGTACGACGTCCTTAACGACGTCGCGTTTACTAATGGCGGAATATTGACATTTTTGTAAAAAATCGTGAATAAAATGCGGTTTAAATGTCATATGATAAATAGAATCTTGCATTCGTGCTCATGTATTATTGAATTTATTAAACTCGTTGAGGAAAAGGGATAAAATGCTCGGCAAAGAGCACTCATGTAAGATCCTCTATAAACATGATGCAGTGTACTATCCGATCAGGGGATGCGCAGACTGATATACATCTTTGTGCTGCTTAAGGGGAATGGGGACACCTAGCACATTTTCCCGCCATTTTTCAAATGTGGGGGCAACTTTCGGGACTTCCTGTTCACTTTTTTCAAAGACTCAGTCACAACGAAAAAGGGGTTTTCTCTTAAAGGACATGAGAGACAAAATACTCTTGCAAGAGTTGCCTTCCCTCAAGGTGTTCCCATTCCCCTTAAATACTAGTTTCATCATGAAAACACGCCTATATAAATGCATTGTAAACTTTACCGCCGAAAACTAAAAACGAAATTATAAGATAAAAATCTGTGATATTTTCCTTATTTCTGCTTAGAATATAGATAGTGGATAGTCGTTAGAATCGCCTCATCGAGGCGATATTAACAAGTACCCACAATCTATGTTTTGAGCAGAAATAAGCAAAATAACGTACACCCCTGTATACCTCTGTTTAACTGTATAAAAGTTGGGTTGAAGTGGGTCAAAATTATGTAAGCATATTTTCACAGCCCGTATTTGTATCCGCACTAATGACATTTCTGGATCCATTACGATAACATACCCGTGCGACATAGGGCATTTTTTCACATCTCTATAATGGCTACTTTTTCAGGTAAAAACCGTAATATTTTTCATATAAATACTGCAAACATAGGTTGCGGGTGCTCGCATAGCAAACTTGTATATCATGAAAATATGCCTACAAGATTTTTGCAGACTGGTCATTGGAATTGTCCAAAAATGTCAAAAGTTTTGGAGAAACATAGATCTATGGGAAACCATTCAGAAAGAGGGGTGTATGGCAGTCTCCCTGAGGATATAATATTGTGTGAGGCTACAGATGCACATCTCCAACTGTTTTAATACTGGCAAATAAAGGTAAATCAGGGGAATTAACGAAGCTTCGTTAATAATACCTTAAGGTCAACAGAGTTGCGTAGCGTGACAGTCTATAATTTTGTGATGGATAGTCTGATAAGAGAAGCCCCATTATGAAATCACGCATATTTAGGCAATTTCACCATATAAATGATAATAACACATTTTCGAGGGGATGAGGGGTGGGGCGGGGGTGGCAGCTGGGGCGTGATGGGGGGGGGGAGGGGGAGGTTAAATAAATTGCATGAAAAATAGAAGTGAATGCAATGATACGGAATCGATACAATTACCCATAAGTCATTAACAATTAAGTCATAAGGCATTTGGTATCTCGGCTGCTCGTTAGTTTTCGAGATTAATCGTACATTCCCGGATTACTGTTTCAACCAAGTTTGAGAATAGGGTTGCTAATTTCAAACTAGAAAAGGACCAAAAAATTGTGCTTTTAACTATGTAAAATTTACATCAGTATAAACGTCTGATATTGAAAAAAACGACCCCGACTGAAAATGATCGATCAAATCTGAAAAGTATCTATATTTTATTTCATCTTCATTTTTTCTTCATTTTGCTATATATTTTAATCATTTCAATGGTTGTAACAAATAACCCGAAAAAGGACCAAATTGTTGAGGCGATAAAATCGCGGAAAAAATATCAGCTTACTCGGGATATAATGTAGCATTCAATGCCGACTGAAAAAAGTTTCTATCTATATCAATAGTATACTCTATGAAAGGGTTGTTTAGTTTGAAATAGATCATTAAAAAGTAATCTCCTATCTAAATCAATGCATTTTTGTGTATCGGTCGTCCAGGTATTATATTGACTCAGTTATCGAAAGTTGGCCATGTATGGTTGTGGAGTTAAGAGTGTGACATGGCCAAATAGGACCAAAACCATGACAAAAGTACACAGACTAACATACACGGCTTGTTTAAATGTGACATCCTTGGTTTCGTCAATTTTGCAGACTGGTCATTCGAATTATTAAAAACAATGTCAAAAGTTTTGGAGAAACATAGATCTTTGGGAAAACATTCAGGAAGAGGGGTGTATGAGAGTCTCCCTGAGGGTATAATATGGTGTGCGGCTACAGATACATATGGTTGTGGAGTGAAGAGGGTGACATGGCCAAATAGGACCAAAACCCTGACAAAATTGGTTTCGTCAACAAATATTACGAAAACACGCCTATATAAATACATTGTAAATTTTATCGCCGGAAAAGGGAAATTTTAAGATGAAAAAAAGTGATATTTTTCTTATTTCTGTTCAAAATACAGATTGTGGGAACACGTTAGAACCGCCTCATCGAGGCGGTTCTAACGAGTACCCACAATCTATATTTTAGAGCAGAAATAAGGGAAATTAAGGTTTACCCCTGCAAACCCCAGTTTTACAATAAAACGTGGGGTTCTAGGGGTTCAAAATTATAGTAGGCGTGTTTTCGTGATGAGATGTGAGTCACCTGTGTCAGGAGAAACTTTGCATTAATCAAGACCATAAGACTCTTGAGCCGCATACTTTGAATAACTCCATGACTTACTGTCGAAAGACTGGTATGTGCACAGTGGCGCTAGTACCACCCCGAATGCTGTGGGGCCTTCACACGCAGTACCGGTGTGGAAATGAGTAAGCAAGCTCTTCTCGTATGACTTTCTTAACATGGTTTTGGATTTGTCGTAGGTTGCCGATCTTCTTTGAGTAATATACCTTTTTGGTAATTGGCTTCATTATATCTCGTATACCCCACCCACCCCTAAACCTTCTTTTAATAGTAGCTTCACTGATAATTGACTCAGCGCACGACAAACCCCAAAATAAGACATGTGCCCCCAGCGAAGACTCAGATCAGCCTGCGCATCCGCGCAGTCTGATCAGAGTCTTCGTTGTGCGCTCTAAGGATAGGCAAGGGTCCACTGCGTCTTCATGCAGCAAGATAAGTCTCTGGTTAGACTATATGGATGCGCAGGCTGATCTGATTCATTGCTGGGCGCACAAGTAAAGTGTAGGAAATGCTGTGTCCCGGCTCTATTACCTTTGGTTTAACGTAACAATCCCAAAAATTCGGACATCTTGAGGACGTGCCGTAATTCTCCTTATTCGCGAGACGGAGACGGAATGGCCCCGTACGACATAGTGCACGGAGACGGAATGGCCCCGTACGACATAGTGCATTTGTCACATCTCCAAAATGGCTACTTTTCTGATGAAAATCCTTGATATTTTTCCTATAAATGCTGAAACATAGGTTATGTGTGCTTGTTAGAACCGCCTCACTGAGGCGCTTCTAACGAGTACCCAAAACATATGTCTTGGGACAGGAATAAGAAAAATAGCAAATACGGGTTTAGTGGGTGGGGGGGTCTCCATTTCACGGACTTGTCTACGTGATGAAACGGTTAAGACCCTGATCAGGCTGCTCCTCTAGGACCAGTCTGACTTTGACCTGCACTGTTTGCTTAGGCCTGTCTGTCCCAATACTTGGGATCATTACGGTTTTGATGGGTGAACTTGGGAGACATCACGAAAACACGCCTTTATAATTTTGACCCCCTTGAACCCCTCTTTAATATAGTGAAACTGGGGTATACAGGGGTAAACCTTATTTTTCTTATTTCTTCTCTAAAATATAGATTGTGGGTACTCGTTAGAACCGCCTCATCGAGGCGGTTCTAACGAGTACCCACAATCTATATTTTCAGGTGAAATAAGAAAAAAATCACAATTTTTTCGGCTAAAAATTTTACTTTTTGCGGAGGTTAAGTTTACAATGTATCTGTATAGGCGCGTTTTCGTAATGACAACCAATTACATGTATGCTGAATAACCTGGAGCTTCAGCAATGGCCAAAAAAGTAAGATACAAGTATTTCGTTCGCTAACACTGTCCCACTGACACTGTCCCACAAGTTAATAAAACATGTTTTGGGACATTTTCTAGGTTTAAAATACACTTTGAGTACAACAAGAACTCTGAAAAGTCGTTTTCTCATTGTTTTATCAACAAAAATTTTGTTCGTTAGTTAGGTCTTTTTTTGAGTTACCTCCCTTTGACCATACTTTCCTTAGACTGGCAGTAGATGAATGTCCCGAAAGAAATGCATTTTGGTACATTTGTTGTTTACAAGATTGCAAAAGACTAGATAAATATAACTGCTTCAATGATAATCTAATTTTATCAATCAAGTAATTTCGTATTGGCCCAGTTACAGGTCCGAGGTCTGCTGTATTGGCCGGAGGCCGAAGGCCGAGGCCAATACAGCTGACAGAGGGCCTGTATCTGGTACACTACGAAATTACTTGATTAATGACAATTTTATTAATTGACATAATTAAAAACATGAGTATTGAAATTTGACCTCAGTGTTAAAACGGATGATCTCTGAACAATACAGGATTGTCAATTAATAAATTATGATATGCTAGGTGCCATAAGGCCCATGATTCATGAAGAAGTATGTCAGTGTACAATAGTTTTTCTTGGTCGCTACTGGTACATGTAAAATAGGAGTACTGTACCTAACACCTATATGCATATTTTCAAACACAAGTGGAGGGTCGGGAATCTTCAGCCATATCTCTCAGTGGACAGAAAGAATGATTTTATGGTGATTTAAAGTGAAAAAGAAGTTTAAAAAAAAACTAGGGAAGTCAGCTTCAACCTAACAAAATCTGAATCCCTCCTCTTCTCATTACGAAAAAACGCCTATACAAATACATTGTAAACTTTACCGCCGAAAACTAGAAAATTTTGAGATGAAAAATTGTGATATTTTTTCTTATTTGTGCTCAAAATATAGATTGTGGGTAGTCGTTAGAACCGCCTCGTTGAGGCGTTTCAAACGAGTACCCACAACCTATGTCTTGGGACAGAAATAAGAAAAATAATGAATACCCCCGTAAACCCCAGTTTTCTCTATATAAAGTGGGATTTAGGGGGGGGGGGGGGGTCTTCATTTCACGGAATTGTTCGCGCGATGTCTCGGAAAATCAATAAAGCCTGCTATCCACCAATTGTCCATATTAAGCATTATCCGAAATCAACATTCATGAACACCTAGGTTTCTAGCGACATGAACACCTGGCCAAAATCAAATCGAAAGCATGGAATCGAATTTATATTATGCGCTAACTAAAATTTCTAGCAACCGTTGCTGGGGCATTATCAAGATTTATGGACCGCCCGAGGGACAGGGCCTTGACCGTAAGGTTGACATTACGACATGGACGGGCCGACTCGCACCGCTTTTCCTGGGCAAGCTTAGATCCTCTAAACGGTTAATCAGTACTCGTGTGCGGGTCGGTTTCAGCTCAGGTAGGTAGAAATAAGTAAATGTATGTCTGACCGTCCGTTCCAATGCGGAAAGAAGCCTCCATGGTGCAGTGGTTATGTTACCGGCCACATAGACCTGGGGTCACATAATCGATCCCGAGTTTTCACAGACTTTCGGATGAGTCTTTTAACCGAGGTCCCATCTCCGTAGGTAGGATGTAAACCTGAATGACAAACTCTTGCTGTCGAGTCCTCAACGTTGTTTCATCGCTGTGGTTGTTTGATTTTTTGTGGTCACGGAGATGTTGCACTGATGAGTTAGGAGGCCTTCATGCAAACTGAACAAATCATTTGTCTGAATCGCGACGGAAGTAAGGGCGAGGATTGTGACCACGTAAAATCGATTCAAGCCCCACCCCTCGCCCCCCAGTGGAATGCGTTTCACTGACCGTTCCAAGGCAGTTCTTCTGTCGCGGTTTATTTTTGTTATGGCTTGTCTTATAGTGTGTGTACCGCTTATATTATTTTTTTTTTTTGGCTAGAAAAAATATCAGGATTTTTATCTGAAAAATTTCGTATTTGGTTGTAAAATTTTGTCAATATATTTGAAAAGGCGTGTTTTCATAATATACCTCCCTACATGCATACCTCCACTCTACCTACATGTAGCCCCCGCCCATCGGGACTTCAAGAAATATATTGGCTGCATGATGCTTCCGCGCAGAGCTGAACCCGACCGCACACGAGTACTGGTAAACCGCATAGGGGCTCTAAGCCTGCCCAGGCAAAGCGGTCGGAGTCGGACCGTCCATGTATATAAACCCTATTGATTTCATTGGGCGGCAGGGCTTGAGATGTCATTTCATCTCAATGTGGGGCATAAGTCACACAAAAATGAAAACAACGTCTCCAATTCTTCGGCCTATGTTCAGGTGTAATTCCCAACATTAATACAAAAGTATTTGATAAAACATCCGATTGACATAGTGCATTCTTTCATATCCCGAGAAGGTTATTTTTCGGATGAAATGTCATATTTTACTTACTTATACACCAAACATAGGTCGTGGTTGCTCGTTAGAACCGCCTCAATGAGGCGGTTCTAACGAGTACCCACAACCTATGTCTTGGAGCAGAAATAAGCAAAATAATGTTTAACCCCGTAAACCCTAGTTTTCTCTATATAAAGTGGGGTTTGGGGGTTGTTCTTAACAAGGGCTTGTTATTGTGGTGGCATAAATGTCTCTTAACTCATCACTGCATCATCATAGACACATTTAAATCAAATTCAGTCAGTTTAATTTAGTTTTTCAGAAATTTGATATAACAGCTTTCAAACAGTTTTCAAACGCGAATGCCTTGAACGGATGCGTACTAAGGAACCGTCCATGCTTATAAACCCTTTTGGCTTCATTGGGGGCAGAGCTTGAGATGTCATTTTATCTCAATGTCGGGTAAAAGTCCCTCAAAATTGGAAGCAACGTCTCCAAAATGACCTTTACAATGTTGACGGGGACGTTAAACATCAAATCAAACAAACAAAACTTACAAACTGTGTCTTTGAGCAGAAATAAGCGAAATAATGTTTACCCCCGTAAACCCCAGTTTTCTCTATATAAAGTGGGGTTTAGAATGTTGTTCATTACAAGGTCTTGTTATCATGATGGCATAAATGTCTCTTAACTCTTCACTGCATCATCACAGACACATATAAATCAAAATCAGTCATTTTAATTTAGTTTTTCAAACATTTGAACAGACCAGTACTAAGGAACCGTCTCTGTTGGTTTCATTGGGCGGCAGAGCTTGAGATGTCATTTCATCTCAATGTCAGGTAAAAGTCCCGCTTAATTGGAAGCAACGCCTCACAAATTGACCTATACAGTGTTGACGGGGACGATAAACCTCAAATCAAACAAAACAAACAAAAACTAAGGTTCCTGATTTTGGAATGCACTGTTTGCCAATGTCCCATTCTTGAATTTCCCGTTAACCATTGATTTAGGCGCAACTTAAGCACATAGCTTATTGGCTGATCAACCAATTGTAATATCTTTATGCCGATTGACTTTAATTTCCTGCATACATGACGAAAGACGACGGTTTCAGGGGAGAATAGTTTAGATACCATCTTATTTCTGTCGTTTAGTAAATCAATTGCCCAAATTCCGAATTAATAGTAACTATTTCATTAGTGGATCTAGAAGTAATCTGAAATCCATTTCCGGTCCTTTTTCTTTCATTGCAGAATTAGAAAATGTAAAATGTATGATTGATGCAAATTGTTTTATCTAAATATGTCGCCATACTGGGTACACAGGGTACGCCATTGTATAAGTACGCAAGGAGAATATTTTTGGATGGCGTCTTTAACCAATTTAGTACCAGAAACCCCAAAACGGGTAGGAGGGTACATACTGGGTACGCCATTGTATAAGTACGCAAGGAGAATATTTTTGGATGGCGTCTTTAACCAATTTAGTACCAGAAACCCCAAAACGGGTAGGAGGGTACATACAGGGTACGCCATTGTATAAGTACGCAAGGAGAATATTTTTGGATGGCGTCTTTAACCAATTTAGTACCAGAAACCCCAAAACGGGTAGGAGGGTACATACTGGGTACGCCATTGTATAAGTACGCAAGGAGAATATTTTTTGGATGTCGTCTTTAACCCATTTAGTACCAGGAACCCCAAAACGGGTAGTTGGCAAACAGCGCAGGTCCAGATCAGACGCCGCAGAACGCGGCGTCTGATCAGGGCCTACAATGTTTGCAAAATGTTCAGCCAATTTCCACATAGTGTTTGAAGAAAACACCACCTGACACCCCTAAATTTTGAAATGGACTCCAGCTCTTTACAAGGTGGAAGATTCCATTGGGTACAAAAAGGGTTAAATATTATTTATAAATGCTAATCCTTTGCAATCAAGGACTAAAACACAGAACTGAGAAAACCGTAGAGTGCACACGATTTTATTTCTTGGCCAAACTAGCTAGTTTCGGTCAGTCAGGCCTCATCAGCCACCCTCAACTATTTAATATGGAATATATATATATTTGTTGAAACAAAAATGTGAGTAGCTACTCTCATTTTTTTTTTCGACAAAAATGCCTAAGCACATGTACTACATATTGTACTTGTTAGAATAGTTGACCTCTAACCACACCGGTTACCGCGGTACAACGTGACGCGACTGAGTACAACAAACGCTACCGTCTTTTTTATTGACAGGAGAAGTGTGAGTTCAATGTTTCCTTTATTTTGTCGAACATATCACGATTTACGTTTTTCTGTTGGTTTTGCGATGACAACAGATTGTGTTTTTGTTGTTTTGTCCAAATTTTAAGTTATGACACGGTCAGAGAAGGGAAATCAAAGCCATAAATTAGGCTAAAATAGGTAGAAAAACAAAACTTCAAGTTTTAAGGGTCTATCAATCAGAAATAAATGACATATACACGAGCATTCTTGGGTTTTTCATGCCTCTAGGCATCGAAGTAAGTATACTTATTTTAATAATTCATAAAAACATTTAGAATAAGAATCGTACCGATTTTTCTTGGCTCACTACCTTGAAACACGAGTACACCTTACCACGGATCATGTGTTGAGTCTGAGTACACTAAACACGGAACAAATGGAACAACAAACACGGATATGAAAAAACCGAATCTGGAGGTTTTTACCCATTATAAGCGCCCTTTTTCAAGAAACAGCCAAGAGAAACGATACATATTTGCCCTTTAGTTGAAAAATTACAATATGCACGGTATGCGCTTGGCCATTCCTAAAACAAAAAAGTGTTTTGGGTTGTAAGGTGTGTTTATAACATGGTAAAAACTTTTTACAACATATGCACAATCAACAGTCGCTATAATCCATCAAAATATGTCACAAAATAACCTGTTGCTCGTTTGAACTGAGCTTTAACGTCCTCGTCGACACTATTAAAGTCATTTTGGAATTGTTTCCAATTTTGCAAGTCTTTTTATCCGTCATTGAGATTTAACGACATCTCAAATCTACCGCCCAAGGAGAATAATAGGGCTCACATGTATATGAAGGAACGGTCGGACTCGCACCACTTTGCCTGGGAAGACTAAGACCTTCTAAGTGGTTAACCAGTAGTCCTGTGCGACGGGATTCAGCTCTGTGTGGAAGTATCATGCCCCAAGCAGCGGTGGATGGGGCCCAAGAATAACTTGTACATAAACATGTAAACAATATAAAACTACAGAGGGATCGTTCAAATAGCCAACAATGAGCTATACTGAGCAAAACCAACTTCAATGAGACAACACTTACAGTGCAACCACAAGAATTTGCAAAATAATTTGTTAGTACAGAAGTTGCACATGCACATAGTCTGATCGCTGAAAACGATCACATTCTGCGAGCAACGAAAGACTAGCCCCGTTTTACAAGTTCTTGCACACCAGACGAGGAAATCCTAGATTTTACCCTGGGATAGAAACTTTTTATCCTACCTGTGTTTTCTACGAAGGGCTGGCAATGTAGTCGAGAATTCTGAGGTGTTTAACTCAAAGGGTGTCTGATGTGCGCTATTTATATAGAAAGTCGTGTACGCTGTCCGTAATGCGACGTCACTAAACGTCACAAAGGACGTTAGCAGTTGAAGTGACCGCATATTCAAAATCTATGTTTTAAGATTTAAGTAATGCAAGAAAAACAATCTGAAATGGGTGTGCCATGAAATGTTCTCTTTGGTAATCATTCTGTTTTACTCACCTCATAAACCAGGGCTCCTGGGTTCGATTTTTGGCTTCTCCAAGCTTTCTGACGAGTCGTTAAATGAGGCCCCCTCTCTGTATAACCTTAGCGGGTTGCTGAGACGTATAACTCAAAATACACACACGGTCATTATCTCCCTTTCACTGACTCAAGAAGGGGGGTTGTCAAATTCTGGCGTAAGAATATGCATTGTGCTAGTTTTATAAGCCTTCAAGGTAAACTAACTGTCTCGATGTGGCCTAAATAGTGCTTGCTGGGCTGTTAAACTCCCAACCAAACGAAGAAACGAGCCAGCCAAAGAAATCAGTGTGAGATAGATATGAAAGTTTGTTCATCATACTCAGGGGCGTAGCTACCTGTACGCAGATACGCACTTGCGTACACATTACAAACGTAAAAAATAGACGTAGAAGAAAAAGAAGAAAAAAAGAAGAGGAAGGAGAAGAAGAAGAAAAATTTGAAGAAAAAGAAAAAAAGAAGAAGAAGAAGAAAAAGAAGAAGATGATGAAAAAGAAGAAGAAAAAGTAGAAAAAAGAAGAAGAGGAAGAAAAAAAAAAGAAGCAGAGAGAAGAAGAAGAAGAAGAAGAAGAAGAAAACTGTATTTACCTAAGATATACGCAACACTATTGATTATCTGCCAAGGGGACCGCACTTACAGGAAAGAATTTGCTCCCTGATGGGAGCAAATTCTTTCCTGTAAGAGGGGTCCCCATTTGGTAAACGGAGTTATTATTTTTAGCATTTTCTTTGGTTTGCGTACAAATGATTTTCTTCCAGCTACGCCCCTGATACTGTTACGACCCACAACTTCTAATCCTGAATTATCTTCCTTGGCCTACAGGTTTATAACCAATGACAACTGCGTCATGGATACGACTCTTTCGCACAGAGTCGATTTTTTCAGCTATGCTCCATTCCTTCATTATGGCTGTCATGTCGGAAGATGGTGGCTAGCCCGGGATTTGACTTTCTTCGCAAAAATGACCTCGCGTCAACATACGGACTTGAAGAAAATGGGGTGAGGTGTTACGGCCCGCAGCACCTAATCTACATTATACCTGCCTTGGTTGATTATGCGGAAGACAACTGAGGAAGACAATTGACTCTTTGGCTTAGTGATTAGAGCAGTTGATTTTACCCGATTGTCCCAGGTTCGAACCGATAAGCGATTTTTCCCCTTTTTACAACTATGCTTCTCTCCATTGTTACGACATTCGTGTCGTAAAAATACCCAAGTAAGAGTCTCATATTCTTTATTTCAGAAAGATACATTATGGCTGAGTTTGAGTTTAGCGATGCTGGTCATCCAGATGACCCCAACACCATGTATACTATTGCCGAACCTAACATTGAAACTTGGGATTGGGCTCAAGTTTTGTCTGATGTCTCACAAGGTGCCATTTTCGGTCCAGTTTTGTTCTTCGTGGACATCAATAACATTTTACTGACATTGTGTAACAGGTGACAAAAATGCTACACACCTTAGGCCCGGCCGGGGTTCGAATCCGGGCCGCCGGATTGATAAGCAAATCTACCACGTTGCTGTGAAAGCCGGCTTGTACCGAAGGCAGTACAAGTGTGCTATATACCTATACGCTATGACATTCTCCCCCTCCACATTGAGATTCACCCTCGAATTTCTAGGAGTCCGAGAATCATGTGAAATGATACTCAAGGAGTTCTAATGCACGAACCCTCAATTTTATTGGTTCTCTGCCTATTTATCTGCTTAATGTATTGCATTAAACGGTCTGAAAACTCACTCCGGTAACACACCTGTGCGACATAGTGTATTTTGTCACATCTCCTAAATGGCTACTTCTCTGATGAAAATCCGTGATATGTTTCCTATTTATACTGCAAACATAGGTTGTGGGTGCTCGTTAGAATCGTTTCAAGGAGGCGGTTCTAACGTGTACCCACAACCTATGTCTTATATCAGATATAATAAAAAGTATGTACCGGTACCCTTAAATCACAGTTTTCTATATATAAAGTAAGGGGTGTTCATTTCACGGACTTGTTCGCATGATGCCATGCCACATTTTCATACCCAACATCCTAGTCTATCCTTTTGGTTCCGAAGTTTACGTTAGTCCTCTGTAACTCTAGTTTCCCGGCAGTATACCCAGTCGTCTGCGAACAGTCTTATTTCTGAGTCAATGTCGGTGGAAATATGATTAATATACAGGGAGTATAACAGAGGACTAAGAAAAGTCCCATTCGGGACCCAGACAAACTTGGATGGCGTCAAAATTTACTATTTTCAGTAGCAGAGAAAGGAATCTATAAATTCAAGAGTCTCCCCTCCCCAACAATGTCGAAACTAAATAAGTTGGGTTTCAGTTGTTCATAATTGAGGGATGTGGTAAAAACGTTCTGGCAAGCCAGCATAAATGTGTTCACCCGTCCCCTTTGTCCAAGATTTTTACCCAACCCTTTAAATTCGCACGTGTATAAGTTCGGAGATCATAATGATAATCAAACAGACATTAAAGAGTATGTAACAGCAAAGTGGATCGTTTTGAATTAAAAACAGCATCATGTATCATGCCTTCGCTGGCGGATTAAGGAGTTTTATTTCAATTTTTATTTCGCCCCCGCCCATCGGGGCTTGAGAAATAAATTGGGCTGCATGGTGCTTCCACGCAGAGCTGAATCTGACCACAAACGAGTAATTGAAAACCTCTTAGAAGGACTAAGCCTGCCCAGGCAAAGCGGTGTGAGCCAGATGCAAATGCATATAAGCCTTCTGGTTTCATCGCGCGGCAGGGCTTGAGAAGTCATTTCATCTCAATGTCGGTTAAAAGTCCCACAGAATTGTAAGCAACGTCTCCAAAATGACCTAAATAGTGTTTACGGGGACGTAAAATCCAAATTCAAACAAATATTTCAATATATGAAGAATATAATCCGTGTTTGTTGTACCGAAATTGTACTGACTAACCGCGTTATGTTGTATCATAACCCGTGGTAAGGTGTACCCTAACAAAAAATCAACCATTGAACCATCCACGGATTCAGTGGGTATTGACAAGAACTGGGGCTCAAGCAAATGCACCAATGGATGCTTTGAAATCGCAATAACATATAAATCACAAAACCATGTGCACAAAAGATGTGTTACTGTCAAAAAACATTTACCGAAGTATGCTGGGGTTGGTGAAAACACACTTGACGAAAGAAAATTGTTTGTGTTTTCGTTAATATTGAACAGAATTCTCTGCAAATGTATCAGTAAATGGTAATACCATTACTCTGCAGCTATGCAAAATAACCACCCAAAAAGATTAGGATCTTGGCTAAAATAAACCTTTTTCTTACCGAAAATACTGCTGTGACGTCATGATTTCTGTAGCGTTCGTTGTACTCTGTCGCGTTCGTTGTACTGCGGTAACCGGTGTGCTAACGAGCTTGTTTAAGGTCATTTATCACGAAAATTTGCATATTTCTAATACATGAATAGTAAGCATGCTGAAAAAAAATACATAAAGAGGGTCATTTAACTGAAACCTGCATGGAAAAATTTTCATTCGTTTCAAAGTTTTGCTCATTTATATCTGATACGTATTCATCTTCACTTAGGGTAACCTCCCTTGAAATTGTATTGATTTAGACCCACAATACAATATTTTGTGACAACATAGTGGATTTTAACTTTTTGATTTAACTTTATAACTGACATATCTTTAATTTCAGGGATTTATTATACATTTTTCTAATGTGCACTGATGGCTGTGGATTTAATTAATAAAGTTGTATATTTTGAAATTTCATTTCTGAATTAAAACGTTTATTTAAGTTTAAATGAAATTTTAAACGGTTTAAAACAAACAGTTTATTTATAAGTTCTTCAGTTAATAAAATGCTTTTTGAATGTCTTCTAAACACATAACCTACCACTGTATGTTATTTGATCTTCATACAAACATGTAATCTGAAATTTAAATTATTTAAATGTAATACACGTATTTGAGTCTTAATTTATAGACCTTAGTGTTTGGGTTTAAAAAAAAGTAGAAATTGTTTTTGAGTTTTGACTGAGATCAGTTTCATTAATATTATGAGGTGACTAAGTAATTTCTGATGAAGATATATTGGTAGGGTGACAATGGGCCAAAAAGTCCACTATTTCTGGTAGTAACCCATACCCCCCCGTATAACAAAACATGTCATATACCAAAATGTTCGTCAGCATCCGTAGTATCTGAAACTGCCGGCATAAATTGGCATAAATGATGGCGAGCTGAGAAATCCAAGATGGCGTCCAAGATGGCCGCCATAGCCGTAAATTCCAGTTTTTCGTACAATATGAATACAAATACCACAAATCATCTTACAAACTTATTTTAATTTATTTTTCTGGTGTAGAAAGAAGATTTGTGCTAGAATATAGATCAACTTTTTAGGTTTGACTTGAAAACCGGTGAAACAAATGATATTTTATTGTTTTTGTGTCTAGTTTCATAAGTGGTACATGAAAGCAATTCTGATGTTTCAAAATTTAAACAGTTTTTTCATATCTATTGTTTTATTTTAACTAAGACACTATTCTAAAATACATTTAACACTATTCTGAAGTACATTTATGGTTGATTTTGACTTTTTTACCATCAATTTAGCCCCAGGATTACCCCACCCACTCAGTTTACCAGTATAATTCAGTCACATAATATTGCCACAAATCATCTTACAAACTTATTTTAATTTATTTTTCTGGTATAGAAAGACTACTTGTGCTAGAATATTGATCAGCGTTTTAGGTTTGACTTGAAAACCGGTGAAATAAAAGACATTTCATCGTTTTTGTGTCTAGTTTCATAGGTGTTACATAAAGGCAATGCTGATGTTTCAAAATGTTAAACAGTTTTTATTTATCGATTGTTTTATTTTAACTAAGACACTATTCTAAAATACATTTAACACTATTCCCAAGTAGATTCATGGTTTGTTATGACTTTTTTACCATAAATTTAGCCCCAGGATTACCCCACCCACTCAGTTTACCAGTACAATTCATTCACATAATACTCACACTCAAGGGATTTGCAGGCGAGGATTTCATTTTACACAACAAGTAGAAGAAGGGATTGAAACTAATGCTTAGTTATGTTTTCATACTATATTATATGATCAGCCATTAGGAAACACCACCTCTTTATAACACTGTTTTCGGGATATGAGCATTAACCGTCTTAATTAAGCAGTGCTACATCCAAACAAACAGCAAAATAGTGTTTATCAATTTGTTCTAAAATGACTTTTATTGTCATTTTTGCTGTGTAACTGGCTAGGTTTTGGGGGTTATAAAGTGTTATATCCAAAAGCTATGTTATAAAAATGTGTTATAAAGAGGATATGCTATACAATTAGGTTATATTTTGTTTGATTTGAGGTACAACGTCCCCGTCAACACTGTATCAGTCATTTTGCATTTTGGAGACATTGCTTCCAATTTTTTTGTGGGACTTTCCCCGACATTCAGATGAAATGACATCTCAAGCCCCGCCACACATTTAAACCAAAAGGTTTTATATGCAAGGATGGTCCAACTTGCACCACTTTTCCTGGGCATGGTTAGAATCTCTAAGCGGTTTACTCTGTATACCCTAGGTCTACTGGGCTAGGCAAGTTAATCTTAGATTTTATAGCTCCCCAACAAATCGGTAGCTGATATGCACACCTGTGCACTAAAAAGAAATTGCTGCTGCTTTAACCAGCCCTGAGACATTTGACTCAGTCCCAAGATCTGAAATCTCATGAAGCTGGAAGTCTGGTTTAAGCAGAACATGAATTACCTTTTTCTTGCCTGTACTATGTAAAGAAGAGCAGGTATCACAACCCATAAGACAATACAGACAGCATCATTGCCCTTTCATCTGGCTCTAGTTTCCTGAAATCAGTGTGAACTGGAATATACCTGGGGCAGTCAGCATGAATACCTTTTTCTGCCTGTCACCAGCATAAAGCAGGTTAAAGTGATGCACAAGTAGAAAGAAAACATCGGTATCAGAACTGACAACAAGAAAACCTGCAACGGCTAGTTGCAAATCATTCTACTATCAGCTTCTTCACGGTTGGAATAAAGTTCATGCTGAATAGGAACAACATCAGCAGAAACTTCAGAGCCTTGTTCTCAAGTCAACCTGCACCAACAACAGTAGCATTCTTCTTAAGAAGCTCATGGCAATTTTCGTTAAGGTATCTAGTGTAAAGTTCTTGCTTTTACTCCTTGGAAGTATCTATCAATCACCAGTTACTATATTTTTCCTCGTAGACACAGGCGCGTGTGAAGAAACATTCTTTCCACACTTTTGTTGGGTCTGTGATTTGAGACTGTTTGCCTCATTCCTCTCAAAACCGACATGAATGGTGGCTACCCAAATAATGGTAAGAAGACTGTAAGACCAAAACATAGCAGCCATCTGTTGATATGTCAGTTTGAGACATGATGAATGCTGCAACATTTAAAGTACAGACATCCTGTCAAATACTATACAACCAGCAAGTCTTTCTAGTTTTTCAAGGAAATCCTACTTTTTGGTAGACATCATACATTCTTCATCTGTAAACAATCTCACGTGACCATGAGCATTTTTGAAAGACACGACCTTGAATGAATGAACTGATGTATAGAAAGCATTTATCTCTTCACCGGTGGCAGTCAGTTCCTCAAACTGGTTTCCCCAGACACCTGTGTCATTGACCTGATATCACTCATAGTCTGGTACCGGCCCCGATAGCTCAGTTGGTAGAGTGTCCGCTCCGAGGAACGAGAGGTCATAGGTTTGATCCCGGGCCGCGACATACCAAAGTCGTTAAAAATGGTACTAGCTGCTCCTCGCTTGGCACTCAGATTTACGGGGTAGAGCTAGGACTGGTCGACACAGTGTCAGGATAATGTGACTGGGTGGGGTATCATGTAATGTGTCTGGGACATGATACTTCAGTGAGGCAGCACTATAAAAGTGAGCATTGAGTTCCCTGTGGCAACCAGACACCGTCGTGATATGACTGAAAAATTGTTGAAAGCAACGTTAAACCAAAATTCACACACACACACACACACACACACACACACACACACACATAGTCTGGAGTTTTGACCCAGGCAAAGGCTCATAAGTTTTTTCTTTGGATGGTCTAAGAAGCTATGGGTATGAGCCTTTCCTGCATGAATGACTCAAATGGCTTTTGACCCATTTTATGGCAATTTATCAAACTTCTCTATCTCTTGAGGAACTTCATCTCCAGTAGCTATATTGCCCAAATGTCTTCGGCCCCCCGCCCATCAGGGCTTGAAGAAATAGATGGGCTGCATGATGCTTCCACGCAGAGCTGAAACCGACCGCACATGAATATTGGTTAACCCCTTAGAGGATCTAAGCCTGTCCAGGCAAAGCGGTGCAAGTCGGCCCGTCCATACTAATAAGCTGTATTGGTTTCAGTGGGGGACAGGGCTTGAGATATCATTTCATCCCAATGTCGGGTAAAAGTCCCACAAAATTGGAAGCAACGTCTCCAAAATGACCTATACAGTGTTGATGGGGACGTTAAACTTCAAATAAAACAACAAACAAACAAAATTGTCCAAATGTAAGGAAAAACGGTCAAACAAATTTTAAACTGTCATTGTGAAATAAATAATAGACTTATTATAAGCCTGTGTATTGGTATGGTGTTTGTTAGAGCTTGCAACTATGCAGTGCATACTTAGCAGTAATGAGTCTTGATAAAAACCATCTTATAAGGGCTTGTTCATAACTTCATTGTGGGTGATTCCTATAATATAACTGGATAGCCAGTTTGCCATTCGGTGGGACAGTAACTGTCCTTTTGGCTTTCCTCTGTTGTTGTTTCCATTAAGTTCTAGTTACTTCATGTTTGTGTTTCTTTCCCTTCAGAGTCATTGATGGGAGGTGTAAAATAATTGTATCGATTCTTCATCATTGCTTTACTTCTATTTTGAGAACAAATCTCTGAAAGTATTCAGTGAGGTTGTTGCTGCTCAGCATTAACTCGATTACAACTATGAAGAAGCCGATAGTAGAATGATTTTACACCTGCAGTTTGCAGGTTCTCTGGTAGTAAACACAGCTGTTATGGTCAGTCCATATACCCATGTTTTCGTTCTACTTCTGCTTCACTTTAGCCAGCTTATTGTTGATAACATATTCTTCAGGACAGGCAGGAAGGGTATTCATGCTGACTGCACCAGGTATTTCAGTTCACACTGTTTTCAGGAAGCTACAGCCAGATGAAAGGGCAGTTATGCTGTCTGTATTACCTTACAGGATGTGATACCTGCTCTTCTTTACATAGTATAGGTAAGAAGAATGCCTGAACCAGACTTCAAGCTTCAAGAGATTTCAGATCTTGGTATTGAGTCAAATGTCTCAGGGCCAGTTAAGGCAGCAGCAATTTTTCTGTAGGTTTGCTGTTCAGACAAACACATTAGACAACAATGGTGCTCCAAACATCCAGAGTTAGACCTAGTCATATACCACCAACTAATAGTTTTTTGCTCCATTTGTACAGGTCTACATATCAGCTACTGATTTGATGGGGAGCTATAAAATATAGATTAATTTCCCTAGCCCTATAGACCTAGGGCATATGGTTGATCCTGAAACTGGGTTATTCAACGCAGACACAAGCAGCCTCCCTCTATTAACTGATATGGTTGTAAATAGCCTGATCAGTGTAGTGGTGACTGCATTTGCTCATAGAAAGTACAACCATGTACTCAAGCTTGCAAGTAGTAAAGCATGTTTGAATATGTCTTACATTTGTAAGTGCCTAAATGGTGATCAGTAGGAAGCGGGTTTGATACCTGCCGGGTCGGCAACATTCTTTCGTGGAGATTGATCATGAAATCTTTTCTACGGTCATTATCTCGCTTCCGCTGATTCAAGAAGGGCAGTTGTCAGTTTATGGCGAAAGAATGTGCACTGTACTGGTTAATCACGTACGTATAAGCCTGCCCAGGAAAAGTGAGGATAAGTAAACTGACAAGCTCAAAAATGACATAAATAGTGTTGACTGGGCGGTTAAACCCCAATACAAACAAGCAAACTAAGTCGCCCCCGCCCATTGGGGCATGGAGAAATAGATTGGGCTGCATGGTGCTTCTACTGCATGGTGCTTCCACGAAGAGCTGAATCTGACCGCACACGAGTACTGGTAAACTGCTTTTAAGAAGGACTATGCCTGCCCACGCAAAGCGGTGTGTGTCAGATCCAGTGCATATAAGCCTTCTGGTTTCATTGAGCGGTAGGGCTTGAGATGTCATTTCATCTCAATGTCGGGTAAAAGTCCCACAAAACTGGAAGCAACGTCTCCAAAATGACCATAATAGTGTCGACAGGGACGTTAAACCCCAATTCAAACAAACAAACAAACAAACAAACAAAAACTAACATTTGTAAGAACTTGTTTACAATACTAGCTAGGACTATGACATTTTAAAACATGTACTTGTAGTCTCATATGGCCTATTAGTACAGCACAATAGTTTTATAACACATTTTTTCTAAACACTGTTCAAAGCCAAAACCCCTAACTAATTGCATTGAAAAAAATGACAAAAAAAAAAAACATGTAAAGGAAGTTATTTTACACTATTCTACCTCTTTGTTTGGATATATAACTGTTTAACTAAGAGGTTTATGCTTGGATTCAGAAAACAGTATTATAAAGAGGTGGTGTTTCAAATGGCTAAATACATTACATTACGAAAACACACATAATTCAAATCCATTGGAAGAGTTTACTACCACCCCCTCACCGCGCCCCCCCCCACCCCCACCCCCACAAAAAATCCAGATAAAATGAATGATATTTCTGTTCAAAACATAGATTGCAGGGACTCCTTAGAACCCTCTCGACGTGGTGATGCTGTCAAACACCCACAAGCTATGTCCTTAAGCGTAAGTTAGAAAAATAATGCTCACCTCTGAAAACCCTAGTTTTTCTATATAAAAGTGAGTTTCAAGGGGGTCAAAAACATATGGGCATGTTTTCTTGGCGATATAAAAACAGAACTAAGCATTATTGTGAATGCCCACTACTACTTAATTGTCTAAAATGAAGCACACACCTACAAATCCCTTGTGTGTGAGGATTTATGTGAATGCATTTTACTGGTAAACTGAGTGGGTGGGGTAATCCTGGGGCTAAATTGATGGTAAAAAAGTCATAACCAACCATAAATGTATTTTAGAATAGTGTTAAATGTATTTTAGAATAGTGTCTTAGTTAAAATAAAACAATAGACATGTAAAAACTGTTTAATTTTTGAAACATCAGAATTGCTTTCATGTACCACCTATGAAACTAGACACAAAAACAATAAAATATCATTTTTTTCACCGATTTTCAAGTCAAACCTAAAAAATTGATCTATATTCTAGCACAAATCTTCTTTCTACACCAGAAAAATAGATTAAAATAAGTTTGTAAGATGATTTGTGGTATTTGTATTCATATTTTACGAAAAACTGGAATTTACGGCTATGGCGGCCATCTTGGACGCCATCTTGGATTTCTCAGCTCGCCATCATTTATGCCAATTTATGCCGGCAGTTTCAGATACTACAGATCCTGACGAACATTTTGGTATATGACTTGTCTTGTTATACGGGGGGGTATGGGTTCGCATTTTTTTGGTCCAGATTGTCACCCTACCATATTGTTTGTTAATTAAAGTCAACTATGACATCATAGGACGCGCCTCCGTGGCCTTGTGATTAAGAGCGCTGACTCTTGATCATTAGGTCTCTCACCGCTAAGGTTCGAGCCTCGCTCGGGTCACATGTGAGACGCCAAGTTCTGCAACGGAAGGTCAGGTGGTTTTTCTCCGGGTACTCCGGTTTTCGCCCACCTCTGATTAACGATCGGCTCGATATGAGTGAAATAATCTTGAAAGGGCCGTAAAACCAAAACGAAAAAAAAAAAAAAAAAAATGACATCATTGAATACTTCATGAATATTAATGAGACAGCTTAAGTTTGAAATATTTAAGACTTCAAATTGCAATATTTCAGAATCTAGATTTGCCTATTGTTCTTAATGATATCAATACAGTGATCAATGAACTTCAACTTCAAATGGAGATGAACTTAATAAGCTTTAAGTTTCCGTCCAAATCCTTTCAAGAATGAACATATTTATTATATGTGGTTGTATATTTTTATGTATGTATTTCTACGAATAAATACGTTTAAAGCAAGCTAAAATGCTTTGAACAACTGGCCCCAGATTTCACAGAGGATTGGGACGAGTATTACATTTCGATAAAACATCCTATTTTTCTGGTGAAAATCCGCGATATTTTTCTTATTTATACCGCAAACATAGGTTGTGGGTGCTCGTTAGAACCGCCTCAATGAGGCGGTTCTAACGAGTACCCACAACCAATGTCTTGGAGCAGAAATAAGAAAATGTATACCCCCGTAAACCCCTATTTTCTCTATATAGTGGGGTTTAAGGGGTGTTCCATTCATGCACTTGTTCACGTGATCAGTGCGAAATAATTCCATAATCAATATCAGTATAAATGACTAACTAACTTACTACAAAATAAATACATAAATAATATGCAGATATGCGATTAGGTTGGTAGCTATTGCTAAATATCATCACGTGAACAAGTCCGTGAAATAAAGACCCCCCTAAACCCCAGTTTATATAGAGAAAACTGGGGTTTACGGGGGTAAACATTATTTTCCTTATTTCTGCTCCAAGAAATAGGTTGTGGGTACTCGTTAGAACCGCCTCAATGAGGCGGTTCTAACGAGCACCCAAAACCTATGTTTGGAGCAGAAATAAGGAAAAATATTACAAATTTTCATCAGAAAAAATACCTTTTTTGAGGTTTGAAAAATGCACTATATCACACGGATGTGTTATCGTAATGATTGGACTGATGAATTTACTTTCTCTGTTTTGTCATTTCATCTCAATATCGGGTAAAAGTCCCACACAATTGGAAGCAACGTCTCCAAAATGGCCTTTACAGTGCTGACGGGGACGTTAAACCCTCAAATCAAACAAACAAACAAAACTTTCTTTGTTTCCTCTTTCATTATAAGTTGGTTTCCGTTGGGCTTGGTCTTTTTTCTTGCCTATATAGTCTATCTGTTTAATTTTCATTTACTTTTATTATTACGTTGCTTACGCGGTAGAGGTTAATATGACAGTCAATATAAATCTGATTCCATTTGGCGTTGGAGAAATAATGCAAAGATGTTCCTACCGCGTTCCAAGGGAGTCCCATTTGGAATGATTAGATGTTAATCTTCTTTTTAGTTATCTTCATTTTTCTAATGACGCTTTCACGCCCCCTATCGACAGCTTGGCGCCGAAATTAATTCTATCTAACAGGTCTTGATGTTTTAATCATGAACATTAATTATCACCGCTGCTATGCTAGTATGAAGCAAATTCATATTTTCTAAACAAAGAAAATAATTTTTGCACTAAGGATAACATGTAGAGCATAATTTTCTTTAAGTACCTACGCTGTTGGTAATGTCGCGTGAAGATGTGCGGACACTTGTAAGGTCTCGTGAATTTGTGCAGACTTGACAACCCATGTAAGGGCCCAGATGTGCGAAGCATTTTAGCTTAACGAGCTTGCTAGTGACGCAAATTTATTTTTTAAATTATCTAGCAAGTAAAATATCTAATGCACTTTTATTCTTGCTGAAAAAAAATGTGAGAAGCGACTCACAAATTTCAGTAAAAGTATAAGTATGTTTGGCATATTATTGATCAAATTTTAACTATATATTAACTAGCGACGTCGTAAGCTTTTGACAACTGGCCCAATATCAATTCCAATTTTTGAGCTTTGCTATACCTTGTCAATTCAGGTTAGGGGTTAATTTGTGTAGAAATGTTATAAAATTATGGATCCTCAAAAACGTAAATGTCAGTAAGAATTAGATATCTTAGGCATATAATAAGTACATACATTGTGTCGGCTAAAGGTCTTCAAACTAATTTCAGTTTCGTCCAACGAATTAATGAACCATACAAATGAGACACTCAAAGATTTAAAAATATATTTTTTTCGTCAAAATATATCCATGTGACAGTGCCAACACGCATGTCAGTTCTTCTCTTACCAGTTAGACATGAGCATTATTATAACCTTTGATAAGGCTCTATATCGTTCATCCTTATATTTGGAGGTAAAGGCATTTAGTCTTGTAACAGTAGGACACACCGTATGTTCATAATGACTTTTGTCCCTTGTGATATACAGTCTATAGAAAATCAAAGGCGGACCTTAATAGGGTGATAAGTACCTTGTGTTGAATCCTCTGACTGAGGCACGTAAGGGGAAATTAATACTGTACATAAAATGTAAATTAAAAATGTATACCACTAAATGAAATATTTCAATTATGAAAAAGGAATATAATTAATAATAGAAAAAAAAAATATATTTACATGTTAACTATTTCTTTCATTATAAGTAGGGTGTAGGCATGGTATGCAAAATATTTTTGAGGTTATAATTACAAAAAAAACATATAAAATATGCTTTTATAATTGCATGCATATACCCGTTTTGGAAATTATTACCTCAAAATATATTTTACATACCATCCTTATACCATGCTTTTAATGACAAAAAGTAAACCTGTAAATATTATTATTATTATTATTATTATTATTATTAACCTGCTAAGCTTATGCATGTATTCTTTTTCTCCTCGTTCTTGCATTTATCATAGAAAGGGGTAATTCAGCATGGAAAGGGTGTAATTCGAAAACATATGGGGAAAACTGGAAAATAAGCGACTTTTCAAAAATGGTGATGTCATACTCAAAACCAGGAATATTTTTGGGATGATGAATCCTCAAAAACAAAGATAAATGGCAAACAAGTGTGAAGTGACCCTTTGAACTACTGCAAAAATTCTAAAGGTTAAGTTGAGGAAAAAGTGCCGTGTTCATTATCTTTGTAAAGCTGGGGTTTTAAAAAGACATGCCCGTTCATGGCATTAATACGTCCGAAAGTAGCTAAATGTCTCGATTGATCAGGTGATGCTGTGTATGTGTGGTTGTTATGGACGGATGTGTGATTGCTATGTTCGTCATAACGAGGCAGACCTTCAGAAACTTGAGTTGATAGTTCGTAAAACTAGATGCTTTCTGTATTCATGGTATGAGCCGGAATGATCACTTTGAACAGTCAGTGTTTCTAAGTGAAAGCCAGTGTGGGTTTAGGAAGGATAGCAGAACAACTGACATGATCTTCACAGCAAGGCAGCTACAAGAGAAATGTCAGGAACAGAACATTGACCTATACATGACCTTTGTTGACCTCTCCAAAGCATTTGACACAGTCAGTCGTGTGGGTCTTTGGAAGATCATGGTGAAGTTTGGATGTCCAACCATGTTCATAGCAATTGTGAGATAGTTCCACGATAGTATGCTTACACGGTACCAAAATGATGGTGAGTTTTCAGATCCATTCCCTGTGACAACTGGAGTGTTAGCCCCAACACTGTTCAGCATGTTTTCTGCCATGCTCATAGATGCTTTCCAGGATGTTGACAATGGCATACCTATTAGGTATCGCTTTGATGGAAGACTATTAATCTCAGAAGGTTTTAAGCCAAATCCAATGTGCAGACATAGGTGTTAGATGAATTCCTCTTTGCTAATCACATGGCAAAAGGTTCTCCAACAGAAGAGAAGAGGCAAAAAGGTATAAATCAAGTTTTCGACTCCTGTGATAGCTATGATCTCACAGCCAGCATCAAGACTGAAGTAGTATATGAGTCAGCACCTGACAAGCCTTACAAAGAGCCCACTGTCACAGTGAATGGTCAAAGATTGCAAGTGGTGGACAAGTTCACCTACCTTGGAGACAAACTGTCAAATGCCATGAACATTGATCACAAAGTCAATGCCAGGATTGCTTAAACTAGTGCAACATTTGGCCGACTACGTGGTAGTGTCTGGGATCGAAGTTGAATCAGACTTGACACAAAACTGAAAGTCTACAGAGCTGTGGTGCTGCAAACACTATTTTATGCATGTGAAACATGGACAGTTTGCCAACGGCACGCAAAAAGACTGAATCATTTCCATACAGGCTGTCTTAGAAAATTCTAAAAGATTAAGTGGCAAGACAGGATTCCAGACACGGAAGTCCTGAACAGGGCATGGATGCAAAGTGTACATACTCTTCTGATATTAGCACAGTTAAGATGGACAGGCCATGTTAACGAAATGCCTGAGGAACGTTTGCTTAAGAAAATTCTCTACTGACAGCTAGAAGGCGTTCAGAAGAAGCGCTACAAGGACACACTCAAAGCTCCCCCCCCCCTCAGGGGCTTCAACTTATCAACAGAGTCGCGTGAACAAATTGCACAGGACAGGGCAAAGTGGCGAGGTCTCACGTTACGAAAACACGCCTATATAATTTTGACCCCCTTGAACCCTACTTTTATATAGTAAAACTGAGGTTTACAGGGGTAAACCTTATTTTTCTTATTTCTGCTCTAAAAATATAGAGTGTGGATGCCCTTTGGAAACGCCTCTAACGAGTACCTGTAATCTACATTTTGAGCAGAAATAAGAAAAATATCACAATTTTACACCGTAAAAGTTTCTTTTTTCGGCGGTAAAGTTTACAATGCATTTTTATAGGCGTTCTTTCGTAATGTCAGAAGGGGTGTCAATGAATATGAGACAAACAGTATCAGTGAACCTGAGCAGAAACACGCACAGCGCAAAGCCAGAGCTAAGGCATCACCAACAGAGCTGTCTTCCCCTAGCCTCTGTTGCTCCAAATGCAACAGACAGTTCAGAGCTAGAATCGGTCTCATCAGCCATCTTAGAACACACAAATAGTAACATTTCTCAAATATAATTAAGATTGGTCATTGTCAGTAATGACAGACGAACTATATATATGAGCCGGTGTTAGTTTTACCACCAAACGTCACTTATACTATTGACAACGGTGTCAGAGTGAATGTTGTTTACTATATAAACAAAGTCCTGAAGCCTTTACTTGCGCCAGATGCCCCTCTGTTAGGTCCAGGTGTTCGACCAGGGCTCCGGTTAAGATTACCAATGCCTGTTCGTAAGAGCTTGCAAAAGGTGTAAAATATCGGCATTAAATAAATCTAAAACCTATTCATGGTCATCAACAGAAATGTTCTTCTAGTATATCTACTATTGTTATTTTGTGGAGAGGGGGGATGCATACACCTAGCACAATTTATGAGTAACCCCATATTTTAATTGCATTGTAACACCTTGACCTAATAAAGTTTTGCTATCTCAGGACAAGTGAGCCTTATCAGGTTAACGCGACATTGCACTTTTATAAATGAACCGGACAACTGAAAAACTTGGGAAAATTTGTTATTACTGGACAAAAGTGAAAAAAAATGCAGGAATCATACCACAAAAATTAACTTTCACTTCAGAACAAAGGTTTTGAGGAGACAAACATTTTGATACAAGTTTTATGAAAACTGACTGAGTGGTTTAGAAGTTATGACCTTTTGAACATTTCACAAATTCTGGTTTTGTTAGTCCAGAACGAGGCTATGAGTAAATGACGTCATAAACTCACAATTGGAAAACTTTGAATTACAGCTTTTCTTGGCAATAAAACAACAATAAATAGTTCAGTATGCATTCCATTTATTCAATGCGATGATAATTTACTGTTTTTAAGTACAAAATCTGAAAAGTATGCTGTAAATTATTATTTTTCTATTTTGGTCACGTGACTAGATTAACAAAATGGCGGCCCTCATAGACAGCAGTTGTAAAATTTTCAAAAGGTCATACTTTCAAAATCGCTCTCCCGATTTTCATAAAATTTGTACCGAAATGTTCGCCTCATCAAAGGCAATATTTTAAAGTGACAGTTATTTTTTGTGGGTGTTTCCCTTTAATATATGGACCGATTATTGCACGCCTAAATATTGGAACGCACTGAGAATAATCGATAACTGATCGTAAATTGCATATTAAAAGAGTGTAACAGGGGATAAACTAATGAACATGATCAACAGAGTCGTGTCAAATGATATCAAGTTTTTCAGGCTCGGCTTCCGGGGACTCGTGTAGAATCGCTCGGAAGTCGCAGGATTCTACAAGCGTTCTCAAAGCCTTGCCTGATAAACTAGATATCAAAAGACACGAACCTGGTATTCTCTATTTGTGTGTCGGGGGAATACATACACCTAGCATAATTTCTGTCACTGCGAACAGGGGAGAAAACTTTCGGGCTGTTTATGCCCTTTTTTCGTCTGTTTACACAACCGTGCAACATAGTGCATTTTTTCAAATCTCCAAAATGGCTACATTTCTGATGAAAATCCATGAAATTTCTCTTAATTATACTGCAAACATAGGTTGTAAGTGCTCGTTAGAACCGCCTCATTGAGGCGGCTCTAACTAGTACCCGCAACCTATGTATTGGAGCAGAAATAAGAAAAAGAATTTATACCCCCGTTAATCCGCTATATGAAGGTGAGTTTATGGGGTGTTCATTTGAAGGACTTCGGGATGTTTCGGATTCTGTTTTTTTTTTTTTTTTTTTTTTACATTTTGTTCTTTTGTTTACATTTAGAGTTTAACGCTATTGACCTGAGAAACAAAAATATTTGAAATCATAGTGTCCCTGCAATTCATTTATATAATTATAAATGAGTAACCATGCGAAGCCTTCGATCAGCCCACGCACAAACGCAGTCTGTTCAAAGCCTTCGCAGATTGAATGATCCTTCTGCAGCATCTGTACCTTCCAAAGAGAGAAAAGCGAGCATCCTTATAATGGGTGATCGCACAGGCGGATCTGAGTTCTTGCTGGTCGCACAGGCGTTATTGGAGGCTTTGTTGTGCGCTGGCTGACAGTTTTGCTTCCTGCTTTCTAAAGGCCTGAGTATGAGTATACATGAACCCCGCTAAGTTCAGTCGTATCTTTAGCAGTTGGTATAGAGGGTTAATTGGGAAATGCAGACGTCAGAGAATATAAGAATCTTATATGGGTGTGAGGGGTGGATTGAATCCAGTGATCCCAAGGGACA
The DNA here is from genome assembly GCA_963580285.1 of Lucinisca nassula. Taxonomy (NCBI): domain Eukaryota; kingdom Metazoa; phylum Mollusca; class Bivalvia; order Lucinida; family Lucinidae; genus Lucinisca; species Lucinisca nassula. The sequence continues at coordinate 82,788,959 of OY757010.1, forward strand.
GATTTTTTTATCCATCCCTCACACCCATATAGAATTCTTTTTCTTGCATACCTTCCATTTCTTAGCTCGGATTTTAATGCTGCAGTCACTTCGGTTACCGACGTCCGCCATATTGTGACGCCACTACAAGAATGTTTAGTGACGTCAACCTTAACGACGGCGGATACAAGGTCGTATTCAACCACACGGGATTATATTCGATATTGGGTCGGAACACAAGGGTCAAAACATAATTTCTATCCCAGGGTAAAATCACGTATTTCCTTGTCTGGTATGCAAGAAGAGAGCAGTTATACACGAGGAGATGACGACTGACATTCTTGGTTTAACAAATGAGTGTAAAGTTAGCATGTCTAATATAATGTACTTCTGAATCAGATGAAAAATTGTGATAGTTTTCTTATTTTAATATAGTTTGTGGTTACTCTTTAGAACCACCTCATTGAGGTGGTTCTAACGAGTACCCACAATCTATATTTAAGAGCAGAAATAAGAAAAATATGGTAAACCCCTGTAAACCCCAGTTTTACTATATACAGGTAGGGTTAAACGGAGTCAAAATAATATAGGTGCGTTTTCATGCTGCTTTATGAACTCGGTTGAAGTATCAATGCGAGAGAGAACCCCTACCCGAAGTTGAACCATGCTCATGTTGTGCTTAAGCTACGACTGCTTATCCCAAGTTGATACGGTGCATAAAATGTTTTGTTTTGCGGCCCTTCCAAGATTATTTCACTCATATCGAGCCGATAGTTAATCAGAGGTTGGCGAAAACCGGAATACCCGGAGAAAAACACCTGACCTTCCGATACAGAACTTAGTGTCTCACATATGACCCGAGGGGTACGAACCACAGCGGTGAGTGAGAAAGGCTCAGCGCTCTTATCCACTATGACACGGAGGCCCGTAAATACATAGTATGGTAATAAAAAGACATACTTTAGCGCATTGCAAGTGTTGTATGAATAAGTTTTGAGTCCATTTTGTCTGATGACCACTTTCGGCAAGATAGTTTCAAAGAATGTAAAGAACAGGCCAATACTGGACCACTTTCGGCAAGATCAAGAATGTAAACAACAGGCCAATATTTGACAACAGGCCAATATATATACTTTTGGCAACATCGGTTCAAAGAATGTAAACAACAGACCAATATTGGCCTGTTGTTTACATTCTTTGAACCGATCTTGCCGAAAGTGCAAAATCGTTTCAAAGAATGTAAACAACAGTCCAATATTGGCCTGTTGTTTACATTCTTTGAACCGATCTTGCCGAAAGTGGTCATCCGTCTGAGAATATTTGCTGAATATTTTAGACACCTTTGTGGTACTTTTCTATCACAGCACAAAAATTGATGAAGGTGACCTAGGAAGAGTCAGCGATCCATCACTTTGATCCTTGGCAAAAGTGCAGAGCCAACACTGGAAACATGAAGGCTCAGATTCCCCCAAAACATTTATGCACATAAATGTGGACAAGGTTATGATCAAAGTTGTTGGAGATTGAACGTATGAAACTTAAACACAAACGGAGAGGAATGCGCTCGCAAAGGGGTATCTTATTTGCTCAATTACAATGCACCTGTCTGCACCTCACAAGTTGCAGCTTCGAGATACTGTCTCGTCCACATAATAAGTCCCCACAGTTAGTCTATTTCCGAACCTTAAATCATAACTGCGAACTGTGAGGATAGCATTTTGATAGTGATAATGACGTCTTTTGATCTGTTTAAGCATCTGGGCAGTCAAAATGGAAGTTCTTCCTGGATGGCTTTATTAGCGCACCTGAGCACGAAGTGCTCATCGTTAGCTATTGTGACAGGTTAATGTCCGTCGTCCGTCGAGCGTCGTCCGTCATCAACAATTGCTTTAAACGACTACTCCTCCTAAACCCTACGGTCAATTTCATTTAAACTTCATATGAATGTTGCCTGGGTGGCTCTCTACCAAAATAACTAAAATGGTTCCGCTCTGATGAAGAAGGTGGCCGCCAGAGCTAATAATAGAAAAATCTTTAAACGACTTCTCCTCCCATACTCCTTGGCCAATTTCATTCAAACTTCATAGGAAAGTTGCTTAGGTGACCCTCTACCAAAATAGCTAAAATTGTTCTGCTCCGATGAACAAGATAGCCACACGAGCTAAAAATATAAAAAAAGTCTTTAAACAACTGCTCCATCCAAACCCCTGGGCCAATTTCATTCAAACTTCATAGGAATGATGCTTAGGTGACCCTCTACCAAAATAGTTATACTCGTTCCTATCTAATGAACAATATGGCCACCAGAGCTACAAATAGAAAAACATCGTAAATTTGCTTCAAACGCAAACTTCTCCTAAATCTGTGGGCCAATTTGGTTCAAACTTCACAAGAATGTTGCCCAGGTGACTCCCTACCAAAATAGCTTAAATCGTTCCGCTCTGACAAACAAGATGGCTGCCAGAGCCAAAAAAAAGAAAAAATCTATAAACGACAACTCCTCCTATACCTTTGGGCAAATTTCATTCAAACTTTATAGGAATGTTGCTTATGTGACCCTCTACCAAAATAGCAAAAACGGTTTTGCTCTGATGAGCAAAATGGCTGCCTTAGCTAAAAATAGAAAAACATTGTAAATTTACTTCAAACGTGAACTCCTCCTTAACCATTGGGCCAATTTGATTCAAACTTCACAGGACTGTTATGTAGGTGACTCCCTACCAAAACAGCTTAAAACGTTCCACTCTGACGAACAAGATGGCACCAGAGCTAAAAATAGAAAAATCTTCAAACGACAGCTATTCCTATACCCTTTGGCCGATTTCATTCAAACTTCATAGGAATATTGCTTAGACGACTAAAATACTGAAATAGCCAAAATGATCCTGCTCCGATGAACAAAATGGCCACCAGAGCTAAAAATAGAAAAATGTTAATTTGCTTCAAACGTGAACTCCTCCTTAACCCTTGGGCAAAATTGATTCAAACTTCGCAAGAATGTTGCCCATGTGAGTTCCTACCAAAATAGCTAAAATCATTCCGCTCTGATGAGCAAGATGGCCACCATAGCTAAATATGGAAAAAATCTTCAAATAACAACTGCTCCTGTACCCTTGGGCAAATTTTATTCAAACTTCATAGGAATGTTGCATCTACCAAAATAGCTAAAATGATCCCGCTCCGATGAACAATATGACCACCAGAGTAAAAAAATAGAAAAAACATTGTAAATTTTCTTCAAATGCAAACTCTTTCTAAAACCTTGGGTCTGATTCAAACTTCACAGGAATGTTGCCTAGGTGACACTCTACCAAATTAGCTAAGATCGTTCCGCTCTAATGAACAAGATGGCCGCCAGAGTTAAAAATAGAATGTACTTGAGACAGTAGCATTCAGTTGTGCGAATCAGGGCCCAGAGGGGCCCTCTTGTTCAATTTGAGCATCGCTCGAACAAAGGCATTTACATTTTAAATCACATTACGAAAACACGCCAAAATAATTTTGACCCCCTTGAACCCCACTGTTATACAGTAAAACTGGGGTTTACAGGGATTTGCCTTATTTTCTTATTTATTCTCTAAGATATTGATTGTAGGGACTCGATGAGGCGGTTCTAACGAGTACCCACAATCTATATTTTGAGCAGAAATAAGGAAAATATCACAATTGTTCATCTTAAAATTTAAGTTTTTTCGGCGGAAAAGTTTACACTGTATTTGTACAGGCGTGTTTCGTAATGAGGTTTGTACTTTTTGATTTTTATGTTTTTGATGATGTTGCAGTGATGCGTTAGGAAGCCTTCATGCGAGCTGAACACGTTATTTGTCTAAACAACGACAGAAGTCTGGACGAGGATTGTGGCCGCGTCAAATCGATTTTGTCCCTTTTTCACTGACCGTTCCAAGACGGTTCATCTGTCGCGCTTTATTTTTGTTATAGCTCATCTTCGAATTTGTGTATCGCTTATATATTTTTGTTTGGATAGCCAATTCGCCATCTGTGGGAAAGCACTGTCCTTTTGGCTTCCGCTAGTGATTTTTCCTTTAGGGTCTATTACTTATTGTTTGTGTTTCTTTCCCTTTGGTGTCTCTGATGGGAGGTGTGGGTTAATTGTATCGATTCCTGATCATTGACTTAACTTCTGTTTTGTTTACAAGTTTAGGCCAGACGGATTTTGATTTGTCTTCGTATACACAACGAAAAGTCTAACTGGTTACTTTTTGATCGCCCTGCATTTTTTCGCCTCTACACGAGGTTGATTAGAATCACGCAATGCCAACCGTAGTAATTACGCAGCAGTTCCTGAGTGCACATAATGCCAGGGTGCTTGTCTGACCTGACAGGAGTCTTGATTTGAAACCCACTGAATACATTTGGGACTTAATAAACATTACTGAAAGGCAGTTATAAGAACGGATTCAGGCTGAAATAGCCTACGTATTATCCATATTAAACGTCAAGCAGTTATTTAGAACTACATTCGAAGTTGGAAAGTCGTTATGAACGCAAATGGTGGCCATACTAGTTATGAAAATGACAGTTGTAATAATGCATGCGAAATAGGTTACCTATTAGAGTAACTCATGCCAAGAGTAACTAACGAAACGTATGGTTTCTCTATGTTTAAACGATGGTCATGCACTGGAAAATGTCTCGTAGATTTGCGTAAAAATTGATGAAAACTGCTTCGTGTGCGCTTTGCGCTTACCGGATCTTTTTGGGTGCTTTATAAGTTTTACAGGTAGCATCTCGATGGTAAAGACATGAATTGATTTGGTGCTGCAGCGTTCATCCCTTCTCTTTCCTACGTTACTTTTCTTGTCCTATCGTGCCCTGTCTAACATCACGGTAATTGCAGTGGCAGCCGGGTTTTTTCACCATAAAACCTAATTTCTAAAACTAAATATACGTGAACGCAAGCAAATTACACAATTACTAATTCAAAAGAGTATGCATACCCCGCAGTCACTAACAATATAAGAAAGGCTACAGATGTGTAGTTGTGTACTTGTGTAGTGATACAATGAGTAGGGTCGCACAAGGAAACGTCTCGCAAACTCCAACCGAATCCTTGCAATGCCAAGCCAAATTGTGTAGGCGTTCCATTTTTCAGAAAAAAAAATCAAACTTGAAACTGGCGTATCTGATCAAGGCATCACGAACACTTCACGGTTTGATCTGAAATCATTGAAGGCTTTAGCTCGACTTCTAGATATTTGGATGATTTATTAAATATTGACAATAACTATTTCGATGGTTTGATAGGTCGAATTTACCCCCCCCCCCATCTACCCCCTACCCCACCCCCATCCCCCCCCCCCAAAAAAAAAGAAAAACAGTGGAATAAAGCAAATTCTTCCGATACCGAAGCCCCGTTTTTGGATTTACATCATTTTTTTGTAGATGTGTTTGTTTTCTGCAAAATTAATGATACACGCGATAATTTTGATTTTGAGATTGTAACTTTTCCTTTCTTGGATGGTGATGTTCCTCGTGCGGCATCTAATTGTGTTTATATTTCACAACTAAATTCGATTTGCCAGAGTGTGTAGTCGTGTAACTGACTTCAGCACGCGTAATAAATTGTTAACTGCTAAACTTCTTAATCAGGGTCATCGGTATCATAAACCACGCAAAGCCTTTTCAAAATTTTATAGACGTCATTCCGATTCCAATTTCAAAATTCAATATTGGACTTAAATCTCTACTTCAACAAGATCTGGCGGAACCCGAATTGTATGGTGACTTATTATATAAATTCAGAAAAACATATACTTGCAATGACTTCAGCACTCAGTTTCGTAAAATCAATCTTCGGTATAAAAAGATTGTGTAAACAAGGCAACGCAAGCGTAGCATCCCCTCGCAACTGCATACCATTCATTAACATTGTTGCGAGGGGATAATTATGGCTGCTTCTACTGTGTCTTCTATACTGCTCACAAGGTTTTCAAGGTCAATTCCATTGTGACCTTGACCTTTGACCCCTGACCTTGAAATTCAATAGGGTTCATCCTCTGTACATGGTGAACATTTGTGGAAGGTTTGATGCTTCTACGAAGAATACTGTGTCTTCTATCCTGCTCACAAGGTTTTCAAGGTCAAGTCCATTGTGACCTTGACCTTTGAACCCTGACCTTGAAATTCAATAGGGTTCATCCTCTGTACAGGGTGAACATTTGTGGAAGGTTTGATGCTTCTACGATGAATACTGTGTCTTCTATCCTGCTCACAAGGTTTTCAAGGTCAAGTCCGTTGTGACCTTGACCTTTGACCCCTGACCTTGAAATTCAATAGGGTTCATCCTCTGTACATGGTGAACATTTGTGGAAGGTTTGATGCTTCTACGATGAATACTGTGTCTTCTATCCTGCTCACAAGGTTTTCAAGGTCAAGTCCATTGTGACCTTGACCTTTGACCCCTGACCTTGAAATTCAATAGGGTTCATCCTCTGTACATGGTGAACATTTGTGGAAGGTTTGATGCTTCTACGATGAATACTGTGTCTTCTATCCTGCTCACAAGGTTCCGGACAGACACACACACACACACAGAAACACAGACACACAGACATACACACTAACACACGGACGCACGGCACCGATGCTATATCCCCATTCGCAACGTTGTTGCGAGGGGATAAAAAACGTTATACGACAGACTGCATGCATGGTAGTTAACCGAATCACGATTGTCAGCTTTGCTTCCCTCTTTAATTCCACGCCTGTGTGTCAGGCCTCGGATTCTATGACGGTCCCAGCGTAAAAAGAGAGAATTCAATTGTATTGGTGCCTGATGCTATATCTCTGGTTGGGCCCATCGGAGTCTAACTTTTGCTTTTCTTTTGCTCCAGCATTTCATTGGTTCCTCACCGTTGTTTCATCTCTGTGGTTGTTCGATCTTTGTGTTCTCGGAGATGTTGCACTGATGAGTCAGGAGACCTTCATGCGAACTGAAAAATTATTTGTTTAAATCGCGACGGAAGTAAGGGCGAGGTTTGCAGCCGCGTAAAATCGATTTAACCCCCACCCCCAGAGTGGAAATCGTTTCACTGACCGTTCCAAGGCGGTTCTTCTGCCGCGGGTTATTTTTGTTATTGTTTGCCATTGAGTGTGTGCGTCGCTTGTACTTTTTTTTTCTTTTGGATAGCCAATTGGTCATTTTGTGGGAGAGTAACTGTCCTTTTGGCTTTCCGCTATTGTTGTTTCCAATAGGGTCTAGTTGTTTCATGTTTGTTGGTTTTCTTTGATGGGAGCTGTAGGTTAATTGTTTCGATTCCTAATCATAACCTTCACTTCTATTTTGAAATATGACCCTTGCTTCCAGAAGTTTCCTTTCTATAAAACATTAAACTCCACCTCAGCTGATGTTAAGGGAATATGTGGTGGCTGCAAAAAGACCCTCTGTCCTTCATCGTAGTGTGTTATATTTACAGTATTTTGGAACCACGGGCTGCACTGTGGAGATTTGCAAGTATTTAAGGGTCACGGATGAAGCCTAACAGACCAAAACTAGATTGTCCGGTACACTCTGCTGTTTTCGGCTTTGTGTTGTTGCTTCCAAAGAAAGACTTTTTATAGAACATTTGACATTGTCAATAGTCTGCCAGAGAAACTCGGACTTCGCACTTTATCCAAATGTCAAAATAGAAGTGAAGGCAATGACCATTAATCAATATAATTACCATGCACCTCCCACCCAAGAAACAAAGGGAAAAAAACACCAGTATAAATCATCTTCATCGTAATTAACCCTTTTTGTACCAAATGGAATCTTCCACCTTGTAGAGAGCAGGACTCCATTTCAAAATTTGGGGGTGTCAGGTTATGTTTTCTTAAAAAACTATTTGGAAATTGGCTGAAAATATGGCAAACAGTGTAGGCCTAGACCAGACGGCGCGTTCGGCGTCTGATCTTGGCCTGCGCTGGTTGCCAACTACCCGTTTTGGGGTTTCCGGTATTAAGATGGGTTAAAACATCAAAACAAAATGGAAAGTATCTTTCGCACAAAAGGGCCAGACAGCTACCGAAAATAAAAAGGTATTAGCCATTCAAACATGCAAGGCCAGACAAAGATAGTTATAAACAACAACAGAAACACCGACTTGGAACGGTCAGTGTTTTTATTGGGGTTTTTAATCGATTTTTACGTGACCAAACTCCTCGCCATTGTATCTGTCGTGGTTTAGACAAGTGAGTGAGTGTTTGAGTTTTTACATCCCACCAACAGCTAAGGTCATACAGAGACAGGACCTCGGTTTAAAGACTCATCCGAAAGTCTGGAGAAGCCCGGAATCGATCCTGCGACCCCTAGTTTACAAGGCGAGTAACGTAACCACTACACCACGAAGGCTTCTCGTGGTTTAGACAAAACCTGAATTTCCAAGAAATTGTAAAAGACTATATTACATTTCAAAATGTCGTCAGAAACTTGTTTTTTTTTCTACAAAAATTGGCTGTTCCTGGTCCATCACGATTCTGCGGAGATCATCTCAGATCAAGGCAGGCACTTGTATGAATTTGCAAGTTTCATGTTGGAAGATCCGTATCAATATAGTTGAAATGTGACACTGTGACTTGTGTTTTAGGCATCACTTTACCAGATGTACAGTACTCATAAAACTAATTTTAAACTGATTTACATCTAATGGAAAATAAAACTTTGTGTTATTATCATTTACGTTTTCTTCGACGGCATGCTAATAGAGATATTACTTCCCACGTCATAATGACAAATGAGCTGCTATAAACTATGGAACAGTATTAAGGTAAAAACTCAATTATGCAATGTGCAATTACAATATGAATTGTTGAAACCGCACTTTGCATAATGAACCTTTCCATATCTTTCTACTTTATTCGAATATGCAACATGCACATTCTAATTTGAGACCTTTGTATTTAAATATGGCATTTGGACGTCCTATTTTGCATTATTCAGTTTCGATTCTGCTGTGGTTAGACGGGGTACCAGTCATTGAGGTGACGGTAACGTTCGGTAATGTCCGTGGATTTGCCGTTTTTTTTTCCGATGACAAGCGTCCGTTTGAGAAGATCGCATTCGCTTTTCCAGGGGCCAAATTCAAGCCAGCAGCGATAAATTTTATCCAGCTATTCAATAATTCGGATATTTACAATAATGTGTTCGTTTGCATCTTTAAAATAAATTTTACAGCGCGGTTCCTTATTTATGAGAAACATGATTTTTATTTAAAAGTTAATACTTGTTTGACGAAGGGGAAAATACTCTATCGTTGAACATTTACTAAATTACCATGAGGGATTAGTCTGTGCCGAATCCGTGGATTTGAAATGAGCAGTTATTGTTAAAATTGATTAATTCATACAATTTTCATAAATCTGATCCTTCTGAGGTGTTACTTATAAAGATATTATTTACTAACTGCAACCTCACTCAAAACTCAAATGTTTGGATAATATAGAAGTATGTATATGTCCGCACAGCGTATGGCCGAGCGGTGGGTAACCCCTATGTGCTTATGACGCCCGTTTACTCTCCAAACCAGTTTGTCTCTCTGTTCGCCGGCAACGGGGATTCGTTCCCTGGGACCTCACCAGCTGACCACACGGGGAATTTGGAAAACAACAACTAGTTCCCCAATTCCCATTGTAATTCTGATGTATATACTTCATCCATTAACATGAACAGTACTTACTCATTCTCAGCCCCGACCCACAACCATAGAAACGCACCTGTGGTCACAATGACAGCTGTCCTATTCATATGTCCGTCTGTCTGTCTTCATAAGTTAGACTGGGGCAGGATAGCTTTCATCCAACAGAATCACAACGCGAAAATATTAGCTGGTCGTCTGTCAGTTCGTTCGTCCGTCCGTCTGTCTTCAGCCAGCAAAACCTTGCTGAGCTAGTGTCGCGATTGTCTTATCCAGCCTACTACATATTTCTTCAAGTTCTACATGTAACGATTTGGCAAATGGAGTGGCTGAATCCAAACCATTTTGTACTTACATGTATTTCCATGTATTAGGTCTACACCAAAGTTTTTTCTTCTTCTTGTTTTATTACAGTTAGACCGCGTACAGCGTACCCAGGTTTACCTGGCGGAACTTAACGACATTATTTATTTATTTATTTATTTATTTATTTATTTATTTACTTATTATTAAAGTTTACAGAATCCAGAAAAAAAATGTTTTTGATGCATTAGATTTGTACATTTTACCGCCGAAAAATACAACAACAAAAATTGAAAGATGAAAAGTCGTGATGATATTTTTCTGACTGTTGCTTAAAATATACATGTTGGGTACACGTTAGAAGCGCCTCTTCGATCCCATTTTAACGAGTACCCACAATCTATATTTTGGAGTAGAAATGAGAAAAATAATGTTTACTCCTGTCAATCCCAGTTTTACCCTATAAAAGTGGGGATCAAGTGGTGTGTGTGTGTGGGGGGGGGGGGGGGGGGGGGGGTAAGAATTATAAAAATGTTATTTTATGGTGGGATGCGCTTGGTATGTGAGTGCGTTTTTAGTTTTACGTCTCGACAACAGCTAAGGTCATACGGAGATGGGACCTGGGTTTAAAGACTCATCCGAAATTCTGGAGAAGCCGGGGTCGATCCTGCGATCCCTGGTTAATGAGGCGAGTAGCATAACCACTACACCACAGAGGCTTCCAGCGCTTGATATGTTACATTGTAGCAGGTGCGGGTTTTCCACCTGCACTCCGGTATGAAAGAATTTGCTGCGCGTTGTGTTTTTCTCAAACAAGAGGGCCATGATGGCCCTGGATCGCTCACCTGACCCATATGATAGAGTTACAAGTGGGCCTCTGGGAGGGCCATTATTGACCCCAGGGCTGCAATGTGCATAATGTTGAGGGAGGTCTAAAAAGGTGAAGCTTCATACCAAATATCAACAAAGCCTATAATTTGAAAAATCTTGGCAAAGGTCCACTAGTTGAAGCTACACACCAAATATCAAAGACCTGGGCCTTGGGGTTTCAGAGACCATTTTTTAAAGATATTCCCTACATAGCCTATGTAAAACCAAATGGCCCCGTGGCGGGGACATTTTTGGCCCCAGAGCTATAATTTAAACAATCTTGATAGAGGGCCACTAGATGAAGCTTCACACCAAATATCAAAGACCTAGGTCTTGCTGTTTCAGAGAAGAAGATTTTCAAAGATTATCTATATATATAAGTCTATGTAAAACCAAAGGGCCCCAGGGCAGGGGCTATAATTTGAACAATCTTGGTAGAGGTCCACTAGATGAAGCTCCATACCAAATATCAAAGACATGGGCCTTGTGGTTTCAGAGAAGAAGATTTTTAAAGATTTTCCCTATATAAGTCTATGCAAAACCAAAGGGTCTCGGGGCGGGGCATTTTTGGCCCCAGGACTATAAATTGAATAATCTGTATAGAGGTCCACTAGATGAAATTTCACACCAAATATCAAAGACCTAGGCCTTGTGGTTTCACAGAAGAAGATTTTTAAAGATTTTCCCTATATAAGTCTATGTAAAACCAAAGGGCCCCCGAGACAGGGACGTTTTTGGTCTCAGGGCTATAATTTGAACAATCTTGGTAGAGGTCCACAAGATTAAGCTTCATACCAAATGTCAAAGACCTAGGCCTTGTGGTTTCAGAGAAGAAGATTTTTAAAGATTTTCCTTATATAAGTCTATGTAAAACCAAAGGGCCCCAAGGCTGGGGCATTTTTGGTCTCAGGGCTATAATTGAACAATTTTGGTAGAGGTCCACTAGATGAAGCTTCATACCAAATATCAAAGACCTAGGCCTTGTGAATTCAGAGACAAAATTTTTCAAGATTTTCCCCATATAAGTCTGTGTAAAACCAAATGGCCCTGGAGCGGGAGCATTTTTGGCTCGTGGGCTATAATTTGAACAATCTTGATAGGGGTCCACTAGGTGAAGCTTCATACCAAATATCAAAGACCTGGGACATGTTGTTTCAGAGAAGAAGATTTTTTAAGATTTCCCTATATAAGCCTATGTAAAACCAAAGGGTCTCGGGCGTGTGCATTTTTGGCCCCAGAACTATAATTTGAACAATCTTGGTAGGGGTCCACTAGGTATAGCTTCATACCAAATATCAAAGACCTGGGCCTTGCGGTTTCAGAGAAGAAGATTTTTAAAGATTTTCCCTATATATGCCCATGTAAAACCAAAAGGCCCCGGGGCGGGGGCATTTTTGGCCCCAGCAATATAATTTGAACAATCTTGGTAGGGGTCCACTAAATGAAGCTTCATACCAAATATCAAAAACATGGCCCTTACGGTTTCAGAGAAGAAAATTTTTAAAGATTTTCCCTATATAAGCCTATGAAAAATCAAAGGGTCCAGGGGCGGGGGCATTTTTGGCCCCAGCACTATAATTTGAACAATCTTCGTAGGGGTCCACAAGATGAAGCCTCATACCAAATATCAAAGACCTGGGCCTTGCGGTTTCAGAGAAGAAGATTTTTCAAGATTTTCCATATATAAGCCCATGTAAAACCAAAGGGCCCCCGAGCAGGGGCATTTTTGGCCCCAGGGCTATAATATGAACAATCTTGGTAGGGGTCCACTAGGTGAAGCTTCATACCAAATATCAAAGACCTAGGCCTTGCGGTTTCAGAGAAGAAGATTTTTAAAGATTTTTCCTATTTAAGCCCATGTAAAACCAAAGGGCCTCGGGGCGGGGGCATTTTTGGCCCCAGCACTATAATTTGAACAATCTTGGTAAGGGTCCCCTAGATGAAGCTTCATACCAAATATCAAAGAACTGGGCTTTGCGGTTTCAGAGAAGAAGATTTTTACAGATTTTCCCTATATAAGCCCATGTAAAACCAAAGGGCCCCAGAGCGGGGGCATTTTTGGCCCCAGCACTATAATTTGGACAATCTTGGTAGGGGTCCACTAGATGAAGCTTCATACCAAATATCAAAGACCTGGGCCTTACGGTTTCAGAGAAGATTTTTAAAGATTTTCCCTATATAAGCCCATGTAAAACCAAAGGGCCCCGGAGCGTGGGCATTTTTGGTCCCAGCACTATAATTTGAACAATCTTGGTAGGGGTCCACTAGATGAAGCTTCATACCAAATATCAAAGACCTGGGCCTTGTGGTTTCAGAGAAGAAGATTTTTTAAGTTTTTGGTGAAAAAAAAATCTATTTTTGGCTCCTATGACCTAGATGTGCAACGGACCGGAACCATTTGAACAACTTTGAAAGGGGACCACCATTCCTGTGAAGTTTGGTCAAAATCCGACCAGTGGTTTAGGAGGAGATGTCGTTTGAAGAAATTGTTTACGGACGCACGGACGCACGCACGGACTGACGACGGACGACGGACGAAAAGTGATCCCAAAAGCTCACCTCGTCACTACGTGACGGTGAGCTAAAAAGTGGAAACCTTTGCGTTTTGTCACTTGAAGCCAAAAATCTAGTATAAAAAGTCAGATAGTTTTCTATTTTCTTATAAATTAATGAATGCATTTAACACAAACAGTTACGAACATCTATATAAACATGTGACAAAACAAACTGGGAATCAGACCCCCGGCCATCGGGGCTTGAAGAAATAGATGGGCTGCATGAACTGAAACCGACCCGCACACCAGTACTGGTAAACCGCTTAGAGGATCTAAGTCTACCGAGCCAAAGCGGTGCTTACAAACCCTATTGGTTTCATTGGGCGACAGGGCTTGGAGATGTCATTTCATCTCAGTGTCGGGTAAAAGTCCCACAAAAGTGGAAGCAACGTCTCCAAAATGATCTATACTGTGTTGAAGGTGACGTTAAAGATCAAATCAAACAACAGAACCAAAATGCCTAGTTTTAGAATTCCGTTGGATATGCCCTAAATCAGAAATAAATGTTAGAGGGAACGTAAGTCGTTTCTCATCTGAAAGCAATTTCACAAAAGAGAGTTGTAACTATGTTTGCTTCAGGTGATCATAAAGGAGCAGTCTCACTAAGGTCTACACGACATTGGACAGGAGCCTTTCTGTGCCATACAAAATTATTATAAGTATTTACAACAAATTTATATTTTAGAGGTGCAATGCCCTGAACACATTTGCGATATATTTAGATAAAACTTGGACACAAAACAAACACAGCAAAGCTGATTCCTGGTCTGACATATAAAATAAAAATTATGTGTAAATGATATTATCGGGAAGGGTGTAATGTCCCCAAATCGTCCGTTTTATGTCAAAAATATAGTTCTCTCGTTTCTTTCACTCCTCCGTGTCACCAATACGCTTGCAGATTCTTTTTGGTATCTTCCGAATACAGGCGGACGTTTACGGAAAAACGATCACAGCGCCGCTTAACGAGAATAATGAGAACTAGAAGAAGCAGAAGCGGAATATTTTGCACAATTGTAACTGAATATAGCATAACAGAATATCAAAATTGCATATTGCAATCTCAATGTTGCATAATTGAGTTTTTACCTAAATCCTGTTCCATAAATATAGCATAACAGAATATCAAAATTGCATATTGCAATCTCAATGTTGCATAATTGAGTTTTTACCTAAATACTGTTCCATAATAAACTCATACTCATAATTGTGTTCATCATTTTTCAAACCAGAGGTATTTATTTCTAATAGAAGAAATTATCTTCCGAGAATACAGAGGTCTGTGGCGAATTAAGATATCTTCCGTTTCATTACCGCTTCATCAACTCCTCTTTGAAGATAAATATATCCAATAGATTACCAATTTTGCGAGAAAATTCGTTGGAGAAACTGATTGTTGTCATTCGGTTCAAATGAAAGCAAGGTTCACTTTGCTATAACGATACATAGTACATTCTTTTCTGCCTCCAAAAACGGTTACTTTTCCGATGAAAATGTGTGCTATTTTTCTTATTTATACTTCGAATATAGGTCATCACGTGAACAAATCCGTGAAATGAACACCCCCTTACACCCCACTTTGTATAGAAAAAATTGGGGTTTACGGGGTAAACATTATTTTCCTTATTTTTGCTCCAAGACATAGGTTGTGGGTACTCGTTAGAACCGCCTCAATGAGGCGGTTCTAACGAGCACCCACAACCTATGTTTGCAGTATAAATAAGAAAGATATCATGGATTTTCATCCGAAAAATAGCCATTTTGGAGATATGAAAAAATGCACTATGTCTTACGGGTGTGTTATCGTAATGCGACTCATTGAGGCAGTTCTAACGAGTACCCACAACCTATGTTTGCAGTATAAATAAGAAAGATATCATGGATTTTCATCCGAAAAATAGCCATTCTGGAGATGTGAAAAAATGCACTATGTCTTACGGGTGTGTTATCGTAATGCGACTCATTGAGGCAGTTCTAACGAGTACCCACAACCAATGTATAACAACCTATTTATAGGAGCATTAGAATCGCCTGTATGGGACAGTTCATTTGAACTAAGCACACGCAACAAACCTGAAAACAGTAAACTTCCGCTAATAAGACCACCTAAAATCAAGACAAATTATGCATTTAAAGGCATATTTAGAAGGTTTCAGGTATATTGTCCTTATTTTTTTTTCAGTGCACTCTTGTGAAAGACAACCTTTAGGACTGTTCAAAAGTGTTCTTAAAGACCACTTTTGAATATTCCCAAAGGTGGTGTGAATATAGGACTTTTACTGTAGGCCTATTAAAAATATTAACCTAAATCATTCAGATCTGGCACTATGAAAACCCTCATTGGCTCGTTTGTTTTTGTTTGTTTGTATCGGAGTTTAACGGCCCAGTCAACATTGTTTAGATCATTTTTGAGCCGGTCAATTTACCTATCCACACTTTACCTTGGCTAGAGAGCACATTCTTTCACCAGAAACTGACAACTGCCCTTCTTGAATCAGCGGAAGGGAGAGAATGACCGTAGACGCATTGGCTCGAACAGCCCCTGTCTCGAAAACATTTTGGTCCCTTTTTTTTGTTCGAGTTTATAAAGTACGACTGTAAGTGTGCTTTCTCTGTGAAACCAAATCCCAGCAGGCACATGACGTAATTATGACGTCACGTCAACTTCTATACACCGTCATGACATTTATGCAACGTCACATCTACGCCTTGCAGCGTCATGATGTTGCACAGACGGTGATTTGATGTTGCCCTAGCGACATGTGCCTGCTGGAATCCTTCTACGGGCCTCCGTGGCCTAGTTGGCAAGAGCGCTAACTCTTATTCATTGATCTTTCACCGCTGTGGTTCGAGCCTCGTTCGGTTCACAGGTGAGAGAGACACCAAGTTCTGCAACAGAAGGTCAGGTGGTTTTTCTCTGGGTACTCCGGTGTTCGCCAACCTCTGATTAATAATGAACTGGAAATAAATGAAATGGTTCGCCTCTTTGTGTTCTTTCCGTAGCATGGGTTGACTATGTTCTTTGAACGTGGCTTTTCCTGAGCGACTTATTTTCTTCTGGTCCCTGTGATTGCTTAACCTGATATATTTGGATGCATCACGTGAACTATTCCGTATAATAATATGTTATTTTGATTCTTGACGGGGAACACATTCCCCGCTTGAGAGCGATATTTGTCCGCACCGTCAGACACTCTCTGTCTATGAGCGATGTTTGCCCGAGCCCGGGCAAATAGCGCCCGAAGGCGGCGAATGTGATCCAACGGGGAACGTTGGAGAAGAGGGGTTTTCATGAGCATGTGTTATTTTCCTTTAGAGCACAATCCATTGTTTGTAGTTCAAAATAGAAAAAAATGGCATTTTTTATGGGAGAAATATCATGGTTGAAGCCAAGAAAAAATAATCTGTGTCACATGAGTTCGATAAGCTAATGTTTGGATATTTTAATTTCTACTCGGCGTGGGAGTGCGGATGGGTAAGGGCAGAATGATCATTGATTATGGTTTTTGCCGAACTAATTTCTATTTATCCTGATTGTTGGTATATTTTTACTTACAGTTGAACTTCAATGGCTCGAACCCCTTTAGGACCTCAAAAATCTGTTCGAAACGGGTTTAGTTCGAGCCACTGTGGTTACTGCAAGGATGCATGACGAGATACTTTTGAAAATCTTTTCGGTATTCTTTTATGAAAATGTATGTTGTGTGTACTCCTTAGAATCGCCTCATCGAGGCAATTCTAATGAATATACACGGCATACATGTGCAAGATAAAAGCCTAAAATCGCCTTAATTATCCCCCACTATTTCTTATGTAGAGGATTTCCCTAGGGGCTCAAGAACGGGTTCGACTCAGCCATGGTAATCGAGTCATCGTTGTTAGAGCCATCGAAGTTCTACTGTATATATACTAAGTACTAAGTTATTTAGACATGTTGTTTGTATTCCGATGGGTACTAATTGCGCACTCCTTGTGGCTGATCTGTTTTTGTTTTGTTATGAGAGAGACGTCATGATGTCCCTTTCTACAGAATACCAATCTGAAATCATTGAAGCTTTTAGCTCGACTTCTAGATATGTTGATGATTTATTGAATATTGACAATACCTTTTTCGATGGTTTTATCAGTCAAATTTACCCCAGAACTTCAGTTAAATAAAGCAAATTCTTCTGATACCGAGGCCCCGTTTTTATTTTTACATCTATCTATTGTAGATGGGTTTGTTTCTTGCAAAATTTATGATAAACGCGATGATTTTGATTTTGAGATTGTAACTTTTTCTTTTTTGGATGGTGATGTTCCTCCTGCGCCATCCTATAGCGTTTATATTTCGCAGTTAAATCGATTTGCCAGACTGTGTAGTCATGTAACTGTCTTCAACACTCGTAATAAATTGTTAACTGCTAAACTTCTTAAACAGGGTTATCGGTACCATAAACTACGCAAAGCCTTTTCAAAATTTTATACACGTCATTCTGACTTAATTTCAAAATTTAATATTAGACTTAAATCCCTTCTGCAACAGGGTCTTTCGGAACCCGAATTTTATGGTGACTTAGTATATAAATTCAGAAAAATATATAATCGCAATGACTTCAGCACCCAATTTCGTAAAATCATTCTTCGATATAAAAAGATTGGGTACAACTTAAATGTTATACGACACACTGCATGCATGCTAGTTAACCCAATCACGGTTGACAACTTTGCGTCCATCTTTAATTACACACCGGTCAGGCCTCAGATTCTATGACGGTTCTAGCGTAAAGGCTTACTGAGAATTAGAGAGAATCTAATTGTATGTAATATTGGTTGGTCTCTGGTCGGGCCCATCGGAGTCTAACTGTTGGTTTTCTTTTGCTCCAGCATTTCAGTGGTTTCTTGCTGTCGAGTCCTCACCGTTGTTTTATCTCTGTGGTTGTTTGGTTTTTGTGTTCACGGAGATGTTGCACTGATGAGTTAGGAAGCCGTCATGCGGGCTAAACAAAATTCTTTGTCTAAATCGCGACGGAAGTAGGTTCGAGGATTGTTGCCACGTAAAATCGATTTAAGCCCCCCCCCCCCCCCCACACACACACACACACCCCAACCAGTCGAATTCGTTTCACTGACCGTTCCAAGGCGGTTCTTCTGTCGCGGTTTATTTAAGGTTTGTCTTTGGGTGTTTGTATCGCTTACATTATTTTGTTTTTGATAGCCAATTGGCCATTTTGTGGCCACATTGAACTGTCCTTTTGGCTTTCCGCTTTTTATGTTTCCATAGGAGTCTGTTGTTTCATGTTTGTCTTTCTTTCCCTTTGGTGTCTCTGATGGGATCTGTGGATTAATTGTATCGATTCCTGATCATTGCATTCATTTTTGTTTTTAGCTCACCGTCACGTAGTGACGAGGTGAGCTTTTGGGATCACTTTTTGTCCGTCGTCCGTCGTGCGTGCGTCCGTCCGTGCGTCCGTGCGTAAACAATTTCTTCAAACGACATCTCCTCCTAAACCACTGATTGGATTTTGACCAAACTTCACAGGAATGATCCTTAGGTGGTTTCCTTTCAAAGTTGTTCAAATGGTTCCGGTCCGTTGCACATCTAGGTCACAGGAGCCAAAAATAGATTTTTTTTTCACTGAAAACTTAAAAAATCTTCTTCTCTGAAACCACAAGGCCCAGGTCTTTGATATTTGGTACGAAGCTTCATCTAGTAGACCCCTACCAAGATTGTTCAAATTATAGTGCTGGGGCACAAAATGCCCCCGCCCCGGGGCCCTTTGGTTTTACATAGGCTTATATACGGAAAATCTTTAAAAATCTTCTTCTCTGAAACCACAAGGCCCAGGACTTTGATATTTGGTTTGAAGCTTCATCTAATGTACCTCTACCAAGATTGTTCAAATGATAGTCCTTGGGCCAAAAATGCCCCCGCTCCGGGGCCCTATGGTTTTACATAGACTTATATAGGGAAAATCTTTAAAAATCTTCTTCTCTGAAACCACAAGGCCTAGGTCTTTGATATTTGGTATGAAGCTTCATCTAATGGACCTCTACCAAGAGTGTTCAAATTATAGCCCTTGGGCCAAAAATGCCCCTGCCCCGGGGCCCTTTGGTTTACACAGGGATAAGCTTTAAAAATCTTCTCTGTAACCGCAAGGCCCAGGACTTTGATATTTGGTATGAAGCTGCATCTAATGGACCTCTACCAAGAATGTTCAAATTATAGCCCTGGGGCCAAAAATGTCCCCACTCCGGGGCCCATTGGTTTTACATAGACGTATATAGGGAAAGTCTTTAGAAATCTTCTTCTCTGAAACCATAAGACCTAGGTCTTTGATATTTCGTATGAAGCTTCATCTAGTGGACCTCTATCAAGATTGTTCAAATAATAGCCCTGAGACCAAAAATGTCCACGCTCCGGGGCCCTTTGGTTTTACACAGACTTGTATAGGGAAAATCTAAAAAAAATATTCTTCTCTGAAACCGCATGGCCCAGGACTTTGATATTTGGAATGAAGCTTCATCTAATGGACCTCTACTAAGGTTGTTCAAATTATAGCCCTTTGGCCAAAAATGTCCCCACTCCGGAACCCTTTGGTTTTACATAGAATAATATAAGGAAAAGCTTTAAAAATATTCTCTGAAACCACAAGGCCTAGGTCTTTGATATTTGGTGTGAAATTTCATCTAGTGGGCCTCTATCAAGATTGTTCAATTATAGCCCTTGGGCCCTTTGGTTTTACATAGACTTATAAAGGGATATCTTTATAAATCTTCTACTCCGAAACTGCAAGGCCCAGGTCTTTGATATTTGGTATGGAGCTTCATCTAGTGGACCTCCACCAAGATTGTTCAAATTATAGCCTTTGTTGATGTTTGGTATGAAGCTTCACCATTAAGACCTCCCTCAGCATTATGCACATTAAAGCCCTGGGGCCAATAATGACCCTCCCTGGGGCCCACTTGTTACACTATGGATCAGGTGAGCGACCCAGGGCCATCATGGCCCTCTTGTATAAATAAAGGACCATTTGATATGGTTATGTATGCATTTGCGTTTTACGTCCCACTAACAACAAAAGTCATACGGAGAAGGGACCTCGGTTTAAAGACTCGTCCGAAAGTCTGGAGAAGGACAATACTATAACACATTTTATTTTAGGTTAACTTATTTCAAAATGATTGCGCCTGCTATTCAATAATAAACTGGCAAATGCTTCTGTAGTTTTGGAAGCATGCAAGCTTGCTCTAGTTCTTGCAAACATTTTTATGTAGTTTCCTTCCTTTTAAATGCTGAGAAATTACCATTATGAAGTTACACCTATTCAGTTTATGCGTTGATTTATGAATCACAGATATATTTTCTATCTACGACCTATCTTTTTTTATGTCGGAAACCATAATATATCAATGAAAACGCTATTAAGAACACATAAGAAAGTATAAAACGTTTACGACTTTCAGCGATATTATATTAGAAAATAAGCGGGAGATTATCAATATAAGCCATCGAAATAAGAATATATCTTATCAGAGGAAGTTTTAAAGGAAACAAATAGCATATTTCGTAGGTTTTGATGGTTCTGAGATTGTGCAGGGGACATCCAGCTGAGCACCATTAGAAGTGATTAGATATAATCGTCTATTATTCTATCAATCTGTATTTTGCAAATGACTATTTCACGCTCCCCCAAGACATCGCGGCGCCATTGGAAAATGTCTACCTGAAAGCTCAGATGGTATAAATTTGTTAAATATTAGTATGAATTACAAACTTTCAGCTTGGAAAATGTAGCTGTAAAAGAATTTATAGTAAGATAAGAAACTGCTAAATCGACTTATTACTCCAAACATTAAGATATTTGTGAAGTAACACACGTGTCATTCGTGCACATAATGATATAAATGATGGGTTCTTTCTCAATTTGAACCACAGTGCTGCTAATCTTTATGTCTGCTGTCTTGCAGATGCGGGAAACATTAGCAGGGCCTCTGAGCCACCACGCCAAAAAAATATTTTAAGGTGTATATATACACGTCCAGGATAATACAGCTTTGTGGAAAAGTGTAATCTTTAATGTCTACAAAACTGATCTTTTTCTGATATCTTTTTTTTTGTTAATTTAATTTATGACTGCTCTATACATAGATTGTAGGTGCTCGTTAGAACCGCCTCATTGAGGCGGTTCTAACGGGTACCAACAATCTATGATTTGGTTTAATTTGTTTGATTTGAGGTTTAACGTCCAAGTCAACACTGTATAGGTCATATTGGAGACGTTGCTTCCAATGTTGTGGGACTTTTACCCGACATTGAAATGAAATGACATCTCAAGCCTTTCGCCCAATGAAACCAATAGGGTTTATAAGCATGGAGGGTCCGCCTCGCATCGCTTTATCAGTGCAGGCGATTTATTTATGTTGTTGTTTGTTACTTACTGTGTGTATCACTTGTGTCTTTTGGTTTTGGATGGTCATATGGCCATTTTGTGGGAAAGTAACTGTCCTTATGGCCTTCCTTTGTTTAGGTTTCCATTATGGTCTGCTCGCTTAATGTTTGTATTTCTTTCCCTTTGGTGTCTTTTATGGGTGGAGTAAGTTAATTGTATCAATTCCTGATCTTTGTTTTACTTCTACTTAGATTCTCTAAGCGGTTTACAAGTACTCGTGTGCGGTTGGTTTCAGCTCTGCGTGAAAGCATCGTGCAGCCCATCTATTTCTTCAAGCCCCGATGGGCGGGGGCTGCTATGATTAGGGGCAGAAATAAGAGTAATAATCTATACCTCTGAAAACACCAATTTTCCCCATATAAAGTGGTGTTTACAGCGGCGTTAGTTTAACTGGCGGGATGAGAGGCAGCGATATCAAGTACGTCATTTATATACGTACGTAGGACCTGTTTTCCATGGATTCCGACACGACATTTATAAGCTAGGCTCATATGATTCGCGGGATACTCTCGGGAATTCTGTATGTGCTGTGCATGACATGCATCGTGGATGCGCACACATCGCTGTTGCGGGGCGTATGTTGTTTATATATTGGTTTCCGCCACATACTCCTTGCTCCAGCTCTGAAAAGCGTCACGAGGTGCATGTCAGATACGAACCTTAAAGTGGGGACACTATATATTCAATGTACATACAGGTATGCTACTTATAAATGTATACTCACCGAAAATAGAAACTATACACTTTTAAATTGCCTCGCCTGACAAAACAAGTGGATAATTCAGTTAAAATTACTGATTAAGGATTTGAATAACTATAGACATTAATCCTGTAACAATTTTAAGAAAAATTGGTGTTCAAAATAAAAGTTTTTGGGGAAAATGTAAAAAAGTGCATTTTTTTTGACAAAATCTGTTTGTAATCAAATTTTGACTTCAACATTTTTGCGTATAGGTAACAAGTGAAACGCAAGGAATAAAAAATAACATAACATCTAAAAATTATCGAGAAACAAACATCTTATTGAAATCTCAAAAACTGCTTTTTTTCAGCGAAATTTTCAAAATAATGTTTCAAGCCAAAAATCGACCCAAAATCGCCTTCAATCGTTTAAGCGTCTTCAGCTGTGTCTTAAATATTGATTAAACCAAAAACCGCAATCAGAAGTGCCATACCTTTAGCTCACTTGGTGGTTTGGTCCAGTATTTACACGTCAATAACATTTCAACCGTTGTGAAAATTTTCATTTTGTAAACACTATTCCCAACGTTAGATGGATGATACATAATAGCTGGTAAAAATGGGAATCATATTCTCGGCACAAAATGTTTGACCAAATGGGAACTTGAACAGCAAGATTTGGACCCTTGCTTTTAACCCGTGGCTTTACCCATTAAATCGTAGCCATCATTAAACATTTTATTCGAAAAATCAGACATGCCAATGATGATAATTTATATAATTGTAATTAAAATTTCATTAAAATGTTTTGCCAGTGACAACTCAAAAATTAGTGTATAGCTTCTATTTCCGGTGAGTATAGTTTAATTATCATAATGCGCTTTTTACCATCACTATCATCGTTTTCATGCTTCAAAGTTTAAGCAGTTATTTCCGGCATGTTCTATCATATGCAACGTAACGTAGTGTAACAAATCCGTTTTCAGTTTTAATAATAATAATATTATTAATAATAATAGTGTCTTTATTTTTCGAGGATAACATATTTAGTATAAAACTAATCTCACATGTGGTCCTCGATATAACAAATCAAAATATTATATACAATATATACAATAAAATGAGATATAATGCAATCACAGTAGTTTGTCCAGAAAGTACAAAACATTTGAAACGACTATGTGAACATAAAATGTTTGAAATTATATGTGCCATTCTTAGATTACCTAGCTGGTATATCATCTAAAAATAAGTTTTGATCGCCAGGTTAAGCATAAAACTTTCCAAGACTATATCTGACTATAACCACATGTAAAATAATGTCCATGGATTGTTATTTGTTTTTTTTTTTTTTTAAATATATTTTTACGTGCATAAAACCAGTTCGGATAAAACATTTTTTTTTTGGAAACTTGCTTTTCAAAGCTCTATAAGTGCATGGTGATATAAAAACGAAGTCTTCATGTCTTAAAAAAACATAAACTGACTACAGTGATACGCTGGGTTTTCAAGCATATTAAAATCACTTATAAGTTATAGCAATAGAGATAAAGGCTGAAACGCTGTATGTGATAGTTTAGCAATTCTAACAGAAATTGGTCCATTTGAATCTAATTCAGTTTATTCCATTAAGGCGCATGATGGTTTATTAGTTATTTATATTAGTTATTATTTGTGAGACGTGATGAGCCTACACTACGCCCAGGTTCCACTTTACCAGGTTGCAAATAAAACCAGGGTGACTGGACATCACTACAGCTGGCGTTTTGGAATGTGTGGCGGCCAACTACAGTCTCCCTGCCCTACATCATAGTGTAGTTTATATGAGGGTCATTGATTCCATTGTAGAATTTTGAAAACTGTTTGAGGGTCACTGATGGGACCTAATTGGCCTGGCCCAGAAAACACGTTTTCAGTTCTGTGGTGTATTTCTTGCTTCGAAAGGATAACTCTTTTATAGAACATAGGTAATAAACACCAAGCCGGCTTTTAATCTCTACTACAAACGTAAGTTTTATTCCTAGACTATACGAAAGATTTATAAATATTGTATTACTTGTTAGCTAAGAGGAACGGCAAGTATCTGTATGTTTAATATGTTGTCCTCTTTAAATAAAGACATGATTATTATTATTATTATTTATCATATGACGTCGCGTCTGAGAGTGTAATAACGCCATGTATTATTTTCGATAATCCACTAGTGGATTAAATATGCAAATTAGCTAGATACGTCCCGTAACGTTACATGTACGACGTCCTTAACGACGTCGCGTTCACTAATGGCGAAATATTGACATTTTGTAAACAATCGGCTAATAAAATGCGTTTTAAATGTCATTTGATAAATATAATCTTGCATTCGTGCTCATGTATTATTGAATTTATTAAACTCGTTGAGGAAAAGGGATAAAATGCTCGGCAAAGCCTCGCATTTTATCCCTTTTCCTCAACTTGTTTAATAAATTTAATAAAACATGAACACTCATGTAAGATCCTCTATTATTATTATTATTATTATTATTATTATTATTATTATTATTTCGTTTAAAGGAAACCAACCAGAAGTCCAAAAAAGAAAACAAACAGCATCACGAAAACAGGCCTATATAATTTTAACTCCCTTGAACCCCACTTTTATATGGTAAAACTTGGGTTTACAGAGGTAAACATTATGTTTCTTTTTACTGCTGTAAAATATAGATTGTGGGTACTCGTTAGAACCGCCTTAATGAGGCGGTTCTAACGGGTTCCCACAATCTATTATTTTGAGCAGAAATAAAACCAGAATCTACATATACACTATTTGTCATCATGTCAGTGAACTAATCAGAAATCCCTTTCTATAAGAATATATTCAAAGCGAGAAGACTCCTGTTTAGAAACTCAGTGATGAAAGAGTAAAACATAAATATCATCGGAAAGCGCGTAGGAAAATAGTCCCAGAGTACTGTTTTCTTTTCAGAATTTGTCTTTCTGTGCCAATTTATATTCAATCCGTATAATGTCTCGAAAACAGACATATTTTATAAGACGTTCCATGCCTGCAAAATTAATTTTCAAGAGTTCATTTGGACTATTTTATGCAGCGAACGAACAGCGGCAGAGGAATAACGCGGTCCAGTACCGGAAGTAGAAATGTGTTGACTAAGAAACTTGATTTTAAAAATCAACTTTCAATAAAATATCATAATTTTTTTATCTGAAAATTTTCATTTTTTCCGCGGTTAAGTTTACAATGCATTTGTATAGGCGTGTTTTCGTAATGAAGTCCAAAAATCCCCTTGGGTGGTTGGGTGAGGTGAGTGTATTTTTTTGTAATGTAATGTATCTTTTGTCAAGGGGGTGTCCAACTGATATTTTAAACCAACGTCATAATGACATTGATGTGCGGCCCCCGCCCATCGGGGCTTTAAGAAATAGATGGGCTGCATGATGCTTCCAGGCAGAGCTGAAACCGACCGCACATGACTACTGGTTAACCGCTTAGAGGATCTAAGCCTGCCCAGGCAAGCAAAGCCGTGCAAGTCGGCCCGTCCTTGCATGTAAACCCTATTGGTTTCATTGTGCGACAGGGCGTGAGATGTCATTTCATCTCAATGTCGGGTAAAAGACCCACAAAATGGAAGCAACGTCTCCAAAATAATCTATACAGTGTTGACGGGGACGGTTAAACATAAAATCAAACAAACAAACAAAGACATTGATGTGACTGAATGATGCCGACGATCAACATATAACACAACAACGAACCCCAGGCTTTGGGATCATTGATTCCATTGTGGAATTTTGAAAATATTTGAGGGTCACTGATGAGGCCTAATTGGCCGAAACTAGCTAGTCTGGCCCAGAAGACATGTACACTCCATATTTTTTTCAGTTCTGTGGTGTATTCCTTGCTTCCAAAGGATAACCCTTTTATAGAACATATTTAACTTCACTACAGCTGGTGTGTGGGAATGTGTGGCGGCGGTAAAACGTCTCCCTGCCCTACATCATAGTGTAGATTGTGTTTGCTTGTCCTTTGGGATCATTGATTCCATTGTGGACTTTTGAAAATATTTGAGGGTCACTGATGAGGCCTAATTGGCCGAAACTAGCTAGTCTGGCTCAGAAGACATGTACACTCCATATTTTTTCAGTTCTGTGGTGTATTCCTTGCTTCCTTTATAGAACACATTTATAACGTTAAGAGTGGGCAGATTATAAGCATCTTATAATATATGGGTGTAATTGTTGGATCGAAAAATCCGTTCCTATGGTCACTATCCGGCATCACGAGGCTTGTCGAGGGACGGTTTTTTCTATCCACTCCTCACACCCATGTAGAATGCCTTTTCTTGCATATCTGGGCTATATAATGTTGTACTAACTTGTGCCCAATCCCATTATTGTTAATAACAATAAAATATGTTTAATCTAATCTAAATTCTGAGTTTTTTTTTGTACTGCAGTCACTTCGGTTGCCGATGTCCGCCATATTGTGATGACACTTCAGTGGTTTATCAGTGACGTCACGTAACGTGCTGTGTTCGGCGCATATGAGGTCGTATTCAACCAGTGCATTTATCAAACACGTGAGAATATTCAATTTTGGGTAAGAACACCAGGGTTTGAACAGAATTTTGATACCAAGCTAAAGCTAGGGATTTCTTTATACGGTGTACAATAATATTATGAGCGTCATGCATAGATTCACAGGCTTTTCTAAATTTTCACTGGACGCACATTTTAGCCCTTATCCTGATGAATAAACTAGATTAGCCACACCCATTTCTGACTTTCATTCAATAAAAATTACTTGATATAATGTATCCATTCAAATTCACAAACTGAATGACAAACAGTATAGATCCTGATCAGATGGCTTCTTCAGAAGTCGTCTGATCTGGATCCACACTGTTTGCAAAGGTAAGGGTTTTGATCTCCAGCGGGATAAGCCTTACGTAACACATGTTTTCGCCTCTGGAGTGGATACTTTTAATGGATATGCCATCACGTGTACATGTCCGTGAAATAAACACCCCACTAAACCACACTTTATATAGAGAAAACTGGGGTTTACTGGGGTATACATTATTATTCTTCTGCCCCCGCTCATCGGGGCTTGAAGAAATAAATGGGCTGCATGATGCTTCCACGCAGAGCTGAAACCGACCGCACACGAGTATTGGTAAACTGCTTAGAGGATCTAAGCCTGCCCAGGTAAAGCGGTGCGTGTCGGACCGTCCATGCTTATAAACCTTATTGGTTTCATTTGGGCGACAGGGCTTGAGATGTCATTTCATCTCAATGTCGGGTAAAATTCCCACGAAATTTGAAGCAGCGTATCCAAAATGACCTATACAGTGTTAACGGGGACGATAAACCTCAAATGAAACAAACAAACACAGATTCAAATCAGGTAACGAATGGCATTTTCCGCTTCAAAAACGCTGGTTGTCAGTGTAATATTTCTGTTTCTGAACAACAAAAACAACCACAAGAACGTAAACAGAAACATTGTTCGCTGTAACACATATTCCGTTTTGCCGAAATCTGTCTACACCAAGTAGCGTTAATGTAGTCATTACAAATGATTCCTTATCAGGCTCCATTTCCGTCAGTTTCAGCAATTTGATCAGTTAATACGCTCGGCGGGTCTCAATATTCCTTATCTTGCCACTTAGAATTGGGGATTGATTTCTTTTTCTTCCAAGTCGACAACTCACTGAATTCGTTTTCCGGTTTGCAATGACCCCCATACAGCAATAAGTAACGATATGATTTTATCTTGCATTATTGGATGCACAATAAATACCCTCAGAAAGCTATTGAGTTCTGCTTGATGCCAAATGATTGGCGTTCCAATATCACTGACAAAAACGAGTTCAAACAGTGGTGTCGCAAAAATAATATGAAACAGCTGACACCAAAACGACAACTAACCAGCTATCCTATTGCAGCTGAAGACTAGATATCATAAAACATCACAAACGCGTGCCTATATAATTTTGACCCCTTGAACCCCACTTTTAAATAGTAAAACTGGGGTTTACAGGGGTAAACCTTAGTTTTCTTATTTCTGCTCAAAATATAGATTGTGGGTACTCGTTAGAACCGCCTCTAACGAATACTTACAATCTATATTTTGAGCAGAAATATGTAAAGCTCAAAAATATAGATTGGAGGTACTTGTTAGAACCGCCTCAACGACTACTTACAATCTATATTTTTAGCAGAAATATGTAAAGCTCAAAAATATAGATTGGAGGTACTTGTTAGAACCGCCTCAACGAGGCGGTTCTAACGAGTACCTACAATCTATAATTTGAGCCGAAATAAGAAAAATAACACAATTTTTTCATCTTAAAATGTTCGTTTTCGGCGGTTAAATTTACAATGTATTTGTTTTCTTTGTGAGAAAACAAAACAAAACTGGACAATATTGAAACACTACATGTATTCCTAAAACTGGATACATCAGGGACAATATTTGTCTGAGTATCTAAGAGATTACAACACTAATCAGATCTACAGAAAACTTGGTGGGACGTTCCCATCCTTCTTGGACAATGAGGAAAACTGCTTGTAAAGCGTGGCTTGAAGGTGTGGTATTTGTCTCGAATGATTTCTGAATATCTATTGCAACTTTTCTACATCCGCATCAAGGACCAAAAATACGAGTACAGCAGCAACATGGCACACACGATTTCAGTAATTTCATCATTATCTACCAAATCTTATAAACAAGAGATCCATGATGGACGTAATTCGCTCACCTGAGTCATGAACTTATGATCTACTAATATTGTTGTTTAGTGTTTATATATATATATATATATATATATATATATATATATATATATATATATATATATATATATATATATATATATATATATATATATATATATATATATATATATATATATATATATTTAGTTCTGGCAGCCATTTTGTACAGACGGGCAGAACCACTTAAGCACATTTGGTAGAGGGGTCACTCAAGGAACATTTCTGTCAAAGTTATTTTGAAACTGAGCCATTGGAGAAGATGTTCTTTAATGTTTATTTTTCTACCTTTACCTCTGCAGTCATATGAACATTTGTTCAGCAAAACAAAGTGAGGGATAGTGAAGAAAGACAAAAATGAATGGAGGTGTTGAAACAGAAGAAATAACAACACTCCTCCTCTACCCTTACCTGCTGCAAGGACAAGGACAGCAGGCTTTGCCCTACTGTAAGCAAATATCACCTGGGCGCCCGACTGATCACCCTTGCCTCATCCAACCACCCCTCAATCATCAGTACCATAATACCTACTTTGAGTTGGACGGTTTCAATGGAACAGACCTAAGCTGAGCCATACCGTTTAGTCATTTTGGGCACAAAAATAAGAGAGAAACATTTCTGTGAATTGGGTTTGAAATCGCGCCACTGACCCAAAGGGATATGTCATTCAAAGTTTTTTTCCCCTATTTTTAATCTCCGGCAGCCATTTTCTTCCGTGAAGTGAAGCCTTTAAGCAATATTGGTAGAGGGCCAACAAAGGATCATTTCTGTTAAATAATTTTGAAATTGCATTATTAAGCCAGTTGTCCTTTAATAATTTTCTATTTCTGACTCTGGTGGTCATTTTGTTCAGTGAAATTGAACTGTTTTAATATTTTAGTAGAAGGTCACCAAAGGATCATTTCTGTGAAATTATTTTAGCCTAGGAGTAGATGTCATTTAAAGTTTTTTTTTATTTTTAGCTCAGGTGACCATTTTGTTCAGTAGAGCAGAACCATTTTAGCAATTCTGGTAGACGGTCACCCAAGGAACATTCATGTGAAATTATTTTGAAATCGGAACACTAGCCTAGGGGGAGTGTTGTTTTTCTAAGGTTTTTTTTTCTATTTTAAGCTCTCGCGGCCATTTCAGGGGAGCAGAACCATTTTAGCAATGCTGGTAGACGGTCACGAATGGAACATTCCTGTGAAATTATTTTGAAATCGGACCATTAGCCTAGGAGGAGACGTCATTTAAAGGTTTTTCTATTTTTAGCTCTGGTGGCCATTTTGATCGACAGAGCAGAACCAGTTTAGCAGTTCTGGTGGGGGTCACCCAAGAAACATTCCTGTGAAATTATTTTGAAATCGGACCATTAGCCTAGGAGAAGATGTCAATTATTTATTTTTTTATTTTAGCCCTGGCGACCGTTTTGATCAGCAGAGTGGAACCATTTTAGCAAGTCTAGTAGAGGGTCATCCAAGGAACATTCCCGTGAAATTATTTTTAAATCGGACATTAGCCTAGGAAGGGATGTCGTTTAAAGTTTTTTTTTCTACATTTAGCTCTGGTGGCCAGTTTGTTCAGCCGAGCAGAACCATTTTAGCAATTTTGGTAACGGGTGACCTAAAAAATATTCCTGTGCAATTATTTTGAAATCGGACCATTAGCCTAGGAGGAGATGTCGTTTAAAGGTTTTTCTAAGAATTTTCTATTTTTAGCACTGATGGCCAGTTTGTTCAGCGGAGAAGACTTATTTTAGCATTTTTGGTAGAGGGTTCATCCAAGAAACATTCATGTGAAATTATTTTGAAATCAGACCATTAGCCTTGGAGAAGATGTAATTTTAAAGTTTTTTTTTTTTTTTTTTTTATCTATTTTTAGTTCTGGCGGCCACTTTATTCAGCATAGTATAACCATGTTAGCAATTCTGGTAGATAGTCATCCAGGGAACATTCTTGTGAAATTATTATGAAATCAGACCATTAGCCTAGGAGAAGATGTCGTTTAAATGTTTGTTCTACATTCAGCTCTGGCGGCATTTTGTTCAGCGGAGCGGAACCATTTTAGCAATTTTGTTTGAGGGTCACCTAAAAATATTCCTGTGAAATTATTTTGAAATCGGACCATTAGCTTTAGAGGAGATGCTGTTTTAAGGTTTTTCTAAGTTTTTTTTTTCTATATTTAGCTCTGGTGGCCATTTTGTTAAGCGGAGTTGAACCATTTTTTACAATTATGGTAGAGGGTCATCCAAGGAACATTTCTGTAAAATTATTTTGAAATCGGACCATTAGGCTAGGAACAATTGTCGTTGAAAGGTTTTTTTACCTAATTTTAGCTCTGGTGGCCATTTTGTTCAGCTGAGCGGAACCATTTTAGCAATTTTGGTAGAGGGTCACCTAATATATTCCTGTGAAATTATTTTGAAATCAGACCATTAGCCCAGGAGGATATGTCATTTAAAGGGTTTTCTAATGTTTTGCTATTTATAGCTCTGGCGACCATTTTGTTTAGCGGATAGAAACCATTTTGGCAATTCTGATAGAGGGTCATTCAAGGAACATTCCTGTGAAATTATTTTGAAATCGGACCAATGGTCTAGGAGAAGACATCATTTAAATGTTTTTTCTATTTATAGCTCTGGTGGCTATTTTGTTCAGCGGAGCGGAACTATTTTAGCAATTTTGGTAGTGGGCCATCCAACGAACATTCCTGTGAAATTCTTTTGAAATCAGACCATTAGCCTAGGGGGATAATTTAAATGTTTTTCTAAGGTTTTGCTTTTTTCAGTTCAGCTGAGTGAAACCATTTTAGCATTTCTAGTAGAGGCCCTCAAATGCTGTATATACAAACAAATATGTACAAGTATGAGACAAAACAATCGCGATTTGAAAAATATGATTATAATATGCACTATGAAAACAATATGTTTGCATAGAGCATGTTGAGCAATATATTACAAAAACTAATGAAAAAGTAGGCAACACAGTTTGTCATCAAATAGTGAGACAGGTGAAGGAACCCTTTGTCTTTGTAGTTTGCATCACGAAAACACGCCTATATAATTTTGACCCCCTTGAACCCCATTTTTATATAGTAAAACTGGGGTTTCCGGGAGTATACCTTATTTTTCTTATTTCTGCTCTAAAATATAGATTGTGGGTACTTGTTAGAATCGCCTCGATGAGGCGGTTCTAACGAGTGCCCACAATCTATATTTTGAGCAGAAATAAGAAAAATATCACAATTTTTCATCTTAAAATTTTCATTTTTTTCGGCGATAACGGTGGCAATGTATTTGTATAGGCGTGTTTGCGTAATGAATTAGTTTTCAGTGCACTAAAGAAATGGAAACCATAATATATTTTTTCTCATTTAAAAAATAAAAAAATAAAATAATAAATACATGGAAAATTGCAAAAAAAAATGGAAAAATTGATAGTGCTGTATTATGGCTTTGAGCCTTAGATACCCAGGTATTCAGAAGTTTGTTGTTTTAGAGATTACATTTATTATGTACATAAATGCCATTACGATAACACGTCCGTGTAACATAGTGCATTTTTCGAACCTCAAAAAATGCAATTTTACTGATGAAAATTTGTGATAATTTTCTAATTTAAACTCCAAACATAGGTTTTGGGTGCTCGTTAGAACCGCCTCATTGAGGCGGTTCTAACGAGTACCCACAACCTATGTCTCGGAGCAGAAATAAGGAAAATAATGTTTAGCCCCGTAAACCCCAGTTTTCTCTATATAGAGTGGGGTTTAGGGGCGTTTTCATTTCACGAACTTGTTCACGTGATGCAAAGTAAAACAAACAACACAGATTGCGATGTTTGCAAAAACAGTGGGTATGAAACATTAATGTGCATAGAATTCATGTCTAGGTATCTTGGTTGAAAGTTGCTGAAAGCAGGTTTTTTGTTTGATTTGAGGTTTAACGTCCCCGTCAACACTGTAAAGGTCATTTTGGAGACGTTGCTTCCAATTTTGTGGGACTTTTACCCGACCTTGAGATGAAATGACATCTCAAGCCCTGTCGTCCAATGAAACCAATAGGGTTTATTAGCATGGACGGTCCGCCTCCCACCGCGGTTCCTGGACAGGCTTAGATCCTCTAAGCGGTTTACCAGTACTAGTGTGCGGGCCAGATTCAGCTCTGCGTGGAAGCATCATGCAGCCCATATGAAAGCAGGTGCATATGTATTCACATAATATACAATAATAACAAAAGCTTAATCGATGTAAGAACAGTGCTGCCTTCTAAGTCACAGTATTACGAAAACACATATCAAAGCACTGAAATGGCTGATGGGGCGATGGTTTTTAATCTTTGATAGTGTTAGGCAAATTTTGCATCTGGTTAGTGGTTTTTAAAACCAGGCTAAAAAAAATATAGTAGTTTAAGTAGGGCTAGAATATATTGGGGGTCACTGATGAGGCCATATTTGACAAAACCAGCTAATCTGACCCAGGCAATCTGTACACTTGACGGGTTCGTGTCTTTGATCCAAAGCAGAAATCTTCACAGAAGTCATTAACTACAGCTGGTACTGAGGAACTGTTTGGTTACCAAAATTGTTTTCATTGTTATTAATTTCGATTTTAGAGAAAAAAAAAGAAGAAAATACAAACTTTGTATGATGAAGCG
Source organism: Lucinisca nassula (assembly GCA_963580285.1). Taxonomy (NCBI): domain Eukaryota; kingdom Metazoa; phylum Mollusca; class Bivalvia; order Lucinida; family Lucinidae; genus Lucinisca; species Lucinisca nassula. Next base: position 82,822,821 of record OY757010.1, read on the forward strand.
CAGGATAACATAGTTATCCGAAGGCACTGCTTTGCTGGCTGCATTTCATCTGGAAATATGTTCTAGAAAGGGATATCCTTTGGAAGCAAGGAATACACCACAGAACTGAAAGATATGGGGTGTCCATGATACCAGTTGTAGTGACGTTAAATATGTTCTAGAAAGGGATATCCTTTGGAAGTCTGGCAATCAAACTCTAACGCGACGAACCCGTGTTCTTAGACACGATGTTGATAACCCGACACTTTCACATAACGTCGTCTTTCATTGGCCAACATTTGGCTTTACTCTGTTGGGAGTGTGATAACTTTGCTTCCCTTTTTAATTGCACGCCGGAGGGTCAGGCCTCTGTCTGTATGAAGGCTCCAGCCTAAAAATTTACTTGGTTGGTGCCTGATGATCTTTCTCTGGTCTGGTGCACCGCAGTTCAATTGTTGGTTTTCCTTTGCTCCAGCGTTCAGCTAGTTCATGCTTTCGAGTCCTCATCGTTGTATTATCTCTGTATTCGTTTGATTTTATGTTTTGGAGGTGTTTCACTGATGTGTTAGAAATCCTCAATACAGAGTATACAAGTTATTTTTCTAAGCCATTTAAGTTCCCCAGTAAATAAAATTAGTACCGTTCCAAGGCGGTTCTTCTTTTGTGGTTTATTATTGTGACATACTGCTCACAAAAAGTAGGGGATATTTTACTTTCAGGCTGAATATTGGTAAATGAATAAAAGGTAACGTGGCCAAGATGCATGTGATTCAAAGGACATTCAAATATCCCTAAATTTGACCACATATTAATTCCATTGATCACGTCATTATGTAGCGACATGGCGACTTATCTTCTAAGCGTCAAGTCATTTTTCACAAGCCCTCTATAACGTATTGGACCGCCTCGATTGCCACAGCAGGTAATGCATCGTCGTCGCATACTTCAAATTAGTCTTCAAATCGTGAACTGAGAGATCCTTCGCCACTCTTCTTGAAGTGCTGCACCAAGCTTTTCGTTGATGTCTCATACGTTTTCAAAGGAAGATCAGTCTTGGCTCGTCGCGGGCCATGGTAATGTCCAAATATTTTGCCGTTGAAGGTACTCAGTGACGACGAGTGCACGATGAGCCCTAGCGTTATCGTCCTGAAAGATGAAACCACGACCGTGGCTTCGAGCAAACGGTATCACATGAGAGGCCAGCATGTTATTACGATAGTATAGTCCTGTAACTCTGCGTTACACACTTGTACGTCTGTTTTTCCAGTCATCGTGATCACACTCCATGCTATAACAGACCCTGCTCCATATTGGTCATGAGCAACTCTAGCCGGGTCGGAATAACTTTCATTCGTACGACGCCAGACTCTTCTACGACCATCGCGAAGGTCCAAGTTAAACCAGGATCCGTCACTGAACATAAAGTGAGACCACTGATGAATGTTCCAACGTCTGCGCTATGTACATCACGCAAAAGGCGCTCTACGATGTCTAGCTTTCAACTGCAATACAACTGGCCGTGCCGTAAGGTCACTCGAGTGAAGGCGATTTCGGATTTTCTGTCTAGAGACATTCACCCTCTTACTCGGCGCAGGTATTGCTGAAAATCTGTTCACGTTAGTCTCCGGCTGCGTAACGCCTGAATGACAACAAGGCGGTCATCACGTCCGTTAGTACACTTCGGGCGTCCACTTTTCTGCAAATCCGCTACTGCTCCTGTCCTACGATAGCGTGCTCATAGTCGACTGACAACTGACTATTTGCCGTCTGCAACTGCGTACTTCCGGTCTGGAACATGCCAACGGCTCTCCAACGCCGAGTCATGGTTCCAATAACCAATTTATTTATGAAATCGTTTCATACAACACTTCAACAGTCGATACAGACAGTTTTATCGAAATCTCGCATCAATAAACCGGTTTGTCACTAATGTTAAAATTCACTTGCTACCCCATGTACAATTTATGCCCCCGTGCTAAGCTACTCGAGCATAAATATCATACTGCTCAACGATAGAATATACGCACATGATAGTCAATTGACATCGTATACCCCCTAACGTTTAGGCTGATGGGCTCGAAGAAACCCTACTTTTTGTGAACGTAATATTTCATCTTTGAATATTTGTACTGGTAATACCTCGGCCCCCGCCCATCGGGGCTTGAAGAAATAGATTGGCTGAATGATGCTTCCACGCAGAGCTGAAACCTACCCGCACACGAATACTGGTAAACCGCTTAGAGGATCTAAGCCTGCCCAGGCAAAGCGGTGTGAGTCGGCCCGTCCATGATAATAAGCCCTATGGTTTCATTGGGCGGTAGGGCTTGAGATGTCATTTCATCACAAGGTCGGGTAAAAGTCCCACAAAACTGGAAGCAACGTCTCCAAAATGACCTTTACAGTATTGACGGAGACGTTAAACTTCAATCAAACAAACAAAACCTCTTGTTAAGTTTTCAAATAATTGATGTTTCCCCTTTGTTAAGTTTTCATTTTAGTGAAGTTATTTGGATGGTATGTGTGTGGTAATTGTATCGATTACTGATCATTGTCTTCACTTCTATTTTTCTTGTTGTGCAAACATTCTAGATGGGAAATGTTCGCTAACGTATCGCCTTAATACGAACTCTCAGACCATAAAAAAGACGACGATTTACCTCCCAAAACGTCAATTTGGAAAACAGTCATCCTATTCGTAACCGCCGACCATTTTATCAGAAGTCTATAAACCCTTCCATAATCATAGCTTTCTTCTGAAGGAATTGATGCTTTATAAGCGAATTTATTACCAGGACTCGGAACAAATTACCCGATGGAAAGTTGCGCGCAACCTATCTTCATTTTAGATGAATTAGGATGAAGTAAATAACTGTAAATTGTTTGGTAATTCAGGTTTCATGAATACCTAATGGTCGTTCCATTGATTTGTATTTTTCCTTGCCGTTAAATACCGTTTTTGCTGAATATCAATTAACAATTATCTTGTTAAACTTTCCTTAAGGAGAGTTTTGCGTCTCTTATTTGGACCAACCTATTATTTAATGCCATGCCTAAACACCAATATGTCGAGATCTTAATAGAGAGAAATTGCATGTGTCCCGAAAACTGTTCCAACACGCAATGTCGTGCTGGAACTCATCCGCCGCTGTAACAATAAGTACCTGGTAATGAATAATCTGCACTAAAACCGTCTGTCAAACGATAAAACGAATGTTTGCTGTTATCAAGCTGTTATGAATAGAACAGAACAGTATCAAGCGTTTATGAACAGAACAGAACAGAATTTTCTTCGAACTTCGAAATCAAGTAGGCTATAACATCCCGAGAACACGCCTATCTAATTTTGACCCCCTTGAACTCCAATCTTACATAGTAAAACTTGGGTTCAAGGAGATGTTGCACTGATGAGTGCGGACTGAACAAATTATTTGTTAAAATCGCGACAGAAGTAAGGGCGAGGATTGTGGCCACGTAAAATCGATTTAAGGCTCCAAGTGGAATTCGTTTCCGCTGACCGTTCCCAGGCGGTTCTTCTGTCGCGGTTTATTTTTGTTATGGTTTGTCTTTGGGTGCTTGTGTCGCTTATAATATTTTATTTTGGATAGCCTATTGGCCATTTTGTGGGAAAGTAACTGTCCTTTTGGCTTTCCGCTATTGTTGTTTCCATTAGGGTATGTTGTTTCATGTTTGTGTTTCTTTCCCTTTGGTGTCTCTGGTGGGAGCTGTGGGTAAATTGTATCGATTCCTGATCATTCCCACCACTTCTATTTTACAAGAATAAACCTTATTTTTCTTATTTCTGCTCTTAAATATAGGTTGTGGGTACTCGTTAGAACCGCCTCGACGAGGCGGTTCTAACATGTACCCACAATCTATATTTTGAGAAGAAATAAGAAAATTATCACAAAGTTTCATCGGAACTTTTTTCATTTTTCGGCCGTAAAATTTCTAGTGTATTTCAATAGGCGTGTTCGTGCGGACATAGTACATACATATACAGTTGCATTATGGCAGAATTGTTTTTCGCAGTTTTTTCTAAACAGTAGTTAAAAAAGGAATGGTAGTTATCAAAAATTGATACACTTACGTTTTACCTTCCGTCCAAGGCACCAACGGGACAGAAGGACGCACTTTAGGCAACGGTGTTATAATTAAGGGAAATGGGAACACCTTCAGGGCTCGCAACTCCTGCAAAAATATTTTTGTCTCCCATGTCAATAGGGGGCAACTCTGAAAGGAAAGAATTTGCTCCTTTAAGAGTAGACCCCTTTTTCAGCGAACAGGAAATCCCGAAAGCTGTCTCCCTTTGAAAAATGGCGGAAAAATCTGCCAGGTATTCCAATACCCCTTAAAACTTTCCAAGTAGAAAGCCAAATGGACAATGTTTCCCCCGAAAATGTCCAAACGGTAAATCTCAGTCTTAAAAGAAAATGCCTTTTTTATAACATTTGAAATGACACTTTTTGGGTAGAGTGTTGGTCAAAGCCAAGGTTACTAAGCAACATTCTGTAGCTTTACGCGTTGTTGTTATCCACGTGACAACTAATCCAGGCGTATGGTTATTAGCTCAGTTCCAGGTAAGCTTATACCGCGGCTTGTTTTCCGTAGTCTATCGTCCGTCCGTCCGAGCGTTATCCGTCCGTCATTATTTTTTCACATTTTCGATATCTCCTCTCAATTCGGAACTCAGATTAAGCTGATACCTGGTGAGAGACATCCTGGTGACATGGGGATTCAGATTTGCTAAACACTCTGATTTCCAAGCTGGCCGCCATGAAAATCCTCTTTAAATTCTTTAAACGACACCTCCTCCCAACCCAAAGGTCGAATTAAGCTGAAACTTGATGGGAGACGTCGGGGCGACATGGGGATTCAGGTTTTCTAAAATCGTTCAGTTACGATATCCAAGATGGCCACCATGGCGGCCAACTTGACATTCTACAAACGACATCTCATCCCTAACCAAAGGTCTAATTGAGCTGAAACTTGATGGGAGGTATCGGGGTGACATGGCGATTCAGATTTGCTCAAATTGTTTGGTTCCGATATCCAAGATGACTGCCATGGCGACTATCTGGAATTTCTTCAAACCACATCTCCTCCCAAATCACTGAAACTTGATAAGAGGCATCAGAATGACATGGACATTTAGATTTGCTAAAAATTTGTGCGATTCAGATATCCATGGCGGACATCTTGAAATCCTTCAAACGACATCCCCTCCATTACCAGAGGCTGATCAAGCTAAAACTTGATGGGAGGCATCCGGGCGCCATCAAGATTCACATTTGATAAAATCATTCCATTCCGATATCCTAGATGAGGTCATCGGGAAATTTTTCAAACGGCATCTCCACCCGAATCAGAGATTGGATCAAGTTGAAACTTCATGGAAGACATCGGGCGAAATGAAGATTCAGATTTGCTAAAAGTGTTCTGTTCCCATAACCAAGATGGTCCCTATGGCGGCCATCCTGGAATTCTTCAAATTACTTCTCTTCCCGAACCAAGGGTCGGATTGAGGGTTAGGGCGATATGGAGATTCAGATTTGCTAAAATTGTTCTGTACCATAACCAAGATGGTGCCTATGGCGGCCATCCTGGAATTCTTCAAATTACTTCTCTTCCCGAACCAAGTGTTGGATTGAGGTTTGGGCGACATTGTGATTCAGATTTGCTAAAATTGATTTGTTCCAATATCCAAGATGGCTGCGCACGGAGGACATCTTGAAATTCTTCAAACGACACCCCCTCCCAAACCAGAGGTCAGATCAAGCTTAAACTTGATGAGAGGCATTGGGCGAGATAGAAATTTCCATTGCTCAAATAGTTCCATTTCGATGAACAAGATGGCCACCATGGCCATGAAATTCTTCAAACTACATCTCCTTTTGAACCAAGGGTCGGATGGAGCTGAAACATTATTGGAGGCATCGGGGCAACATGGTGACTCAGAATTGCTACAGTTTTTCTGTTCTGTTATCTTAGATGGCTTCCAGGTTGGCCATCTTGAAAATCTTCAAACCACATCAAGTTGAATTGAGTCGAAACTTGATGGGAAGCATTAAGGGTGGCATGAAGATTCAGACTTCTTAGAACCATTCTGTTCTGAAACATTCCAGATGGCTGTCACGTTGGCCATCTTGAAAATCTGCATTGCGTTGAAATTGGTGGGAGGCATTCGGGTGACATGGGGATCCAGAATTGCTAAAATTGTTGCATTCTGATATCCAAGATGGCGGCCATTTTGAAATTCTTCAAAGCACGTATAGTAATTGCATATAAGATTTACAGGGAGGAGCAGCTCAGGTGTTGTCAATATATGTCAAAAGTCCACAAGAATATTTGGTATTATGTGTTGTTTGCAAGCGGCCATATGCGCCATAGCTTTTTTATGTTGCAGCTGTATCCACATGATTGGTTAACTTGATTTACAGTTTTGATAACAGAATATGCCTAAAGGAGGTGCAAAGGATAGCTCTGGGCTGAAAAACTATACACTTCCACTCTGCATCAACATCATCTCTTCCTGAATCCTAAATCAGACTAAGCTGTTCAGAAACTTAATGATAACAAGCTGATTCAGAATTGCTAAAGGCAATGTGATCTGATAGACAAGGTGGTCACCAAGTCACAATGTGATATATGATCAGCCTAATCCGGGTGAGCGATTCTGGCCCACTTGGGCCTTTGTCTTTATAGCAAATAACCGCCTTATTCTTATTTTTGTGACGTCTGAGTGGTGTGTGAAGAAAACACTGACTGGCTCATATGCTGGGATGGCGTCTGATCAGAGTCTGCACTGTTTGCTTGCAGTCTACGAATTCAAGGCTTTAACGAAACACTCCCAGTCTCCGATCAGGACCAGTTTCCCAGGTAATCGACCCAACAGTTCTTATCGTGTTTTTATCATTTAAATGCATTAGTTTGTTTGTTTTAATGGGGTTTAACGTCCCCGTCAACATTATTAAGGTCATTTTGGAGACGTTGCTTCCAATTTTGTGGAACAACTACCCGACATTGAGACGAAATGACATCTCAAGCCCTGGCGCCCAATGAAACCAGAAGGCTTTTATGCATTGGACGATCTGACACACACACCGCCGTGTAGCCTGGCCAGGCTTAGTCCTTCTAAGCGGTTAACCAGTACTCGTGTGTGGCCAGATTCAGCTCTGCGTGGAAGCACCATCCATCCCAATCTATTTCTCCAAGCCCCGATAGGCGGGGGCGACATTTAAATGCATTACATTTTCCTTTATGTATACACAATAATATACAGTAGAATTTCAATGGCTCGAACCCGACGGCTGGTTTACCATGGATGAGTCGAACGCGTTCTTGAGTCAGCAGGAAATTCCTCAAAATACAGTATAGGGACAATTTAGGGAGATTACTTATGTATGCTGTGTGTACTCATTAGAATCGCCTCGATGACACTTATAGTAACCCTCTGTAGCTCGAACTACCACTGTCTCGAACATAAGTAAAATTCCTATATTAAGACCACCTTTGGGACTGTTCAAGGATTTTGTTGTTGTTTTCCAGTTTCCCCGTGTCGCGGGTCGTCAGCTGGTGGGGTCCTAGGGAACGAATCCATGCTGGCACTACAACGTAGCCGTTCGGTGGTACCCCTATTCCCCGTTGCCGGTGAACAGGGAGACCATCGCTCGGCTCCAGCCCCGTCCGTCTCGTGTTTGTCGTCTCACGTCTCAGGTGTCTCCGAGCCCACGGGCATCCCCTTGCCCTGTAGTCAATCGCCGAGCTCCGTCCTGAGAGGTTTGTGAAACGGTGCCGTGACCTTTCCAGGTCTCGGTGGGGCTTATATTTTGTCTTCCCGTTTGCTTCAGGAGTGCCTGTGCCCTGTCGCTAAATGGCATCTTTATTTGTTGGAGTTTCTGGGCTAGGCGTGCTTCATTTTTCAAGGGCTGTGGATGTGTTGCACAGTTCCAATGTGAGCCTTTGTTTTGGTGCAACATAGTTTAGTTGTAGTAATTTGGAACTCCATTCTAAAGATTTGGCTACGTGATTGCCTGCGTTCAAGTTATAGCAGTGGGTTTTTTGCGGTTTGTCGCAAAGGGGTGTGGGTTGTTTTGTCTAACAGGGTAGGCTCGGAGTTTGAACTTATCATTAAGGGGATCGTTTAGCAGTTAATTTTGTTTGAAAGTTTCATTGCGATTTGGAAGACGTTTCTAAAGATTGCTATACACGTTTCCATGTTACGTGTTATGCACCTTATATCCAATCAGGGGATTCGAGACAAAGTTTTTAGCCATTTTGTGGTGCTTATTTGCACCACAAAATTGTAGAGTCCATCCATTTCTTTCTTCTAGCTTGTAGCTTCAGCCGCATCTACACCCTCACGCCAGCACCATGTCTATGGATGTCGTCTACGCTTTTTTTTATCGATTTTGATATTGATATTGATATTGGTATTTTTGTTTTTTTTATTTTATTTTATTTTTTATTTTTGCATATTTTTGTAATGTATGTACATTGTTACATTATTTGGTCTGTGCCCCCAGCTTATTGAGTATATATGCGGGCGGATGTGCTCGCCCGCCACGGACCTGTCGTGTTTGTTTTTCTTGTGCTTTAAAGATGGTGTTGTCCGTTTTGGGGCAAGCCCTCCCGCTCGCTATTGCTGGGTAGGACAGTTTTTGTACCTGCAAGGTTGTGCTTGTAGATTATATTTTGTGATTTTTGTTTATTCTGTACATACAACATATAGTATAGTGTGACGGCCTCCGCCATCTCGGGCCCAAGTTCGTGTTTATTTTAGTTTGTGGGTGACCTCTATCGCGGAGGATGTGGAAGCAGGTCAATCCCCTTTTCTGCATTTTTTGTTAAAGTTAGGAAAATGTGGTGCCCTCCTCCTCGTAGGATGTCATATTCTGTGGGACCGTAAGTGGGTCGTTCTGGGTCGCCATGTTTACATGTCATTATCTCATCCTACGTGAAGGAAGGCATCATAGGAGGAATTGTATTCCTACCTAGTCGTTTGAGGGTTCGAGATATCGTGTGCCGATCTCGTTAGCAATGTAGTTAGTACAAATTCATATAATCATGTAGGTCGCATACAAGCGTCCGCCTGCGCATGTGCGCAGTCGAGCACTCCTATGCGATCTTGTTTTTATGTGTCATATTTACAGTTAACAATGTTTGAAATCGCTTTTTGGGAAAAAACTAATCTTCTTCTATCTCCAGGTTTTTGATCTCTCTTTTCCTATACTATCCTCTCTACGGGATTCCTACTGTAAAAATATTCTCCAACTATCGCTATATCTACCTAATTGAGCATTGCGTGGGTGGATGTATGTTGTTTTAGTTTTGCGTGGGTGGTTGTGTGTTGATGCCCTCCTTCAGGGTCGCGCTAAGTCATGCCCTAGTTAGTTAGTTAATTTCCCTTATCTGTATAAATATATGGCCGTCTTGATCGTCCGTTTTAATTACGGTCATGGCGCGATTTGCTGTTTTTGGTGATTCTTATGTTAAACGACAAGGGCAGTACCGAGGGCTGTTTGATGTACCAGGCGAGGTTCCGTTTTTCGGCCGTGGTGGTATGCGCGTGGCGAGCTATGATGTTGACTTGTGGGACAGCGTTTCATATTTTCCGAGGGCAAATTTGGGACAGCGATGGCCGCCTCCACAGGCACTATTATAGGGACCGTATTCATTTGTCAAGGGAGGGACAGAAGCAATACCATGTGTGCTTAGAGAGGGCCTTCCTGCGATTTTTCTGCTAGTCAGGTGGTTATAAAAGGGTCCTTTTGTGGGCCCCCAGATCATTCCCTTTGGGTAACCTTATAATGTACATCCTTTAATCGAAAGTGAAATTTGCGAAAAAAAAAGAAAAACAAAGAGATGTGATAAGGCCTATTGTTTCTTATTTCTGTCCCACTCATCTATGTACATTCCTGGTGGAGAGCCTTTTGTTTGCTAGTGTGTTGGTGTGCCGTTCTCCTTTGGGTTGTGTGGTTCTCGATCAGCCAGGATTTTGACGCAACGCTGCTAAGTGCAAAAGTCTAAAGACCGCAAACCCCAGCGTTACATCTCGTCCTGATTTCCCGTCTGCCTCACCCCCTCCGGAGAGGCCGGGCGATGAATTTTCCTTGTGGTGATCCATGCCCAGTCCCGGCGTGTTCTCGTGTGATCCTTTTTTGGTCAGTGTGGCTCCCGATCAGCTAGGACTTTGGTGCAGCGCTCATAAGTGCAAAGCCAGTGGGCCGCAACCACAACGCTACACCTCGTCTTAACCTCTCGCTTGCCATACCCCTTTGGAGAGTGGGTCGGGGCTATGGATTTTCCTTGTGGTGGGTCCATACCCCGTTCTGTTATGGTCTTCTCACTGTGATCCAGGGACCACTTTTGAACAGTCCCAAAGGTGGTCTCCCGTGGAGCGCTGTGGTGCAGTGGTAAATTATCGGATTTGAGATCGAGAGGTAGCCAGTTCGAGCCTCACAAGCGCCACGTGTTGTTTCCTTGAGCAAGAAACTTTATCCATATTGCTTAGTACTGATTCCTACCCAGGAAAAGAGGGTCACATGGAAGATTAGTACTAGTACTTAATGTGTTACCCTCTATAAAAAAGGTCGATTATTATTATTATTAGTAGTAGTAGTAGTATTATAACTAGAGCATACTGGATGTTGCAAACACAAAGGAAATATACCTTAAACGTTCTAAATATGAATTTAAAACCATAATTTGTCTTAATTTTAGGAGGCCTTAATAGCGGAATTTTACAGTATTTTCAAGGTCTCAAAAGGGGCTCGAGCCATCGAAGTTCGAGTATATATGCCGCCGAAAATGTTACTCATCGACCTAACGCTGTGATCTTACCCCTATATGCCCAGCCTCCTAGACATGGAACATAGGCAAACAGTGTAATACCTGATCAGATACCCAAAAAAATACGGCGTCTTACAGGTTCTCCTTTATTGACTTTCTATTGTGAAACATACACCCAACGAAACAAACCAGCTTTTCAACATTTTTTTCTAAACCACCTAGGATTGTGGCCCCGTAAATTGATTAAAGCCCCACCCCCACGCAGTAAAAAACTTTTTACTGACCGTTCTAATGCGGATCTTCTGTTGTTGTTGTTTATTATTGTTATAGTTCGCTTTTGCATGTATGCATTGCTAATACCTTTTTTATTTTGGATAGCCGTTTGGCCATTAGTTGGAAAGCAACCGTCCTGTTGGCTTTCCGCCCGTTAAGTTTTCATTATGGTGAAGTTATTTTGTTTGTGTTTCTTTCCCTTTGTTGTCTTGGATGGGCGGTGTGAGGTACAGAGGACCCGCATTATAACGACAGTATTTGTTCCCTATTATTGTGGCGTTATAATGAATTTGCCGTTATAAAGAATCCCAGTTAGGATAAAGGTCTTTTCCATATCATTACTCCAAGAAACAATTGTTATAGACATTTGTTAGAATCGCCTCGATGAGGCGATTCTAACAAATATCTATGGCATTTGTTTCTTGGAGTATTAAATTACAAGAACCTTTCATGACTATGTATTCGATTTGGGCATTTCCAACCCGAGGGAAGCCCAAGCCGCTCGGAATTGTGGCTAAACCTTTAGCTAAGAATGCATTCCACTGAAATTGTCGTTATAACGATTTTGCCATTACAACGAATGCCGTTATAACGCGGGTCCTCTGTACTCGTAATTATATCGCCTTCACTTCTATTTTGCAGCTATGCACGGCCCGTGACCAATGAAAAACAGATTTTCTAACCAACATAGAACTGACCAATAGCTTCCGTTTGATGTGTCTGGAACAGCACGAACCAAAGTAGCCCCAATGTGCTTCTATAGCGCCCGGTTACCTTAAAAACCAAATCAACCAAATTGGTCTTATCGCGCAACATTGATGGGCCGTTTTGTTTAATTTGAGGTTGAACGTCCCCGTCAACACTGCATAGGTCATTTTGTAGACGTTACTGCCAATTTTGTTGAACTTTTTGCTCAAAATTGAGATGAAATGACATCTCAAGCCCTGTCGCACAATGAAACCAATAGAGTTTATAAGCATGGACGGTCCGACTCGCACCACTTTTCCTGGGAACGCTTCCCTGTAGGCACATGACGTAATTGTGACGTCACATCAACGTCCGTGCAACGTCATGACTTTTATGTTACGTCACATCTACGTCGTGACGTTGCACCGATGTTGATTTAGCGTTGCCCTTGAGACGTATGCCTACTGAGTTGTTGGATCCTCTAAGCGCTTTACCAGTACTCATGTGCGGCCGGTTTCAGTTCTGCGTGGAAGCATCATGCAGCCCATCTATTTCTTCAAGCCCGGATGGAAAAGTATATGGACAATCATATGTAGGTTATCAAAACATAATCTATGTATTTTACGCGAGCACGTGATAATGTTATCATTTATTGCATTTTGAATATATTTTGTGATTAACGTTTGCGATATTTTCCTACTTAGTTTGCAAACAAAACTCTCTAGTGCTCGCTAGAATAAATTTATTTTATCACTCAACACAACACGAACTCAAGCGACCCTTTTCTGAGACATTGCCAAACAATGCAGACCCAAATCAGACACCGTAGAATGCGTCTGATCTGGGTCTACAATGTTTACTTGAAGAACATTCGTTTTTCTAAAATTTGCCATAAACAAAAAACAAACCTGACAACCACACAAACGGAAATGGACCACTCCAAACTTACTACGTGGAAGATTCCATTGTCATATAGGGGTCAAACTTATCTACACTTCCATAACTCGAACACGGAATTCTCGTCTTCTTTGGTTAATCGGAACTAATTTTTGAGTCCGCAGATAATTCTTCCTAAAGGACCATGCAGTTATCCATATATTCGAATATTTTATATCTTCATAAGGTTTGTCGTGTGCACTCAACTCACCTTTATTTTGTATAAGATCGTAAAGACCTCAGGAAGTGATCCCTATTATGCCTCATGATCTTGCGACATTGAAATGAAATGACATCTCAAGGAAACCAATTGGGTATATATGCATGGGTGGCCCGACTCACACCCCTTTGCCTGGGCAAACTTAGACCTTCTAAGTGATTTACCAGTACTCACGTGTGGTCGATTTCAGCACTATGCAGTCCTATCTATTTCTCTAAGCCCGATGTTGGGCGGGGGAGGGGGATGCAAAATATTGACTGTTACGCATGATTTTGGCTGTAACACATGCCTTTTCGTATTTTTGTTTGTTAGTTGTTTTTTTTTTTTTGTGTGTGTGTGTGGGGGGGGGGGAGCGTTGTGTTTGTTTTTGTGTGTGTGTTTTTTTGCGCGTATCTGCTGCGAATAAACAGTATGATGAATGATCGTGGAAACACTGGGGACATAGGTGTAAGAGGTCATCGCACAAATGTTGGCCCTGCATTTCCAATGTTTCTTTCGCAGAATCATGTACGAGGTGAAACCGACCACAACATGAGTACTGGTAAACCGCTTAGCGGATCTAAGCCAGCCCAGGAAAAGTGGTGCGAGTAGGACCGTCCCTACGTATAGACCCTTTCGGATTGTTTGGGCGGCAGGGCTTGAGATGTCATTTCATCTCAATATTGGGTAAAAGTCCCACAAAATCGGAAGCAACGTCTCCGAAATTACCTTAATAGTGTTGACGGGAACGTAAACCTAAATTCAAACAAAGAACAAACCATCACGTGATCAAATAAACACCCCTTAAACCCACTTTATATAGAGAAAACTGGGGTTTATTGGGGTTTACATTATTTTGCTTATTTCTGCTCCAAGACATAGGTTGTGGGTACTCGTTAGAACCGCCTCATTAGAACCGCCTCAATGAAGCGGTTCTAACGAGCACCCACAACCTATTTTTGATGTATAAATAAGAAAAAAATATCACGGATTTTCATCACAAAAGTAGCCATTTTGGAGATATGAAAAAAGCACTATATCGCACGGGTGAGACTAACAAAAATCAAATACTGGTTCTTTTGGCACGCTTGCGTTGCAATAGAAAACTGAGTTATTTCCCCTGCATTGTGAGTATGAATTCTTACAACCAGGGCACATGTATATATTGAATATCATCCTTCACATCGCAATTAAATGTTCAGAAAAGCCAACGTTTAATTGATTATTTATGCCCTCTGACGATTTTACGACTCCGAAACTATATCATTAGCGGGAAATTATGTTCTATTGTAACACCAAATTACCTCGTAAAACCATTGCAGACATAAATGGGTAGCCTAATAACGGGGTTTCGCTCGCCCGCGGAGGTTGGCTTCTTGAGGTCATTCTCTGTTTGACACAATGACAGCGCCCTCTATATTGACAGTAAGCGGTTAACAAAGAGAAGTGAGCCTTTATGCTCAGGGACATTAACACAAATCGAAAAAACAAAATTTAATTTATGCATGGTAAAAGCTAATGCTGGCACCCCACGCGCACGCCGTATTGTTATTCACATGAATATCCTCGCAACACACAAGATGTGTGCCGTATGGAAGACTGGTGGCCCAAGGCTCCTTCGGGTAGACAGTGAAGACTAGTAGATTTGTTTGTTTGATTTGAGGTTTAACGTCCCCGTCAACACTGTAAAGGTCATTTTGGAGACGCTGCTTCCAATTTTATGGGACTTTACCCGACATTGAGAAGAAATGACATTTCAAGCCCTGCCTCCCAATGAAAACAATAGATTTTATAAGCATGGACGGTCCGACCTCAACTCTTTGCCTTGGCAGGCTTAGATCTAAGCGGTTTACCAGTACTCGTGCGCGGGTCGGTTTCAGCTCTGCGTGGAAGCTTCATGCAGCCCATCTATGTCTTCAAGCACCGATGGGCGGGGGCCGAAGACTAGTAGATATGCAGCCAGCCTGATTAGTGTTCATTAGGTGGCACAGTGATATTACTTTATAAAAAGGTTTAATAGTTTCTTATTTCTTCAACAAACATAGCTTGTGGGTATTCTATAGAACCGCCTCAGGGTGCCCACATTATATGTTTTTATCACATGACGTCGCGTCTGAGAGTGTAATAACGCCATGTAATATTTTCGATAATCCACTAGTGGATTAAATATGCAAATTAGCTAGATACGTCCCGTGACGTTACATGTACTACGTCCTTAACGACGTCGCGTTTACTAATGGCGGAATATTGACATTTTTGAAAACAATCGTGAATAAAATGCGTTTTAAATGTCATATGATAAATAGAATCTTGCATTCGTGTTCATGTATTATTGAATTTATTAAACTCGTTGAGGAAAAGGCATAAAATGCTCGGCAAGCATTTTATCCCTTTTCCTCAACTCGTTTAATAAATTCAATAATACATGAGCACTCACGTAAGATCCTCTATATAAACAATAATAAGTAAAAATAAAGTACACCCCTGCAAACCCCAGTTTTCTCTATATGAAGCGGGGATTCACGGACTTATTTACGCGTTGTTTCGTCGTGCGCAATCACGAAAACACCTCTGTGTAATTTTGACTCCCTTAAACCCCACTTTTATAGAGTAATACCGGGGTTTACAGGAGTATACATAAGTTGGCTTATTCCTGCTCAAAACAGAGATTGTGGGTACTCGTTAGAACTGCCTCACTGAGGCGGTTCTGACGAGTACCCATTATCTATATTCTCGGCAGAAATATGAAAAATATCAAGATTTTTCATCTGAAAATTTTCATTTTTGGTGGTAAAACTTCAATATATTTAAATTAGCGTGTATTAGTAAAGGCATATACGAGAAGATCCATTTTCGCTTTGTGCGCCTCAATTGATAAAACTATAGAGGTGTTTTCAGAGAAAACAAGTGTCCACCTATTCTCATCACGTTAACCTGTAGTAGGCTTGGTCTGACCGTAACAGTTACAATTTAGGATATTGCAAGGCAAACTGTCATGACATGACACATGTTTCAGTTATCTTCCATAATTTGACATCAGTTTTCTGGTTGTACATAATAGCCCGTTGTAGTTGTATGACAGTCACGAATTCGGGTGTCAATATGAATGCTAACACTTACTTAATAAGTCATTTTGACCTTAAAAGTCAAGCATTCTGGAAGAATTATAAGTTTGACATTTTGTCTTCGTAAGGAGGCAGACATGTTGCTAAATTGACCGAAGTTTTATACAAGACACCTTTTCATTGGTCAGTCAATAATTTGACGAGCCAATCAGCGTACCCTTCCTTAAACTTGATCGTCGCTTAATTCCGTAAGTATACGGAAAGCAACGAATATTTCGTATTGAACTGAATTACCAAACTTGACCGATTGATTAACTTCGATTACCTTTCTTTTGTTTTAATGGCTACCCTCAGTATTATGCTGATTTAGCTATTTTTATATCCAGTCCCTTAATCCTGGAGTGTAAAATCTGCCTATTTACTCCAATAATAAAGAAATACTTATTTAATTATTTATCATACTTAGGGTTGCATTACTAGCTAGTATGACCATCTTTTTAAAGCGGAATCTGGTATATTCTGCTTCTTTTCCATAATAAACTTTGGGTCATATAAAATCATGATCCAAGTTCGTCAAACTGTCCAATATCGCTCAGCGTAACTTTTATGGTTCATCTGAGGTAGGATATCTCTGTACTCGTTCATCGAGCATTTCTTATGTTCGTACCATTTTTTTTAGCGAGGCTCATCGAGTTTTTCTTAAACTCGTACTTGCCTTCCATTTTTATTTAGGCTTTAAAACTGGACATTTTTGGGATCATTTTTCTTTTTGTTAATCTTTAGGTTAATCATTCAGCTGACAACTTTCACTTCAATCTTAAGAATACTTGTTATTTTTCTGTCTCAATAGAACTATAGGATTCATCGCCTAATCACATCATGAATATTTGAAATTACTTGTAAATTTTATTAAATTAGAAAATTTATATTTTGTTTTGATCTGCATGCAAACAGTCTGGCATTAGTGGTCGAATCTTCCTGTACGATCAACGGGAGTGCCCTTTTTGTAAAGGACACTCTAGGTGACGTTATAGCGTTTGTCTGTCTGTCCGCCAGGTTTATCAAGGTGCCAATTCGTCCGTCTGTTCGAGGCTGAGCCTGACGGACTGATCATACGCCACAAGCTTTAGTGCTGTAATGCATTTATATTTACACTTGTTAAGCCTGTGCATACGCGCCTGTGACGTGTTCGCATATACACGTGTGACGCATACGCATTCACACCTGTTGTGCTTACGCATTCACACCCGTGACGCATACGTATTCACGCATATAGAATTTATATGAGGAAACTACATTAGTGCAGTGGTCCACACAAACGTCCACCTACCACAAACCCAAGTTCACATAGGCAAAATTTGGGTTTTACACGGGTAGACTACCTTGTGTCCAAAATGTATAGAATACATGCATATAAAAATCACAAAGCTCTGACAGCGCTGTCGGGTAATTGTTTATGAGCTGGTAAAGTGCCCTAAACGGAGAATCGACCCAGCAGGCACATGACGTAATTGTGACGTCATATCAACGTCGGTACAACGTCATGACCTTTATGCAACGTCATATCAACGTCGGTGCAACGTCATGACGTTGCACCCACGTTGATTTGACGTTGCCATACCGACGTGTGCCTGCTGGGGAGGTGTCTTGTGTCGGTTTATCCTGCGATAAATGTATCCGATGTCATCATGTAACGTCGCTTTTCATTGGCTGGCATTCGGTTTTACGTAGGCCACGGTGCTAATAGTAGAAAAAAAAACTAAATAAGTTCATTAGAATGCGGATAACTGTCTTTTGGGATGGTAAATTGTAGCCAACTCCGCGGAGCCGTAAAGCTGACTTATGGACCTAAAATACGCCGATTTTCCTCCCCAATACAGTTATTTCTACATCATCGAATAAATCGATTAATCGGCAAGCCACTATAAAGCCATTATAAAGGTCTTGTTCGCCCAATCTTGCAATATGGCAGTTGTATCTGGGACCCCAGTGGAGACAGTTCAGAATACAGCTGGTAGATTTGTAACAGGCAATTACTGCTTTGAAACTGGAAGCATGGCTGGAATACTTGGAAAATTAAAATGGGAGTCTCTCATGAAAAGGAGAAAAGACAGTAGGCTCATCCTTTTATACAAAGGTCTAAATGGTGCTGCCAGCATTCCAACAGATGACCTTGTTCCCCCAGCTAGACACTGTACTGTGGAAATCACCATTCGTTGGCGTTTCAGACCCTACTGCAAGAACTGACATTTATAAAGAGTCGTTCTTCCCCAGAACCATTAGAGATTGGTATGCCCTTCCCGATTCGAGAAGGTGCTGATGATTGGGTAGCTAAATTTACCTCTTTGGTTAGAGCTAGGAACTAACTTCCCATATCACAAGTCCTGGTACATGAATGTCATTTGACGTGTCACCGGTAACAATTTTGATTCTGACAAGGGCTTATAATAAGCCGCATCATTAGCAGCTACACTGTTTATGAAATGGATCAGCTCTAGCAGTGATTTGCTAAGTCATCAACCAGAGGTTGGAGATCAGTTGTAAAGAAGATCAAATCAGGAGCGCGTAGCGAGAGGAATTTGTCTACTTACCACCCAACGACAAACTATTTATTATTATTATTATTATTATTATTATTATTATTATTATTATCATTATTATTAATAATATTATTATTCAACAAATAACACACTAGAGCTAATCTGTTTCGATTTTTTACACAAAAAAATCGACAATAATGTTGTTGCTTCCTTCAAATTCTCCCAAACTTTCGCCATTGTTAGAAGAGATCCCGCCAGCCTTATTGACTGTAACACACACATTTATGCCCTTCAGTTATGCTTTTTATGGGAGAAAACATCACGTAAACATGCCTATATAATTTTGACCCTCTTGAACCCCACTTTTATACAGAAACACCGGGGTTTACAGGGATTTATCTTACTTTTTTAAGAAATAGATCAGCTCTAACTGTGATTTGTTGAGTAATAAATCACAGATTGGAGGTCAGTTGTAAAGTAGATCAAATCACGAGCGCGTAGCGCGCATGATTTGTCTACTTACAACTGACCGACAAACTGTGATTTATTACTCAACAAATCACAGACTAGAGCTGATCTATTTCGATTCTAACACGCTGAAAATCGGCAATAATGTTGTTTATTCCTTCAATATCTCACAACTTTTCGCCATTGTTAGAAGAAATCCCGCTAAAACTATCGACTGAAACGCATGCATTTATATCCTTTTCTAACGTTTTCGATACGAGAAAATGACGTTACACCGTCTAACGTCAAGGAAATCGACTAGTGACGTCATAAATTAACTGTTTTAAATGACGTCACTCGTCACGCTCTTCCGAGCTGTGATTTGTTGCAGAATGAAACACAGCCGTTTTTCATTCTAACCCGCTGTGTTAGAATTCTGCTCTAAATATAGATTGTGGGTACTTGTTAGAACCGCCTCACAATCTTTATTTAGAGCAGAAATAAGAAAAATATCTTAAAATTTTCCTGTTTTCGCCGGTAAAGTTTACAATGTATTTGTAAAGGCGAGTTTTCGTAATGTAACTTTTCACCGCCAAACGTGATAGAATCTTCGAGTGACTTCATAAAACGGAGGTATTTCGCGTCGCGCTCTTCCACTCAGAGATTGCGATATTACACCCGTGTGACACAGTGCATTTCTTCAAAACTTTTCTGATGAAAATTTATAATATTTTTCCTAAAAACACTGCAAACCTAGGTTGTGGGTGCTCGTTAGAACCGCCTCATTGAGGCGGTTCTAACGAGTACCCACAACCTATGTCTTTGAGCAGAAATCAGAAAAATAATGTATAGCCCCGTAAACCCCACTTTTCTCTATATAAAGTGGGGTATAGGTGGGTCTTCATTTCACGGACTTGTTCACGTGATGGGTTGCAAAATAAATCATAGTTCCTTCACTTTGCCTATATAGGCGCGCTGTGTTCGAATTCTTATTTAACTTCATTTTTGGCCCCCGCACATCGGGGCTTGAAGAAATAGATGGGCTGCATGATGCGTCCACGCAGAGCTAAATCCGACCGCACACGAGAACTGATAAACCGCTTAGAGGATCTAAGCCTGCCCAGGCAAAGCGGTGCGAGTCGGACCGACCATGCTTATAAACCATATTGGTTTCATTGGGCGACAGGGCTTGAGATGTCATTTCATCTCAATGTCGGGTAGAAGTCCCACCAAAATGGAAGCAACGTCTCCAAAATGACATATACAGTGTTGACGTGGACGTTAAACCTCAAATCCAACCAGACCAAAAACTTAATTTTTATCTGTATCCCAGTGTGACAAATGTTCTGTCTTGAAGCACATTTTGCTCATGCATGTTAAGGTCACGGACGAGCCTCCGTGGCCTAATGGATAAGAGCGCTAGGTCTCTCGCCGCTGTGGTTCTAGCCTGGCTCGAGTCACATGCGAGGCACCAAGTTTTGCACTGGGAGGTCAGGTGGTTTTTCTCAGTATACCTCGGGTTTCGCCTACCTCTTATTAACGATCGGCTCGAAATAAGTTAAATAGTCTGGAAAGGGCCGTTATATCAAAATAAAAAAAAATGTTAAGATCACATTTCTTGACACCAAGCATTTATCTGCGAAAGCAATTTCTCATGACTGATGGCAGTCTATAACTACTGCATCATTCTCGTCCAAGGAATAGTCACGCTTGAGGTAATTGTTCCAAATGAGTTTTTGAAGAGACCATTTATGCTTTTGTATTATTTCTCAGCCTTAATGTGTGGGATCACGATTCTTAGCAGACCTAAGGTCCTGTGATCAATATCGAAACGTTGATGACTATTATTATCTCTTTAGAAAAAAGTTTCAGAAAGTATTAGGCAAGTAGTTTCAAATACCCGTATTCTACTAAGTAAAGAGTATAAAGTTTTTGAATACTTCTACACGGGTGCTAGATCTGAGGCTTTGGGAATTTAGTAGTAATTACAAGAAAAGATATGACACAAAGCGCCATATCAAAGGACTCGATTGTGATTGCATTGGACTATATATTTTGGAAAGGAACAGGCAATGAAATCTTATTATTAAACCTTTCAGTTATAAACTTATAAACTAGAATTATTTGACCGTCTCAGCATGAACACTGAATCTGCAGTATCAAATTCAACAAGACCGGTTGTCTTGTCAGTTTCATCATGTTTCTGGAAAACTGTGTTGCATTTAACAGTGTAACAGAGTTGAATTCGACAATGACTGATCAATGGGCACAGCTTTACGGATATTACAAACCGACTAACGCAATTACATTACGCAAACACGCCTATACAAATACAGTACCACCTTTTTTCGCCGAAAAATGAACATTTTATGATGAAAAATTGTGATATTTGTCTTATTTCTGCTCAAAATATAGATTGTGGGCACTCGTTAGAACCGCCTCATCGAGGCGGTTCTAACGAGTACCCACAATCCATATTTTAGAGCAGAATTAAGAAAAATAAAGTATACCCCCGGGAACCCCAGTTTTACTATATAAAAGTGGGGTTCAAGGGGGTCAAAATTATATAGGCGTGTTTTCGTGATGAGAAAAGAGACTGGTCTTCTTTTTACTTAGTACCCTCCTTTTCAACACCAAGAACAGCACGAGTCCATTAATTCCGTGTGTGTTTATATATTATTATTATTATTATCAACTGTACCATCGTTTTCTATATTTATTATTATTACTGATGAATTTTCAGCAAGTGTTTATTCATTTTTTCCAATACATATATTACAATAGTAATAATAATAATCAAAATCATAATACTTGTTGTAGAAGTAGTAGTAGCAGTTGAAGTAATAGTGGAAAAAGTAGTTAGTACACTAATTATTATAATCGTCGTTTTGATTATTGAAAATACTATTATCATTATTATAGTAGTAGTAGTAGTAGTAGAAGTGGGAGTAGTAATAAGTGTGGTATTGCTTGTTTGATTTGATATTCAACCTCCCCGACAACACTACTTAGGTCATTTTGGAGACGTTGCTTTCAATTTTGTGGCTGTTTTACCCTGCATTAAGATCAAATAATATATCGCCCAAACAAATCAATAGGGTTCAAATGCGTCTCAACAAACCATATACGGCTTTCTACTGACGTCGAGGATGATAAGAAATGGTAAGAAATACATATCAAGTGCTGCCGACCTATGAAGCCAATACATGAATAGAGTCTATATGCATGGTCGGTCTGACTCGCGCCACTTTGCCTGAGCAGCCTAGTAGTAGACTTGTATTTAGAGTATAAGTATTATTATAATTGTTTTAGTATTAAAGTTTTCATTATCATAAGTAGTAGAATTATTAGTAGTAGTTTGTTTGAATCCCCGACATCTTGGAGACATTGCTTCAAATTTTGTGGAGCTTTTATCCCGCATTGAGATGAAATGTCATCTCAAGCTCTGACGCCCAAACAAACCAAAACGTTTATATGTAGGGGCTGTCCGACTCGCACCATTTTGCCTATGCAGGCTTAGATCCTTTAAGCGGTTTACCAGTACTCATGTGTGGTCGGTTTTAGCTCTTAATGGAAACATTATGCAGCCCAGTTTTTTTCTGCAAAACCCGATGGGCAGGGGCCCATGTAGTGGTTGAAGTAGAAGTAGTTTAATTATTGTCATTATCGTTTTCATTATTAACATTATTATCAGTAGTAGTAGTTATATGTGGTTGTTGTGATATTATTATTATTATTATTATTGTTATTATCATTATTATTATTATTATCATGTACCTTCCTACGAACAATATTGGCATTATCATTTTCATCACGTAAATATACTCTTGTAGTGCTCTTATAAATCCGATTTTATCTCATTTACATTATTATGAGAATATTTCAAACCGCAACCTACAATTGAATTGTTAGAAAAATGCAATTTGTGCAGTTAAGAAACACAGCATTATTATGGATGAATTGTAAATATGTTCTTTGTCCTTATGAACTTCATTTGAAACAAATTAGAAACATAATAAAACGATAGTGTGAACAGCTTTGAATTCATTTTTGTGACAAAAGTGCTCATAGCAGTTATACGTCTTCTGAGTGAGCATATTGACTGTGTATATCCATAGTCATGGCACAGCAAAATGTACAAGCTGGTAAGTTTGAAACACATCTTCCCATACAAAGTGTCCACAAAGTTCCTTACGCAACCCTATAATATTCATCAACTGATCTGTTTATATGGTACTCGAGTAATACTATGTAAAATAATCAGAGTCAATCCTTATGCTCTCAATCAAAATGTGATGTGCAGCCTTTTCTTGCTGAACTGCTAGAAGATCATGTGAAACCTTCGTGTAAGAATTGCTGCATTTCAAGAACTACTTGTGTAAAGAAAGTGTGTAAGAATTGCCGTGTTGAAGTCTTAAACAATAGTATTGGTGACATATGAACAGGTTAGGTCAATCAAAAGTTCGAGTCACAAAAAGAGTGCACCTCAAGTTTTTCAAACAATTTTAAAGTCCTTCTTTTATGGTGTATGGGTAATTTGGTGTATTCCAACTTTCTATTGACATGCAAAGCGATTTCCTTCTGGACTAAAGTAAGAGATGAGAATGCCAAAAATGAAATAGCAGAATCAATATAATAATATTGTCTAACGTTTAAACAAAACCGGAAAATGCAAGTGGAAATGGCATAAAAAACATATGGGATTCTCCCAACCAGAAAAATTCTAAATGGTTTGTAAAGGCTTTTAAAAAAATCTCAAAGACCAATTCCTCTATCACTGGAATTCGTTAGTAGACAAGTCTTCAAGTGGTTTAAATTATCGTATTTGTAAAGATAAATTCGAAATGACTAAATATTTTTCGATTCTGTCGAGCAGGCAATGTCGCATTTTGACCTCTAATCGGAAATAAACCACACTAAAGCTAAATTTGTTAATAGTCCGGGATTTGAGACAAGATTTCGAAAAATTTAATGCACCCAAAATTCTCACGCTTTATTTGTGCCGTTTCATTGAGATAGGAGCCTAACCTATATGACATGTGATTATTTAGCAAATCTGGTGGGGAAAAGGGGTTGAAAATCCTATGAGTTTACACCCACCCCCATGCGGATGGTATAGTTGGATTGAGTTTAGTTATGTGTAGGTTGCGCTTACATATGAATGTTGATTTATTGCATCAGCCAAAATATTTGTCAATATTCGAAGACACCAAAATTCATGATATGACGTAATTACATCCGGTGTTACCATAAATTTTGACAATTGAAATTTGACCCCCAAAATTTGGTAAATTTTACACTATTTTCGCGCTAATTAATTTTTAGTACTTTTTTTAAACAATTTCTTTTTCGTCAGTATGAAGGACGGTTATTTTTGCACGGGCATGTGAAATTTGATGGCTCTGTTTCAATCCGGGCATGAATAAGGGACTCCGATACCTATGGACCATTGTACCACCTTTTCCTGTTGTGTCACAGATCGTGATAAAAATTTATATTAAAACCAACATAAACTAAATTATTTTACTGGCTGGTCATAGATGTATCATAACAGGGACCGATAGATATATTTTTGAAAAGTTACTGATGGCCATTTCCTTCCGGTTTATATTTAGTGAGGGGGATATACATCACCAAGCATATTTGTCAGCGGGTTAATTGGCAATGATTCTCTAAACTGGTGACTTGAAACAATCAACATTTAATGAATACATTGTATATTTCAAGAATCATTATCCAAAGTTTCCGGTTTGTGCTGATGGCTCCCCAAGTAACATCGACATTATTATATTTTAAACAGGTAAATGTTACTGGCCACTTGAAATCTTACTGGGTACCTTATTTTCTGTTAAGTCGCACGACTAAAATAAATCGTACTCGAGGTTTAATGTAACGTAAAGCCATCCCTTAAACATTCTTCTATCCTCCCTTTTCCCAGAGTTGTGGTATAACCTGTAAACGTGCATCTTAAGATGTCACCTGCACTTAATTTCTACCATTTTGTTGGACAACCTGCCTACGATAGCCTTGTCCCACTTTTCACCATTAGCTCTAAATCATCCTGTGTCTCTTGTCAAACACTGATCAGTCTTTTCTTCATCTCCTTTATTACTACTTACTTTTCTGACATTTGTCCCATATATTGATTGTTTTGGGTTTAAAGGCACGTCATCCCTTGTTGGTCATTTTTGTCCCCTCTCCAGAGAAAGGGAGATAGCGACAGGAGATAGTTGAGCAGATGAAAGTAAGGGGCAGAGGACAAATGGGAAAATGGAAAAGCAGAAACAGAAGAAATAACTGTCCCCACCCCCCCCCCCCCCCTACCCATAACTGCTGGAAGAATAGCAGGTCTTGTTCAGCTGTAAGCCACTATCAGCTGGACGCCTTATTGACGCAAGATACATGTCGCCTTTGCTTCACCCAACCACCCCAATTTTCCCATATAGATTGGCCAAAAACGCCATCAGGAGTTATCACGTTTGAAAAACAGAGTGTATGCAATGATCAGGAATCTATACAAAATATCTTGCATTCAAAACACCAAAATGAAAACATCATGGATGGAAAGCCAGAATGACAGTTATCTCCCCACATGACCGAACGGCTATCCAAAATAAAAAAGGCATTAGCAATCATACATCTTAAGGACTAACTATGAAAATAGTAAACCACAAAAAAGGATCGACGACGGGGTCAGTAAGAAGTTTTACGGGGGCGTGGGTGGGGTTGGATAATTTAATAGATTTTAGATGGTCACACTACTCGCCCTTGATTGTCGTGGTTAAAACCGATAAATAGTTCACATGACGGAGTTCTAGCTCATCAGTGCAACATCTCCGAGAAAAGAAAATCAAACGACTAAAAAGATGAAAGAACGATGAGGACTCGACAGCATGAAATAGCTAGAATTCTGCAGCAAAGGAAACCAAACAATTAGGCTCCGGTTAACCCTACCAGAGACAGAGCATCAGGCACATACCTTCAGGCGTTCTGGCGGAAATGCGTTCGTACATAAGAAAGGAACTAGGCGGGCGGGTTAATTTACTTGAGGTTGAAACCTAATATATCAGATATATTGAACAGTGAACAGAGACGATGTTTGGCATAATAAATGTTATGATTCCTACGTAAATCAAGCTTCTTCTCTTCACCTTTGTCAAGAAGGGTGGGAACATAGGGTTCAACACGGACCCTCGACTGAACTTTTCTGCATCTTCATGTAACTTGGTGACCTCAATTTGCGCATGTTTGCCAAAAGATCGACCAAAACCAGAGTCATTCAATCAGCAAATAAGTTGGAGTATATCAAATCCGCAGCTGGAGAATTAGATGCCGATATTTAAATTTAGAAGAGTATCTTTTTTGCAGCAAATTAATGTTAAAAACCAAAACAATAAACCTCTAAAACATTTAAGTAAAATCGTTCCACCAAATACTGTATAATGTTTCGTTTTTGTTCGCAGTAAAATTTCGCACACCTTCAGTCAAAAGGAGGCTTGATTGTTCAGAGGCGTTAACTCATTAAAACAACTTTTCTTCAATTATGAAATACTGAACAAAAATCTGCCAACCCTTTGAAAAAACAAAACTGAAATAGGGCCGCGCTGTTATCTTCACTGAACATTGTCGTCTTTCAGAGGTATTGCTATCATGGTAACTTCATACCAAACTACCACTGATCACCAATTAATTGCTTATGAAGCTAAGCAACAAAAGAAAACCAAACAAGCGCAATCAGTAAAGCAGAAAACTGTGGCTGCTGTATCATGACAACGCCAATTAGATATGGTTTACGCTTGCCATCAAGTTTACGCGACTTTTCCCTGAACACAAAATTGTAAACAAGCGGCAGATGGGAAACTACGCTCACCAGAGCTCAAGTGGGCATAACCCACCCCCCCCCCCCCCCAACCTACACACCCGTGGTAGCCATTTATTTTAACAAACCATGATGGTTTAGTAGAGGCCAATCCCAGGACCATTGATGCCAAATTATTTTGAAATCAACCACTGTTTTCTTTTGTTGCCGTCGCATACATTATAGTCAGCTTTGAACCATCTTAGGGCAAGAGTCCAAAATGCTGCATACCAAGGTCTTGTATTTCTTGAGATGCAGAATTTAAAATCACTTTTGGCCGTTTATTGGTGTGACGATCACACAGATCCCTCTAACAAACTTGGATTTCTCGACCACACTGATGCAGTATATGTAATTTGGTAGCAATTAGCCCAGTAGTTTTAGAAAAATTAAAAACTAAATAATTTTTATGGCCCAGGATCATTAAGCTGATTGCAAATATCAACTATGATGTCATAAGCTGCAACAGAACCAGAAAACCCTGTCTTTTCGATACAAAATCCTAAGTGGCCGAATGTGACCTTGACGTAAAAAAGGTCAAGGTCAACGAATTGTCATCATTTGAACAAATTCAATAGGACCCGGGTCCCATATATTTTATACCAAGTTTCAAGGTCATCGGTAGATTGTTTCCTGAGAAGGCGATTTTCAAAGGTTTTTACCATATATGGGCATGGCGGACATTTTGGTCATGTGAACCAGATATTCAGAATATATGTTTGTTCTTCCACCCCATGGTGGCTTCACATTTAATTTGGTTGCAGTTGGCCTTGTAGTTTCAGAGGAGATGTCGTTTGGAATTGTTTGGATGCTTAAATGAGAAAAGAGGGTATGAACATTTATCTCCCCTTTTTATGTCTTTTTCCCCACTTTTTTGATTTTCTAACTCCATTTTCAAGAATCTGAGAGACCTCTAAATAAATTCGTATCATAGTTAAGTGTGAGAAAGTAAGGTGCATTAAACTCCTTAAATACGCGTGCTACGAATTTCAAATCCCCGACTATAAGCTTTACATGTAGTTCTGGCTATGCGCTGAGCACATTTCTGTTCGGCTTTGCTGATTCCTTTTGCTTCATATTCACTAGTAAGGCTGACACGATTAATCGTATAATCGATTAATCGATCGATAAATTCCACAAAAATGATTATCATTTCTGATTTGCTTTCAATCGATTACTTGATTGGTACAATTTACTACCCAAAGTTATGTCTAAAATAGCTGGATGAGTGGCAAACAGTGCAGACCCTGATGAGACGCCGCATTCTGCGGTGTTTCATCTGGGTTTACACTGTTTGCTCAGGCCTGTCTGTTCAAATATCCATATGGTAAAGTGCAGCATATGGTAAGAGTCATGCTCAGACAGAAAGCCAGACAGGTAAAATTATGACAAAAACCTTAGCGATTACAAATCGATTATCAATCGATATGACAGAACAGATAATCGATTATCGTTTCAGCTCCGATTAGCACCCAATCTGATGAGACCGACCTCGCCACGTTGCTCGGTCATGTGCAATTTGTTCCATGACTCTGTTGGTATGCTGATGTCCCTGAGGAAGGCTTTGAGTGTGTCCTTGTATCGCTTCTTCTGACCACCATCCTCACCGTTGTTTCATATTTGTGGTTGTTTGATTTTTGTGGTCACGGAGATGTTGCACTGATGAGTTAGGAGGCCTTCATACGGACTGAACAAATTATTTCTCTAAATCGCGACGGAAATAAGGGCGAGGATTGTGGCCACGTAAAATCGATTAAAGCCCCCACCCCCACCCCCACCCCAAGTGGAATTCGTTTCACTGACCATGCCAAGGCGGTTCTTCCGTCGCGGTTTACTCTTAGGTTATGGTTTGTCTTCGAGTGTGTGTATCGCTTATATAATTTTTTTGGATAGCCAATTGGCTATTTTGTTGGAAAGTAACTGTCCTTTTGGCTTTCCGCTATTGATGTGTCCATTAGGGTCTAGTTGTTTCATGTTTGTGCTTCTTTCCCTTTGGTGTCTCTGACGGGAACTGTGGGTTAATTGTATCGATTCCTGATTATTGCCTTCACTTCTATTTTACCTTTTTAAAACCACCCTATATTATTCTATATATGTGGACCCCTTGGGGTTTTGGAAGAATTCTCTAGGAATGCAGGTGCGAGTTCGAATATGAAGCAGCACCAGCGCTCGAGTTATTAAAGTTTTACTGCATACAAACTGCAAAGAAACTAGGACCCTATTAAATCATTTGAACGTAACAGAAACTATATAAGTCAAACGTCAAACTCCTGTGAGCCACTGTACGTAAGCGATACGATACATAAATAACTTTGTCGAAACAAAACAGAATACGATCTAACATTATGCAAAATGCACTACATTAGAAACCTAAAATACAAAATTAGTTCATAAAATATCTGGTGGCTTTTGGAGTTTTTGTCTTACAAAACATGTCATTTAATATTTTTACAAACTTCCGCGGATGTTTTGTGTGATTGCAAATCAAGATAAGAAAAGCTTACTGTGAATGCCCATTAGAATTTAGAAGACTAAATCGCATAGCATTTTGCCTATCTTAATTGCTTGGATGGCTGTTTCACGCCCCCTTCAGAGACGCTGGCGCCAAAATGGAATATCTATACTAAATCCTCAATAGGAATTTAATCAACAAATTATGACTAGGAATTAGTGCTCTTTATTTTTGGCAAAACAACTTTGAAGGCAATTAACTGCTGTTGGTAGAAATTAACACAAAAGTTTTCTCCGACAGCGAAACATGATTGAAGGAAAAGCACGTGCATGCTGAAAATTAAAAAGACTTTAATGATGATGCTGTCATTTAAAATAATTATCTAATAATTACGTTAAGCTGGATGCAAACTAGCTAATCGTTTCGTAAAGTTGTTTTAAGAAGCATTGCTTTAAATCTTTCTGCAACAGAGGCTCTTAGGAGCATACATATTTCTTTTACATTGCAAACAGGCATAGATCGATGCGGGCTTAATCGTTATATGCCTTACATTCCCATATTTGAACACGAATGGCTAGGGAAAGGGGGTAGGATATGTAGATTTCTGACTGGAAAATCCGCCCCCGTTGTCACTGTTAGGCATCAAGTCACAAGACCCTTGATGCAAAACAGTAACCTGACACATATGAAAGAATTTATCACATGACGTCGAGTCTTAGAATGTAATAACTCCATGTAATAAATGCTATTACCCACCAGTGGATTAAATATCCAAATCACTTAGATTACTAGACTTATAAAAAGTAGAAGTAAAACAAAGATCAGGAATTGATACAATTAACTTACTCCACCCATAAAAGACACCAAAGGGAAGATATACAAACATTAAGCGACCAGACCATAATGGAAACCTAAACAAAGGAAGGCCATAAGGACAGTTACTTTCCCACAAAATGGCCATGTGGCCATCCAAAATTAAAAGACACAAGTGATACACACAGCAAGCAACAAACAACAACATAAATAAATCGCCACAGAAGAGCCGCCTAGGAACGGTCAGTGGAAGATTTCCACCGGGGGGCTTAAATCGATTTTACGTGGCCACAATCCTCGCCCTTACTTCCGTCGCGATTTAGACAAATAATTTGTTCAGTCCGCATGAAGGCCTCCTAACTCATCAGTGCAACATCTCCGTGAACACAAAAATCAAAGAAACACAGAGGTGAGACAACGGTGAGGACTCGACAGCAAGAAACCACTGAAATGCTGGAGCAAAAGAAAACCAACAGTTAGACTCCGATGAGCCCGACCAGAGACAGAGCAGTCTGCTGAGATGTGACTTTTTTTTTCAAAGCAATCCTTAGATGAAAATATATACCCCTTCCTCAAATCTCTCTCTTGAACTCTCATCACATCTAGATGTTTGAGTCAGGATAAAATAAAATATGGCCTTGCATGGTGGCATAATATAAAATATGCAATGCATGAGCACACCTATTAACATCTAGGACGTATATAAGTCTATTAGATTACATGTGGACGTCCTTGACGACGTCGCGTTTACTAATGGTGGGATATTGATTTTCAGGTTGCGGCTTCTTCAAAATTTATCTGGAAAACGGCTGAAGCTTTCGTAAACATGCAGTGGAGGCCCTGATGAGACGCAGCGTTCTGTAGTATCTGATCTCGGTCTGCACTGTTTGCCAGTTACACGTTTTGAATTTCCGGTACACAGTGGGTTAATTGTAGTGAGTATAAAATTGGTTATTTGTACTGATCTATGAAGGATTCTTATTGTAAAAATATGTTTGAACCATAAAGATTCTCGGTTGTTGGAAGGGATTTTCCGGATCTGGTAATCAGCTTCCGTTCACGTTTTTGAGACCGGTTTGGGGCAAAACGTCTATGTTGCGAAATGTCTCGTTACCACGGTTGTCACAGGTTTTACACTTGATGTGCATTGTATTCGTCCGCGGCTATGTCATCGCTGCCTTTCATTCATAAAAAGCTTATATAATTGTATGGTGGCATATTTCTGCCACGAGATAGCTAGAGAGCTATCATGATAATTTAGGAATGTATCGCGATATTTTTTAGTTTTCTGCCAGTTAACAGATTTTTTTATCGCGATAAATTTAACATTAGTATCTCGCTTTTTTTGCAATGGTGCCCAGAACTGACACGAGGTAGCCAGATAACTATGTTGATAATGTCAAAACTTTTCGCGAAAATTCTCAAGTTTCCTGAAAATATTATTGCGATAATTTGAATTGTTATCACGATATTTTCGGCATTTAAATTCTGAAATCTATAAATAGATCATCTGCCAAAAGGTGAATGGCTAAACAGCGGTACCGCTCCGTAACCGATATGGTAAAAAGTCGTTTCGACCCAAGACGTTTAACCCTGGCCGATGTCATTCCCTTCTGCTACATGTATTTCTCATCCATATCGTTAAGTCCCCAAACCCTAGTCGCTTCGCCCCAAACCATCCCCTTTCGGGAAGTGTAGAGACTACAAGAAAGACCGCCTCATCTTTTGTTAATCTCGACCCCATCTCTCTCTGGTGTAGTTTAACACATATATGTGCACAGTATCAACAAATATATTCCAAAAAATTAGGTTTCTATTTATTGACAACAGGCTAATAAAATGGCGGAACTATCAAGAAAATAGTTTAAATTATCGCGATAATATTTTCTGGAAAATCCAAATTATGTATATAATCTTTGCAGTTTCGCGATATTCTTTTAATTATCTCGATAGTTATCTAGCTACCTCGTGGCAGCTCTGGGCACTGTTACCACAAAAAAGCGAGATAGTAATGTTAAATTTTCGCGATAAAATTTTAGGTTATCTGGCAGGAAACTCAAAATTATCACGATACTTTTTTATATTATCGCGATAGCTATCTAGCTTCCTCGTGGCAGAAATATGCCACCATACAATTGCATTTTTTGTAAAAGTTACAACAATTGAAACATTAACAAGAGGACCTGCGCGTTTATTAAGTTTATTGATAGTACGTACAAGTTATAATATTCAGTTTAATTGGAAGCCGTTTGTGAGACTTTCGAATAATGAACAATATTTTCTCACGGAGAATTGTGGTGTTTATGAGGCCATTTGCAGGAGCGTCTAGATTTCAGCATAAATGTCTGCTCAGGAGACAATCGCACCAAACAGCAAACAAACATAGAGCTTTTCAATTCTTATATCTCAGGGTCTGCCATAAAAGAAAATTTAGCCATATCCTTTCATTTAAGAGTATGCCCAATGGGAAGAAAGATGTCCCTTCCCCGGGCTAATTTTCCTTGTTGTGCGTAATACCATTTTCTTCAGGTTTCACTGCTGCCTCTAGTATGATGTGGACGACCACACCTCCCCCGAGAAATAAACCATATAATTATTGCTCATTCTACTTAGCTCTCTATTTACGAGATAATTATATGTTAGCTTAGAACATAATTCCTCGCCGATGATGTATTTTCGGAATCACCTAATCGTTAGGAAGCATAAATATTCAATTAAACGTTGGCCTTTCTTCAGCTCGTGAGGATAATTGGGAGAAACGAGAAACAAACAACCTGGTTTTCGTTTAATGTGTGTTCATTTTATGATAGAATTCCCTCGCTAAGTACGTCTAGATTACAACGCCAGGGCATACTCCAAATACTACATTATGTGTTTTAGCTTTTGATTGATGCAGTTCGTTTCATCAATAATTGTCGCATTATTGCGTTCCACGTGCTTTATGGCTGGCATGTTCACACAAGCGTCAAATATTACATTTACAATCAGGTGTCAAGGAAACGTGTCGCATCTGAACACTGCCCGTTAACTGTTCAGTGCGCGTCTTCAGCAGTTCTCAGGCCTTTCTGGACTGTTTATGTTACAAAGGATAAATTATATTATGAGAACTATTTGCTGAGGTTCCAACGTATAATAGAGCAATGACGATTGATCCACAGCAACATCAGGTTAACAAGTCCGTGTAATGAACACCCCTCCAAACTCCATTTTTATAGAAGGAAATGTGGGGTTTACGGTGGTATTCATTATTTCACTTATTTACATTGTGGGTACTCTAGCGAGCACCAGCAACATATGCCTAGTTAGCTCGGCTGTTTTCGAAGAAAACGACGAGGTATTGTCATAGCTCTGGTGTCGTCTACGTAGTCGTCGTCTGCGCCCGCGTCGTGCAAAAACTTGGACATTTTGTAATAGCTCTGTCATTACTGAACATATTTATTTGAAACTCGGACTAGTTGTTTATTATGAAAATGGGAACTCATCTCAATAGGTGAGGTAACCCTCAAAATATTTTTGGCAAAGTTATGCCCCTTTTTAGACTTAGAATTTTTGCGAAAACTTGGACAGTTTGTAATATCCCTGTCATTACTGAACATATTTACTTGAAACTCGAACTAGGTGTTCATAATGATAATGGAACTCATACCAATAGGTGAGGTAACCTTCAAAATATTTTTGGCACAGTTATGCCTCTTTTTCGACTTAGAATTTTTGCGAAAACTTTGACATTTTGCAATATCTCTGTCATTACTTATCATATTTACTTGAAACTCTTGCCCCTATTTCGACTTAGAATTTTTGTTTAACTAAAAGAAACTGCAGCCGAGCGTTGGCACCCGCATGCGGTGCTCTTGTTTTTAAACCGGTCATGGTTGATGGTTATGCTTCCCTCTTTCATTGCACGACAGGGGTCATATCTCTGACCCGATGACGGCCCCAACTTAACACTTTACTTTTATACTTTAGTAGTGGTTGGTGCCTGATGATTCGTCTTTGGTCTGATTCTTCGTGAACTGCCTGGTGCAACTTACAGTGTGTGGAACAAGCTACGAGACCTCATCTTTGACACAGTTATTCAATCTGATTTATATTCTTATTCTGTTATGGTATATTGATTGAGGTAGTCAACTTCACGTGGACCAACTATTTTGTGTAGTAAATAACATAAGAACCTTGCGCGAAGGTTGGACCCATAGAACCGATTTAAACTGACCTTCCTAAGGCGGTGGTTCTAATGCTGAGTATTTTAAATGTAGCCTTGTCGGATTTTTCGGCGGGGCACTTCATGTTGTTTGTGCTACTACTTGAGTATTCATATGTATTATTGTTGTTGTTTATTTACTTTTCATTAACTGTACCTGTTGCACCTTGATGACGAGGTAGTTGGTCGTTGTGCTGTTTCTTATTCGTTTTTTGCCTCATTTTATTGTTATTGTCTGTATTCCTATCACTTTTATATTTTGGACAGACGTTCTGCCAGTTTGTTGGAATTAAACTGTCCGTTTGGCTTTCGGCTTGTTTAGTTTTGGTGCAGTTATTTTATCATCACGTGAACAAGTCCGTGAAATGAATACCCCCCCCCCCCTAAACCCCACTTTATATAGAGAAAACTGGGGTTTAGGGGGGTATACATTATTTTCCTTATTTCTGTTCCAAGACATAGGTTGTGGGTACTCGTTAGAACCGCCTCAATGAGGCGGTTCTAACGAGTACCCAAAACCTATGTTATGAGTATAAATATGAAAAATATCATAAATTTTCATCAGAAAATTACCTTTTTTGAGGTATGAAAGAATGCACTATCTCACACGGATGTGTTATCGTTATGTGTTTGTGCTTCTTTCCCTTTGGTGTCTTGGATGGAAGGTGTGAGGTAGTTGTATCGATTCCTTATCATTGCCTTCACTTCTAATTTAGAGCGTGTGTTTTAGTATGTTTGAAAATGTAGTCTAACTGTTGGTTTTCTTTTGCTCCAGTATTTCAGTGGTTTCTTGCTCGAGTCCTCACCATTGTTTCATCTCTGTGATTGTTTGATTTTTGTGTTCTCGGAGATGTTGTACTGATGAGTTAGGAAGCCTTCAGGCGGACTGAACAAATTATTTGTCTAAATCGTGACGGAAGTTAGGGAGAGGATTGCAGCTGTGTAAAATCGATTTAAGCCCTCCAGTGGAATTCGTTTCATTGACCGTTCCAAAGCGGTTCTTCTGTCGCGGTTCTTCTGTCGCGGTTTATTTTTGTTATGGTTTGTCTTTGAGTGTCTGTTTCGCTTATATTATTTTATTTTGGATAGCCAGTTGGACATTTTGTGGGACAGTGGCTGTCCTTTCGGCTTTCCGCAATTGATGTTTCCATTAGGTTCTAGTTAATTCATGTTTGTGTTTCTTTCCCTTTGGTGTCACTGCTGGTAGCAGTGGGTTAATTGTATCGATTCCTGGTCACTGCCTTCACTTCTAGTTTGCGGATCTGTAGGCTAGAGGACATAAGTGGGGGTTTGAACTCAAGCACTGCTTGTGACATATTTGAGCTTATTTTGCATAATATGTATATTCAATAGGCCGTGAAGAGTACCGCTTATGAGAGTATCGTTATAACCGGGACTCCCAGTAATACGATGGTGGATGCGCCTGTGTTAAATATTCATTTATAATAATTATATGGAAAGCAAGTTATAATTATGTGTCAGTTTCACCGTTTTGGCAGACCTGGTCCCATTTGGCATTCACCTAGTACTCAGTAGACGAACTTTTAACAATGACTGACAACCAACCATTCAATAAATATTTCAGAAATAGAGACAGAATCGCTTAAGAAAATATGATACGGCCAAATCTATGCAGTCGGGACAATGCAAAATAATTATGATATCATTAAGTACAAATCTGCCGCAAATGGAATTAAAACAAACCGCGTAATTTCGAGTTCAAATGCATTTTCCATTGTGAATGTATAAACATTTAAAATAGCCTGTCCTATCTGAAACAACATACATTCATCATGCAGCTGCAGTAAATCAAAATCAGCTCCTAAGCTGTGGTCGTTTTTGGACGGGTTTTCACCATGATGGAAGCAACTCTCTAATAAAAAAATAAATAGTTTGTTAAGGTGTTCAGTTTTATTCGGAACTTGATTATTTGCTTTCGGACAGCCATTCAATGATCATCGCATTTCTGCCATTAGTTTGAAAAAAAAGACAGTCTTTGTTTTTCTTTACATATGGTGGACAAAATTATCAGTGTTGATGTAAATTGTTTATAATAATACTTTATTAGACCGAGAAAAACTGGACCATTTTTGTTTGCAATTTTCGGAAACTTTTATCCGACCATTGCTCTTTTTGGACGGTTTATAACAAATTGATTCATTCGTTCAAATTGATTCTGGTCGTTATATTTATTTATTTATTTATTTATTGATTTTAACCTCAAACAGATTCTTTCACAATAATAAATCGGGCTTCTGTTTATGCATGGTTTGATAACTTGTGATTTTCTATCGCTTCTTCAGCATTGCCCGAACGTTCTATGTTTGGGAGCATCTTTGACGTATTACGCTTCCTCTGAATGTCATTGTTTATTCGTCCTATTCAAACGTGCATTCCGTGCTTGTTGCGCTTGTTTTCTCTGGCTGCCCTTCAGTAAGCTGCAGTATTTATCCAAAATGCAAACGTCGCTGGAGCAAATCAAATCAACGTCGGTGCATCAAGGTACATGTGACTTTGCATAAACGCCATGACGTTGTAACGACGTTGATGTGACGCCACAATTACGCCATGTGCCTGCTGGGTAATTTTGTGCCTTTTGCAATTAAACTCTTTCTCCTGCTGTCAATGTTCGGTTGTTTTGGCTTGAATAATATGCGGATTCGCAAAAATATCCTTTGCTTTATGTCATTTGTAGACGAAATTCAGTGCAAATGTAATTCAATTTGGAAATCGTGTACCTCGCCCATCAGACACGAAAAGTTGAATCAATGTTGACGAAACGTTTTTCACGCCCGTTTAAAAGACGAATCAAGGTTGCGTGTCTACTTGAAAATAGCAGACACGGTTTTATTGAGTCTGTTCAGGACCATGTACAGGGAGACTTTTACGGCCGCAACACCGCACACCAGCTGTTTGTTTAGGTGTTACCCATAGAATGCATATCACAACAATTGTCGCCTGCTTTGTCGTCTGTCGGTTAGTATAAATATCATTGTCTCAAGCAGCGTGGATCCAGATCAGACTGCTCCTCAAAGAGCAGTCTGATCCGGGCCCACGCTGCTTGCCTGTATGCAGACATAATAGTAAAACGCTTGCAAGACGATTGAGCAGACGACATTTTCAGATGCAGCTTATCCTCGGATTCTGCTTCAGTTACCATAGAACTATCACAGAATGTTGCCTAATACACCTAAGACTATACATTAGTAAACAATTGTCACCTGGAACATTAACAATTTATAATATACAAAAACAACATAATAGCAGACGTCTTTTTAATATAGATATTGGTAGCAATAAAAGAACGCTATTAGCCTGTAAGTGCTCCCTAATTGATGATTATCACCGCCAGCAATAAACAAAGAAACTTGAGCCGCCTGAACGCTTCAGCAGCTGTTATGAATTATCGTCTGCTACTGTGCTTGTCAACAACTATATTCTGATTGGACGGGATATTAATACTCACAGTAGGCGTTGAGATTTTTCGCTATTGATTACTGGTCCTATAAGTAGCGACTCAACATAATGTGAAAGAATTTATTTCGTTTATTGGAATAAAAGCAGTAAAGGGCACAGAATGTGGGAAATCTGTTTTTCATAATGCTATGCTGCGTATAGCCTGGCATTCAGGCCCGCCCCCATGCATTTGAGTAGCCTTATACATCTACTCTGAACCTTCAAAATGATGTCTTTATTACAAGCCCTTTTTCTTAACGTTAAGTCAGACACATGTTTTTGAAAATATCATTAGGAAAACATGTCTATCTGAAATAATGGCGTCCAACATGGTGTCAGAAATGACAAAATATTAGGTAAAAATTGCAACATCTTTCTTATTTCTGCTTTCAACATAGATTGTGGGTGCTCGTTAGAACCGCCTCAACGAGGCGGTTCTAACGAGTACCCACAATCTATGTGTTTGAGCAAAAATAAGCCTGATAATGTGTAACCCCTTAAACCCCACTTTTCTCTATATTAAGTGGGGTTTAGAGGGGTCTTCGTCTATCGTGATGTCATTATAGTGTACAAATGTGCATTTTTATTAAATATATTGTCTTAATGATAGTGCACTTTGCACAGGCTGATTCCAGTTTATGCTGCGTACAACATGCACATGTATCTGCAAGCAAATGTTCTTTGGGAGGGCAATACTTTGAAAACAAGGTTTCAAGTTTCAAGTTTATTTAATACTGAGGTTATATATCAATATAACAACATGAGGGTTAATACTATAAACATGGTGTACATATCAGTGACTCGAGAACAATCGAGATTTGGACACGAGCGTCTCCGCATATACGTACAGTGAAAACTCGATGGCTCGAATCCGATGGCTCGCTTACCATGGCTGATTCTAACCCGCCCTTGAGCCCCTATGAAATTCTTTCCGTAGGGCCTGACTGTAAGATATTGTTAAGATATTTAATTATGAAAAGGTTTGTTGGGCATACTCATTAAATTCATCTCGATGAGGCGATTCTAATGAGTACACTCAGCACGTCTTTATTTTATATAAGCCCTATGCCACTATGAATAACCCACAGGGGCTCGAACTGTCCCTGTTTCAGACAAATTTGTATGGTCCCAAAGATGATCGATACTTCGAAACACCATTGTACGCATGTACGCATTTAGATTAAAAGGGAAACGACAAAGAACTGAAGACCGTTTAGTGTCAAGTTGTTTTTTGTTGTTGTTGTTTTTTCTGGACCGGACTTATGAGGCTTTATTAGCCGAAACTACGTAGTATGACCCATATTCTTTCTTATGAATGTTTTCATTGCTCTTAAAGGAACTCATTTTTGATTTTTATTTGCCTTCACTGCAGCTGGTGTTGTGCCGTGTGGCGGCCGTAAAACGTCTCCCCGTACATCAACCATAGTGCAGTTTATATTTTACTTTTGGTCCTTTGAGATCAGCGTGAATATTCTGAGAAATCGGAAATAAATTATTGGTATAGACTCATATTCTAGACAGGTTTTTAATTATTTGGACCCCATTTTGTCTTATATCAATCTTTGAATCGACTGCCTATTCGAAATTCGCAAAATTGCAGTATGTTTCCTCTGGCTTTCTTTGCCGGATCATTACAGGGTCACTGATGAGGCTTTATTAGCCGAAACTACGTAGTATGACCCATATTCTTTCTTATGAATGTTTTCATTGCTCTTAAAGGAACTCATTTTTGATTTTTATTTGCCTTCACTGCAGCTGGTGTTGTGCCGTGTGGCGGCCGTAAAACGTCTCCCCGTACATCAACCATAGTGCAGTTTATATTTTACTTTTGGTCCTTTGAGATCAGCGTGAATATTCTGAGAAATCGGAAATAAATTATTGGTATAGACTCATATTCTAGACAGGTTTTTAATTATTTGGACCCCATTTTGATTTATATCAGTCTTTGAATCGACTGCCTATTCGAAATTCGCAAAATTGCAGTATGTTTCCTCTGGCTTTCTTTGCCGGATCATTACAGGGTCACTGATGAGGCTTTATTAGCCGAAACTACGTAGTATGACCCATATTCTTTCTTATGAATGTTTTCATTGCTCTTAAAGGAACTCATTTTTGATTTTTATTTGCCCATTTAGGCTGCATCAGTGACAGCCAACTAATTTCAAGCATTCGCGGTAGAATCAATGATCCCAACTGGCTGGAAAATATAACCGTCGCTGTGTTGAAGCCCTTTCCTAAAATTGAATAGTGCCAAGATACTAGTAAAATGAAAAAAGGAGCAGAAACTGCGCCTGATTTGTCGTCATTTTTTCCAGAGATATCGAATGAGCAAACTATTCACATGAAGTTTCTCTAACAAACAAAACTATTTGCTGGTTTTGTCTGCTGTGATCGTAACTGTCGCTTTAAGATTCAAACTGAGGAATAGATCCACTGGTTTGAAATGTCACCAAAATATAAATACCTTCCTTATTATATTCTACCCAATTACACATTGAGTCGTCAAAAATAACTAAGCATGGAAAATATGGCGAAATTTCATTGCCTTTTTTTTAGCCTTGACAAAAATCATTAGTTTAACAAATCCTTGTATTGAATCCCTTTAAAAAACCTTCTTGCATAAAAAAGTCGGATTTAGCCGCCTCGAGGAGGCGGCTCTAACGAGCACCTACACTTAATGGTTAAAGCAGAGATAAGAAAAGCATCGTTTTTTGTTTCATGTGTGAAATCGCCCCCGCCTATTGGGGCTTGAAAAATAGATGGGCTGAATGATGCTTCCACGCAGAGCTGAAAC
This sequence comes from Lucinisca nassula, assembly GCA_963580285.1. Lineage (NCBI taxonomy): Eukaryota > Metazoa > Mollusca > Bivalvia > Lucinida > Lucinidae > Lucinisca > Lucinisca nassula. The sequence goes on from OY757010.1 coordinate 82,863,309, forward strand.
CGACCACACACGAGTACTGAGGATCTACGCTTGCTCAGGAAAAGCGGTGCGAGTCTGACCGTCCACTTTCACTGGTTTCACTGGTCGTCAGGGCTGGAGATGTCATTTCATCTCACTGTCGGGTAAAACTCCTACAAAATTGCAAGCAACGTCTCCAAAATGACATATACAACGTTGACGGGGACGATAAACCACAAATCAAACAAATCATGTGTGAAGTGCTGGTTCTCCAAGTATGAAAGATGGGTGGGTAAGCGGAATGAATGTCACGCAGGTGTATTTTTCTAATTAGCCTTTAAAAGGACTTCTGAAAGTGCCTTGATTGTTCATTCTACGAAAATAAGGAAACTTTATCCGTATCTTTATTTGACAAATAGATGGGTTTCCAATAATAAGTGCTTCGTATGATTTCAGACAGTGCTATGGAATGAAACGTTTATTGATAGTTCAAAGGTTATATGAGCCCCGCCAAGCGAATTTGTGTCTTCGAGCATTCTGTCATGACAAATTTTAACTGCGCATGCCCAGCCATTCAGAGGGGCCAGGGATATGGCTTTCTGTCTGAAGGTTCCTCTTGCTTCACTGCTTGTAGGAGCGAGCAACAAAGGTACTGGCGAGACTGCGCGGATGCGCAGGCTCGCCTGAACCTTCGCTGCTCGCATAGGATATGTACCAAAATCGCTTGACGGGGCCCATATATTGCTTTCAAGCAAACCTGTAATGTACATGATATCCTATGAGAATGATTGCTCCTTCGAAATAAAAACGTCTAACCGAGAGAGAATATAGGGTTATGAAGCATTTGATTGATAGCGCAAATGGGCCATAACATTGCTCTTCAGAGAGAGTATAAATTTCATCGTGCTGGTCGGAGTGCGACACGAAGTCTGGGAGGGCGGGCACTTCAGGCAGACACGCTCAAAATGTGTAAGTTGAGTCAACCTTTTCTCCGCCTATTCGATATGACAGAGCACAAAACTTGGTAAATGGAGACAAATTGTTTTTAAAATAGAGTTTAATTTGCATCTGTATCTTTCTCCAGATAGATTATTTACACTTTTATTTATGTATACAATATAATTCACTACTTGATACAACAAAATGGCCGTTGAGTCATTTTTTAGTGTTTTATTAGCTCACCTGAGCCGGAGGCTCACACTTGAGTTTATAGTATGGTAAGTCTCCGTTGTCTGTCGGTTGTCAAGTGTGAGTCTGCGGTCAACATTTTCTCTTCTCCTCTGAAACCACTATGCCGAGTAACTCTTATCCTGCTGTTCACGACAACTCTTTTCTTTGTAAACAGTGCAGATCCAGATCAGATGGCTTCTGATCAGGATCTACACTGTTTGCCATTCAATTTATGAATTAGTAGGAATAAATTGCATCAAGTAATCTGATTGGTTCAAAGTCAGAAATCGGTGTGGCTAAACTGAATATTCAGCAAGAGAAGGGGTTAAAATCGAATTTCACGTGGAGCATCTATTGGGTGGGGGAACGAGAGTTTGATGGCCGCTATGCACATATAAGGTAAAAGCCCTTCAAAACATTTATCCTCCGGAACCAGTTGACCGATTGTTATAAAGAAAACTCGGTATGTAGCATAAGGGAATCGAGCCAATTTCCGTTTCTTCAAATGATGGCCTCTGGATGACCATGACCTGTTTTAGGGCAATGTCAAATTCGGTAACATAGGCTGTAATTGATGCCATTGTGGAAATACCAAAATATCTGAGGGTCACAGATGACGCCTAATTGGCCGAAACTACCTTGTCTGGCCCAGAAAAACTTGTACAATCTACAATTTACAGTTTTGTGGTGTACTCCTTGCTTCCAACGGATGATTCATTCACAGAACATATTGTCAAAGCCGTGTATTTTTCGGAAACTATTGCAGCCTGTGAGATTAAAACATCACATCACGAAAACACGCCTATATAATTTTGACCCCCTTGAATCCCACTTTTATATAGTAAAACTGGGGTTTCCGGGGGTATACCTTATTTTATCTTATTTCTGCTCTAAAATATAGATTGTGGGTACTCGTTAGAACCGCCTCGATGAGGCGGTTCTAACGAGTGCCCGCAATCTATATTTTGAGCAGAGATAAGAAAAATATCACACGAGGCGGTTCTAACGAGTACCCACAATCTATATTTTAGAGCAGAAATAAGAAAAATATCACAATTTTTCATCATAAAATTTTCATTTTTTCGGCGATAAAGGTGGCAATGCATTTGTATAGGCGTGTTTGCGTAATGAGTACATGCAGTAAGCTAAATAAGTACAGTATAATTCCTAGAAGCCTCCGTGGTGTAGTGGTTACGCTACTCGCCTGGTAAACCAGGGATCGCAGGATCAATCCCGGGCTTCTCCAGACTTTCGGATGAGTCTTTAAACCGAGGGCCCGTCTCCGTATGACCTTAGCTGTTAGTGAGATGTAAAACCCAAACACTCACTCACTCACAGTAAAATTCCTATGTTAAGGCAACCTTTGGGACTGTTCAAAAGAGGTCTTGAAGACCACTTTTTCTTGAAGACCACTTTTGAACAGTCCCAAAGGTGATCTCTGGCTGCAGAAAACACAAAGAATGAATAACTGCAGCCTTCTAAATAAGCGATTTAAAGCAGACTTAGACTTAATTTTATGTGGTCTTTGTAGCGGAATTTCACTAGTTTAAGTATTCAAGGTCGATGTCATTCCTTGACCTGGCCCAAGATCATTCATATATTCATAACAGCCAATTGACCATTTGTATTCAAATATAGCGATGTTTGGTACACCCAGGGTATAATGGTATCGTATGAGCCGGCGCATGACAAAACCTACAATAAGACCAATGCGACCAGCAGAGACTCAAATCAACCTGCAAACCCATCCACTATGACAAGTCCTTTTGCTTATGTCTCTTTGCATAGATATAAGCCTATAGTATGAGCATGCGATTAATGAAGACTCTGATCAGTCTGCGCGAATGCGCAGGCTGATCAGAGTCTTCGCTGTTCGCTCAAGCCTTCTTGTAGATTTTGTTATGCGCTGGCTCGTATGATAATTGCATAGTGAGTTCAAACGAGCTATGATGTGACAAACCTTGTCCCTACAGTAGGCGACCGTAAGTCTATTTTCTATTTTTTTCTATTTTTGGCCAAGGTAGATGTACGTCATTGTTTCCAAGCATCGGATGTGATATTCGAGGTGATATTTAAGATGATGACCGACATCAAGGCTACTCACATATAACAACGTAGAAGACGCATAGTTTACCCTTGCTCAAATTAATAAGTCATCATTACTCGCAATGCGACCCAGGCCCATTGATGCCTTTTTTGTGAAACGCATATATGACATATAACGACGAAAAAGACGCATAGTTTACCCTTTACCCTTAAAGCCTGCACAAACTGATTAGTCAATATATCTTGTAACGAGGACCAGTGTGAAAAAGGAAAACTTTGCCCTGTACGACGTTGCCAAACTATTGAGTTTACCGATCGTTCCTAGACGGTGCTTCTCTTGTGGCTAGTTATTCATTACGATAATACATTTGTGTGACATAGTGCAGCCTAAATACTGGATCTAACACATTCGTGTGACATAGTGCATCTTATTATATCTCAAAAACGGTTAATTTTCTGATGAAAATTTGTGATATTTTTCTTATTTATACTCCAAACATAGGTTTGTGGGTGCCTCATAGGCGGGTGTAACGAGTACCCACAGCCCATGTCTTGGAGCAGAAATAAGAAAAATAAGGTCCCAGTTCTCTGTCTATAAACTGGGGTTTTCAGGGGTGTTCATTACATGGACACGTTAACGTAAAATTGCCATTGTATGACTTTTCATATATGTCGTGGTAAAAGTTTTATTTTGAATAGCCCTTATGTCATTTTTGGGGGAACCAAACTGTCATGTTGTCTATCTATTTGAGTCCGTGAAACGACAATCTGTGTTGGAAACAGAAATAAAATGATGTTACAATTTTTACCTAATATTTTTCATTTCTGAAAACACATTGGGCACCATTATTTCGGGAATTCCATTATTTTACATTAACATGTTTTCCTAATGGACCCTGGACTCGGACATAGTTCATTTTATATCTTTTTTTAGATAAAATCCTCTTTTTGACCTCGACTCGGACTTAATATATTTTGTATCTCTTTAGATAAAATCCCCATTTGGCGTCGAGCAAGCAGCATGACATTAATTCTAATGCGTTTGCTTAAAATGCGTCCTTTTCCGTTGATGTTTCGGAAAGGAAGGTTAAAGGTTATTGTTTCCCTTTCCCTTCTGCTTTCGAAGACATTACGAAAACATGCCTATATAAATACATAGTTAATTTAATCGTCGAAAAAAAACAAAATTTTGAGAGGAAAAATTATGATAGTTTTCTTATTTCTGCTCAAAATATAGATTGTGGGTACTCGTTAGAACCGCCTCGATGAGGCGGTTCTAACGAGTACCCACAATCTATATTTTAGGGCAGAAATAAGAAAAATATGTTTTACCCCTGCAAACCCCAGTTTTCCTATATAAAAGTGGGGTTCGAGGGGTCAAAATGATATAGGCGTGTTTTCGTGATGAGTTGGGTTATCTCAGCTTATGGTTAATGAGCAATCTAGCAGTTTGGCCTGAAAAGGCTTCATTAATATTTTTGTTAATAGGATTCAGAAATACTAAACTGAATAGCCGATTCTATACAAAAGCATATAATATAATATTTAAATTTCTTAAAGAATGTTGAACTCGCATATAGGAATTTAATGAAGGCGGGAAAATGTATGGCATACATTACATGTATTACATGATACCGTTAAAGTATTGTAATAGTTAATAAACTACGGTTTTCATTATTCCATATTAACCCTTATTTGCCTAGCTTCCCAAAATCGGACATTTACTGACACTTCAGACCAAGATCAGACGTCGAAAAACCGGCGTCTAATCATGATGTTTTGCGGCGTCGGATCATGATCCACACTGTTTGCTAAGACCTTTAGGATTTTTTTCTTTGCAAAACTTACAACAATTAAAACAAACTAGACACCGATTTAAAAAAATGGACATGTCCAAGGGTTTCAAGTGGGGGCTTCTAACTGTCCCATATGGGTAAACGAAAGTTGGGACTGATAATGGCGAATAGTTGTGAAAGCGAATGCCATGTAATGCTTGCTAAATGATAGTGTTAAAGTCATGTAATAGTTAAATTCGATAACTCACAAGTTGACTTTACGGACACCACAGAAACAAGCAGTGGGCGGTATTGTATCTCGTGGTCAGTGATAAAAAGACACCTTTAATTTAGACGCATTGATTAAATAGCGTGCTTTTCGTGCAAATAAATGAATATCGCAATCACGTTTTCGAGATTCTTTTTTATTTATTTACTATGCCTGAAAACGAAACTGCACATCGCGTAACATGAATATTCGCCCCGCATAAGACATACTGAGTGTTTTTTGCGCACAACCTCTAACCGCGTATTCTTCAGCGATTTTAACCCATTTAGAACCGGAAACCCCTAAACGGGTAGTTGGCAAACAGTGCAGGCCCAGATCAGACGCCGCAGAACGCGGCGTCTGATCAGGGCCTACAATGTTTGCTAAAAGTTCAGTCATTTTCCAAATAAATTTCGATGAAAACACAACCTGACACCCCTACATTTTTAAATGAACACCTGCTAAATATAAGGAGGAAGATTCCATTTGGTACAAAAAGGGTTAAATCATGATGACCTTTTGAAGATGACAATATCCTTGAAGATTGAATGATTGACCATGTAATAAAACTCTATGCGACTTGTAATTATTTTACCGTATTGAATTCAGATTTTAATCAAATATTAAAATTTTCGCAAGCATCGCATTTTAAGCATAATGTTTACTGATACTTCGTATCGAAACAGGTATGATTTTTAATACAGTTACAGGTACCCTGCCGTAATATGTCGGTGTTATGGTTTCAATGTTGATAAATTTTCGTCTATTTATGAATCATAACAAAACAACGGTGTTTTCCACAGGTACGTATGTATAAATGACCGGCCCCGATAGCTCAGTTGGTAGAGTGTCCGCTCCGGGGAACGGGAGGTCACGGGTTCGATCCCGGGCCGCGACATACCAAAGTCGTTAAAAATGGTACTAGCTGCTCCTCGTTTGGCACTCAGATTTACGGGGTAGAGCTAGGACTGGTCGATCCAGTGTCAGGATAATGTGACTGGGTGTGGTATCATGTAATGTGTCTGGGACATGATACTTCAGTGAGGCAGCACTATAAAAGTGAGCATTGAGCTCCCTGTCGCAACCAGACACCGTCGTGATATGACTGAAAAATTGTTGAAAGCGACGTTAAACCCGAATTCACACACACGTATATATAACGGGTTATATTATAACACAAAAGCACTTAATTTTGCAGGGTTAACGTAATCAGTTGCGTAGCGCAACCAGTAGCGGGGAGCGCCTAAAACGACTGGTACACATTCCAGAGGGTCGCAGGTTCGATCCTCGCAGTCATCCTTTTTTTCATAAAGCTATTAAAAGCACGATTTATTTAATTCTTGCTGATTTTTTTATATAAAATAGTTTCAGAATTTACATTTTTATTATTTCTTGGTTAATTTTCAATTCTGTTTATTATATCATTATTTTTTCGTGAATGGTTATCTATTTATTTTAAAGTTCAATACATGTCATGCACACTTTTTTGAAGACATGTTCGCGGCAGGGCAACCGAGTATGAACTAAGGAATGTTCAGTAAAAATTTATATCAGCACAAAAAATGCATGCTTCACGAGAAAATCGAGGATTTTTTGCTTTTGGCGCGAAAAAAAAAATTTAAAGAAAAAACATCCCCAGCGGGATTCGAACCCGCATACTTCAGCTCTACAGGCCCGTGACTTTACCACTTGGCTAGCGTCGATACAGTGCAGGTATGGTATTTTTAGCCTGATACCATCACATTAATAGGGAGTCACCAAAAATAAAATTAGATCATCCAAAAATAACATATAATTGCGTAGATAAATTTAAAAATAACCTTTATTTACAATAATATTGACAATAACAAACTGACAACTGATGTCGGTTTTACTGTACGTTCCTGCATTAAATTGTAAATATCAATTTAGGAACTGTTCAAATGCGGTCTTTGCAATGACTTCAGCACCCAATTTCGTAAAATCATTTTTCGATATAAAAAATGGGAATAACATAAATGTTATACGACCGACTGCATGCATGGTAATTAACCCAATCACGGTTGACAACGTTGCTTCCTTTTTTAACAGCACGCCGGTGGGTCAGGCCTCAGATTCTATGACGGTTCCAGCGTAAAGGCTTTCTGAGAATAAAATGGAACTTAATTTTATGTAATGTTGGTTGGTGCCTGATGCTCTGTCTCTGGTCTGGCCCATCGCAGTCTAACTGTTGGTTTTGTTTTGCTCCAGCGTTTCAGTGGTTTCTTGCTGTCGAGTCCTCGCCGTTGTTTCATCTCTGTGGTTGTCTGATTTTTGTGTTTTCGGAGATGTTGCACTGAACAAATTATTTGTCTAAATCGCGACGGAAGTAAGGGCGGGGAATGGGGAATGCAGCTGCGTAAAATCGATTTTAACCCCCCCCCCCCTCCAAGTGGAATTCGTTTCACTGGCCGTTCCAAGGCGGTTCGTCTGTCGCGGTTTATTTTTGTTATGGTTTGTCTTTTGAGTGTGTGCATCGCTTATATTATTTTGATTTGGATAGCCAATTGGCCAGTTTGTGGGTATTGATGTTTCTTTTAGGGTCTAGTAATTTCATGTTAGTGTTTCTTTCGCTTTGGTGTCTCTGATGGGAGTTGTGGGTTAATTGTATCGATTCCTGATCATTGCCTTCACTTCTATTTTGAAACCAGGTAGTATCTTACCAGGTGATATTTGGTGCAAAGCAAAAAAAACACACGAAAATAACGAAATACGGCAACCTTTTAATTATGCCTTTCAAACGAGAATTAATTTGACTTTAGCTGGTCCTTTTAGCGGAATTGCGCTTTATATACGAACATAGCTGGCGAAATTTTACTATATACAGTAAAATTCCGTTATTGAGACCACCTAGAATTAAGATCAAATCTGCTTTAAAATAGAAGTGAAGGCAATGATCAGGAATCGATACAATTAACCAACAGTTCCCATCAGAGACACCAAGGGAAAGAAACATAAACATGAAACAACAGACCCTAATGGAAACATCAATAGCGGAAAGCCAAAAGGACAGTTACTTACCCACAAAATGGCCAATTGCCTATCCAAAACAAAATAATATAAGCGATACAAACACTCAATGACAAATCATAACAAAGATAAACCGCTTATTTTTATAAAGCTTATTTAGTAGGTTGCAGTTTTTCTTTGTTTTTTTTTTCTGCATACTGTGTCCCCTTATCAGAGACCTCCTTTGGGATTGTTCAAAAGTGGTCTTAATGACCACTTTTGAACAGTTCCAAAGGTGGTCTTAATATATGAATTTTACTGTTTACGAATATGGTGTTAAAGTTTTCTTTATAAAGGCTATCAAAAACTCCATTGGGTGAAAAAAGATCCAATAACGCATGATGCTACCACTGCTACGCCATTCGCGTACAAGCACGCGTTTGCAGTCATCGGATTGAGCATTAATTTTAGTATTCTCTTTAACTGGCATTGTTGCTAAAGGTTTGAAGAAAAATACTTCATTATTATTATTATTATTATTTCTTTCTGCTCGACATGACACTGGCTCGTGGTAATGTGACCAAAACCATTAGAATGGAGCTTTCTTTTGCATTCACGGGAACTGCATATTAAATTTAATTTCAAGCCGCTCAAAAGTTTTCTTGGCCATCCTGGGATCAACTGGTGGTCTTCTTTTGCTTCAGTGTCCAGTGGTGTTGCCGATGCCCCAGGGATATCCATATGTCTCAACGCGTTATAACAGTGGAGTCCTCAACCTTGCTTCATCACATCCGTTTCGTTGGTTTTAATTGTTACTCTGGGGGTAATTGGGTGAGGCAAAGGTGACGGGTATCTTGCGTCACTGGGGCGCCCAACTGATACCGGCTTACACATTACGAAAACACGCCTATACAAATACATTATTAACTTTACCGCCGAAAAAAAAAACGGAAATTTTACGATGAAAAATTGTGATATTTTATATAGATTGTGGGTACTCGTAAGGACCGCCTCGTCGAGGCGGTTCTAATGAGTACCCACTGTCTATATTTTAAAGCAGAAATAAGAAAAATAAGGTATACCCCTGTGGGGTTCAAGGTGCTAAAAATTATATACATGTGTTTTCGTGATGAGTCGGACAAGGACTGCTGTCCTTGCAGTAGGTAACGGTATTTCTTCTGTTTCTATACTTACATTTCAATTTCTTCTTTCTCATCTGTCTCTCACTTTTATCTCTTCTACAGTCTTCTCCCTTTCTCTAGGAAAAGACACAAACTGGCCCACCAGGGTTGCGTCACTTCTGTTGACGTGTCGTTAAACCAAAATCAATCAATCAATCAATCAATAATTTTTACCCCTACTGTCACATTGATGAGCTAGGAGACCTCTATGCGATCCAAACAGCCAACGCATTTGTTTAACCTACGTTCTTATATAAATATCAATGCGCATGGCTGTTTGAAGCCATTGTAAAATGGGCCGAAAGTCATGCTCAAACAGCAAAAACCATGTTCAAATCATGAAATTCGAGCGCTGTTTGAACATGGATTTTGAGGTTTTGATATCACAAGACTAGCCTTGCTTTGTTTACGTTACGTTGAGCGACGTAACGTTATCGCCCTGAACGTAGCGGTTTAAGATCCTATGATGCCGCCAGATGGTTACTGCGTAACAACGTCATTGTTAACAACATTCTGAACTGGCCGCCATGTTGGTTCGACGGTCGCATTTGAAGACTTTATATGGAGCTTTTAGGCGTTTTCGTCAAAATTTGCTGTCGGAATCGTGTTATGCAAGAACAACGATCAGCCAGGGTTATTTCATTGCATTAACATTTGCCGGATCCCTGGCGGTCTCATGTTCAAACAGCTTCCTCGGGACCCGGCGAATGTTAATGCATGAAAAACCATGGTTGATCCCTATGTTAGAAGATGAGGATGTAGGTTGGGGATCCGTAAAACCGGTTTAAACCCCGGTAATTATTACTTTTCTTCCCGAGGCGATACTTTCGTTTCATTTTGCTTTTGATCGGTGCTGTTCAATTTTTAAATATTTTCATTTTACCACTTTTCTGTGTGTAACTGAGTTGCCACCTGTTTGGAAAGGGCTGCTAATTGGGCTTGTCACCTATGATTTTGTTGGTTGTTAAGAAGTGTTTGTCCGTCATTCTCTTTGATGTTTGGGAACGGCTTTGGTTTCTGATTAGATCAGTATCTATACTCATTTAATTTTTTCTAATCAAAAAGGCTGAATCTGACTGACAGTGGACCAACATCATTTAATGACATTGACCTTTAGTATTCATTTTAACAATTTGACTAATAGCAGAAATAAACTTAGATCTAACGGGTTATAATCGTTTTACATTTTATCCATTTAAAACATAGAGGTCAAATTTGTAATTATCATAAAATACGTTTACATACGATCATCCTTTTTATTTATTTTATTTTATTTTGACGCAAAATATCAATAAATGTATTTCAAGCATCAAAGCCCAATCTTATATGCACATTCTTTGTTTAAGTGTAGAGTGAGTGAGTGAGTGAGTTTTAGTTTTACGTCCCACCAACAGCTAAGGTCATACGGAGACGGGACCTCGGTTTAAAGACTCATCCGAAAGTCTGGAGAAGCCCGGGATCGATCCTGCGATCCCTGGTTTACAAGGCGAGTAGCATAACCACTGCACCACGGAGGCTTCTGTGTTTAAGTGTAGAAACCAAATATGAGCGCGGCTGTAATTGTGATTATTTGACCCAGAGCTGACCGCTATAATGGCTAGTTTTCTTACCCATATGATACTTGGCGATATTTTGCCTTCATATCACTTTCTATTCTTTCGGTGGGGTGCAATGGTTATGATTTTTGTGTCGCTTCCAGATTAATTGTTCTCTGTTTTTTTAAATGGGTTTGTAGTTGTATGAGCGGCCAATTCAACGAATGGCATTTTTTGTATTAATAGTATCATGATTGTCTCATGTTCGACTGCATATACCAACGTCGACATAACAGACTTACGTAATACTTATGTAATGTTGGTTGGTACCTGATGCTCTGTCTCTTGTTGGGCCCATCGGAGTCTAACTGTTAGTTTTCTTTTGCTCCAGCATTTCAGTGGTTTCTTGCTGTCAAGTCCTCACCGTTGTTCCATGTCTGTGGTTGTTTCAGTTTTGTGTTCCAGGAGAGTTAGGAAGCCTTCATGCGGACTGAACAAATTATTTGTCTAAATCACGACGGAATTAAGGGCGAGGATTGTGGTCGCGTTAAATCGATTTAAGTCCCCCAGTGAGATTCTTTTCACTGACTGTTCCAAGGCGGTTCTTCTGTCGCAGTATATTTTTGTTATGGTTTGTCTTTGAGTGTGTGTATCGCTTTGGATCGCAAATTGGTCTTTTGGGGGGAAAGTAACTGTCCTTTTTGCTTTCCGGTATTGGTGTTTCCATTAGGGTCTAGTTATATAATGTTTGTGTTTCTCTCCCTTTGGTGTCTCCGATGGGAGGTGTGGGTTAATTATATCGATTCCTGATCATTGCCTTCACTTCTGTTTTTCCAAAATTTCATAAAGGCGTTAAATGGGCAGAATTTAACTTTGCCATAAAATATGTCAAAGGCAACGTACGGTCATCAGCGGATCAACTTTTATTGGAATGAAACCCCAGCGCTGATTACCCAAGCAAAGGTCATCGGTGCTTTTGTTCGAGAGAAGACATCACTTTAACAATACCATGTTGTAAACACCGTAGTAAACGCCATTTAACCTATTCCGATGCAACAAGTAAAAGTGCCAATTTTGTCCGCTTTAGTAAGAATTTGTAAATGTCAGTCTATGGTATTCAATTGAACAAACGTCACAGGACCAAAGTCGACAATGATGTCGTTAGCTGCAAAGTCATACCATACATGGACGCGGAAGACATATTGGCCTAGACCTGATGGCTTTCGTTGCCCCCATCCCTAGCGAGTCATAACTGTAATTGACTTCACTGGGTTCATTTGTTTAAGAAAACTTCGGACGACGTACAAAATAGTTGGGAAGGCAATGATCAAGGCTGGTCATCAAGATAGTTTTGCCGTTGAGAGCTAAAAACTTATTCGTAGTTTATAACGCGTTTGCCCCTACCAAATGCAGAGGGTTAGCATTCTGTCTTACGAACCACGGGTATTTATGCCGTAATGTTGATGATGATGATGATGATGATGATGATGATGATGATGATGATTTGTAACTGAGCATCTGCTTCTAGCTCGCATATGCGGTGACAAAAAGAAAGTGTGCACAGTAAAAGGTAACTATATACGAAATTCTGTTTACAATGCGGTCGTTTTGCAAAGAAATTTGACTAAGCTTACGCGTCTGAATTAGAACTGGAGGCAATGATCAGGAATCGATACGATCAACCCACAGCTCCCATCAGAGACACCAAAGGGTAAGGAACACAAACATGAAACAGCAGATCCTAATGGAAACATCGGAATCAGAATCAGAATCAGAATCAGAATTGTTACTGGTGACACGTCAAATGACATTCATACACCAGGACCTGTGATGTGGGAAGTTAGTCCCTAGCTCTAACCAAAGAGGTAAATTTACCTACACAATCATCAGCACCTTCAGCTGTCGAAATAATCGAATCGGGAAGGGCATTCCAATCTCTAATGATTCTAGGGAAGAACGACTCTTTATAAATGTCAGTTCTTGCGCTAAGGGTTTGAAACGCCAACGAATGGTGATTTCTACAGTGTCTAGCTGGGGGAACGAGGTCATCTGTTGGAATGCTGGCAGTACCCTTTAGACCTTTGTATAAAAGGATTAGCCTACTGTCTTTTCTCCTTTTCTTGAGAGACTCCCCTTTTAATTTTCCAAGTATTCCAGTCATGCTCCCAGTTTCAAAGCAGTAATTGCCTGTTACAAATCTAGCAGCTCTATTCTGAACTTTCTCAATTTCATCGTTAAGGACCACTCCACTGAGGTCCCAGATACAACTACCATATTCCAAGATTGGGCGAACAAGACCTTTATATGCTGCCTCTTTTACATCCTGAAGGCACTGATGAAGATTTCGCCTCAGGAAACCAAGCTTTCTATTTGCCTTAGTACACATGTTGCTAATATGAGTATTCCATCTCAAGTTGTGTGAGATTGTCACTCCAAGGTATTTAAGGAGGGTCGCGCATAATTGACCCTGCCGTAATCAGGTTCGAATTTTTACCTCAAAATAATTTTTTTTCTATTTAGTTTTCAAAGTGTTTTCTGAGGTTTTTGTAACAATTAATAACACATCTGACATTGTTTGAACGTCTGCGACAATGTTAATGGCTTCATATGTTTTAAACATGAACAAAACGACAATATGGCTATATCAGAACATGCATTTTTTGGCCAGAAAAATCCATTTTTTCACACCATAAAACTTATAAATGAAATTGTATTTCAATTCTAATGAAATACTTTGATTCATATCACATTAAGGAAGCAAAAGTATGTGCAATAATAAAGGTATAATCCTTGTTCTTGTCATTTAAACAATATCTTAATGCTTTTTAGCCATTTTTATTGGGGGGTGGGGTAATTTTTTCTGCAATATTTCTCTCAGATGCCTGGTGACATGGTCAAATTTCACGCCTATTTCGTGTATCTAATTTTATTACACAATATATGTGAAAATAAGACAAATCTAAAGATGACGAATGCATTCTTTTTCAAATATAGCGAAAATTGCATCTCAAAACAGCAAAACATGCAGAAAAGGACATTTGTTAATAGGTGTTTCGACAAAAATCTGTGAAAGAGTTTGTCTTTCACACATAGGTACTCAAACATGACATTATCCTGAATTGTGTTTTTTTAACCAAACTTGGAAATATTGTTTTAAACAATTGTTGTCGACACTTTGTCAATGACTGGGATAATTATTGAAACATTCGATAATTTCGAAAACTGTATCCCTCTATAAGGCTAAAAAGCACGAAAAAGCATGGTATGCCTATATTTTTATACCTGCAAGCGAATGCAGAGATTCAAAACTACAAAATATGTGAAAGAGTTTGTCTTTCACACATAGGTACGCAAACATGACATTATCCTGCATTGTGTTTTTTTTTAACCAAACTTGGAAATATTGTTTTAAACAATTGTTATCGACACTTTGTCAATGACTGGGATAATTATTGAAACATTCGATAATTTCGAAAACTGTACCCCTCTATAAGGCTAAAAAGCTCGAAAAAAGCATGGTATGCCTATAGTTTTAAACTAACATACAAAATATAAGCAAATAAAAAAATCTAAAGACAAATGAATTACTCCCTACCCTCCTTAATGGAGTCCACATTCTCGAGGACCGTTCCCTCTAAGGTGTAAGAAGCCTCAACTTTATTAGATCTCTTCCTAGTTATCTGCATAATATTGCATTTAACTGGCTGAAATCTCATGCCCCATTTACGTGCCCAACATCCTAATCTATCTATGTCAGCCTGAAGTTTCAATGAGTCATCTGTATCTCTAATTTCCCGGTAACAAATACAGTCATCTGCGAACAGTCTTATTTCTGAGTCAATGTCAGTGGAAATATCATTGATGTACAGGGAGAACAAAAGTGGACCAAGAACGGTCCCTTGCGGGACTCCAGACAAAACTGGAGCCCACTCCGAAGATTCACCATTAACAACAACCCGCTGTTTTCTGTAGCAAAGAAAGGAATCTATCCATTTGAGGGTCTTTCCCCCAATTCCATAACCAAATAACTTAGATTTAAGTAGTTCATGAGGAGGGGTGTCAAAAGCCTTCTTGAAGTCCAGAATAAATGTGTCCACCTGTCCCCCTTTGTCCAAGTTTTTTGCCCAGTCATTAATAACTGTGCTTAGCTGAGTTTCACAACTGTGCCTTTTCCTAAATGCATGTTGTCTGTCTGACAAAAGTTTATGTTCGTCCAAGTGGGCCATGATGTTTGAGCAGACTGTATGTTCCAGCAATTTACACAGAACACAAGTCAGAGACACAGGGCAATAATTACGGGCAAAAGCCCTATCTCATTTTTTGAAGAGTGGACAAATGTTTGCTAAGAGCCATTCTTTGGGGATTTCACCCGTATCAAGAGACTGTTGAAACAAGTGTGCAAAAACTGGACCCAACTCATTTGCTAGTTCCTTCAGGACTCTAGGATGAAGCTCATCAGGTCCTAAGGCCTTACTGGGGTTTAAGCCTTGAAGTAATTTGATCACTCCTGCAGCTGTCACAACAATATTATTCATGAATGGGGCCGATCTTCCAGTCAATGGAACCTCCGTGAACTCAGTTTTATTAAATGCATCATTGAATTGACCAACTAGTTCCTCTGCCCTTTCAGAGTCTGATTCAGCAACCCCGTCACCTCCTCTTTTATTAAGGGGCGTGATACTTTGCCTGTCTTTCTTCTGGCTATTAATATATCTGTAGAAGTCTCTGGGATTTGCCTTTACATCACCTACCAAGTTATTCACATACAAATCATGCTGATTTTTTATATCAGTCTTGATTTCACGTCTCAAGTTTTCAAATTTGTGGACGTAATGGTACACTTTATATGTTTCATCACGAAAAAACGCGTATACAATGTCGACCCCCATGAAGCCCACTTTTATACAGTAAAACTGGGATTTACAGGGGTAATCTTTTTCGTTCTTCCTTATCTCTGCTCTGGGATGTGGATTGTGGGCGCTCGTTGGAGCCGCCACGATGAGGCGGTTCTTGCGTGCGCCCGCGGTGTATGTTTCGGATGGGGATACGAAGAATATCACAATTTTTCATCTTGAAAATTTTGCCTTTTCGACAGTAAAGTTTGCAGTGTATTTGAATAGGCGTGTTTCCTTTTTTTTTTTTTTTTTTTTTTTCGTGATGAAGCCGCCATTGTATATCGCATGAAAGCATCCAGAAATGGATATTAGTTAAGAGCACACTCTATAGAAATTACCATTTTGTATGCTGTATGATATTTGAAAATGCTAGTGGAAAAAAATAAATAAATAAAAAAAAAAATGGTTTCAAATTTTGTCCGGAGTTTACCACTTCCCGTCTTTTTTGCCTTTGCATGAATCTTATTCCTTCTGCGAATTTTCCTTCTTATCTCTGGAGTGATCCAGGGAATAGAAAATACAGACCTACTAGTTTTTGAGGGGATATGATTTTCGGCCGAAGTGTGAATGAAAGAAGTTATCAAATCAAAATTCTCCTGTACAGACCGAGCATCTGAATGACCATTAAAGTAATTCTCCTTTGCAAATCTGAGTGCATCCTTCCTCATAGTATCATAGTCGCCTTTCTGATATGAGTACACCTTCCTCCGAGGTTTCTTTATTGGTGGGATGTGAATTTTTACATATCCGGAGACAACATCGTGGTCACTTAGTTTATCTGGGGAATGAATGTCTTCGAATTGTCCTGGCAAAGTCGTTAGGATCAGATCCAATGTGTTCTTATCACGAGTGTGGAAGTTTACAATTTGTTCAAGGCCATGATCGTTCATAATGTTAATTAATATTTGTCCTTTCGACTGACTCAGCATTGTGCCTTGTTTTCTGAGCCTGTCGGGTCAAGCAATGTCTCTGAAGTTGAGGTCACCTAGAACATGTACAGCCGGGAGTTTTTTTTACCCTTATGCTGCGATTTAATGCAATCCAGTTGGTCTTTAAACAACTGAAAGTTTTCGATTGTACCATTTGGTGGTCGATACCAACTTGCTACGAAGTGGGAAGTTTTATTTGCAAAAAAAACCTTAACCCAGACCGATTCAATGTCATTTTCAAGTTCCATGAAAGGCATGTGAGGGATGTCTATATGAATGAGCAACATCAACCCACCGCCATGAGAGTTCCTATCTTTTCTGTACACACAGTACTGACAAGTTTCAGGGAAAAGCTCAGATGTAGTAATTGAACTGTCAATCTTTGTTTCCTGAATAGCAACAATATGAGGTTTAGATGTATCGAGGAAAGCTAACATCAATAGCGGAAAGCCAAAAAGACAGTTATTTTCCCACAAAATGGCCAATAGGCTGTCCAAAATAAAACACAAGTGAAACAAATACCCAAAGATAAACCATAACAAAAATAAACCGCGACAGAAATCCGTTTACAATATCAACTTTTTTTTTATTTAATTTTAGCTCTGTAAAAGGGTCTGATAACTAAGTTACACGCTTGTCTGTGATATGCGGCGAGTAATAACAAGTATCACTCGCCTATGTTCGCCACGGATATCCTTGAGTTGTGTCCAACGGTTTGGTCACACCTCTTCTACGGTTGCCGCATGACCTGTCCACGACATTATCGGCGACACATTAGTAGATTTTTTCTATCCTAAACGAGTTTCGATCATTGCCTGCACTTCTATTCTACGTCACTTGTACGAGTTCTGCCACATGTGTAGGAGATTCATACAGCATTCATTCGGCATTATTGCGAATAAATACACGTTTGTATGAGTTCTGCACAATTACTCATGGTCTGCACGATTTAGTACGATATGTTTCGACATTTGTGGGAGTTAATATGACAATGTACAAGTCTCGCTGGACATTTTACAAGTTCTGTACGACGGAAGCATTATTGGAACAAATAGTTAGTACATGTACAACAGATCCATGGCTATTATTTCATTTGTCTTTGAGAGAGACAGAAAGATAGCATGACATTTCAACCCTCACAAGGACGACTAGTTCTGATGCAAAACACCTCATGAAGTTCAATACAACAATTAAAGTGGAGGACATGAATGGTGCTCTGCCAGTTTCCGAATGAATGGAAACCGAATGCTCGAAAACAGATGGTAAAATAAAAGTGAAGGCAATTATCAGGAATCGATTCAATGAACCCACATCTCCAATCAGAGACACCAAAGGGAAAGAAAACATTGCCTTTTTTCATAACACTGACCACTAACTCGAACAGACTCATAGACAACTCGTCGAGAGTCGTATAGGTCCTCTGGTTACTCGTAGAACTGTCGCAGTAATCCCTTCAGAACTCGGCTTTAATATCGTGCTATGTCCAGAAACTCCTGAGCTACCTGTAGTAACTTGTGCTACATTGCCGTGTTTGAGGTCACACCTTCACGGGTGTGGCTACGACGAATTCACAGTATATCGCCCTATTTAGATTATTGTCGTTCACATATCTCCGCATCTTGGCATAATTCGTACCTTGTCACAGGTGACGATATATATGATTTAAAGCTGGAAAAATGCTCGTCACAACTCGCTCTCTAAACTAGGCGGAGCTTAACCCAGAAACTTTTCCTGTCGTAGAAAGTCGTAAAGAAATTGAGTTGTATCTTAGAAATTCGAGACTCGCACAATGGCGCACTTACCCCGCACAAATGTATACAATAGTATATGGATCTTGATCGTACAGACCCGTAACTGATCGTGCAGAACTCTTACAAACTCGTTAGAACTCGTAGAAATGTCGAAAGAAGGTCGTATGAATCTAATAGTTCGTCTGGTCTGTCATTACTGACAATCACCAATGTTAATCACATGCGAAAATGATAAAGTTTCTATTTTCTGAGATAGATGAGAGCGATTCTAGCTCTGATCTCTCTGTTGCAGATCAAATAGCAACAGTGGTTAGAGGAAGACAGTTCTGTTGATGATGCCTTTGTCTGGCTTTGCGCTGTGCACGTTTCTGTTCGGCTTCGCTGATTCTTTTTGCCTCATATTCACTAGCACACCTTCTGATAGTCCTTTGAAATTTGTTCTCACGACTCTGTTGGTATGTTGAAGTCCTTGCGAGAGGCTTTGAGGGTGTACTTGTTTACGCTTCTTCTCACCACCATGAGAGCGTTTACCTGTTTCTAATTCGCCATTGAGAATTTTCTTTGGCAACCGTTTCTTAGGCATCCTGGTAACATGACCTATCTACGTGCTAATTTCAGAAGAGTATACACACTCTGCTTCATCCCTGTCCTTTTCAGGACTTCTGTGTCTGAAATCCTGCCTTGCCACTTAATCTTTAACCCTTTTTGTACCAAGTGGAATCTTCAACCTTATATACAGCAGGAACCCATTTCAAAATTTAGGGATGTCAGGATGTGTTTTCATCAAAATATATTTGAAAAATGACTGAACGTTTAGCAAACAGTACAGACCCTGATCAGACGCCGCGTTCTGCGGCGGCTGATCTGGACCTGCACTATTTGCCCATTACCCCTTTAGGGGTTTCCGGTACCAAATGGGTTAAGAGTTTTCTAAGATAGCTTTTTTTGGAAGTGTTTCAATCCTTTGGTGTGCCGATGGTAAACTGTCATTGTTTCACATGCATATATAATGGTGTTGGCAGCACCA
The DNA here is from genome assembly GCA_963580285.1 of Lucinisca nassula. Classification (NCBI taxonomy): domain Eukaryota; kingdom Metazoa; phylum Mollusca; class Bivalvia; order Lucinida; family Lucinidae; genus Lucinisca; species Lucinisca nassula. The sequence continues at coordinate 82,882,811 of OY757010.1, forward strand.
CATCTCTGAAGACTATTAGCTTTGTGTAAAGCCCGATTCCACTTTGATACCAAACACTACCCCGTAGTCGGCCAAATGCTGCACTTGCTTTGGTAATCCTGGCATTGTCTTCGTCACCAATATGCACGGCTCTAGATAGTGTGTTTCCAAGCTATCCCTAAATGAATCTGGCACAAATATCACAGAACGCGTACACTCTAAATATGTGTGTTTTGGTTCTAAACACAAAGTAAAACACTTCTCTGTAACACTTTTAAAACGTGTTTAAGTGTTTCTACCAAAACACTGATGTTTTGGTGAAAACACGTGTTTTGGTGTTTTGCCTGAAAACACATAACGCGTGTTTAGGGACTGTTACAGTTTTAAAACACTAAAACATGTTTTGTTACTTTTCTGTGTTTTATTTCATAATATTACAACCTTTTATTTCAAGACATACTGAACATTTATCATTGCAGCTCCAGTTTGTTATATTGTTTGTTATATTATTTAACTTATAGCTACCATACCTACATTAGTGTTTAAAATGATTTTATGGGTATAAGAAATTGAAAATGCAAATCCTTATCAAAACAAATTGCAAAGATCCTGACTAGTATAGGTAGGGCTAAGTGTCCATTAAGACTAAGAAACAGACTTCGATAAGCTCATGAAAACAAAATGTTGAAATCAACACAAAATTCAAGTCTATATCAGGGCATTTATCAAAGATGATTTAACAAAAATTCTTTGTCTTCTAAAAATCAGCTCTTTGAACAGATGAAAAAATGACACTCATAATCCTTATCCTGCTGAATGATTAATTTTGCCACCCCTTTGTTGAGTATCAACCAATCAGATTTCTTGAGATAATGTATTTGTTTAAATTCATGAACTGAGTTGCAAACCGTGTAGATCCTGATCAGATGGCTTCTTCAGAGGCCATCTGACCTGAAACTAAACTATTTGCAAACGTAGGGCTAATCGTGCTCAGCAGAATAAAGGTTAATACTCTTTACAAGTGCAACTGTGCATTGGAAGAGACTGATTGTGACCCCTGTTCCTGGCTACTCGAAAGTCTAGTAAAGCACACATCTTTTTTCGGGCTAGAAGCCAACTGTTTATCTCTTTTTCAGCATTTTTTAAAAGAATGCACAAATCAAGCAGCCTTCTGGCTCAAAATGTTGTTTAAAAACTATTTGTTGCCCGAAGCCTAGTAGCTGTGAATTAGTCCTACAAATCAACTTGAAGCACACTTCAAGATCCAGTTTATCCACATCCCCAACAGTATATTGTTTGCCGAGTTCTTTCTCGTCATTGACAATGTGCTTAGACAATATCTTTGGTAAAGCTGCATCTTGGACACTCTGCACTATCGTTAGTCTCCGAGTGTAAACTGAAAAAAATAAATAAATGAGCATTTAAATTCCTGTACTATAACTGGTGGCTGATCTAGGTCTACACTGTTTGTTGAACCAGAAATAGCTCTCATTACGCTAATGTCAAAGAAAAAAAAATGCAGCAGAAACGGAATTACGTTGTTTTCCAGTTTCCCTGTGTCGCAGGTCGTCAGCTGGTGGAGTCCCAGGGAACGAATCTATGCTGACACTACACCGTAGCCGTTCGGTGGTACCACTATTCCCCATTGCCGGTGACTAGGGAGACCATCGCTGGGCTCCAGCCCAAACGGAATTACCCAAGGCTACTCTTATATAATTTGTTCCCCTCTGGAGCAAATTCATTCCCTGCCCAGAGAAAGATGTTTTTACTAGATTTTCCTTTTACTATGTAATGATAGTTTTGTTCTAGCTACGCAACTGAAACTAATGAGTGCAACAATTAAACACAATATCTTTGTCCCTTCTACCGATTCAAGAAGGGCAGTTGTCAGTTTCTGTCGAAAGAATGTGCACTGTACTAGTTACACAGCAAGCACATGGCGTTATTGTGACGTCACTGTAACCTCGGTACAACGTCATGGCGTTTATATAACGTCACATCTACGTCGGTGAACTGTCATGACGCATGACGTTGCACCGACGTTGATCTGACGTTGCCCCAGCGACGTGTGGCTGCTGGGTTAACAGCTTACATATAAGCCAGCCAAGGAAGTGTATATCGGTAAACGGACCAGCTAGACATGACCTAAATAGTGCTGATCGAACCGTTAAACTCCAAAACAAACAAACAATGTGTCTGTGATTCAACAAAGACTAAAAAGCAGAGGACTCCACAGATACAGATGCGTTCTATTGTCGCAAAATTAAAGCTTAACGAAATAATGACTGACAGTCTCAAGCAATACGATTATCCAGAAGCATACCCTCTAAATGGCCTTCCCAACCAACCTGGCATGCCTGTTTCAGAATCAGAATCTTTGAAAATCGCTTATTCAAACTTACCTGCATATAAATCCTAATTTCGCATCGCCCATCTTCTTCTACCGACTGTTGTGCAAAATGTGTGATGGTAGAAACGGAAAATACACAAAAAGATTTTCAAAAATGCAGAAATTGGATCTACATGTAAAATGCGCCAATCTTCAGAATCCAAATTTGATCACGTGGCGTAGTTGTGTTGTCGGCTTAACATATGTGTTTAAAGCTGGAAAACACATGTATTTTCAGATGAAACACGCGCGTTTTCCGGTTTTGCCTGGGGAAAAGAAGATTTTTTTTCTGTACAAATCACGTTATTATTTGGCTAAAAATAATATATGTGGCCTGGCAACAACATTTAAATGATAATTATTCATTAAATTATGTAAGATATTTTTTCAGAGTTTCTTTTTCTATACTGTGTAGAAGTTGAAAACACCGGCGTTTTTCAACTCTGAAGCTCAAAGCAGTTTTCGAAACATGTACAAAACATATGCGTTTACCTAGAAAACGTAGGTGATTTAGTCTAAAACACTAGCAAAACACGTGTAGTGTTCCCAAAATTTACAGTGTACGAATGTCTTATATCCCTGTCACACATTCACAAGTTTTTTCTACGACATGAGCCGAGCCGTGTTATTACGAGTTATAACTCGGGGCATGTCGTACAAGTTAGCGCGAGTTATTGCTCTGTTCCTTTGGACAAAACTGTTCTACGAGCCCCTCAGGACATGTCTACGACATAATCGGAAACAAATCGATATATTTCTTTTATACCTGAAACTGGAAAACACGCCGTAACTCGTACTAAGTCGTAGAGTTGTAGTTACTTCTCGTAAGAATGTCGTAGCCAACTCATGATATCGGTATTATGACGTACTTGGACGTAGCATCTCGTGACTAAGATGCAGTAACTCGTTGTATGTCGTAGTGGCTAGCAGCAGACTAAACTCGAACGAGATCCTACGGCTTACTTCGAGATTTACACGACACGCCACGAATTAGTTAAGAGATCTGTACGACGAGTAAGCCACGCCCACTTTAGACTACGAGTTGTCCCGAGAATTTTTCTCGTATGCTCTTCCCGACTAGCTACGAGTTGTGGCGAGTTGAGGCGAGATGTGTACGACAACCGGCGACAATTGGCCATATCACTACGACATGCTGCGAGTTGTTAACTCGGGACAACTTGTAGCTAAACTCGTGACTATGTGGCAGAGGTATGAGAACCGCACATGATAGTTGACTGATATTTCGCCGCAAACTATCATAGAAAGGTGTGTGGCACCCTTAGAAAGCCTCGCATTGTATCCCTTTTCCTCAATTCGTTAAATAAATTCAATAATACATGAACACTCGTGTAAGATCCTCTATTTCGAGACATGAAAGAAAGCATTATCTCACATGTGCCCGTTATCCTTGTGTCGTGACAGACCACATTACGTCAGAAGTATTCACCACTAATTTGCCATTGATGTATGACTTCGTCGTTTTAATACCAAAAACTTGACAAACACTAGGAGGAAGTTATTCTCCATTTGTGCTAGAACAACCCACAAGAGATGGCTTATTTGTTCAAACAAATGTATCAATTGGCAAGGGGGATTTTATCTAATTATGAAGCTGCTGATGGTTGATCACCAATTTCTGGCTGACGCCGTGGGCCGTCTTGTGCTCCTAATGAATTGTCGCCTGTAAAACAATGTTAATACGTATTTGGAATTGGATTTTAACATGACAATAGGCAATATGGCTCGAATTATTGCTTTTTTACACATTATTTTGGTGGTCTACGTTGTCTTTTCATATTAGCAATTATTTTTGATTTATAAATATAACACTTTCGTATTCCGGAAGAATATTTTTCACTTTTAAGGGGAATGGGACCACCTGGCAGAATTATCCGGCATTTTGCTAAGGGAGACAACTTTCGGGACTTCCTATTCGCTTTTCTATTAGCCATATCCCACTGAAAAGGGGTCTACTCTTAAAGGAAGAAATTTGATCCGCAGGAGCAAACTCTTTCGTTTAAGATTGGACCCCTATTGACATGGGAGACAAAAATACTTTTGGAAGAGTTGCTCCCATTCCCCTTAAGTCTATCATTCTCATAATCAGAGAGTATTTGTGCACGTCTTCGGGCTCTTAATCGGATATGTTCAGTTGTTGGTTTTTTGTGGCGAAGCCCTATAATATCACTGTTTCTATATAGAGAGAAACGAATCTCAGCGGCCCCACGTGAGGAAAACCCCGTCTATTTGATATCAAGCTACCCTTCATTACCCTGAAATACATGTTTTTCAACTTCTGATATTTTTGTCGATTCCGCTTCGAACACACCTTTAAACTCCACTTTTCTCTATAAATATATTGGGGTATCCAAGTTTATTAAGCGCGTGTATATGTCAGCCTGGGTCTAGCTGTTTAAAACTAACGATGTCGTTAGTTAACGTAGTGTTAAAACTTTGATGTATTATGGCCAAAATGCTAATACTTTTGCCGCAAACAAGCGAGCAGCATTTGACAGATGTCATTTGTAACAAGTCCGTGTAATGAACAGCCCTCTGAACTCCACTTTATATAGATAAAACTAGGGTTAACAGGGGTATACATGATTATTTTAAATATGTTTCAATGCATAGGTTGTGGGTACTCGTTAGAACCGCATCTATGAGGCGGTTCTAGCAATCACAGCCTGTGTTTCGAGAATAAATAAGAAAAAATATCCAACATTTTCATCCGGAAAATGGCCGTTTTGGAGGTATAAAAGAGTTCACTATGTCTTACGCATCACGTGAACAAGTCCGTGAAATGAATACCCCCTTAAACCCCACTTTATATAGAGAAAACTATGGTTTACGTGGGTATAGAATATTTTTCTTATTTCTGCTCCAAGACATAGGTTGTGGTTACACGTTAGAACCGCCTCAATGGGGCGGTTCTAACGAGCACACACAATCTATCTGTTTGAGCAGAAATAAGAAAAATTATAATGTATACCCCTGTAAACCAGTTTTACTATATGAAAGTGGGGTTTAAAGGGGTCAAAATCATATAGGTATGTTGTCATGATGTAAAAGGGATTTGTTATCGTAATGATTGGCGGCAACTAAGGCTGACACGATTAATCGTATAATCGATTAATTGATCGATAAATTCCACAAAACTGATAATCAGTACTGATTTGCTTGTAATCGATTATTTGATAAGTACAATTTACTAAGTTGTGCCTAAAATAGCTGGATCAGTGGCAAACAGTGCAGACCCTGATGAGACGCCGCATTTTAGCGGCGTCTCATCTGGGTCTACACTGTTTGCTCAGGCCTGCTTGTTCAAATATACATATGGTCAAGTGCAACATATGGTAAGAGTTCTGCTAAGACAGAAAACCAGACAAGTAATATTATGACAAAAAACTTAGCGATTACTAATCGATTATCGATCGCAATGACGGGACTGATAATCGATTATCTTTTCAGCTCCGATTAGCCAGCCCTAGCTGCAACCAGTGTAGACTGACTTGACATCATTTAACCCCAGTGCGGATTAAAGAATTATTTTTTGACACCAATTTTTGACTTTCAGCCATCTTGTTCCTTGGTGTAATTAATTCGTATAAATTCACCAACTAAATGACAAACATAGATTCAGATCAGGTGGTGTCTGGATTTGGCTCCGTGATCTAACTGGTGGTTTTATTCTGGTCTGACGTCGGATTGTTGTTGAGTCCTCAACCCTGATTCATGATAATATTAATCTATTCATAACCATTTTACCACGTATTTTATCATGACTCACTGTTGAGCTAGAAAGCCTCTATGCGGACCAATTTGTTATTGTTATTTTGTTTGATACTGTACTGGAACTGAGGCGAGGGTTAAAATTTCATAAACTCCGGAGTTGAAGCCCCCCCCCCCCCCCCCCACAGTAGTTTTACTACTGACCGTCCCAAGGCGGTCGTTCTGTTGCAGTGTCTTATTTGTAATTTGGGTTTGTGCCATTGGTTCATGTTTCGTCTGTTTTTGTGTGTGCCTCCGTGTCACTTTCTATAGGTGACTTTTTGGATTGAGGCCTTTCCAGAGTCACCTTTTCTTTCGGTTGGCACTGCAAAGATAGAGTATATGCTTGATAATAAGGCCGACACGATTAATCGTATAATCGATTAATCGATCGATAAATTCCACAAAAATGATTATCATTTCTGATTTGCTTTTAATCGATTACTTGATAGGTACAATTTACTACCCAAAGCTATGCCTAAAATAGCTGGATGGGTGCAAACAGTGCAGACCCTGATGAGACGCCGCATTCTGCGGCGTCTCATCTGAGTCTACACTGTTTGCTCAGGCCTGTTTGTTCAAATCTACATATGGTAAAGTGCAACATATAGTAAGAGTCATGCTCAGACAGAAAGCCAGATAGGAAAAATTATGACAAAAACCTCAGCGATTGCAAATCAATTATCGATCGCAATGACAAGACTGATAATCGATTATCTTTTCAGCTCCGATTGGCCAGCCTTACTTGATAAGCAGGAAAAGTGTTAATTTATACACTTTTAACTAAAATGAATGTAGAAAAATGAATTTCCAACCTCTGATGTTTCACCATGACATTCAGAGGTATAGCTAGGCGGTAGTTTACTACAGTAGCTAAGCATCATTTATAGCGGCAATTAAGATGTTGTAAGATAGGCGAAAACATAAAATAAAAATAGTTGAGATTTAACGACAGGTACATTACAGTACTTATCTTCTGAAACCCTGCTAGGAAATAAATCAATGCGTTTCTGGCAAAAACTAATGGTGTAAATACAGGTAGCAGGCAACAAAATTTCCCCAAGAGTTGGTGCTTTGCTTTAGCTCTGTGTTGTCTTCAAAGAATCAAAGCGCTGACAGCACTGGTGGGTCGACTGTATCTCAAATTTGACATGGATTGATTGATTGATTGATTGATTGATTGATTGATGGATTGATTGATTGATTGATTGAGGTTTAACGACACGTCATCCATCGTGGGTCATTTTGTTCCGTCTCCCAGAGAGAGGGAGAAAAAGAGATAGAAGGGAGTAGAAGAGATTAAAGTGAGGGGCAGATGGAAAGAGGAAAATGAATTAAAATGTAGAAATAGAAGAAATAAAACACTAACCCACTACCCCTACCTGCTGCAAGGACAGCTGGCATTGTCCAACTGTAAGCCTATATCAGTTGGATGCCCCGGTGACACAATATTCACGACACCTTTGCCTCGATCAATCACCCATAAATTTGGCATGGAAAATGGTTATTAACCCTTTTTGTACCAAATGGAATCTTCCTCCTTATATATAGCAGGAGTTCATTTCAAAATTTAGGGGTGTCAGGTTGTGTTTTCATCAAAATTTATTTGGGAAATGATTGAACTTTTAGCTAACGGTGGAGGGCCTGATCAGACGCCGCGGCGTCTGATCTGGGCCTGCACTGTTTGCCAGGGTACCCGCTTGAGGGGTCTGGTACCAAATGGGTTAATGGAGACTTAGAGTGTTTCGTTTTCCAAATACTAACTGCAGCTTAGATAAACATTGTGACCTCCGACAAGACGCCACGCTCTGCTGTGTCTGATTAAGGGCTACACTGTTTGCCAACGGCCCGTTCCAGATTATACTGATAAACCTCTGTACAATGAACGCTAATGCCACGGCATCAGATTAACAATTCCGTGTAATAAGCCCCCCCCCCCCCTCTAAACCCCACTTTATACTTATCGATTGTGGGTACTAGTGAGACTCGCCGAGGCGGTTCTAACGATTACCCACCTTCTATGTTTGGAGCAGAAATAATAAAAATATCGGATTTTTTTAATCGGAAAATTTTCATTTCTTTTTTCTTATGGTAAAATTCTTTGGACATAAGCAACAGAACTAAGATTCAGACAGTAGCTTTTGGTCGATGAACAAACAATCGGCCACAAAAAAAGCAAATACAATAAAAGGTAACCACACACAATACATCAGTTTAATTTTTTTAAGTGACGGTGCTTCCAATTTTGTGGGACCTTTACTCGTGCTTGAGATGAAATGAGCCCCGCCAAGCGAATTTGGGTCTTCGAGCATTCCGTAATGACAAACTTTAACTGCGCATGCCCAGCCATTCAGAGGGGCCAGGGATATGGCTTTCTGTCTGAAGGTTCCTCTTGATTCACTGCTTGTATGAGCGAGCAGCGAAGGTTCTGGCGAGACTGCGCGGATGCGCAGGCTCGCCTGAACCTTCGCTGCTCGTATAGGCGATAAGTACCAAAATCGCTTGACGGGGCCCAAATGATATCTTAAGCCAAGGAAACCAATAGGGTTTATATGCATCTTTCAATAGTCGTTTTAACGTGCATTCGCTATTGATAAACGTTTGTCAATAGCCACTCCGAACAAGAATACTATTACATTTTTTTGTAAGAA